>CM059793.1:24423359-25024041 GCA_030435695.1 Brachymystax lenok tsinlingensis | reverse complement strand
GAATTAGGCCATAATCTATTGATTTGACATGTCTGGGCAGGGGTGTAGCCATGGGTGGGCCTGGGAGGGCATAGGCCCACCAACTGGGTAGCCAGGCCCAGTCAATCAGAATGAGTGTTTTCATACAAAAGGGCTATATTACAGATAGAAATAAGCCGGAGGTGGAGGTCCTGGGCCGGCGTGGTCTGCGGTTGTGAGGCCGGTTTGTCATACTGACAAATTCTCTAAAACTAAGTTGGAAGCGGCTTATGGTAGAGAAATGAACGTTCAATTCTCTGGCAACAGCTCTGGTAGACATTCCTGCAGTTAGCATGCCAATTGCACACTCCCTCAAAACTTCAGACGTCTGTGGCATTGTGTTGTGTGACAAAACTGCACATTTTAGAGTGGCTTTTTATTGTCCCCAGCACAAGGTGCACCTGTGTAATGATCGTGCTGTTTAATCAGCTTCTTGATATGCCACATCTGTTAGGTGGATGGATTATCTTGGCAAATGAGAAATGCTCACTAACAGGGATGTAAAATTAAATTGTGCAAAGAATTTGAGAGAAATAAGCTTTTTGTGTGTATGGAACATTTATGGGATCTTTTATTTCAGCTCATGAAACATGGGACCAACACTTTATAGTATATTATTCCTGTATGATTCTGGGGAACAGTGTTTTCTCTTGTGTATATAGCTTATCCTGTAACACCATGCAGAGAGAAGGTCTTTTGGCTCTACAGAACAGCCTGACTACCCTGTCCTCATTGCACACCCTGGAGTGAGCCCGCACCCACGCAAGCACACACACACACACACACACACACACACATATACACACACTGGTGAATGACTCTGCAAGTTATTGGAAGTGAAATTACTGAATTTTCCCTTTCAGTATAAGAAACAACGGACTGAATGTTCAGGTGATTGAAGACTTGGTGAAGAAGGTGAAGTGTGGTCATGTCCAACGCTATATCAGGTGAGGAGGATATGGGAATAGCATTTGTGTGTGGGATCTCTTGTGTCAGTGTGTATGATTCAGGTTAACAGGCTGTGTTTATTTCCCAACAGTATTGAGGAGACGTGGATCACAGCAGAAGCAGCTGTAAACCTTGTCTCCTGCTGCTTGAACCTGAACCCCAACATACACACCATCAGGTGAGAATTCATGTTGGCATTGGGGTAATATTTAGAAGTATAGTAAAATAGAACATGACATTCATAATGTATGTGTGAACTTATTTTGCAGGGTAAACCACACCACTGTACACATTACTTTGGAAAAATGCACAAATCACACTCCTACCAGGTAAAAGATGAAATAAATTTTCGTTGTCTATTTGCAAAATATTTTTTGCTCTTTCTGTTTTAACTGAGCTGGCTTTATTTGTGTTTCAGTGGTGACTCTGCAGACATGGCTAGCTCTCTGTCTACCGTGACCATCAGGTGAAAGCAGCTTCCTCTGTTATTCCTACATCAACAGGAATGTGTGTAAGATGGCTCAGAATTGGTTACTGCATATTCTCCCTGTTATATGTTGCTGCCTCTTGTGTTTCAGCCTAGTAGACTGTGCAGTACAAGGGCACCACCTAGTGTCTCTGCAGACTGTGCTCCAGAGATGCCCTCTGCTGCAGGACCTAGAGTAAGTATCTGCGAGAAGGGACCTAGGACTACTTTGGAAGTAGTTAAAGTGTTTGTAATGTCTAATTTAATTAAGTTGTATTAAGTTATACCTATTTCTTATTTTCCTCTAGTTTGTCACACAACAACATCGGTAGAGTGGGAGCAGAGTTTCTCTGCTCTGTCCTACCATCCTTAGTTAGTCTGAGGAAACTCTGGTGAGGCTTATGTTGTTATGAATTTGTGGGTTGGAAGAGCTTTACATGGGTTTTGTTGGCCAAAGATGAAGATGTTTATATTTTTCTGTAGTCTTGAGTCAAAAGAAACATCTGAAGATCTGGTATTGCTCCTTGCCGAGGGGTTGTTGCAGGCTAAAAGCATTGAGAGCTTGAAGTACGTGATTGTAAATTCTCTCCTATACCTACTTGTTATGTTTCGTTTCTGGCCCTGACTCTGACCTTTCACCACTCTCTCCCCCTTAGTTTGTCTGGTCATGTGATCAGTGACAGAGGAGCTGTAGTTCTGACCAGAACACTCCAGAACCTACCAAATATCAGAACAATCAAGTAACAACTGACACGCTTTGTTTCTCTACATATCCCCCCCCACCTGTATTCACCCACCTGGCCAGTGACACAACAATACTAATGCTGATCCCTATGTCCCCCAGTCTGTCCCTGTGCTCTGGTTGGACAGCGGCAGGAGCATTGGACCTGGTCAAAGGGCTTGGACAGTGTCTCTCTCTGGAGGGGATCAGGTAAAAAACGTTCACTCTTGAGTTTCCCTCACCAACTCTGACCTCCCACTGCAGCACAGCATGACCACCATGACTGACAGCTATTCCTATGATATACTGTGTGTCCTGGGGTAAGGGTATGAGCTAAATATCTGTATGATGATCCTGTCCGCAGCCTTGACTCTGCACAGCTGGATCAAGAGAGCACAGTCTCCTTGGCACAGGGGCTGCATGCTATGACCTCCTTGAAGAGGCTAAAGTGAGTAGAGCTTCCTGATGGAGAACGTAGTGGGCTTTGCCATGCCTGAGACAAATGTGGTGTCAATGCCAATGATTTGTGATCTGTCCGTAGTCTGAATAAGAAAGTAACCATGGTGACTGGAACCCCAGGGGAGGGGAGCACACTGGTCCTACTGGCCTCTTTGGAGGGGCTCAAAGCAATGGAGGAGATTGAGTGAGTAGAATAACTATAACACGCATGTCAAGTAGCATCTGACTTCTGCATGAACTATCACTTCTGATGTGGTATTGTCAATGTGTGTCTGGCCTGCAGGTTGGAGGGGATGAGGATGTCAGATGAAGGAGTGGAGGAGCTTATCAAACACCTGCCCACCTGGACAGGCCTGAGGAAGATCAGGTAGGGTTCAGGGATTATTGAACTGGAGGAATGGCTGGGGAACAGACTTGGACGAAAAATTGTCAACATAATTGAATGTGTAAAATTAAGCTGAGACATGCATCAGCAATCCGTCAAATTATCCAATGTTAGAACCTGTAAAAGTACCAGGTAATATTCCAATGGGCTTCATGGGTACAACTTTGGTGTGTTTAGGATTGACTTTTTCCACATTTTGTTACGTTACAGCCTTGTTCTAAAATGGATTCAATTGCTTTTTTCCCTCATCAATCTACACACAATACCCCATAATGACAAAGCAATATCACAGTAACATACAGTTGAAGTCGGAAGTTTACGTACACCTTAGCCGAATACATTTGAACTCAGTTTTTCACAATTCCTGACATTTAACTCTAGTAAGAATTCCCTGTCTTAGGTCGGTTAGGATCACCACTTTATTTTAAGAATGTGAAATGTCCGAATGATAGTAGAGAGAATGATTTATTTCAGCTTTTATTTCTTTCATCACATTCCCAGTGGGTCAGAAGTTTACATACACTCAATTAGTATTTGGTAGCATTGCCTTAAATTGTTTAACTTGGTTCAAAGGTTTCGGGTAGCCTTCCACAAGCTTCCCACAATAAGTTGGGTGAATTTTGTCCCATTCCTCCTGACAGAGCTGGTGTAACTGAGTCAGGTTTGTAGGCCTCCTTGCTCGCACACGCTTTTTCAGTTCTGCCCACACATTTTCTATAGGATTGAGGTTGTCGTGGCAAATGGTTTCTCAAAAATATGAAACTCTTACAAGAACTTGTGAATTCAAAAATACTTTAATACATGTAACAAAGTCTTGAGCCGCCTCATGAAACGACTGACTTTACTCATCACAGGGCTCTGTTTATATACCTTTGTAGTACACGGGTACATTCCCATATATGAATAGGATTTCTCCTTGCCACTATTATCCTCCAATCCGAGCTCTTGCTTGTTTACGCCTAGTAACGCCCACCTCTGTTCCAAGTTTAGATTAGATTAGTGGCAAGGCCCTTAATGTAATACAAAAAAGAATACATTTATCGTGAACATGTATTTCCTGTGTTGGCCATTCTGTTGTCATCTTCTAGACCTTAATGTATTAAATCAATGGATTAAATCAGCATTATATCTTTCCCTGATACGTCTATGATCTCAATGCCCTGTTCTCTGCATATGGAAAAATAGCCTGTTCCTGCCTCTCTTTACCACATTCTTTGTCTTCACACTTGCTTGCTGTCACTCACACTTGACATTTGGTTGGGCTATATTATTAGTCCTGCAAGCACTTGACCTTTAACTTATAGTTTCTGTCTTTCCTAAGTCCACTGTTCGCCTGTCTGATTATACAGACCCTGTTACTTGACTCTATATCTGACTTTCAAACGTATGTATTTAGGGTCTCAGTTATGCAGTCCTGTCACAAGTCCAGGACAATCCTCAACACATGTTCTGCTCTACAGTGACAAGCCTATATGCATGTTTGTTAAAGGAAAGGAAAAAGACAATTAATGTCATCAAAGTATCCCCTACAAGGTCAGGGCTTTGTGATGGCCACTCCAATACCTTGACTTTGTTGTCCTTAAGCCATTTTGCCACAACTTTGGAAGAATGCTTGGGGTCATTGTCCATTTGGAAGACCCATTTGCGACCAAGCTTTAACTTCCTGACTGATGTCTTGAGATGTTGCTTCAATATATCCACATAATTTTCCTGCCTCATGATGCCATCTATTTTGCAGCAAAACACCCCCACAACATGATGCTGCCACTCCGTCCTTCACGGTTGGGATGGTGTTCTTCGGCTTGCAAGCCTCCCCCTTTTTCCTCCAAACATAACGACATTTCTCCAAAAAGTACGATCTTTGTCCCCTTGTGCAGTTGCAAACTGTAGTCTGGCTTTTTTATGGCAGTTTTGGAGCAGTGGCCTCTTCCTTGCTGAGCGGCCTTTCAGGTTATGTCAATATAGGACTCGTTTTACTGTGGAAATAGATACTTTTGTACCTGTTTCCTCAAGCATCTTCACAAGGTCCTTTGCTGTTGTTCTGGGATTGATTTGCACTTTTCGCACCAAAGTACGTTCATCTCTAGGAGACAGAACACATCTCCTTCCTGAGCGGTAAGACGGCTGCGTGGTCCCATGGTGTTTATACTTGCGTACTATTGTTTGTACAGATGAACATGGTACCTTCAGGCGTTTGGAAATTGCTCCCAAGGATGAACCAGACTTGTGGAGGTCTACCATTTCTTTCTGAGGTCTTGGCTGATTTCTTTAGATTTTCCCATGATGTGAAGCAAAGAGGCACTGTGTTTGAAGGTAGGCCTTGAATTACATCCACAGGTACACCTCCAATTGACTCAAATTATGTCAATTATCCTATCAGAAGCTTCTAAAGCCATGACATAATTTTAAGAATTTTCCAAGCTGTTTAAAGGCACAGTCAACTTAGTGTATGTAAACTTCTGACCCACTGAAATTGTGATTATAAGTGAAATAATCTGTCTGTAAACAATTGTTGAAAAAATTACTTGTGTCATGCACATAGGAGATGTCCTAACCGACTTGCCAAAACTATAATTTGAATGACTCCAACATAAGTGTATGTAAACTTCCGACTTCAACTGTACGTATTCAGACTACTCAGTATTTTGTTGAAGTACCTTTGGAAGCGATTACAGCCTAGAGACTTCTTGGCTATGACGCTACAAGCTTGGCACACCTGTATTTGGTCAGTTTCTCCCATTCTACTCTGCAGATCCCCTCAAACTCTGTCAGATTGGATGGGGAGCGTCGCTGCACAACTATTCTTCTACATTTGCACACACTGTACATAGATTTTTCTATTGTGTTTTCGACTGTACGTTTGTTTATGTGTAACTCTGTGTTGTTGTTTTTGTCGCACTGCTTTGCTTTATCTTGGCCAGATCGCAGTTGTAAATGAGAACTTGTTCTCAACTGGCCTACGTGGTTAAATAAAGGTGAAATAAATGTTCAGGTCTCTCCAGAGATCTGGTTCAAGTCCAAGCTCTGGCTGTTCCACTCAAGGACATTCGGAGACTTGTCCTGAAGCCACTCCTGCATTGTCTTGGCTGTGTGCTTAGGGTCATTGTCCTGTTGGAAGGTGAACCTTTGCCCCAGTCTGAGGTCCTGAGCACTCTGGAGCAGGTTTTCATCAAGGATCTCTCTGTACTTTGCTCTATTCATCTTTCCCTCGATCCTGACTTGTCCCCACAGCATGATGCTGCCACCACCAAGCTTCACCGTAGGGATGGTGCCTGGTTTCTCCAGACGTGACCCTTGGCCAGAGAATCTTGTTTCTTATGGTCAGTGTCCTTTAGGTGCCTTTTGGCGTAATCTAAGCGGGCTGTCATGTGCCTTTTACTGAGGAGTGGCTTCCGTCTGGCCACTTTACCATAAAAGCCTGCTTGGTGGAGTGCTGCAGAGATGATTGTCCTTCTGAAAGGTTCTCCCATCTCCACAAAGGAACTCTGGAGCTCTGTTACAGTGACCATCGGGTTCTTGGTCACCTCCCTGACCAAGGCCCTTCTCCACCGATTGCTCAGTTTGGCCGGGCGGCCAGCTCTAGGAAGAGTCTTGGTGGTTCCAAACTTCTTCCATTTAAGAATGATGTGTTCTTGTGGACCTTCAATGCTGTGTAAATGTTTTGGTACCTATCCCCAGATCTGTGCCTCGTCACAAGCTTTACGGACATTTCCTTTGACCTCATGGCTTGGTTTTTGCTCTGACATGCACTGTCAACTGTGGTACCTTATATAGATCATTCTTGAGATGTGTGCCTTTCTAAATCATGTCCAATCAATTGAATTCACCACAGATGTGCCTTTCTAAATCATGTCCAATCAATTGAATTCACCACAGATGGACTCCAATCAAGTAGAAACATCTCAAGGATGATCAATGGAAACAGGATGCACTTGAGCTCAAGTTCAAGTCTCATAGCAAAGAGTCTGAATACTTATGTAAATAAGGTATTTCTGTTCTTTGTTTGTATTAAATTTGGTAAAATGTATAAAAAACAGTTTTTGCTTTGTCATTATGGGGTATTGTGTGTGGATTGATGAGGAAAAAACGACTTAATCCAATTTAGAATAAGGCTTTAACGTAACAAATGTAACAAAAAGTCAAGGGGTCTGAATACTTTCCGAATGCACTGTATAGAGATGGTTCAAAGTGCTGATTGGTTTGTAAAGACACACCTTTATTACATTGTCCTCACAAAGTTTAGCCTATTCTACTTCCTGAACTGGTTCAGAGGAAGCATACTGATGAAACATACTGATATTATGAGCAATGATATGAAGTGAACCTGTTTCTCTCTCAATCATTAGAAGAGGAGAGTGTTGACCCAAGTGTCTGTGTAAAACACACAGACTAGGACGTTATTTAACTTCTTTATCTTTGTGTGTCAGCCTGTCAGATAACTCTATTGGTGACCAAGCAGGAGAGAGGCTGGTCCAGTCCCTGGCTAACTGCACAGAACTGGAGGTACTCCAGTAAGGCCAAGTTCCAAATATCTATCCGTAGTTCCCTATTTCTAATGGGCTTTTAAAATGGACAAAAATAAAAGGTTCGAATTTTAACTGCAAGCTATGCACCGCCTGACCCATTACATTTTATCTCAGTCTGTCCAGAAACAAACTCAGCCTAGCCTGTGCTGCCAAGATGGGACAAGTTCTGCCCACTCTCACTCACCTCAGGGTTCTAGAGTAAGTCTATTCCCATCAGTTATTTTGTTTGGCTTGGATTGTGTTGAGTTTGTTTATTGATTTTATGCATCTATTGCAATGTAACTGCAACCCTAACCCTTGTTTATGTTCACCGTTGTGTTTTTGTGAAAAGTCTCTCAGAGAACCCGATTGGTAGAGAAGGATCTGTCAGTATCTCCAATGCTCTGATCTTCATGAAGTATTTGACAAAGATACAGTAAGATATACCCAATGTAATCTGCTACATACAGACTGTGTATTCTCTGCTTAATCTTGGGGAATGCAGAGGAGAGGTTAGCTGTTAATGTACTTGTTGTCTTTCAGCTTGACCTCCATAGGGACTTCAGAGCTCACTGGTCTAGCTGCCAGCTTGGCTTACTGTGTCTGTGCAGAGGATGTCAGGTAAGGGCAGGGCCACAGTGTCAGGAGGACCGTATACAGGCAGCAAAGAGCTTTATTCTTCTGGTTCTCATGTTCATGACCAATTTGACCAAATTCCCTTACTCTCTCTTTCACTCCCTGTTAATTGTGTCAGTTTTGCGTGGAATGGTTGTGGAGATGATGTCGCAGTGAAGCTTTCCGAAGTTTTACCACAATGCCAGAAGCTAAGGAGACTTGAGTGAGTGTTCAGTTTACAGTTATGCACATTGACTTGTTCTAAATAGACCTGATAATCAGATCATTGTTTTTATATCTTTGATTTTAGTCTTGAGTCCAACAGTATCAGCGCTACTGGAGCAGAGGCACTTGCCAGAAGCTTACGGTCTTGTCCGTCGCTTGAAGTTATCAGGTACATTTACATTTTATTCATATAGCAGATGCTGTTATTCAGAGCGACTTACAGTTAGTTAGTGCATTCATCTTAAGATGGCTAGGTGAGACAACCACATGTCGTAGTAATTACATTTTTCCTCAATAAAGAAGTTATCAGCAAAGTCAGTGCTAGTAGGAAAAGATAAGTGCAAGTAACCTTTTTTCTTTTGGGTGGGGGATAAGACTGAGATGTCTTATATGAGATAATATTTGAAGAGGTAGGGTTTCAGACGTTTTTGGAAGATGGGCAGGGATTCTGCTGTAGGGGTAGGACGGCCAAGAGATCAGAGGTGGCTTGGAAATGTAGCTGGAAAATGTTTAGTTGAATTCTGTCAATCGTATTAATGTACTTATGCTGACTATCAACCAGCAATTGGGTACTATATTTGTTGTGTACAATGCCAGTAATACTCCTTTCCTCTCCCTGTTTGAACAGACTGTGGAGGAATAGTATCTCTAACAGTGATGCCCAGAGACTGAGACAGAGGGAGAAGAGGCTCAACTTTTTCTCCACATAGTCTATGATCTACTCATTCAGTGTGGCAGCAGAACAGTCAACTTGCACTTTTATTTTTATAGTAGTTTATGCACTTAGAGACCACATTTCCTTAAAATTACAGCAGGTCATCAAATCAAAACAAACAATAAAATGATCCTTGTAGGGGGGGCAGTGAACCTTTATTCCATCCCTGGGAACTGGTCTCTATCTCTCTTTCTTCCTCTTCTTGGAAAGGTCCGTGTCTCTATCTACTCTCATATTTATTTCTGTATTGATTTTGAATCTGGGATTTATTGATTGTTTAAGTTATGCAGAATTATTTATTTTTCACATCTGACTAAAAGGGTCAGTGAGACCAAGTCAATTTGTTCTCTTGAACTGCTGGATTCTAATTCTGTCATTGCTCATGTTTCACTTATGTTATTATATGCATTATATCTGCTAATTTATTCCTCACACTTGTTGTGTTTTGTCTTGTGTGGCACATTTCTTGTTTACTTGTTTTTGTAATGTCCATTTTGATGTTTTTGATGTTATGACATGCACTGAAATCTAATAAAGTGTGAGACAAGTCTTCTTATTCACATTCTATGCTATGTAAATAGGGATTTTCTTTATCTGAACTTACCTCTAGATGGCAATACAATTTCACAATATAAGGTTCTGTTCTAATCAATAAAAACGAACCTCCAGTCATCTCCATTTGAAATGTTTACACAATTAATATTTTTTTTGTCTTCTTTATTTAACAAAATAACTAATACTCACGGATGTAAGTGATGAGCTGTTGACTATATTGTACCTTGTAAATTGAGACTGACAGAGTGTTTTGGCAAAAGAGACAGCAGTGCACCAGATCCAGTAAAACACTGGGGTATATTCTCCCCCCACCCCAACAAAAAGTTGAGTGACCTTCAACTATGTCATGTGATGTAATATACTGTACTGTGTCAAACATATATACAGAATTTGTCCCTCTTTGAGTGATTGCTGATTACACAAAAAGCCTATATGTTAAGAAAATATGTAGCCTAGTCTATGTATTACCAAACCAGAGCATTTATATTTTCATTTTGCTGAAGGCAATTATTAACAGAATAGAGCGCGTGTGATTCGGGCGGAGTTCAGAGCAATGCGCGACTACTAGTATCGCTCCTCTACGCCACTTGGCTAGAGACTGTCACAGCGCAGAATGACCTGCCCTCGTGGCGAACCACAACAATTTGTTTTCCCCTGATGATATTTTTGGACATCATGAAAATAACGTCAATTTGTGAATAGGGAGAAAAGTGTTTGAGCTATCAAGAAATAAGGAATCTTCAGAGAAGAGAAGCGGGTAGAGTAGTACTTAAATCACATTTACTAAGGTAAGTGAATATTGGGGCTCTTGGGCAGTGTATTTTATCATATGCTATTAACGGTATGCGTATTATGTCTGGAAATATGTACATTAAGTAAATTCATGACTTAATGCAAGGTGTTCAAAGGTGTGCTGCTAATTCAAATATTGTCAGTGAATTTGGTATATTGATAGATTGTAATTCTCAATGTACTGCTTCTGAAATTGTAAACGGATGGAAATATTTAGGGTTGCACACAGGATATGTCAGAGGTTATTGTGAACATAATGTTTGTGTCACATACAGACCTACAGAAAACCCTCACAAAGCTCAAGCTGTCAAGTACAAGAGTAAACAGAGACAGTTGTCA
This sequence comes from Brachymystax lenok tsinlingensis, assembly GCA_030435695.1. Classification (NCBI taxonomy): domain Eukaryota; kingdom Metazoa; phylum Chordata; class Actinopteri; order Salmoniformes; family Salmonidae; genus Brachymystax; species Brachymystax lenok. The sequence goes on along the minus strand of CM059793.1, from coordinate 25,013,298 downwards.
CTAGCTCTAATGCAGAAAGTCTTCTCAGAGGCTCATGTCTTTACTTCTCTGGTTCACTTATGTCTGTCTATTAAAATTGGGACATAGCCTATCTCTGGTCTCTCGCTCTGTGTATTGCTCCATCTCTCTCTGGATTTTTTGGTTGTTAAAATATATTCTGAAATCTATACAATTTCCATTGTACGCCACCATCAAAGGTGGAGAAACTCTGTTCCATTTTCATCCACCCTCATAAGTATTCTCCAGTGACATTTGCTCTCTCACAGTAGAGCAGATGATGCAGTCAGCCTGGTCCTTAAGCACTGAGATTAGTGAAGATGGGAATTCAATTTTCAGCATGGGTTGACAATGGTCTTGATTGATAATAATCTTGATAAATAGTAATCTATGCATATTTCTCACAGTTTATGTGTTGATTTATCCTTGACCATTTGCACATGTAGCATTATTACTGGCACAAGAGCCAATTTAATATTTTTACCATCTGAATGAATGGTCTGAGAAAAGGGGGGGGGACTTTAGGTTTGCAGACAACCAGCCTTGTATTTATCTGTGGGGAGGCCACTTCCTCTGCCACACTGAACAGAGACAGGAAGACAACATGACACTGAGGGTGGTGACCTGGGTCTGTAACTCACAGATCGCCAAGTATTGCTGAGTCTTTTAGGTTGCCTACTGTATTCAACTCAGTTTTTGGTATGTGATTATATAATTGCGTATTCAGCGATGGACATGAAAAAAATTCGAACTAAGAGGGTAAAGTATAAAAGATTCTATTTGAACTTCAATACGCATACAGTATGTGGCATTGTCTTTTTACATTCCAATCACTGACAGTTCTAGGCTTCCTTAAAATTGCAGTGTCTGCCTCTCCTCTGTAGCCACTTACTTATATCCCATAGCAGTGTTTCCCCTATATTCATTTAGCAGCATCCATTTAAAAGCGAGACGCGCTTTGGCTCAATGACTGGAAGTCTATGGGAACAGCTAGCATGTCACCCCCCCCCCAACCCGCAACCGTTGCCACCACTGCTGAAAAAATTCCTAGGGAGAACACTGCATAGTATTGCCCCATTCCCCTATTCCCCACAAATATGCTTATTGTACCCTGGGAAAGAAAATGCTCAATTTCTGCCACTTGTCAGCATACACCAGGGCAGACAGGTAATTAGAGTGTTAGAGTAAATTACCATGTACGTTGTGTTTACTGTGCTATTAGGGTGAGTGAGGCACTGTTTCCAGTTTGAGCGATAAGGGGTTGTTGGTGTGTGTGTGTGCGTGTCTGTGTGTACATGGGTTTGGATTGTTGATCTCTCTGTTTGTATAAGGATAAGGATGATTATGCTGCTGATTTGGTAACAATACAAGTTTTCCATTACATCATCAGCCATCAGAAGTGAACAAATAGAATGAGGTTATTATGCTAAAAATGGCCCTTATGGTGAGGGTATATATGGTCAAAGCTTTGCCTTAGGTGTGAAGAGTGTTTTAGTCACTCCAGTGACTGTAATGTTGGATGGACTGAGTCTGAGGGGCTGTTTAGGGATATGGGGTGAGTTATCCCCCTTTTTACATGAGGTATGTGAGCAAGACTATGCTGATGTCTTCAGTATAGTATTTTTACGGATACCAAAACAACATTTAACTGTTTACATTATACAAGCGATTGAGAATATGATACTTTACTTTTGCGCACTTGCTTGCACATGCATACAACCATGAAGATTGATTATGATTTGGTTGGCAGTGTGTGATGTGTGTGTTTATGTTACAGAACACTTCTGTATGCTCCCATTGTACACTTTTGCCATTTGCTTTGGTTGAAGCTAATTATTAGTAATGGAAAGACCTTTATATGGTAAAAGCTTCATAGAGAGCCTCATCTATGGTGCTTACATAAAGAAGTCCATTAACCATATCAGAAAATGACAATGTAGGTAAATAATCATTTTGGTTTTATTAGTATTTTCTGTGGTTTTATTATAACCTTATAATTCATTACTTAAGTTAATAAATGATGCTACAACATATGCAGTTTCACATCTGTGATCTCTAGGGAATATAACCAATTTCCTGGTTCCACTACCAGTGGAAGGAGGATCTACCACAATGGCACATCAGTATCTTAGCAACAAGAGCTCTCACCATACTCGTCATGTCCTTACAAATTACTTTACCTGTGCATGAATGTTTGACCGAGTACAGATCTCATTAGTTGTTCTCTCATATGACACATGATGGACCACTGTACTAGATAAATGATTCTGTGTGTGGCCCTGACCTTTGTTTTTCCTGCAGCTGAATTGATTCAGGCAACTCTCTGGAGACTGCACATGGATAAAATCAAATGTTTTGTTCTATTGAATATGGAATATGAGAATGTATGATACTGTAGGTCTCAAATGTTCTGTCATTAACCACCCTGCATTAAGCATCCCCATATTTTGTCAGTCTCTCTACCTTATTTTGAATCTATGAGTCTACAGAACGCTCAGTGCTACAGTAATGTCATTCATAGTTGCTGTTTCTATTTGCTGTGTATGTTCCCAGGCTGTGGGAGGGCTGACACTCCTGCCTGCATGGCCTACACGCTAGGCACGGGGCCCGACTCTGGGCCAACAGTGGGTACCCAGCACTGCGTCACCAGGGTGGAGCTGTCTGTGTGCTGCGGCAACCTGCTGGACAGAGATGTGACCTCCAAGTCAGACCCCTTCTGTGTGCTATTCAATGAGGTGGACAGCAACTGGGTTGAGGTGATGAGGGGAGGGGTGGACATGGGTGGAAAAGGGTGAATGGATAATGATTAATGGCAGGATGAGGGAAATGGTTGCTGGAAAAGTAGAAGGAATGAGTGACTGGAGGGGTAGTATAAAGGTAAAAAAGATTAAGAAATTTGAGGTTATGATGAAAGTTGGAACAACGATGATACTGAGAGATGCTAAAAGAGAGAGTTAAACATGAAAAGCAAACCACTTGAGAGGGTGAAATAAACATTACAAAGAAATTCCCTCTCAATGTTTTATCGGTTGATACTCGTCAAGTTCACAATAACACTGAGTGTTCTGCATAAACCATGGAAATGGTGGAATATCAATATACTATGGCGAAACGTTAATCCAGAGCTGTCTTTGAAGCCGTGTTGCCTTGAGGAGTGGGTTTCCACTGGATAACACAGGTACAAAGTCAAAATTGGCTATCTTGTAAAAATGCATGGGAAAAAAAGCTTTTTGGCCTTAATTTAAGGTTAGGGTTAGCAGTGTGGTTAAGGTTAGGGTTAGGTTTAAAATCACATTATAAGAAGAGAAATTGTAGAACTAGGCAGGGCTCATGACGTGTGTGTGTGTGTGTGTGTGTGTGTGTGTGTGTGTGTGTGTGTGTGTGTGTGTGTGTGTGTGTGTGTGTGTGTGTGTGTGTGTGTGTGTGTGTGTGTGTGTGTGTGTGTGTGTCTGTGTGTGTGTCTGTGTGTCTGTGTGTGTGTGTGTGCGCGCTCTGGGTACCCTCTCAGTGCCAGGGAAAAGCAGGCTGAGTGTGTTCCTGCAGGCCTGAGCTGTCGGTCAACAGGGCAGGCTCCAACATGAAACCAGCATAGCGGTTGCTGCAGTAACCATGGAAACGTAGATGGAAACAAAGGAATCATGATGTTCTTGATGCGTGGAAAGAGAAATGAGGAATGGAACTAACAGGCAAACAGGGAAGGGACATGGAATATACACAGTGGGTTTTGAAAATGGGTAGCCTATGTATAAAAAGTACCTCGGAGGCTGTGTCCTATTCCAGAGGTGTAAAATAGTAATCCTCACAATGATTTCTCTTTGGACCATGATGAAAGCTACAGCATATGAAACACACAACTATAAACACACAGCAGAGCAGGCATTGAGAAGGGAAGGGTTGTTAAAGTGAAGGGTTTTTCTCCCTGTCCGTCTAGGCGTGAGAGAGGAGTTCACTCTGGGTGGAGTGGCCATCTGTTCTGTGGGGGTAAAGAGGGAAGTGTGATAACACAGAAAGGGGAGGGGGCAACAATCAGGTGCGGGGAGAGACACAGAGACTAGGGGTTCCAGTCAAACAGACAGAGCAGCGAAGAAACATAAACAGTCTGCTCCGCTCTAGGCTCAGAGATGGGAGAACAAGAGGGGGTGATGAGTATGTGTACATCTTCTATCAGTGTGAGTCAGACATACACTGTGTTAGTCACCACCACCTGGTTTTATCTTTCACATGAACAAGACCTTATCAACCTTAAACACCCCCACATGTCCACCCTCCACCTCCGCTGTGTGCGCGCGGTGGTTGTGTGTGAGTACAGTTCTTGTTTGAGAAAAACAAAGTGTATTCCTGTGTATTATTTTCAGATTGGTCGAACAGAGACTGCAGTGAATAATCTGAATCCAGTGTTTGGGGTGAAGTTTAAGGTGGACTACCATTTTGAGGAGGTCCAGAAGCTCAAGTTTGCCCTGTTTGATGAGGACAAGTGCAGCAGCCAGCTGTATGAGCATGACTTCCTAGGAGAGTACATCTGTACACTGGGGGTGGTATGCTACCTGTCACATGGTTCTTATAATCTGTCTGTGACACCTTTCTGCACCTGTTTATCACCTGTTTATGTTTATCTGTATTTGGGCATTTCACCCCTCACTCACTTCTCTCTCTGGTCTGTGACCTTTAGATTGTGTCCAATAAGAAACTTCACCGACCACTGACCTTGGCCAATAGCAAGCCAGCTGGGAAGGGAACCATCACAGTGAGAACATCATGCTTATATACCTCATTCCCACAAAAAAATCCAAGAACCAAAAACATGTCCGCACACACACACACACACACACACACACACACACTGTTCTGTAACATGGTGCAGTGTTACGTAGTACAACCCAGTAACAGTTTGTCTTGTATGCAGATAACTGCGCTGGAACTGTCAGACAATAGAATAATCACATTGACATTGTGTGGGAAAAAGCTTGACAAGAAGGTAAGAGTCACTGCTACTATATTATCATCTCTGTTAAAAAGTTCTTACTTAATATTTGGAACAACAATAATATTTTGTCCATTTACATTTTACATTTGAGTCATTTAGCAGATGTTCTTATCCAGAGCGACTTCAATTAGTGCATTCATCTTAAGCTAGCTAGGTGGGACAACCACAATCATAGTATGTACATTTTTTCCTCAAAGTAGCTATCAGCAAAGTCAGAGATAGTAAGAGGGAAAAAAGTCAAGTGCAAGTGTTAGTTCACACAATTTATTTGTATTTTTATAGTGGTATGCTGGCAGCTATGTGGGCCATTGTCAAACCAGATTGTTTTGTTTTGTAGGATTTCTTTGGTAAATCAGACCCCTACCTAGAGTTCCATAAGCAAGGAGATGATGGGAAATGGATGTTAGTCCACAGGACAGAGGTGAGTTCGTCGGGGGTGGCTGTTTAAACTATTTCAATGTCAACACTGCATTTAAATAGAGTGTGTTATGTCACTAAACAAGGTGTCTTAACACCTGCTGACAACAGTAACTGGATAGGCTTGGATTGGCTTCTGAGTTCCGTATTCCAAGTGACATGGAAGACGTTTTCTCACTGTATCTGTTTTTGTGCTGCAGGTGATAAAGAACACTCTGGACCCGGTGTGGAAGCCCTTCACAGTACCACTCATCTCCCTCTGTAACGGGGACGTGGACAGGAGCATCAAGGTGAGTAAGGTTTATCAACATGTGCGTTCATCTGAGGGCGATGGCATGAAAACGGAATCCCCCTTTAGATACAGTATGTAAAAAGCCAAATACATTTTAAGAAGTTATTTATTGTGGTATTACTGTATGTTGTCTCGTATTTTAGGTACTGTGCTATGATTACGACAACGATGGAGGCCATGACTTCATTGGAGAGTTTCAGACCACTGTCAACAAGATGAGTGAAGCCCTAAATTCACTGGAGGTGAGGGATGGATTTGAGAGCTACTCCAGTTTATCTATGGGGGTTTGTTCTGCATGCTTTAGTCATGCTGTGATGTGGATCAAACACATTTTTTACATTGTCTCAACTCTCAGTGTTCTCCTCACTGTGAGTGGATGACTGACTTAAGACACTGCAGTTAACACAGCTCACCATTTCTGAATGGAGGACCCTTGTTCATTTGGATATTCACAAGTGCTTATTTACGCCTTGTTTTTAACCTCACTAATACATGTTGGGTTATGCTTTATTTTACAGCCCGGCCACACCTGGAGAGAGAAGTATAGGAACAGCTCTGTATTTGACTTACGTTTTTGGCTCCTGACTTCCTGTTGAAAACCTTGTGTCATTAGCTAATGGCAGAAATGCAAATACAGCCGATGTGAGAAAGAGTGTACATTGTGTGGATGTGCAGAGGGGTCCCAGTGGTAATTTCTTACTCTGTGTTCTTCTGCTCCAGATGGAATTTGAATGCATTAATCCCAAGAAACAGAAGAAGAAAAAGAGCTACAAAAACTCTGGAATCATCATTCTGAAGTCATGCAAGGTGAAGCAAAGCATGCAGAGACTAATAGATATAGTGTACACTGTCCCTCTTAATGACTAATTAGTCAACCCACTATGGAAACCGCAAAACGCATATTAAGTCTAAAAGGAAACTGCTTTTTAATTAAATTATGAATGCACATTAATGCAAGCCTTATGCACACAGCTAATGACTTTCCTTCACAATATTTTTTTTAATTACAAACATAAATGCCTGTAATTTTGGTTTTGCTGCAGGCAGGGATTAGAGTAATGGCTCAAATCGCTGTTAAACACCTGTCAGTCTCACACAGTCAAACAGGGGCTGCCTACAATAATCACCTTTGTTCAGGCAGCCAATTACTGAATATGGAGACGACTCAATCCTATCAAAGTGCCACTTCCGTGCCTTCTCCAATTATTTATCTATAGGAAAAATCATTTGAACTTGCTACAGTATGGATGGAATGGTATGAGCAGAGTTAAAGCAGAGTTAATAATATTTGAATACTGTCTCCTCAGGTTGAAAGGGACTATACCTTCCTGGACTATATTTTAGGTGGATGCCAAATCATGTTCACTGTGAGTACGTCATCACTCACCTCAATGTGTCTCCCACTTTCTACCTGTAAACTCTGACCCTGTACTCCCACTCTCTACCTGTAAACTCTGACCCTGTACTCCCACTCTCTACCTGTAAACTCTGACCCTGTACTCCCACTCTCTACCTGTAAACTCTGACCCTGTACTCCCACTCTCCTAGTGACCAGTTATTTAACGCAGGAAAACTGAAATCTGTTTTACCTCATTTCCACCAGCATGTCACCTGTGCAACTAGAGGCTAAAAACTCTAAATCACCTTTACTCCACAAACAGAGATGCATACAAAGCTCTCCCTCACCTTCCATTTGGAAAATCTATCCTCCTGATTCCTGCTTACAAGCAAAATCTCAAACAGGAATTATCAGTGACTCGCTCAATATGGAAGTGGTCCAATGAAGCGTATGCTAATCTACAGGACTTTCGCTAGCACTGCCTGGAATATGTTCCGGGACTCATCTGATGGCATTGAGGAGTTTACCACATCAGTCACTGGCTTTATTAATAAGTGCATTGATGACGTCGTCCCCACAGTGACTGTACGTCCATATCCCAACCAGAAGCCATGGATTACAAGCAACATCCGCAATGGGGCTAAAGGCTGGAGCTGCTGCTTCAAAGGAGCGGGACACTAATCCGGACCCTTATAAGATATCACGCTATGCCCTCTGACAAACCATCAAACAGGACTAAAATCAAATCCTGCTACACCGGCTCTGATGCTCGTCGGATGTGGCAGGGCTTAAAAAATATCACATATTGAAAAAGGAAACCCAGTCACCAGCTGCCCAGTGACGCTAGCCTTACAGTCGAGCTAAAAATGCCTCCTATGCTCGCTTTGAGGCAAGCAACACTGAATCATGCGTGAGTGCACCAGCTATTCCAGATGACTGTGTGATCACGCCTGTGTGATCACATAGGTTAACATTTACAAGGCCGCAGGGCATGTCGGATTACCAGTACGCGTACTCAGAGCATGTGCTGACCAGCTGGCAAGTGTCTTCACTGACATTTTCAACCTCTCCCTGACCCAGTAATACCTACATGTTTCAAGCGGACCACCATAGTCCCTGTGCCCAAGAACGCCAAGGTAACCTGTCTAAATGATTATCGCCCCATAACATTCACATCTGTAGCCATGAAGTGCTTTGAAAGGCTGCTCATGACTCACATCAACACCATCATCCCAGACACCCTTGACCCACTACAATTCACATACCGCCCCAACAGATCCACAGATAACTGCTCTCCACACTGCCCTTTCCCACCTAGACAAAAGGAACACCTACAGTGTGTGAGGATGCTGTTCATTGACTACAGCTCAGTGTTCAACACCATAGTGCCCTCCAAGCTCATCACTATGCTAAGAACCCTGAGACTGAACACCTCCCTCTGCAACTACTCCAACTAGATCCTGGACTTCTTGACAGGACGTCCCCAGGTGGTGAGGTTAGGCATCAACACATCAGCCACGCTGACCCTCAACATGGGGGCCCCTCAGGAGTGGGTGCTTAGTCCCCTCCTGTCACTGGCGTAACGCAGTTTCTCTGGGCTTCCGAAAGGTTGAAGTATAGACTCCCGATCTCTGTCCATGGTGCTGAAATTTCGACATGTCTATGCGGCTTCATGCCTATCGAATCAAAGATAGGCTTTCTGTGGTACCAGGGCTTAGCTTAGCTTTAGCTAAAGGATACATGTTTATTGGTAGGCCTATTTGGTAGTCATTTTAATGTCATTTTAATGTTAGGTTTATTTGAACAGTGAGAGACAGAATAACAACAAAGAAATCCAGAAAAACACATGTGAAAAAAATGTTATAAATTGATTTGCATTTTAATGAGGGAAATAAGTATTTGACCCCCTCTCAATCAGAAAGATTTCTGGCTCCCAGGTGTCTTTTATACAGGTAACGAGCTGAGATTAGGAGCACGCTCTTAAAGGGAGTGCTCCTAATCTCAGTTTGTTACCTGTATAAAAGACACCTGTCCACAGAAGCAATCAATCAATCAGATTCCAAACTCGCCACCATGGCCAAGACCAAAGACCTCTCCAAGGATGTCAGGGACAAGATTGTAGACCTACACAAGGCTGTAATGGGCTACAAGACAATCGCCAAGCTGCTTGTTGAGAAGGTGACAACAGTTGGTGCGATTATTTGCAAATGGAAGAAACACAAAAGTACTGTCAATCTCCCTCGGCCTGGGACTCCATGCAAGATCTCACCTAGTAGAGTTGCAATGATCATGAGAACGGTGAGGAATCAGCTCAGAACTACACGGGAGGATCTTGTCAATGATCTCAAGGCAGATGGGACCATAGTCACCAAAAAAACAATTGGTAACACACTACGCCGTGAAGGACTGAAATCCTGCAGCGCCCGCAAGGTCCCCCTGCTCAAGAAAGCACATATGCATGCCCGTCTGAAGTTTGCCAATGAACATCTGAATGATTCAGAGGACAACTGGGTGAAAGTGTTGTGGTCAGATGAGACCAAAATGGAGCTCTTTGGCATCAACTCAACTCGCCGTGTTTGGAGGAGGAGGAATGCTGCCTATGACCCCAAGAACACCATCCCCACCGTCAAACATGGAGGTGGAAACATTATGCTTTGGGGGTGTTTTTCTGCTAAGGGGACAGGACAACTTCACTGCATCAAAGGGACGATGGACAGGGCCATGAAAATGACCCAAAACACACGGCCAAGGCAACAAAGGAGTGGCTCAAGAAGAAGCACATTAACTTCTTAGGGGAGCGGTAGGGCGCTAGCGCCCCACTCCCGACACTACCCGGTGAAATGCAAGGCGCCAAATTCAAAATCCAAAAGTTGAATTATTAAACATGCATCAATATACAAGTGTTGCATAGTCATCAAAAGCTCTGCTTCTTGGCAATATCACACCGTTGTAAGATTTCAAAAAGGCTTTACGGCGCGAAAGCACCACATTTGATTGTTTGAGGATAGCACCTCACATATTTTTCCCATTACCATAAATGGGAAATGGGTTTGGTTGGCGCGTTATAATGAGAAAATACAGCCTCCACTCGTCCATTGAAACGTGAAGAGAACTCGTTCAACTTATACCTATACACTTGTCCAAGAACAATCAAACATAATTGATAATGTATCCTTAGGAACACTTTTATGTATAAATAGTATAATATTTCAACCGGAATATAAACTGGGCGATAAGATAGGAAAAAACCACAGAGCGCGCCAGCCGGGAACGCGCCTTTTCCTCTATTGACATTCTGTGTGACCACTTCCTAATTCTTCTTCTTCTGCCATATAAAGCATCTAGACTGAATCAAAACACTTTCTCGAGACTGTTGACATCCAGAGGAAGCAATAGGTACTGCATTCATATGCCCTTATATGGGCATTTTCATAAGGGAGGGGTTCCAAATGAGGCAATGTGTCAAAATCACTTTTTTCAGGACAGAAATTCCTCAGATTTTGCCTGCCATATCCATTCTGTTATACTCACAGACTAAATGTTAACACCTTTAGAAACGTCAGAGTGTTTCCTATCCATTGGTATTAAATATGTGCATATCTTATTTTCTGGGCCTGAATGGCGTACCAGGCTCTCCAAAACCGTCACCTCGTGCGCTGCTCCCAAAGAAGTTAAGGTCCTGGAGTGGCCTACCCAGTCTCCAGACCTTAATCCCATAGAAAATCTGTGGAGGGAGCTGAAGGTTTGAGTTGCCAAACGTCAGCCGCGAAACCTTAATGACTTGGAGAGAGGAGTGGGACAATATCCCTCCTGAGATGTGTGCAAACCTGGTGGCCAACTACAAGAAACGTCTGACCTCTGTGATTGCCAACAAGGGTTTTTGCCACCAAGTACTAAGTCATGTTTTGCAGAGGGGTCAAATACTTATTTCCCTCATTAAAATGCAAATCAATTTATAACATTTTTAACATGCGTTTTTCTGGATTTTTTTGTTGTTATTCTGTCTCTCACTGTTCAAATAAATCTATCATTCAAATTATAGACTGATCATTTCTTTGTCAGTGGGCAAACGTACAAAATCAGCAGGGGATCAAAAACTTTTTTCCCTCACTGTAGGCTATCTGAATCTACATGACATGAGCTGTCCTCGCGCTCTCTCCCAGCTTGGATAGAAAGTTGTGCGTAAAACCAGTCTATTAATGCCAAATAATACATTCAGTCCACCCTCAAAACACTAGCTTACTAGGGATTGTTTCGTTATGCAGTGTACTATCTATAGCTATGTACCGTATTTAGCTGCTACTTATAAATGTTTTATAAAAATTGACACATCAAATAGCCAAACAATGAGAAAAAAAGTAGTCGACTTGAGGATAAATTCAGACACTATTTATTGTTGAACGGGTTTTGTCTGGCTGATAGCCTACACAAATGGGCTGCAACATTCAAGGTAAATTAAATTACATTTGACAGTGTCCCCTGGTGTCCTGAAGTCCTCCTTTTTTGTGTGCAAATGTTTTCACCACAGGCTGTAGGTCCAGGTTGCGGGCCTGACTGTTTTCTATACTGAGTATTGACAACCCACACAGTCTTTCCTGAGATATTGTGCATTATATGTCCATTGAGCTGCACACAATTTAAACGTAGTCTTGAATGATGCATGCCAAGATATACCAGAGATAAGGGACTGTTGATATTGCAACCACAAAACTCAAACACCGGTTCACCAGTATGAATGAAATCACAAACAGCTTTTTGTTGTTATTCTTTTTTTGCCCTCAATAACTGTTTTAACTGCTTCCTATACTGTTAAACTCTTTCCGTAATGTGTTTATGCCGGCAATTGAGGGGAATGAGAGGCTCACTTAAAGATGTTACAGAACTGCTGTATTTGAAGCACAACTCCCTTCTTCCCAGTTTCTCTGATGTTGCTACGGCAATCATGCTGTTTTTACCATCCCTGTGTCGCTTCTGCAGAGAGTTCATTTCTAAACTAATTCTCCCCTAAGAAGCATTAGGCTCTCGGTCTGATATGAGCTTTTGAACACCTGAGCTCCACTCATTGCACTGGCTCTGTTATAGCCTTGACTATGGCATTTGTCCACTGATTTGTCCAGGCGGTATCACATCCGGCCATGATTGGGAGTCCCATAGGGCGATGCACAATTGGCCCAGCGTCGTCCGGGTTTGGCCGGGGTAGGCCGTCATGGTAAATAAGAATTTGTTCTTAATTGACTTGCCAAGTTAAATAAAAGTTAATAAAATAAATAAATAAAAACATCCCCACATACTTTCAATCAGTTTTTTTTTTTTTTTTCACTTTTTCAGTCACATTCCTGAAGCCCAAGAAACAAACACTTACTTATGGAAATTAAAAAGGTGTATGAATGACTTTTTGGAGGGTTACTGTCAAAATGATTTATTAAATTAATAAAAAATAGACATCGGTGAAAGGCGCATTGGCCCCCAGAACTTGTGAGCCCCGCCGCCTTGCGCGGGGGCTGTCGGGTACGCCAGTGCCTCCTGTACTCCCTGTTCACCCATGACTGCACCCAGGCCTGATCACTATTGACAATGAGACTGTGATGAGACAGCCTAAAGGGAGGAGTTCAAAGACCTGGCAGTGTGATGCCAGTACAACAACCTCTCCCTCAACATCAGCAAGACAAAGAAGCTGATCGTGGACTAAAGGAAATGGAGGGCCCAGCGCGCCCCCATTAACATCGGTAGGGCTGTAGTGGAGCGCATCGAGAGCTTCAGGTTCCTCAGAGTGCTTATCATCGACCGCAAGACGCTACAGAGGGTAGTGCGTACGACCCAGTACATCACTGGGGCCGAGTTCCCTGCCAACCAGGACCTTTATACCAGGTGGTGTTAGAAAAATACCTTAAAAATTGTCAGACTCCAGCCACCCAAGTCATAGACTGTTCTCTCTACTACTGCACGGCAAGCGGTACCGATGCGGTACGAAAAGTCTGTAACCAACAGGACCCTGAACAGCTTCTACCCCCAAGCTACAAAACTGCTTAATAGTTAGTCCAGGTAGCTATTTCTTAACTATTTAACTATCTGCATTGACCCTTTTTGCACTAACTTGTATATAGCCAAGTTATCGTTACTCATTTTGTGTTTATTATTACTTTGATTATTATTACATGTTTTATTGTTCTATTATTTATATTTTTCTTTGCGTCTGCATTGTCAGGAAAGGCTCGTAAGTAAGCCTTTCAGTGTTAGTCCACACCTGTTGTTTACGAAGCATGTGAGTGATGTGATGAATACAATTTAATTTTATTTTTGACTTACACCAACAACAAAAAAACTTTTTGTTTTCTTTTTTTATTTAAACATAAAGCACTTGCATATGCTACTTCGTTCATTGAACGCACACTATAGTACTGTCAACCTTTGGAAACATGGTACAGGTGTAGGATCTTCAAGGTTTAAAAAGGCTTCCAAAGTTTGCAATTTCCACTTTAAAATGTCAGACTTGATTTGCCCTAACTATAAATGTATAATCCACACAACAATTCAAATGTCCTGTTGCTGAAGGATTATTTTCCTGCTGTGAGAAACTGGTCAAATTAAGATCCTGTATCTGTAGGTTCAGATTTCTCCATAGTAGGAGAAAATCGTCATTGGTCTATTTTTGTCTCAGGCTGATTAGAGAAACATTGTGCGTCCCTGGTGATGTCACACCTTTGTGTCAGAGCTCTATTATTGGCCAGCCAGGGTATTTATCTCCAATTGTGCTGAAACATTGTCTACCACCACTTACGTTTTCATGCTACCGTGAAATACTCAGAGGATCTGTTCCCTTTGTGGTGCCAAAATATGTGCATGATCTATTTTCCTATTTTCTCAGCAAAAGAGCTCCACTTGTATTTTATTATTCCCTGAATGGCAAGGTTAACTTTCCATTAACGTTTCATTCTGCCATACCTCTTTAGTTACTTGTATGTGACCAGATGTGTTTATTGATGTGGTTGTGGACCACAGACATTGTTCTGATTAGCAGGCTCTATGTGTGGTCCTGTTCAGAAATGATTTTCTCCCCGTGTTATTGTCAGAAAAATGTTTAAAGCAAATGGAACATTTGTGTTGCCATAGTTACTGTGATTTGTGCTGAAGCGAGACTATGTCTTTGCAGGAATAAAAGAGGGAGAGACAGAAAACAATAATAAGAACATGACTCAGTGGTTTGGCTTTAGGTGGCTACATCTTATAGGTCACGCTTGAGAGACCAAAGGATTTTGTGTTTGTACTGTATCCATAATGTTTTTGTCCTTTTAGTTTACATTTTCTAAAAACCTAGCTGCTAGGCAGGACATTTTATATGAATCCTGACAGTTTTACAAAATGTTACTACAATTTCTACTGGGACAAATTATATTTGTATTAAAAAAACATGTTCAAAACACCAGTAGTAACACCTTAATCATCTACCTTAATCCAAAATGATAATTAAAATTATTTAAAGAGTTCACACCTGCATGTTATAATTCAGTCAAGATCAGTGTTTGAGAAAGAATGTGAATCTAAATCCTCAAAGGTGCATCCTGCAGTTCTCTTAATCTGCTTTCTTTTGTCAGTTCTTTGAGTTGTCTCACAGAGAAAGATGTTCTCTCTCTCTCTGTTCCACTGCATTCAATCAGATTTAGCATGCACCTAATCCTAATCTGTTAGAGGGGAAATCTTCTCTACAGAGATGCAGATGAGAACGCTGCTCATATACAGACTGGAACCAGAGACTACAGTGTTTGAGGTAGTTGCAGGGAAAAGCGTATTGACTATATAACACAGTAGTATAGCATTGTATTAAAAGCAGCTTTAGAGTATTTGTTAAATTAGCCTACAGGTCAGACCTGCGGTGTAGACCAGTGTTATGACTTGTAGTCATTCATGAGGTCATCTGATTGTACGTTGGGTTGTTATTACAGCACCGGCCAGCTCTTTCAGAACCCTGTACCCAGAGTTTAAAGGCATGGTTAAGAAACAGAGTGGTCATTCATCTGGACTAAATTGAGGTAAAGCTAAAGATTTGAGTCAGTTCCCTGCTCATGCAGAGTAACAGCACACTCATCACATTGCCTAGGGCTTGATTGAGAAGCAGGGGATCGGGCATATGAAGTGGCACCCTGATTCTGTCAGATCGCATCTCTCTTTCCCTTTCCCTCTCTTTCTGTCTTTCTCTCCCTCTCTTTCTCTCTCTTTTATTTTTCTCCTCACCTTGTCCATCTATTGTCTAATAGAGGCTGTCCAGTTGTCAGCCACAACTTTGGTAGGAACTGGAGGAGATCTGAGTAGAAGCCATGCTCTTTGATAGGATTGTTGGTTAAAGGTATTAGCATGGACTGAATGAGGATGTGGGCTTGGGAGGGCTTGTTAGTTGAAATCTTTGAGTTAATTACCATGTTTATATTGTAACCATCTTAAATGAAGTCACTTTGCCTGAGGACAGGATCCTGTAGGATTTACTGGAATCTTTTTCTATGCTCCACACCTTTGTTCATATTTTAAGCTGATTTATAGGCTTTGTTTGTGTTTGTGAGCATGTCTGTCTCCTGTCTTGCTATTCCTGTAGGTTGGCATTGACTTCACAGCGTCTAATGGGAACCCTCGGGAGGCCTCCTCTCTTCACTACATCAACCCTCTAGGCAGCAACGAGTACTTGTCCGCCATCCTGGCTGTGGGCCAGATCATCCAGGACTATGACACGTGAGTCCCATTAGTGTAAACAGTAATAACAGGACTCAATATGATCAAATTATATTTATTATATTTTATACATCACAGTCTTAAGTCACTAAAAGGTCCCTACAACTCTTCTAATTCTGTGTCTACTCAGTCATATTCTTTATGTCACTCATTGTTTCTGATAAACTTTGTCACTCATTGTTTGCGATAAAGCACCAATCCCGAGTTTTTTGAGACATTCCATAATGCAAAATTGCATGTTGAATTCTGACGAAGTTGTTTTTTACTCATCACTGTCAATCTGTTGTCCTCCTTCCTCAGTGACAAAATGTTTCCTGCTCTGGGATTTGGGGCTCAACTCCCTCCAGACTGGAAGGTAAGTGTATGTACTATCTTCATGTGAGGGTGTGTCTTCACGGCACACTACATATGATAGAAGTAGAGCCAAAAAGAATGCCAAAGAGAAGAGGGAGACTGGAAGACAGCGGTATCACAGAGTATGTAAAAAACATGCATATTCCAATAATTATGCAACTGTAATCCCATCTGGGTTGCCATGGCACTGCACTGATGTAAAGGACAACGGAATGAGGAGGCTGAGCAACAGAAATGGACAGAATATTTAGCCTTGCGTTCCGATACTTTATGGGAAGCGTTTAGGGAGGTTAAATCCATCTGTGGTCTGAGAGGACTAGAGGAAGAAGAGAGGGAGAGGTTGAAAAATTTGGAATGAAAGGGCACTGCAGGGATTGGAATGTATGTAATGGATTTGGAGAGGAGGAAAGCAAGAAAGAATAGATAATGTGAAGCATGGGAATGGAGGAATAGAAAATGCTTGTCACATAATTCACTGCTTTTCCCACCTGCTACAATCATACAATGGAAATGCATATTTCTAGTGCTCCCACACTCCTCTACAGTCATTTACAGTCATTGGAAATTCTCAATTTACAATTTCTGCATCTGAGCCTTGGTTTTTGTCTCCTGTACCTGCAGGTGTCTCATGAATTTGCCATCAACTTTGACCCCACCAATCCATTCTGCCAAGGTGAGTAACTATTATGTTTTCTGTAACCCCCATTAAAACATTATTACTATGTACTTACTGCATGCTGCACTTACTAGGGTTTGTTTCTTGCTTTATCCATGGAGTGGGTGTTATTTCTCATTTATTTGAGAACTACCATACATAACCCTCTGTCTGCTGGTGAGGGTGCTGGTTTGTGCTGGTTTCCATGTGTGATTCCTGTTTCTTGTGGTCAGGTGTGGAGGGGATTGCCCAGGCCTACTCTGTCTGCCTGCCTCACATCCGTTTCTATGGCCCCACCAACTTCTCCCCCATCATCACCCACGTGGCCCGCTTTGCCACCCAGGCCCTTCAACAGGAGACTGCTGCGGTGAGGAATGCTTGTTATCGCGATTAGGATTTCAGGTTTCATTGTTTTATTGCTTATCCATGTTCATTCTATTGAATCTGTAATTTTCCTGTTAAAGATCCGGCCATCTGACTCATGTCATTAGTATGTGTCAACATTACCAGTTCCAAATTATATGTAAATCCCCCTACATGACCAATGCTTATTGACTTTAAAGGCAGGTGCACTTTGTAGTAAACACAAGCACTGTTCCACTGCCCAGGGCCAGTTGTGGTAGCACATGCTGATCATGTGATGGGTTTACCAACAGTAACCCAGAGCTCCTGAAGTCACAGAACCTTTAAACATTCACAAGGTTGAAGAGGTATTAGGGTACTAGGGGGTAACTAGCCCCCTGGGGTAACTGTGCCCACCCCCCTATAATTCACATTAAGAACACAAGATGTCACCAAATTATTTTTCCAACACTTTCCTTGGCTGCCACTGCTCTTGCTCAACAACAAAAAATCTTCTGTGTCATCACAACTTTTGGAGATATTTCAACAAAACGATTTTGTGGTAAGTTGATACAATTTTCTTACATTTTGAAAAAGTTTTAGATATATTCCAATGAAGTTAGATCTATAATTGTGTTAAATATGCAAGTAGGAAAGCCTTAAAGCTAAATAATCCACTTGTTGCTAGAGACATTTTTTTCGTAAAGTAGTAATATGTTGGATGAGTGTGTTGGGGGCAACACGCCGCCCATTTATGGTTATGAATGTGTTTCTACTAGTCATTTAGACAATGACTAGCGTAGTTAGTGCTAGTTTATGCTAACTTTCTAGCTAGCAACTTCACTAGCAGTAAATGCTAGCCAGCTAGCTAGTTACCATAAGCTGCTAGGAGTGCTAGCTAGCAACCTTACTACCAGATCGTCTGACGTAACATACATACAAAATATAACGTAATTTAATTGCAGTTGTCAATTTTCCACTAGTGACTGATAGCTTACAGTTAATGTTATTTTATAGCCTTTTGCATTTTATGTCATATAGCTAGATAGCTAGCTATGTTTTTAAGAGAGAGCTTTTCAATTGGCATCTCTCCCCCTGTTTTCAGTCACAGGTGGGGACATGAATTAGGTGTGAGCAGTGCAGGAGGTGGGCTCATGAGTAGTGCTCCAATTTGACTGGGGATAGCTTTATTTGTTTATTTTGTACAAATTAGAATTGTGCAATAGCAGAGCATAAGAGAGTTGCCTCCAATGTTACACTGAATTAATTAGTTAAGTTATTATTATTAATTATTCAATTACAATGCTATTTAATGTAATTAGTTATATTCCATTCCAATATTATATTTTAATTAAAATATGAATTAAAAACAACTATTGAAAAAAATTAAAAATAAAATAAAAACAACTATTGAAAACCTTTTGCTCTTAAATGTAATTTTAAAGACTGCTGGGATTGAAAATCTTGCATTATTCAAATCATATTTAGTGCAATTGTACAAAATGGATTGTATGGAAAAGGAACAATAAAGAAAGAACAAAGAAAATTAATGTGCAGGTGAGTTAAAACAAGGGACTTAACATCAAATCTCCTCATAGTGCGGATATTAATGGTGAAATGTGCAACACCATTCCCCCTCCCCATATTTTATTTAAATAATAATAGCCAGGTACTTTTTTTAAAAAGCCCCTTTTCTAAAAACAACATTTAATGAAATTACAAAAAAAAGTGTAAACAGTAGCCATTTATTTCCCTTTATAGTTTATTTTCCTAAGTATGACCTTCATCCACATACCAATTTTTTTCCCAAATGTTGCCTTTTTGTGTCAGCAATTAGACATTGCTAGTTACCCCCTAGTACCCTACCACTGAGCCATTACATGACGTCTTCTTGCTCCAGGTAGAGGTTTTTATAGAAAGATTCCATATCCATGGAAATGTACCCTCACCCTAGCTGAAGCAACTCAAAAAACATATTTAACAATATTGGAAATAGCTGGAGTGATGACTACATCATCAACTCTATAAGCAACCTATCCAAACACTTTGTACTCATGCCTGTTTTTACAACAATAGTGCTCTGTATTCTGCCTCTCATGCATAATGAGACATAACAGACTCTAGCTTATTGGTAAAGTCATAATAGTTACAGAGTAAAGAGCCCATCTCATTGGACAGCCTTCCCTGTACGAACAATTGTTTCCTGTGTCTATCAGACAGGCTTGTTTCCCTCAGAGCTGCTCAGCATGCTGTAATTAGAAAATAATGAGTCCCCTTACTGCTGTTCACACGGGCCTATCAGCAAGCTGTGTGTTTTGTGTGTGTGTATGTGTACAGTATGTGTGTGTGTGTGTTTGTGTGTGTGTGTGTTTTGGACTCAGGGTATGTAAGACTGGGAGTTGGATCCAGCACTAACAGATTCTAATTGCTCTGTGGAAAAACCTCCAAATTCTGATTCTGGTTGTCAGTTCAAAGTCAGCAGAGGCATTTTGAAAATCGCTCTTATTACCAGCCCAGAGGAGAAGAGAGCAGCCATTAAAACCCCCCTTTCAACTCTAGTTATTTATAGAAGGTGATTCAGTGAACAAATGTTCCCTATTTTCCTTTTGTTGTTCATGGGTTTTAATGACTAATGAGGCCAAGGCCCAGAGTTCTGCTCCATTCTGTTTGCCGTCCAACAGAATGGTCTCTCTGTCTGTCTATTCTACAGGAGAGGTTCTGACTCTAGACAGAGATGCAGCACTGGAGAATGTGACAGCAAGGATGTGACAGTGGTCACGTTCGAGAAGATCACTTTTGTCAAGTCGGGTACCATCGTTGTTCACCGCCTTTCAAAGTGTGTTGCATTATGGGGATAACAATTGTATGACTTGTGCCTACATGTGATCAAAAATCATGTGATCAAAGGTCATGAAGTTTTGTCTGCAGTCGACTGCAAATTTCTACAGTTGCTCTTCACCAACTTCATGCTGCAGCATCACCTGCGTTGTGGGAGGCTCTATTGTCAACCAATCATTAGGGTGTTTTTGCTTGACACAAACAAACTTGACACTCATGTTTATGAGTGTGTGAAATGGGGGTTGGAGACATGTTTATTTCAACATTTTAAAGAACAACTTTTATAAACAATGGCAACGCTCTCATGTTGCACCGAGCCTTGCTGTTGGAAAACCACCTCGACTTTAGTCTACAGTCTGTTGCTTTCTCCTTACCACTCAAACGAGCGCAGTGACTCTTACATTTGTCGTTTAACCCACAACCCTGACATTGCAAGCACCATGCTCTACCAACTGAGACACAAGACACTCTAGTGTAAACGGTCTAGAATGAGACAGTTAAAGAGTATTTTCCTCTAGGGAAGTAAGACTGACCAGGACATAATGTTAAGGATATACAGTAGCTAACATTCTTATACCCTGAAAATAGTGAAAATGAAGCCCAGACCACTCATTGGACCTTCTGCTTCCTGGCTTCACATTCAGATGTACACAGCATGTGGGATGGACAAGTAATAGCTTGTTATTATTAAGCATTCTTCAGAGGCTCCTGGGAGCTTTTTGTCCCTAATTGCACCCTGTCACCCCAGAGAAATAGGAGAGAAATAGAGAAAGACCAAGGAGAATTTTACTGCAATTTGCGTTGTATATTAACTGTAAAAACAAGAGAAATTAGCTATTGTGTTCACTTCACCAGGTGAAATGGAAGAGATAAATACCTTGGTGTGTGCATGTGTGCACTCGCAAATCACCTGCTAGGCACTGTAGATGTCTGTCCCTGTCCCTGCCTTGGATAATGATTTTGGCTGTGTGCGAGTGTGTGCAAAACGGCTGCGCTTCGGCGCGGTAGCTGTGTCCGTCTCTGTCTCTTAGATAATGATTCACTAATGAGCGTGCCTGTAAGTACATTAAAGGAGCAGACTTCACAGCATCCACAGCATGGGAGTGGGGGCTTCTATCAAACATAGACCAGCTCTGGTGGCCCTTCTGATGGGAAGCAGTTAGGAGAAAGGGAGCGCAACAGCCAGTATATCTGAGGGACTGTGTTTGTGTGGGAGGAAACTACTGACAAGACTACAGAGATTACTAGAGAGCAGTTAGTACAGACAATAGCCAAGCCGTGTGTGTGTTGCTGTGTTTGTGAACTTGCCAATGTATATCTGTCTGTGTGTATTTGACAAAACCATGCACATTTGTGCACAGTGTTGGTTTTGTTACTTTCTAATGTAATCCATTACCGTTACTAGTTACTTGTCCAACATTTGTATCAATAATGTAACTTTTGGATTACCCGAACTCAGTAACATAATCTGATTACTTTCAGTTGCTATTAGATTACTTTCCCCTTCAGAGGCATTAAACGAAGACAAAAATGAATATTACCAATTGAACGACATCTATTGCAAGATAAATCAATGAGAGTTTACATACAGTGAGCTACAAAATATTGGGACAGACAATTTTTTGTTGTTGTTTTGGCTCTGTACTCCAGCACTTTGAATATGAAATGATACAATGACTATGTAGCCGAAACATCAGCTGCTAAACTGGACCTTGATAAGCACACAGGTGTGTTTCATGGCTAGATGAAAAGCCAGCTCACCCAGTAGCTCTCCACATTTATGCTGACTTTTTATGTAGGCTACATAGAGACGCCACCAATTATTGGTCATGGAAATGTGGTTGTCATGGAGGTCATGAAACTCCATCTGTCAAAATGTGTTAACCCTTTATTTAGTGAATAATCAGAGGTCTCTATAGAATACTGTATTCTAGTATTTCTGGCATTCTAATGGACCTACTTGAAAAAAGACAGCTCCTGCACCTTTGTCATCCCAAGTCAAGCACTGGGTAGCATCCACATTAATGTAGAAGTGTTTACAAACATATTCTATTCTTATTTACAATAAAAGTTACTCCAAAATGACACCATTCATTTCTATTGGGCACAAAAGAATAATAAACACAACCAAAACAAACAGCAAGTGCATCCAACAAGCGTGTACAGTCACAAGCTTAATGTAGTCATTGCGTGCTAGGAATATGGGATGAAATACTTAACTTTTTACTACTTTTATACACGTAAGTGAATTTGTCCCAATACTTTTGTACTGTACAAAAAGTGCTGTAATTTCTAAATGGTTCACCCGATATGGATGAAAATACCCTCAAATTAAAGCTGACAGCACAGAGAATATGTCACTGTCCAAATACTTTTGGGGCTCACTGTAGCTGGCCGTAAATAAATTTTGCATTTTACTTTAGGGATTATGTAGGCTTCTAACACATTGCTTCTTACTTCAATAAACATAATAAAATGATTAGGCTATACAGTGGGGCAAAAAAGTATTTAGTCAGCCACCAATTGTGCAAGTTCTCCAACTTAAAAAGATGAGGAGGCCTGTAATTTTCATCATAGGTACACTTCAACTATGACAGACGAAATGAGAAAAAGAAATCCAGAAAATCACATTGTAGGATTTTTAATTTATTTATTTGCAAATTATGGTGGAAAATAAGTATTTGGTCAATAACAAAAGTTTATCTCAATACTTTGTTATATACCCTTTGTTGGCAATGACAGAGGTCAAACGTTTTCTGTAAGTCTTCACAAGGTTTTCACACACTGTTGCTGGTATTTTGGCCCATTCCTACATGCAGATCTCCTCTAGAGCAGTGATGTTTTGGGGCTGTCGCTGGGCAACACGGACTTTCAACTCCCTCCAAAGATTTTCTATGGGGTTGAGATCTGGAGACTGGCTAGGCCACTCCAGGACCTTGAAATGCTTCTTATGAAGCCACTCCTTCGTTGCCCGGGCGGTGTGTTTGGGATCATTGTCATGCTGGAAAGACCCAGCCACGTTTCATCTTCAATGCCCTTGCTGATGGAAGGAGGTTTTCACTCAAAATCTCACGATACATGGCCCCATTCATTCTTTCCTTTACACGGATCAGTCAGTCCTGGTCCCTTTGCAGAAAACAGCCCCAAAGCATGATGTTTCCACCCCATGCTTCACAGTAGGTATGGTGTTCTTTGGATGCAACTCAGCATTCTTTGTCCTCCAAACACGACGAGTTGAGTTTTTACCAAAAGTTATATTTTGGTTTCATCTGACATTCTCCCAATCCTCATCTGGATCATCCAAATGCTCTCTAGCAAACTTCAGACGGGCCTGAACATGTACTGGCTTAAGCAGGGGGACACGCCTGGCACTGCAGGATTTGAGTCCCCTGGCGGCGTAGTGTGTTACTGATGGTAGGCTTTGTTACTTTGGTCCCAGCTCTCTGCAGGTCATTCACTAGGTCCCCGTGTGGTTCTGGGATTTTTGCTCACCGTTCTTGTGATCATTTTGACCCCACGGGTGAGATCTTGCGTGGAGCCCCAGATCGAGGAAGATTATCAGTGGTCTTGTATGTCTTCCATTTCCTAATAATTGCTCCCACATTGCTGCTTACCTATTGCAGATTCAGTCTTCCCAACCTGGTGCAGGTCTACAATTTTGTTTCTGGTGTCCTTTGACAGCTCTTTGGTCTTGGCCATAGTGGAGTTTGGAGTGTGACTGTTTGAGGTTGTGGACAGGTGTCTTTTATACTGATAACAAGTTCAAACAGGTGCCATTAATACAGGTAACGAGTGGAGGACAGAGGAGCCTCTTAAAGAAGAAGTTACAGGTCTGTGAGAGCCAGAAATCTTGCTTGTTTGTATGTGACCAAATACTTATTTTCCACCATAATTTGCAAATAAATTCATAAAAAATCCTACAATGTGATTTTCTGGATTTTCTTTCCTCATTTTGTCTGTCATAGTTGAAGTGTACCTATGATGAAAATTACAGGCCTCTCTCATCTTTTTAAGTGAGAGAACTTGCACAATTGGTGGCTGACTAAATACTTTTTTGCCCCACTGTATATTTACAATAAAACCAAAATCTGTCAGATTTCCAGTCATTCCAATGAATTAAATACTTCTAGATCTTCAAGAATAGGACTTGGAAATAAACTCAGCAAAAAAGAAACGTCCCTTTTTCAGGACCCTGTCTTTCAAAGATAATTTGTAAAAATCTAAATAACTTCACAGATCTTCATTGTAAAGGGTTTTAACACTGTTTCCCATGCTTGTTCAATGAACCATAAACAATTAATGAACATGCACCTGTGGAACGGTCATTAAAACACTAACAGCTTACAGACGGTAGGCAATTGAGGTCACAGTTATGGAAACTTAGGACACTAAAGAGGCTATTCTACTGACTATGAAAAACACCAAAAGAAAGATGCCAAGGGTCCGTGCTCATCTGCGTGAACGTGCCTTAGGCATGCTGCAAGGAGGCATGAGGACTGCAGATGTGGCCAGGGCAATAAATTGCAATGTCCGTACTGTGAGACACCTAAGAGAGACGGGACGGACAGCTGATCGTCCTCGCAGTGGCAGGCCATGTGTAACAACACCTGCACAGGATCGGTACATCCGAACATCACACCTGCGAGACAGGTACAGGATGACAACAACAACTGCCCGAGTTACACCAGGAAAGCACAATCCCTCCATCAGTGCTCAGACTGTCTGCAATAGGCTGAGAGAGGCTGGACTGAGGGCTTGTAGGCCTGTTGTAAGGCAGGTCCTCACCAGACATCACCGGCAACAACGTCGCCTATGGGCACAAACCCACCATCGCTGGACCAGACAGGACTGGCAAAAAGTGCTCTTCACTGACGAGTCGCGGTTTTGTCTCATTTAATAGCATCTCTATGGGTGACATTTTGATATCTCAATAATTTGCAGCTGTTGAAGTCTATCAAAAGTGAGTTTAAGCATGTGTCCCAGTGGCGGCCGCTCATTGGCTGAATACCCAGGACGCGATGTGGTTGGAGTTATCAACAAAGTAGCATGACAGAAATATGATGCCAAGTTTTCGAAACTACCGGTAGTTTCTTTGAGAATATATAATGCATAAAGCGGTCTGTGCGTTTGAACAACAGTATAAATACACCTATTTCACTTTTGCCATGTCAAAAACCATATGACCACTGCTACACAAGCTGCCACTGTTCTGAACAGATTAGATTATACTATTTAGAACGAGCAGCCAGCTCACAGACTAACAAGTGCACCAGGGAGAATGCAAAAAGCACCATGAAGATGCAATAAGTGAAAACACATTATCTAACTGGGGATAGCTAGCTAACATAATGTCACAAAGCATTATATGCTAGCTAGTTAAAGGTGCAATATGCAGAAATTGCTCCACCATTTTCTAGTTTCTAAAATTCTAATAGTTCACCTAATTTCAGTTTATGTGACAAAACAAGCAAGTGTAGAGAATCATTGTACCATTAATCCACTGTAAAATATATTTTCAATAACCAAATATATTGTACTTTCAGCTGTTTGAAGTTGGTGTACAAACCAAAAGTAAAATATGCAAAAGCTAACCTTAAGAACTGGAAGAATAGAAATAGCACACATAGAATAGATCTGCCACTTGTTAGACTTTCAACGAGAATTACAGATAACTCACATTTCTATGTGAATTTGGTCAGTCACCTAAATATATACATGTTGCAGCTTTAACATTCATTCTGAAATACCTTTATATTTCCAAGTTAGTCAGATATTAGTTTAGAAAAACTTGAAATTGGAGCTGGGAGCTCCAAAAATGTAGATGACTAGTTAATTTGACCCAGAAAATTGACTAAACAATTTCTCAATGTTTCTCAAAATTTCTGTAGCTGGCTAATTCATTTGTAGCTGGCTAATTAAATCATGCTTTGTGATACACCTGGTTTTATGGTGTTTTAGTCCACTCAACAGTGCCTTGTCACCTACAATAGAACCTGATTAACAACATGGGGGGAAACAATTGGCCATTTTTGTCCTACCAGATCTGCGTTGAGAAGGTTCTAGCTAGTGTATCCCTGTTGTTGGAAGTAGTTGTCCGGTTTATCAGGTCCCAGGCTCCCATGACTGTTATGATTATTTATTTACATGTTAATTACAATTAGCTTTTTGCTTTAGCGCCATCGGTACCTGATAGAGCAGATCTAGTCTCACATGTGGTAAGCTGTCTGGCGCTAGCACTGGTGATTTTAGCATGTACATCTTGAGGGGGAAACCTCAACCAATTTTTTTAGATGCATGCCAGCAATGCCACTACACAACACAACACTAAACAATACATGAATTGCACTAGAACAGTGACAAACGGTGCCCACAAACTGTTAGGGTCTACATACAGCTGTCCTGACAGTGGAGCGTTCCTTTCAGCACCATGGAGTGAATCCTTACCACTGCTACACCTGGCTATCAACGGAGCCTCATTTACTGCCTCTTTAAAAATCATAGTTAACATGGCTGACTTGCTTAAATAAATATGGTTTCTACTGACTCCTTGTGGATTTGTGTAACTTGATAAAACCGCACTCTCCTTCAACAATAACTAATGCCGACATGAGTTTAGACTTTTGAACCATACACAAACCTTTTTACATTTATGTTCAGTAAATTCATAATGTTTATTCTTATATCATTAACACTTAGCCTTAAGTATAAGCAAGTGCAAACAACCGAGCTGTGACAAGGTAGGCCTTCATTCAGAACTTTCAAAATGGACATTCAGATAGGTGTTAGTTCAGATAAATTCAGCAAGATGTTGAGGCCTTCACTTTACCCTTCTTTTAGTCACCAGAGAGAGAGAGAGAGAGAGAAAGAGAGAGAGAGAGAGAGAGAGAGAGAGAGAGAGAGAGAGAGAGAGAGAGAGAGAGAGAGAGAGAGAGATTGAGAAAGATGCAGTTAGCTTACCATATTAAGTATTTTATTAGGCAAAACAATCCTCGTAATATAAACTGGAATTACATGGGTCAATTACTGGACTTTCACTGGGAAACATGGTTACGGACCCAACAACATTATAGTATCCCCTTGTTGTGGAGAAAAGCAATGAGCTAATTATCTTACACAAAATAAGCAAAACAACGAAATGTTATCCAACATTGCCTAAAATTATTAATAAGTTACTAATGAGACAGACCTATATAAGCAATATAACAATTGAGATGTACAAACTATAGCATAATGGAACGATGAGTGGATAGCCAGAATTTTTTATTAAGACATGAATCAGCGAGCTAAGACGAACGATATGCCTATTTGTTCAGCACTTTTGAAATGGACAGCAACATAATACAGAACATGGGCCATTGTTACAGTATTCTCCCTGTACACCAAGTCAGAAATGTAGGATAAAAAACAGGCGTATAAGCAGACAATGAAAACTTTTACAATATTCGATGATGTCATTTCTCTAAAACTGGCTATAGGCTACATGTGCAATTCAGAACAGTATAGGCTAAGTTCTGAGGGGGAGAGAGACCAAATGAGACACATGGGCTACTTACAGCTTACTACATAACATACACTAAGTATTACTTTTTTAGCTACTGTTTACATACACTATATATACAGAAATATATGGACACCCCTTCAAATTAGTGGATTCTGATATTTCAGAAACTGAGCACACAGCCATGAAATCTCAATAGACAAACATTGGTAGTAGAATGGCCTAACTGAAGACCTCAGTGACTTTCAACGTGACACCGTCATAGGATATCATCTTTCCAATAAGTCAGTTCGTCAAATTTCTGCCCTGCTAGAGCTGCCCCAGTCAACTGTAGGTGCTGTTATTGTGAAGTGGAAACGTCTAGGAGCAACAGCGGCTCAGTCATTCAAGCTCACAGAACGGGACCACTGAGTTCTGAAGCACCTAGCGCGTAAAAATTGTCTATCCTCGGTTCCAACACTCACTACCGAGTTCCAAACTGCAACATCAGCACAATAACTGTTTGTCAGGAGCTTCATGAAATGGGTTTCCATGGCCAAGCAGCCACACACAAGCCTAAGATCACCATGTACAACGCCAAGCGTCGGCTGGAGTGGTGTAAAGCTCACCATCATTGGACTCTGGAGCAGTGGAAACGCGTTATCTGGAGGGATGAATCACGCTTCACCATCTGGCAGTCCGACAGACAAATCTGGGTTTGACGGATGCCAGGAGAACACTACCTGCCCCAATGCATAGTGCCAACTGTAAAGTTTGGTGGTGGAGGAATTATGGTCTGGGGCTGTTTTTCATGGTTTGGGCTAGGCCCCTTAGTTCCAGTGAAGAGAAATCTTAACGCTACAGCATACAATGACATTCTAGACTATTCTGTGCTTCCAACTTTGGGGAAATAGTTGGGGAAGACCCTTTTCTGTTTCAGCATGACAATGCCTCCGTACACAAAGCGAGGTCCGTACAGAAACGGTTTGTCGAGATCGGTGTGCTTAATCACCCAACAGCAGTGCCCTGACCTCACTAATGCTCTTGTGGCTGAGTGGAAGCAATTTCCCGCAGAAATAGTCCAACATCTAGTGGAAAGCCTTCCTAGAAGAGTGGAGGCTGTTATAGCAGCAAAGAGGGGACCAACTCCATATTTAATCCCATGATTTTGGAATGAGATGTTCGACGAGCAAATGTCCACATTCTTTGGTCATGCAGTGTATCTCCATGGAATATTACATCATTTATGCAGCAGCATAGAAGGCAGAGGCCTATTTTTGGACTCCTCATTGTTGTGCCGTGCTCACTTGAACAGGAAGGTGGCGCGGCGGTCCTTCTTGTGGGCAAACATTGTCATCAAACTTTGTCATCAAAATCTGGCATTCTCTGGATTTATGGTGCTTTCAAGACAACTGGGAACTCTGGAAAAAAACAAGTTTGAATCATGATGTCAGGGATCCTCAGGTCAGAAAGACGGAGCTCTAGAAAGAGACCCGAGTTCCTGACTTGGAATTCCGAGTTGGATGACCATTCAAAACATATTTTCCCAGTTACATATTGAACGCACTGAAGTCGGAAATGTCTAATTTCCGAGTTCCCAGTTGTTTGAACGAGGCGTGAGTCATGCTGGATTGACAGCATAGCCAATGTATTCAACCTTTTCTGGCCCATGGTGTTGCGTGATAATGTTTATCCTTTTAAGCTTGGAGAAGAGACCCTTTCAGACAGATGTTTTAAATCCTTAAACCCAGACTTGGATTTCCGACTTGTTGTATAATGTTTATATCCAATGGCCAATGAGCACCGATACATTTTATCTATAATTTCTCTTCATATGACAAGGACTGAAAAGGATTTGCCAGTAGATTGTCAACATGATTCATGATGATGACTGCTTGTCTAGCTAGTTAGCTAAGATTTCGAAATTATGATGTTGACATGATCAGTCCAATCAAAGCTATGGTAGATATAACATGATTTGATGTCATTTTATTTGTGGCCAATGACCTTGAGCCTTCTTGGACGGGCACTTCTAATGTACAGTTGAAGTTGGAAGTTTACATACACTTAAGTGGAGTCATTAAAACTTTTTCAACCCCTCCACAAATGTCTTGTTAACAAACAATAGTTTTTGCAAGTCGGTTAGGAAATGTACTTTATGCATGACACAAGTAATTTTTCCAAAAATGGTTTACAGACAGATTATTTCACTTAGAATTCACTGTATTACAATTCCAGTGGGTCAGAAGTTTACATACACTAAGTTGACTGTGCCTTTAAAACAGCTTGGAAAATTCCAGAAAATGATGTCATGGCTTTAGAAGCTTCTGATAGGTTAATTGACATCATTTGAGTCAATTGAAGGTGTGGATGTATTTCAAGGCCTACCTTCAAACTCAGTGCCTCTTTGATTGACATCATGGGAAAATCTAAAGAAATCAGCCAAGATCTCAGAAAAAAATTGTAGACCTCCACAAGTCTGCTTCATCCTTAGGAGCAATTTACAAACGCCTGAAGGTACCATGTTCATCTGTACAAACAATAGTACGCAAGTGTAAACACCATGGGACCACGCAGCCGTCATACCGCTCAGGAAAGAGACACGTTCTGTCTCCTAGAGATGAACGTACTTTGGTGCGAAAAGTGCAAATCAATCCCAGAATAAAGGCCCTTGTGAAGATGCTGAAGGAAACAGGTACAAAAAGTATCTATATCCACAGTAAAAAAAGTCTTATATTGACATAACCTGAGAGGCCGCTCAGCAAGGACGAAGCCACTGCTCCAAAACCACCATAAAAAAGCCAGACTACGGTTTGCAACTGCACATGGGGAAAAATATTGTACTTTTTGGAGAAATGTCCTCTGGTCTGATGAAACAAAAATATAACTGCTTGGCCATAATGACCATTGTTATGTTTGGAGGGAAAAGTGGGAGGCTTGCAAGTTGAAGAACACCATCCCAACTGTGAAGCACGGGGTGGCAGCATCATGTTGTGGGGGTGCTTTGCTGCAGGAGGGGCTGGTGCACTTCACAAAATAGATGGCATCATCAGGATGGAAAAGTATGTGGATATATTGAAACAACATCTCAAGACATCAGTCAGGAAGTTAAAGCATGGTCGCAAATGGGTCTTCCAAATGGACAATGACCCCAAGCATAGATGTGGCAAAATGGCTTAAGGACAACAAAGCCAAGGTATTGGAGTGGCCATCACAAAGCCCTGACCTCAATCGCATAGAACATTGGTGGGCAGAACTGAAAAGGCGCGTGCGAGCAAGGAGGCCTACAAACCTGACTCAGTTACACCAGCTCTGTCAGGAGGAACGGGCCAAAATTCACCCAACTTATTGTGGGAAGCTTGTGGAAGGCTACCCAAAACGTTTGACCCAAGTTAATCAATTTAAAGGAAATGCTACCAAATACTAATTGAGTGTATGTGAACTTCTGACCCACTGGGAATGTGATGAAAGAAATAAAAGCTGAAATAAATCATTCTTTTTAGTATTATTTTGACATTTCACATTGTTAAAATAAAGTGGTGATCCTAACTGACCTAAGACAGGGAATTTTTACTAGGATTAAATGTCAGGAATTGTGAAAAACTGAGTTTAAATGCATTTGGCTAAGGTGTATGTAAACTTCCGACTTCAACTGTAAATCTCTTGCTGCACCCAAGGGGGCTTGAACTGCCTAGCTCTACTTGAAGATTCTGTGGCGACGTAGTGTCCCCATGAGTGACAGAACAATGAGCCAATCACGGCGCAACTAGAGAAAATGACCAACGTCTAAGCGCTGTGCTTTTGCCTGCTGCCCCTCCACTACAGAAAGCACTGTTCTAGGCTGAAACACCTGCATTTTGGAGCTGCCTTACTCAAGAGACCATGTTTGTATGCGGCTTTATTAACTCAAGGATGATAAAAATGTTTTACATTGTTTGCAAACTGATATGTAACATGAATTAATGCCAAAATAAAATGCAAAAGAGGCCAATTATTAAAAATATATTTTTTTAAACAGGTAGGGCTCAAAACCTGAATGACAGGTCACCACTGGGCACGAGAGACTCATTGGGAAGAGGGGACTAGAGAATACCCAGAAGTTCTGACTGAATGCACATATGAGCACCCCAGGACCGTCCATTTACTTTGTCCTGTTAAAATGTATGCTATGAAATCCTGCAATTTCATTGGGGCAGTTCCCCCTCATAGTAAATGGCTGGCAAAGCAATCCAAGCAATGTTCGCATTGCCTATTCACCCATGGAGCTGCCTGGCAGTGACTGAGGGACAGAGTAATAAGTAACAGAACAGCTTGTTTTGAACAATATATTTTTAACAGGAAAATGTACACTTTTACTGCACTTTTATGAGCTTTTAAAACATAATCCATGAATTATATAATCTATACATATTTTATTTTATGAAATACAAACAAATACAAAACATTGGGACCAAACACAAGTGGGGTACCTCCCCTAACGCCCTAATGGGCGGGCCGCCGCTGATGGTTCCATTAGTCCTTTTGATTTTTCTTTTAATCAGCATGAATTAGATTGAGCAATAAAAGCTCTACTCGTGGGTCTTCTTAAATTAAACTTGTTTTTGACAGTATGTGTGGAGCACAATACCACAGAGGAGATTACAAGGGAGGAACTCCCTCAAACTGTTATTCCATAGGCTGGGATCTGCACTATGCAGCTGTTGTAAGAGCGCATTTTTCACTGGCTGTCCAAAATCAAATTCAAGTTTATTGGTCGCGTACACAAATTTTGCAGATGTTATCACTGGTGCAGTGAAATGCTTGTGTTTCTAGCTCCAACAGAAATACAAAACAATACACACATAATCTAAAAAGTTAAAAGAAAGAAATTAAGAAATATCAGAACAAGCAATATCAGACTTGAATTTAAAAGTAATCTGAAAGTATCTGTAATCTGATTGCAATGTTTTAGCTGGTAACGTAAATTATCCCGGTACCGTGTTTTTTTTGTAATCAGCTACATGTAATGGATTACATGCAATCCGTTACTCCCCAACCCTGTTTGTGCATGTTTAGTGCGATTGAGAGTGAATGTGTGTGTTTGCATGTGTGAGCACACATGCATGTGCTTCTGTATGAATTTACTGTGTGTGTGTGCTTCTGTGTGTATTTTATGTGTGTGTGTTTGCAATGTGAAGAAGAGGATGAAAATAAGTCAGCCCCCTTTCTCTTCTTAGCCCAGTGCCCTTGATAAGTGTGAGGATGGTGGGGAGCTGTGACACATTGGCCCGCAGGGCTTGACGTCACAGCATCACATCAACCATGCCAGAAGGCCAAGAGAGTTAATCATGGCCTCCGAATGTGTGTATTCCACACTTTATGCCTCAATGTCTGTATTCCACACTTAAAGCACTTATTACCAAGCAGTAATATAGCTTTTTTTCACCCAGAGGAACATGTTTGTGTGGTCTGTTACACTGACAAATTGATTTGCATGGCCAGAGATGGACAAAGAAACTGAGTGTTTTATGAACATAGGTCTAGCCCTCCCATTTGGATGATTACCAGGACTGGAAGGGAGGGTATTTGATGTCAGTCAGATTGCTTTGTTTCCTTTTGAGAACAGAAAGAAGCAG
The DNA here is from genome assembly GCA_030435695.1 of Brachymystax lenok tsinlingensis. NCBI lineage: Eukaryota > Metazoa > Chordata > Actinopteri > Salmoniformes > Salmonidae > Brachymystax > Brachymystax lenok. The sequence goes on along the minus strand of CM059793.1, from coordinate 24,980,270 downwards.
TGGGTTGGAAGAAAGAGAGATGCACCATTTGGGGAGGGGCGGGTAAAATTGTGTTTATTTTAGTCTTTGTTATGCAAGGCATGTTCGAAGTACTCTACATAGATACAAGTTCTCTGTGTGAGTATGGAACGTGGGAACTGCTGAGGGTCTGTGTGTCAGTGGCTGTGTTCAGAGAGTCAGCTCAAGACCCTCTCATCCTGTACAAGTGCTGCTCTCTCCGACCCTCATGGTTTGGACCTGGCCATAATAAACCCACAGGACTGAATGAAGCTCAATAGACCATAGCTTCTCGCTGACTTACACCGTTGACCATCACACATAGACATGCTTTTACTGCTTTTGTTCTGCGTACCACGGTATGATTAAGAAATCTGTGGATCCCTTAAAACCAGTACAGCCTTTGACATTTGTGCGTTGTGGGACTGGGTCTTTCTTGGGTTCCAGTCAGTTAATTCTCCAGGTCATGTGTGAGATCGTTCAGTGTGAATATGCTGCTGTCTGCTCTCTAACCAGCCTTACAGCTGGAGGAAGATTTCATTATGATGCAACACTGAGCAAATGTAAATATCCATTCTAAATATGACTATCAGCAAACTGCAGCAGAAAGAACAGGAGACGGGGATTGTGTGACTACATAAATCCTTCTTCCCCCACCCTCCTCTTTTTCAGGAGTGGAATGGGATAGTATTGAAGCTCCTTCTTTCTCCTTCTCATCTTCACTCTCCACATGTACAACAATATCTCCGCAATGCAATCATCACTATTCTGACTGTGCTGCTCCAGGGTGTTTGGAGTTAATGTGCATAAAAAGCAATTAAAGAAATGTGTGTCCACTGAGCGCTGTGTAAGTTCACAATGAGGACACAGCTTGGACATTAATTGCATTCATTTTAACTTATTCCAGTGACATCTCCAAGGTGTGGTGGTAGCCATCATACTGACACCGTGTGGCTAAACCGAACAGTTGAATACAATGTGGCTAAACGTAATTTCTGTCTGAACAATTTGTCCAGTCTTTTCTGCTCTGTCCCAACATGATTATATTCCCCTTCAAGTCTCCACATCATCCCCAAAGCTTAATCCCCGTTCTCTCTTCCCTTCCCTCCCCCACCTCTCTTCTTCTCTCTCTTTATTTCTCCCCCTGCAGCAATACTTCACTCTGCTGATCATCACAGATGGGGTAATCAGTGACATGGATGAGACCCGCCACGCCATTGTTCAGGCTGCCAAGCTCCCCATGTCAATCATCATTATTGGAGTGGGCAATGCAGACTTTGCTGCCATGGAGTTCCTGGATGGGGACAGCAGTGTGTTACGCTCCTACACAGGAGAGGAGGCAGTCAGAGACATCGTGCAGTTTGTTCCCTTCAGGGACTTCCGAAATGTGAGTGTCTCATATGTTTAATACACTTATGGGGAAACATAAGTGGTGTATAAATGTGTCTTGTTTTTATTTTATTTAAGTCTAAAACACATTGTGGTTGACTGTTTAACGTTATGTCAACCTGTGGCACTATACTCAGATATCACGACAGGTGGTTGTTGCTGGAAAATTTAGAGATGACACATCCTAATATGGATTGACTTTGTGAGTGTAAACAGCATTGGGAGTGGGTGTGGGTGATCTGTAGGCCATGTGACTTCCTCAACAGTAAGAGAGAGCACATCCTAGCTTCAGTCCATCTGCTGAAAATGATTAAAATGTTCCATACACAGAGTATGGAGAGATGGAGTGCCATATCTTACTTCTAAACCGTTAACTGGATGAAAGTTGATTCTATTGCATTCTTATTGTAGATGCACTGATATTTAGAGATCTCAATGTGACTAACTTTTCTGTCTTGTTCTCACAGGCTCCGAAGGAAACTTTAGCCAAATCAGTATTGGCTGAGCTGCCGCAACAGGTCACACAGTACTTCAAACAGAGGAACCTGTCGCCTAGCAACACAGCATCGGAGTGAAATCCCAAGGCCTTGGTTCATCATCATGCATGTTGCAAATATCTATTCACTGTTTACAAGAAAAACACAAAGAAAAAGTGCATGAAAAGGTTTTTTTAATATGTATTTATCTGATTTTTTAACATCTTATCTGAAAGCAAGACTTTGTGGAAGAGAAATACAGTATGTGTCAAAGAATACTACTTTGCAGTCCCCTGAAGGGAAAATTAGAAATACGTATACTCTACCCTGAATGTAAATTTATACAATGTTCTGTTTTCAAAAGAAAATGTTTATGAAAAGTTTTTATGTACCTTTTATGCAGTGAATTGTAATTTGTTGTACTTGTACTGTACCTTGAAGGTGTTATTGATTTTATAAAGTTCACCATGTATTTGTTACCACTCAGGTCAATAAACATACAGAAATGTCACTGTGCTGTGTGCTTGACGGAAACATAAGGTCGAGGCAACACAAGGAATTAATTCTGCTTGAAAATGTTAAAAAGCAAGCGGAACATTTTTGAAAGTTATAGTTTGAAACAATCAGTACAACCTTATCCTGGATATGCCTGGTTAAATCAACTTTATCCAATTGAAGAGGATTTTCTTAAGATGTGTATGCAGTACCAACAAGGCTTCCTACAAAGAGCACCCTGAGAAATATATTCCTACACTCTTATTGGTTAAAGAACGCACTTGAATGAGTACAAACAGAAATCACTTCCATTTTATTCAAACTGTATTTCATTCCATTTATCATTCATTCATGCACGCCAACTCTTCACACCAAATACAACAAAAACAAAGAGAAAAACGCTTCACTTTCTTCTCCCCAAGCCTCAACCTTCCAATGATCAAACACACATTTCAATGGAGAGAAGTCCATTAAAATCCAGAATTATTTGCACTGATGCATCAATAAGAAACAGAACAAAAATAAAAGGAAAAATATTTCTACATACACTGTATCTGAGACTGTCCACAAAGCTCAGGCTTGCTTTCTTGATGTTAATAAGGTTTGGTATGAATGTGATGTGGCAGTCTTATCCTTGATCCCAAGCTGTCAGTCACTGTTCCCTTGTCCAATAGCACAGCTGCAGCCGCAGGGGGATGTCGTCAGGTTAGGCTGCCAGGGATTTAAACTGTGTGAGATGTCATATTGGGAGGAAGGGGGGAGGTGTCATATTTGACTGTACAACATCAAAACCACAATGACATTGAAGTTCATTTAAGGGGTTTTAATTATTTAGTGATTATGAAGAAAGTAAATCACAACTAACTATGCAGCTTTGGGCTGGAAACGCTACAAAATGACAGAGTAACAGTAACTCATACAGCTGTGAAAGCAATGGGAGTAGAAGTGTTGGCAGACTGTTTGTGTGAATGTGTGTCTATTTGCAGACTCGCTCTTTATAGGTAAGACGCTCCCGTCCACGCTACCTTCGCTGTCGCTACTGGACTCAGAGTCACTGCTGCCGGAGTAGGCTCCCAGGCCCGGCAGGATGCCCACACACACGGCGGCCGATGGCAGGTGGAGGATGCCTGTCGTCTGTACTGTGGAGGTCTGCTCACCCGCATCTCCGCCCGCCTCCTGCTCTGAGAGCACAACACACTGTCAGTCACACTTACTGATGTCAGTGAACACATAACGTGTGAGGCACAAGACTTGTGTCATTATGTGTAGCTGTGATATTATGAGACGCTCTCAGCCCACCTGTCTGGCCCCCATTCCATGCTGCAGACTCCTCAACCTTCTGTTTCTTACTATTGTCTGAGGACTGTGAGGAGCTGCAGGAGAGAGAAATGTAAGACGAGGCACAGAAAACTACAGATCAATTCACTGTTTTCCATACTGAAAGCCATAGCCTACTCCACCACAATTGTGACATCCTCTAACACAGGTATTCCCAAACTGGGGTACGCGCAATGCCATCTGGGGTACACACACAAAAAGATTTATATTTTCTAACAGGGCTATTGCAATTACTGCTTTGCATACAAGCCAGTGAATTCTATGCATTACAGCAGGATGAGTCAACAAACGTGGCGGGCCTGGCACAGCTCCTGGTATATGTCCGTTACGTTTATGGGGCGTCAATTAAGGAAGACATCCTCTTCTGCAAACCACTGGAAACCAGGACAACAGGAGAGGATGTTTTTTAAGTACTGGACAGCTTTGTGACATCAAATGGACTTTGGGGGTTAAGATGTGTTGGTATCTGTACTGATGGCGCAAAAGCAATGACAGGGAGACATAGTGGAGTGGTAATGCGCGTGCAAGCAGTTGCTCCCGATGCCACTTGGGTACACTGCAGAATCCACCGAGAGGCTCTTGCTGCCAAAGGAATGCCTGACTGCTTGAAAGACATTTTGGACACTACAGTGAAATTGGTTAACTTTGTTAAAGCAAGGCCCCTGAACTCTCGTGTATTTTCTGCACTATGCAATGATATGGGCAATGACCATGTAACGCTTTTACAATATACAGAAGTCCGCTGGTTATCAAGGGGCAAAGTATTGACACATTTTTTTTAATTGAGAGACGAGCTTAAAGTTCTTTACTGATCATCATTTTCTGACCGCTTGCATGATGAGGAGTTTCTCACACAACTGGCCTATCTGGGTGATGTTTTTTCTCACCTGAATGATCTGAATCTAGGATTACAGGGTCTCTCCACAACTTTACTCAATGTGCAGGACAAAATTGAGGCTATGATTAAGAAGTTGTAGATCTTCTCTGTCTGCATTAACAAGGAAAATATACAGGTCTTTCCATCATTGTATGATTTTTGTGTGCGCGAATGAACTCAAGCTGGCGGACAATTTCTGTATTGGGCTGTGCTCAGAGTATGCTGCCTTGGCAAATCACACTTAAGACACTGATACCCTTTGCAACCACATACCAATGTGAGAGTGGTTCTCGGCCCTCACTAGCATGAAAACTAAATGCAGGCACACACTGTGTGTGTAAAATTATTGAAGACAGACTCCAATACAACCCAACATTGCAGAGTTATGTGCATCCTTTCAAGCACTCCCTTCTCATTAACCTTTGCTGAGTTATTCACAATTTTCGATGAACTGACTAAATAAAATGACTAAATAAAGAGCAATTATTGATTATTATTTGGGCCCTGGTCCTATAAGAGTTCTGTCACTTCCCAAGAGCCGGGTTGTGACAAAAACTCACAATCATTCTTATGTTTAATAAATGTATCGTATAGTGTGTGGCAGGCTTATAATGATGGCAAAAAACAACATTTGAGAGTGCGCTGACCCTGGTGCTAGAGGGGGTACACAGCTGGAAGTTGAATGTTTGAAGTGGTATGGGACTATAAAACATTTGGGAACCACTGCTCTAACAGTATATCCAGATGCAGTGAAAACTGTGACATAGGTCTAAAAAGGTATTGTGGCCCCTGGCCTCACCTGCGTCGCTTGACTGCCCCGGCCAACAGATGGGCCTGGGACAGGTGACTGGTCTTGACCTCTGCTGGTCTAGGTCCCGCCCTCCTCTCTGGCTCCTTCCGACTCTCACTGGATGCCAGCTTTTTCAGAGCACTGTGAGATCCTGGAGTTAAGGAGGAAATGGAGAACACACAGACGTGCAGATCCTAGATGTGACAAACTGCTGATAGGAGTGATGGGGACACCAGCTGACTAACATCTCACTTGACTCAAGCAGGATATTGCCCACTGGGCTGGCACTGACTGTCAGAATGGAATTTCCAATAGGTGTGGGTGAGTGAGTACAGGAAAACAAAATGGTACACACAGAGCTCTAGGTGTGTCCTCATAAACCCAGCCGGTTCTTTCCACTTACTAGTCTATGGGTCTCAACCACTGCCCTAGAAAAGTGACTATATTACGAAAGAGGGATTGATGGAGGTTCTCAGCGGTAAGCGCTTCAACTGTCTCCCATCAGCGTACAAGCCAGCTCTCTGTAGGATTTGGTTGCCATGACAACACATCCTCCTCCATATGCAGACAAACCTGATTGTCAGTGGAAAGAGAGAGGTAACATGTATTTTCTTGCTTACATGATAGCATAATGTTTTGATCATGCCCCCTGCATCATGATATTACATGACAGCCTGAACGAGACACATGAAGGCTATCAAGTCATTGACGTTATTAGCTATGGCTGAATTTGAATGAATCACCACAGGACCAAAGCTCAGAGCAGTGCTGAGATATCTGTGACATGAGAGTGGCTTTGCATACATTAACATACATTCATATCAGTTAAGTGGACATGCTAAGCATAGAGCACACTTTAGAAAATATGCATCACTACAAATCGAGAAAAGACCATACGTTTTTGCTTAACAAAATGACATGCTACCAGAGTCCTTCCTGACGAACAAACCAACAAAAATCAAGCTGCAAATCTACTTCCAACAAGAAACAGTGTCAACTTAGTGACTAATCATCTCCTCACTGTGAGGAGATCATGATCCAAATCAAGTTCTCACTAGTCACTACCTGTCTGTCACTGTCTATGCAGGCATCTTTAAACTATAATCTTACCCATACTGTATATTGTTTGATCTAATGGTTTCTCATCATGTAGAATGTGGTTCTCTTTGTTTCAGTGTTTGAGGTGTGCTGTAAGTCCTGTTTGAAAACATGAGCACTAACAAGGTGGAAGAGCACCCATTCTGACCTGAAGCCTGTAGACTGACAGCCTCCTCTTGGCTATCAACTTAACTAAGGTGAAAGTGGGAGTAGAGGGGTAGGACAAGCCTAAATCTACTGCTAGAGAGCAAAAAGCTCAACACCCAAAAAATTGTGACAGAGAAAAAGAAACACATGGAGAGAGTATCTGGATCACACATTTGGCTCTCACACATACAGTGCATTCGGAAAGTATTCAGACCCCTTGACTTTTTCCACATTTTGTTAAGTTACAGGCTTATTCTAAAATTGATTAAATAAAACATGTTGCTCATCAAATGTAGTAAAACAAAAAAAAGAAATACCTTGACATAAGTATTCAGACCCTTTGCTATGAGACTCAAAATTGAGCTCAAGTGCATCTTGTTTCCATTGACCATCCTTAAGATGTTCCTACAACCACCTGTGGTAAATTCAACTGATTGGACATCTTTTGGAAAGGCACACACACCTGTCTATATAAGGTCCCACAGTTGACAGTGCATGTCAGAGCAAAAATCAAGCAGTTAGGTCGAAGGAATTGTCTGTAGAGCTCTGAGACAGGGTTGTGTCGAGGCACAGTTCTGGGGAAGGGTACAAAAAAAAAAAATATCTGCAGCATTGAAGTTGAAGGTCCCCAAGAACACAGTGGCCTCCATCATTCTTAAAATTTAAGAAGTTTGGAACCACCAAGACTTTTCCTAGAGTTGGCCGCCCGGCCAAACTGAGCAATCGGTGGAGAAGGGCCTTGGTCAGGGAGGTGACCAAGAACCCGACGGTCATTCTGACAGAGCTCTAGAGTTCCTCATCTCCGCAGCACTCCACTAATTAGGCCTTTATGGTAGAGCCCGCTTGGAGTTTGCCAAAAGGCACCTAAAGACTTTCAGATCATGAGAAACAAGATTCTCTGGTCTGATGAAACCAAGACTGAACTCTTTGGCCTGAATGTCAGGTCTGGAGGAAACCTGGCACCATCCCTACGGTGAAGCGTGGGTGGCAGCATCATGCTGTGGAGATGTTTTTCAGCAGCAGGGACTGGGAGACTAGTCAGGATAGAATCAGGAAAGTTGAACGAAGCAAAGTACAGGGAGATCCTTGATGAAATCCTGAGTGCTCTGGGGCAGGTTCTCAGACTGGGGCGTAGGTTCACCTTCCAATAGGACAATGACCCTAAGCACACAGCCAAGACAATGCAGGAGTGGCTTCGGGACAAGTCTCAATGTCCTTGAGTGGCCCAGCCATAGCCCGGACTTGAACCTGAGCGAACATCTCTGGAAAGACCTGAAAATAGTTGTGCTTCCTGACAGAGCTTGAGAGGATCTGCAGAGAAGACTGTGAGAAACTCCCCAAATATGGGTGTGCCAAGCTTGTAGCGTCATACCAAACACAACTCAAGGCTGTAATCGCTGCCAAAGGTGCTTCAAAGTAAAGGGTCTGAATACTTATGTAAATGTGATATTTCAGTTGTTTTTCTTTTATAAGTTCTGACATTTCTAAAAACAATTTTTTTGTCGTCATTATGGTGTATTGTGTGTAGATTGATGAGAAAAAAAACAACTATCAATTTTAGAATAAGGCTTTAAACATAATAAAATGTGGAAAAAGTCAAGGGGTCTGAATACCTTCCGAATGCATTGTAGATCCATTATTTGTGAGACTCAGGGTCAATCCGACGTCTGCATTGGCCTTGCAGCATTTACGGTGATACGGCCTCTGCAGAAGTCAGGGCATTCATACTTCTTGCGCTTCATGGACCAGCGCAGAGCTGTTGTGAAAGAAGTTGTCAAGGAAGTGAGTTTGTGTTCATACAGGACCTCCCGCCCTCACCTACAGTCAACCAATCATGTCAATTCGGAGCTATACGGTACCCTCCGCATTGTTACAAATGCAATATGGAGCTTGATTTGGACCCTGCATGCCTCCAGAGGATCCACAATTGCATCACACCCTCCATACGAAGCCTCCGACTACATTTTTGGATCAAGCATGAATTGGCTTTTAAATGTTACCATATTGACAGAAATGTTCTACCAATAAAATGACATGAAAATGTATACACTGTTTTGATCTGTGTGTGTGATTAAGAATTACAGTGATGGAGGGAGTATACAGCTGAAACTGAAAGGATATTCTGTACTCTTTTAGCTCATGCTGCTCCTCATCTCTGCGTTGTTTCTCCACCAGGCTCTGTTGCCTGGAGACCTCATCCAAGAAGTGAGACTCATCCTCATCCAGGCCTTTGACCATGTTCTCTGTGGTGAAAATACATTTCTATGGAAAAAATATCTAAGCACTGTAGTACCAATACAACAATACTCTCTGATCATTTCAACTTAAGTCCAGTGGAGTTGGAGAAGGGTTATGCCATTTGAAAATACAAAACAAAGCTCTTTCTATTTTCCTGAAATGGCCCTGCTTAAAGAGCATATAACTTTACAAGACACATTCGGCCACAAGGGTAACTACTAATAGTAGGCTGGTCACCAGGGAAACTGAAAAGCAGGGAAGCGGTTATGCCAGGAAACAGGCTTGAGTCATTTCCAAGACTAGATAATATTCTCCTCTTCTGATGTATTACACAGTTCCATCTGTTCACAAACAGGTTCATAATATAAAAAATGTGCACATATACACACAACCAGAGCAACAAATACTTTGTCCTCAACGGGTCCAGACTCTGACCAGTGTTCAAAATTCCTCAAATGTTAATTTAGTCAAAAGTTGACACACCTACTCATTCAAGGGTTTTTCTTTAGTAGCAGAGAGAAGTCTATTACTAGGGTGGCTGGAGTATTTGACAATTTTATGGGCTTTCCTCTATACACTGCCTGGTATAGAGGTCCTGCATGGCAGGAATCTTGGCCCCAGTGATGTACTGGGCCGTTCGCACTACCCTCTGTAGGCCAAGCAGTTGCCATACCAGGCAGTGATGCAACCAGTCAGGATGCTCTCGATGGTGCAGCTGTAGAATCTTTTGAGGATTTGAGGACCCATGCCAAATCTTTTCAGTCTCCTGAGGGGGAATAGGTTTTGTCGTGCCCTCTTCACAACTGTCTTTGTGTGCTTGGACCATGTTAGTTTGTTGGTGATGTGGACACCAAGGAACTTGAAGCTCTAAACCTGCTCCACTGCAGCCCCATCAATGAGGATGGGGGGGTGCTCAGTCCTATTTTTCCTGTAGTCCACAATCATCTCTTTTGTCTTGATCACGTTGAGGGAGAGGTTGTAGTCCTGGCACCACATGACCAAGTCTCTGACCTCCTCCCTATAGGCTGTCTCGTCGTTGATCAGGCCTACCACAGTTGTGTCATCTGCAAATGTAATGATGGTGTTGGAGTCGTGCCTGTCCGTGCAGTCATAAGTGAACAGGGAGTACAGGAGGGGACTGAGCACGCACCCCTGAGGGGCCCCGTGTTGAGGATCAACGTTGCGGATGTGTTGTTACCTACCCTTACCACCTGGGGGCAGCCCGTCAGAGAGTCCAAGATCCAGCTGCAGAGGGAGGTGCAATAGCATCTTCTGTGGAGCTGTTGGGGCGGTATGCAAATTGGAGTGGGTCTGGGGTTTCTGGGATGATGGTGTCAAAGCACTTCATGGCTACAGACGTGAGTGCTACGGGTCGGTAGTCATTTAGGCAGGTTACCTTAGTGTTCTTGGGCACAGGGACTATGGTGGTCTGCTTGAAACATGTTGGTATTGCAGACTCAGTCAGGGACAGGTTGAAAATGTCAGTGAAGACACTTGCCAGTTGGTAAGCGCATGCTCGGAGTACACGTCCTGGTAATCCGTCTGGCCCTGCGGCCTTGTGAATGTTGACCTGTTAAAAAGGTCTTACTCACATCGGCTACGGAGAGCGTGATCACACATTAGTCCAGAACAGCTGATGCGCTCATGCATGTTTCAGTGTTACTTGCATCAAAGCGAGCATAGAAGTAATTCAGCTCATCTGGTTGGCTTGTGTCACTGGGCAGCTCGTGTCTGTGCTTCCCTTTGTAGTCTGTAATAGTTTGCAAGCCCTGCCACATCCGACGAGCGTCGGAGCTGGTGTAGTACGATTCAATCTTAGTCCTGTATTAACGCTTTGCCTGTTTGATGGTTCGTTGGAAGGCATAGCAGGATTTCTTATAAACTTCAGAGTCCTGCTCCTTGAAAGCGGCAGCTCTACCCTTTAGCTCAGTGCGGATGTTGCCTGTAATCCATGGCTTCTGGTTGAGGTATGTACTGTTGGACTCTGGATTAAACTTGGAACATTGTTATACTCAGAAGTGTAGTAAAATTAGTTACAAAAGAGACATGAGGGGTGCCATTACGAAGCTTGGGAGGGGCTGAGTGCAGGGAACACGATCGCATGTGAAGCTAAGTAGTAACATTAACATGATGCCTTCTAATTGCAGTCGCTGTACTCATAATATACAGGAGAACGATCGCCTTACAGCGAGGATAGCTGTGCTGCAAGCCCAGCTTCAGACGCAAATCGTTAGGCAAGGGTAATTTAAGTGTAGGAAAGGATAAAACAGTGTCTGTGCCACCAGTAAGTACAGATAGTAGTATAAATCCCCTCGCAGTCCCCGTAGCCAGACAATTTTCTCATGGCTTCTGGAAGGAAATGCTGTAGGAATGCTCAACCGGTGTCACTCAATCATCCGACAGAAACTTTCAACCGGTTCTCCCCATTAAGCAGCGAGTCGGAGTCAGAGGCTGAGCCTTCTCTGGTCCCTACTCCTCCCGTTACGGGGTCTGAGACGCCAAAGCCTCCCACCATTAGCTCTGACAAATTGAAAACCCTAGTCATTGGCGACTCCATTACCCGCAGTATTAGACTTAAAACGAATCATCCAGCGATCATACACTGTTTACCAGGGGGCCGGGCTACCGACGTTAAGGCTAATCTGAAGATGGTGCTGGCTAAAGCTAAAACTGGTGAGTGTAGAGAGTATAGGGATATTGTTATCCACGTCGGCACCAACAATGTTAGGATGAAACAGTCAGAGGTCACCAAGCGCAACATTGCTTCAGCGGGTAAATCAGATAGAAAGATGTGTCGGCATCAAGTAATTGTCTCTGGCCCCCTCCCAGTTGGGGGGGAGTGATGAGCTCTACAGCAGAGTCACACAACTCAATCGCTGGTTGAAAACTGTTGTTTTCTGCCCCTCCCAAAATATAGAATTTGTAGATAATTGGCCCTCTTTCTGGGACTCACCAACAAACAGGACCAAGCCTGGCCTGTTGAGGAGTGATGGACTCCTTCCTAGCTGGAGGGGTGCTCTCAGCTTAGTGGAGTCTGCCACTAGCACAGTCAGTGTAGTCAGCTCAGCGATCCCCATTGAGATAGATGCCCTTCCAGACTCCCTCCGCCTACCCAATGAGGTCAGAGTACAAAAATCAGTTAACCACCTAGGAACTCAATTTAACCTTGCGCAATACGCTAGATGCAGTCGCACCCCTAAAAACAAAAGACATTTGCCATAAGAAACAAGTTCCCTGGTATACAGAAAATACCCGAGCTCTGAAGCAAGCTTCCAGAAAATTGGAACGGAAATGGCGCTACACCAAACTGGAAGTCTTCCGACTAGCTTGGAAAGACAGTACCGTGCAGTATCGAAGAGCCCTCACTGCTGCTCTATCATCCTATTTTTCCAAGTGAATTGAGGAAAATACGAACAATCCAACATTTATTTTTGATACTGTCGCAAAGCTAAATAAAACGCAGAGGATGGCTTACACTTTCACTGATAAATTCATGAACTTCTTTGAGGAAAAGATCATGATCATTAGAAAGCAAAATTACAGACTGCTCTTTAAATCTGCGTATTCCTCCAAAGCTCAGTTGTCCTGAGTCTGCACAACTCTGCCAGGAACAAGGACTTAAAAAAAGAAAAAAAATGTATTCCAGCTTTATTTAAACAGGTAGGCAAGTTGAGAACAAGTTCTCATTTACAACTGCGACCTGGCCAAGATAAAGCATAGCAGTTCGACACATACAACACAGAGTTACACATGGAGTAAACAAACATACAGTCAATAATACAGTAGAAAAACAAATCTATATACAATGTATGCAAATGAGGTAAGATAAGGGAGGTAAGGCAATAAATAGGCCATGGTGACAAAGTAATTACAATATAGCAATTAAACACTGGAATTGTAGATGTACAGTTGATGAATGTGCAAAATAGAAATACTGGGGTGTAAGGTAGCAAGATAAATAAATAAATACGGTAGGGGATGAGGTAGTTGGTTGGGCTATTTACAGATGGGCTATGTACAGGTGCAGTGATCTGTGAGCTGCTCTGACAGCTGGTGCGTAAAGCTAGAGAGGGAGATAAGTGTCGACAGTTCAGTGATTTTGGTAGTTCGTTCCAGTCATTGGCAGCAGAGAACTGGAAGGAAAGCTTGGGCGAGTTGCTGTGGGGGGTGCAGGGCTGTTGACCGGGGTAGGGGTAGCCAGGTGGAAAGCATGGCTAGCCGTAGAAAAATGCTTATTGAAATTCTCAATTATAGTGGATTTATCAGTGGTGACAGAGGGCTGTTCGATGCTAATGCAGAACGCCACAGGATGTTTTTGTGCTGGTCAAGGGCAGTCAGGTCTGGAGAGAACCAAGGGCTATATCTGTTCCTGGTTCTAAATTTCTTGAATGGGGCATGCTTATTTAAGATGGTGAGGAAGGCACTTTTAAAGAATAACCAGGCATCCTCTACTGACGGGATGAGGTCAATATACTTCCAGGACACCCGGGCCAGGTCGATTAGAAAGGGTTGCTTGCTGAAGTGTTTTAGGGAGCGTTTGACAGTGATGAGGGGAGGTCGTTTGACCGCAGACCCATTACGGATGCAGACAATGAGGCAGTGATCGCTGAGATCTTGGTTGAAAACAGCAGAGGTGTATTGGGAGAGAAAGTTGGTTAGGATGATATCTATGAGGGTGCCCGTGTTTACAGCTTTGGGGTTGTACCTGGTAGGTTCATTGATAATTTGTGTGAGGTTGAGGGCAGTTTAGGTCACCTAGCAGCACGAGCTCTGAAGATAGATGGGGGCAATCAGTTCACATATGGTGTCCAGAGCACAGCTGGGGGCAGAGTGTGGTCTATAGCAAGCGGCAACGGTGAGAGACTTGTTTCTAGAAAGGTGGATTTTTAAAAGTAGAAGTTCAAATTGTTTGGGTACAGACCTGGATAGTAAGACAGCCTGCAGAGTTATATCTCTGCAGTAGATTGCAACACCACCCCCTTTGGCCGTTCTATCTTGTCTGAAAATGTTGTAGTTAGGGATGGAGATGTCAGGGTTTTTGGTGGTCTTCCTAAGCCAGGATTCAGACACTGCTAGGACATCCAGGTTGGCAGAGTGCGCTAAAACAGTGAATAAAACAAACTTAGGGAGGAGGCTTCTAACGTTAACATGCATGAAACCAAGACTTTTACGGTTACAGAAGTCAACAAATGAGAGCGCCTGGGGAATGGGAGTGGAGCTAGGCACTGCAGGGCCTGGATTAACGTCTATATCACCAGAGGAACAGAGGAGGATAAGGGTACGGCTAAAGGCTATAAGTACAGGTTATCTAGGACGTCCGGAACAGAAAGTAAAAGGAGCAGGTTTCTGGGGGCGATAAAATAAATTCAAGGCATAATGTACAGACAAAGGTATGGTAGGATGTGAATACAGTGGAGGTAAACCTAGGCATTGAGTGGTGATGAAAGAGATATTGTCTCTGGAAACATTTAAACCAGGTGATGTCATGGCATGTGTGGGTGGTGGATCTGAAGGGCTGGATAAGGTATATTGAGCAGGGCTAGAGGCTCTACAGTGAAATAAGACAATAAACAATAACCAGAACAGCAATGGACAAGGACATATTGACATCGAGGAGAGGCATGCTTAGCCGAGTGATCATAAGGGTCCAGTGAGTAGTGAGGCTGGTTGGGGACACGGCGATTCAGCTAGCAGAAGACGGAGGAAGTCTGTTTATAGCCTCCTCGTGCGTTTCCGTCGATAGACCAGTCGTGATGGATTAGTGGGGTTCCGTGTGGTAAAGGGGACCAGTCCAATTGGCAAAATAGGAATAGTGGCCCAAGAAATTGTCCGATGGACCTATTTAGCTAGCAGCCGATATGCTCTAGACAGCTAACGTTAGCGGGCCGCAGTTAGCAGATGGACGCTCAGGTGACGCTATGCACGGAGGGGCCAGTTGAATAACCCCTCGGGCAGATAACGCCGGTAGTCCAGTCGTGAAGGCCCGTGGGGCTCCGTACCGGCAGTAAAAACGGGTCCGGATAAGTGTTGTAGCCCAGGAGAGGCTGATGGAACTCTTCAGCTAGCCGGAAGATGGGCCTAGCATGGGCTAGCTTCAGGCTAATTGGTGCTTCCTCCGGGACCGACGTTAGCCAATAGTCACTTGGATAGCAGCTAGCTAGCTGCAAGATCCAGGTGAAAATGTCCAGAGCTTATGGTAGGAATCCGGGAATATGGAGAGAAAATAGGTCCGGTAGGCTCTGGTTTGAGTTGCGTTGTCCGAACTGGCGAGAGCTTTCCAAGCTAAAGGTTAGCTGATGTATGCTAGCAGTGGTTAGCTAAATACTAACGTTGGCTAGTAGCTAGTGAGCTGGCTAGCTTCTGGCTAGCTTCTGTTGGGGGATTACGGATTCGAGGTGGAGAATACTTAGGGAAAAAACAGATCCGCACCACATTGTGTGAGGCGGGTTTGCAGGAGTGTTTTGAAGTTGAGTGTTAGAAAAAAGGATCAAGGGAGACACGTTATTTAATACTATAATCTCTTGACACATTGATGAAAATAATCATGGCCTCTAAACCTTCAAGCTGCATACTGGACCCTAATTCCAACTAAACTACTGAAAGAGCTGCTTCCTGTGCTTGGCCCTCCTATGTTGAACATAATAAACAGCTCTCTATCCACCGGATGTGTACCAAACTCACTAAACGTGGCAGTAATAAAGCCTCTCTTGAAAAAGCCAAACCTCGGCCTATATCGAATCTCCCATTCCTCTCAAAGAAAATTGAAAAAGCTGTTGCGCAGCAACTCACTGCCTTCCTGAAGACAAAAAATGTATACAAAAAGCTTTAGTCTGATTTTAGACCCCATCATAGCACTGAGACTGCACTTGTGAAGGTAGTAAATGACCTTTTAATGGCGTCAGACCGAGGCTCTGCATCTGTCCTCGTGCTCCTAGACCCTGCTTTTGATACCATCGATCACCACATTCCTTTGGAGATATTGGAAACCCAAATTGGTCTACACGGACAAGTTCTGGCCTGGTTTAGATCTTATCTGTCGGAAAGATATCAGTTTGTCTCTGTGGATGGTTTGTCCTCTGACAAATCAACTGTATATTTCGGTGTTCCTCAAGGTTCCGTCTTAGGACCACTATTGTTTTCACTAATATATATATATATATATATATATATATATATATATATATATTTTACCTATTGGTGATGTCATTTGGAAACATAATGTTAACTTTCACTGCTATGCGGACAATACACAGCTGTACATTTCGATGAAACATGGTGAAGCCCCAAAATTGCCCTCCCTGGAAGCCTGTGTTTCAGACATAAGGAAGTGGAATGGCGAAATGTTCTACTTTTAAACTCAGACAAAACAGAGATGGTTGTTCTAGGTCCCAAGAAACAAAGAGATCTTCTGTTGAATCTGACAATTAATCTTGATTGTTGTACAGTCGTCTCAAATAAAACTGAAGGACCTCGGCGTTACTCTGGACCCTGATCTCACTTTAGACAAACATATAAAGACTGTTTCAAGGACAGCTTTTTTCCATCTACGTAACATAGCAAAAATCAGAAACATTCGGTCCAAAAATTATGCAGAAAAATGTATCTACGCTTTTGTCACTTCTAGGTTAGACTACTGCAATGCTCTACTTTCCAGCTACCCGGATAAAGCACTAAATAAAATTTAGTGCTAAACACAGCTGCTGGAATCTTGACTAGAACCAAAAAATGTGACCATATTACTCCAGTGCTAGCCTCTCTACACTTGCTTCCTGTTAAGGCAAGGGCTGATTTCAAGGTTTTACTGCTAACCTACAAAGCATTACATGGGCTTGCTCCTACCCATCTTTCCGATTTGGTCCTGCCGTACATACCTACACGTACGCTACGGTCACAAGACGCAGGCCTCCTTACTGTCCCTAGAATTTCTACGCAAACAGCTGGAGGCAGGGCTTTCTCCTATAGAGCTCCATTTTTATGGAATGGTCTGCCTATCCCTGTGAGAGACGCAGACTCGGTCTCAACCTTTAAGTCTTTATTGAAGACCTTAACCATCTCTTTAGTAGGTCCTATGATTGAGTGTAGTCTGGCCCAGGAGTGTGAAGGTGAACGGAAAGGCACTGGAGCAACGAACCGCCCTTGCTGTCTCTGCCTGGCCGGTTCCCCTCACTCCACTGGGATTCTCTGCCTCTAACCCTATTACAGGGGCTGAGTCACTGGCTTACTGGCTTACTGGTGCGCAGGTAGCCTAGTGGTTAGAGTGTTGGACTTGTAACCGGAGGGTTGCAAGTTCGAATCCCCGAGCTGACATGGAAAAAAAGCTGTCGTTCTGCCCCTGAACAAGGCAGTTAACCCACAGTTCCCCGGGCGCCGAAGACGTGGATGTCGATTAAGGCAGCCCACCGCACCTCTCTGATTCAGAGGGGTTGGGTTAAATGCGGAAGACACATTTCGGTTGAAGGCATTCGGTTGTACAACTGACAAATAATGGTGACTTTGACTCTTCCATGCTGTCCCTAGGAGGGGTGTGTCGCTTGAGTGGGTTGAGTCACTGACGTGATCTTCCTGTCCGGGTTGGCGCCCCCACTTGGGTTGTGCCGTGGCGAAGATCTTTGTGGGCTATACTTGGCCTTGTCTCAGGATGGTAAGTTGGTGGTTGGAGATATCCCTCTAGTGGTGTGGGGGCTGTGCTTTGGCAAAGTGGGTGGAATTATATCCTGCCTGTTTGGCCCTGTCCAGGGGTATTGTCGGACGGGGCCAACCCCTCCTGTCTCAGCCTCCAGTATTTATGCAGAGGGGCTAGGGTCAGTCTGTTATATCTGGAGTATTTATTCTGTCTTATTCAGTGTCCTGTGTTAATTTAAGTATGCTCTCTCTCTCTCTCTGAAGACCTGAGCCCTAGGACCATGCCTCAGGACTACCTGGCCTGATGACTCCTTGCTGTCCCCAGTCCACCTGGCCGTGCTGCTGCTCCAGTTTCAACTGTTCTGCCTGCGGCTATGGAACCCTGACCTGTTCACCGGACGTGCTACCTGTCCCAGACCTGCTGTTTTCAACTCTCTAGAGACAGCAGGAGCGGTAGAGATACTCTGAATGATCGGCTATGAAAAGCCAACTGACATTTACTCCTGAGGTGCTGACCTGTTGCACCCTCGACAACCACTGTGATTATTATTGTTTGACCCTGCTGGTCATCTATGAACATCTTGGCCATGTTCTGTTATAATCTCCACCTGGCACAGCCAGAAGAAGACTGGCCTGCCCTCATAGCCTGGTTCCTCTCTAGGTTTCTTCCTAGGTTCTGGCCTTTCTAGGGAGTTTTTCCTAGCCACTGTGCTTCTACACCTGCATTGCTTGCTGTTTGGGGTTTTAGGCTGGGTTTCTGTACAGCACTCTGTGACATCAGTTGATGTAAGAAGGGCTTTATAAATACATTTGATTGATTGATGTGGCTGTACTGATAAGCGGAGAAACCGTTGAAGGCTCATATCACTTAGCTCCCTGCTTAGCAATAATGATGCAATGTTTAGCGATGAGGAGGAGACTCCACCCAAAGTGGGGTGTGAATACTACCACGGGGGAAGCCATGTCTGTCTGAATTACAGATGTATCGACCCTTTGGAAAAATTCAACTTGGTTATGCTTCTCTAGTGTCCGTGAGTTATTTACTCTGAAAATTAGAACCTAACAGTACGTATAGTCACTGTGAGGACAACGTCATCGAGGCACTTATTGATGAAGCCAGTGACTGATGTGGTGTACTCCTCAATGCCATCGGAAGAATCCCGGGAACATATTCTAGTCTGTGCTAACAAAACAGTCCTGTAGCTTAGCATCTGCTTCATCTGACCACTTTCTTATTGACCAAGTCACTGGTGCTTCCTGCTTTAATTCTTTTTCTTGTAACCAGGAAACGGGAGAATAGAATTATGGTCAGATTTGCCAAATGGAGGGCGGGGGAGAGCTTTGTATGCATCTCTGTGTGTGGAGTAAAGATCTAGTTTTTCCCCCCTCTGGTTGCACATTTAACATGCTGGTAGAAATTAGCTAAAACTGAATTAAGTTTCCCTGCATTCAAGTCCCCGGCCACTAGGAGTGCCACCTCTGGATGAGCGTTTTCCTGTTTGCTTATGGCCGTATACAGCTTATTGAGTGCGGTCTTAGTGCCAGCATCAGTTGGTGGTGGTTAATAGACAGCTATGAAGAATATAGATAAAACCTCTTGGTAAATAGTGTGGTCTAAAGCTTATCATGAGATACTCTACCTCAGGGAGCAAAACTTTGAAAATTCCTTAGATTTTGTGCACCAGCTGTTGTTTACAAATATACATAGACCTTCACCCCTTGTCTTACCAGAGGCCGCTGTTCTATCCTGCCGAAAAAGCTTCAAACCCGCCAGCTGTATGTTATTCATGTCGTCGTTCAGCCAGGACTCTGTGAAACATGAGATATTACAGTTTGTAATGTCCCGTTGGTAGAATATACGTGATCGTAGTTTGTCTATTTTATTTTCCAGCGATTGTACGTTGGCTAATAGGACCGATGGTAGAAGCAGAATACACGCTCGATGTTGAATCCTTACAAGGCACCCAGACCTTTGTCCCCGATATCGCCGTCTCTTTCTTCTGCGAATGACAGGGATGAGGGCCTTATCGGGCGACTGAAGTAAATCCTTCCCGTTGGACTCGTTAAAAAAAAATATATATATATATATACACATATATTCCTCCAGTATGGGGTGAGTAATCACTGTCCTGATATCTAGAAGCTCTTTTCGGTCATAAGTTACCAATAATGCGTAAAAACACACAATAGCACAATTGGTTAGGGGATTGTAAAAATGGCAGCCAGCTCCTCTGGCGCCATTAAGACATCAAAACTATGAAATAACACATATGGATCATGTAGTAACCAAAAAAAGTGTTAAACAAATCAAAATATAGTTTATATTTGAGATTCTTCAAAGTATTCACCCTTTGCCCTGATGACAGCTGTGCACACTCTTGGCATTCAGTCAAACCCCCCCATTCCATAGATGCGAGAAAGATGCAAGTTTAATCTGAGACAGCCAATGTGACATCCCAGAAAGTGATAGGAAGGAAAGTGGAGAAGGACAAAGAAATGAGAGAGGAACCCTTACTGAATTTAAACTGCTCATCATACTCCTCCTGCTTCTTGTCCTTCTGCTCCTCTAGCCGCTCAAAGAGTGAACGCCCATCATACTCTTCCTCGGGAGCCTCTGTATCAGGGAGACATCACAAACACACAGAAACCAAAGGCATGCAGATGTTTAGAAGAGACAAGTGTACAGGCATGATGTAAGCAATTGCTTGTGTCTGTGTGCATTTTTTGAGGAAGAGAGGAGTTATGTGGCAGATTGCTTACCCTCTGGGTCCTCTGGCTTCCTAACTTTTTCCCATTCCTCCTGTACTTGCTTCCTCTTCTCCTCGATCACAGTCTCTGACACAAATTTCCGACTGAGGTCTACGCCCCCGGCCGCTGGCACTGCCATCTCCCTCCTCGAAAAGAAAAGGTACATGCACAAATCTGAGGTTTAACAGCAGCAAGTAGCATACACAATAGACTAACCTAAAAGCATGTTACGAAACTATACTAAGAAAGAGTTGTTAACGTTGATCAAAGTATTTTTTTTATCCATCAAAATAGAGGTATACAGTGGAGATTGAGAACTTACTTTATTTGTCTCAACTCAATCAAGTAGACCAGACACCAAGTCAAGAAATCATCTGTTGAATAGAAAATACCTCAATAGTGTTGAAAAATGCAAAGGGAGAAATGTAGGAAGTCAGCTTAACAACTAGAGTATAAGAGTCTAAAAAAAATGCTACACACAACACTACATGGTTGGTTAGAGTACAAACTTTGTAAAAAATTAAGTAAAAACATTGCAGCCTTTTGACAATCGATTAGGCTATGCCTCCCTCTAGTGGTCGATTCAATAAATGTGTTTGTAGCAAGTGCAGTTAAATAGCGGTCTACTATCAAATCCTATTTTAGCTAGCTTCTACCAATCATACAACATCAAACAAATTACTGAAGTATGGGTTGTTTTTATTATGATTGATACTCATTCTATTTTTGTAACTTGCGTTTCCAAAGAAGTATCTGGGTATAACATTACCTACTAAAATACACGAGGGGGTACTTTAGGGGTACTCCGGGCAGATCAAAATTATGTGGGTGGTAGAGTAACCGTTAGGCCTAAATTGATACCTAATGGCAAGGTTATCTATACCCTATCCTAACTGGTCACTCAATAGTTATTACTGGCTCAAATCAAGATTATGGATTAGCTAACCAATTGGAAACGACACACGAATATACATTAAACGTTAATGTTAACTAACGCAGCAATCTAACGTTAGCTAAAATATGGGACACGTTGACAGACACTGATAACAAAAAACAGAACAGCGAGAAAAAAAAAACATTGTGTAGCTAGAGAGCTTTCTAGTAGACAAAACCAAACATACTAGCTACAGTTTAAAAACTGTGCCAACACCGTTAGCTAAACTAGCCTGCCAGTTAGCCAGCACTCAACACGGTGATAAATCGTGGCAATACCGCTTCTATCATGTCCAAACAAAAACCTAGGAGGTTCGAAAATGATTGAAATAGTTCACAGCTTAACCAACGATGGTACATGGTGTCAATTTTTAAAAACATAATAGCTAGCACAAAAACAACAACATAGCTAGCTGGCTATGTTAATTTTACCTAATCCACGGAGCCTCGTCGTGTCACAGTAAATATGCTCCGCGCATACTATAGTTTGTGAAGGACCAAGGGCGATTGCTTGAACCGAGCTTCGATGGGCTGAATAATTGTAGCAATCTATGATAATACATACTTATATAGTGTCCAAAATAGTGTAACTCATTTTAACTGCAGTATACATTTTCAGAGTAAAATAACTACCGATATGCTGATAATACAACTGAAGGCTGTGGTTGAATGCACGCACATACTTTGTTTTACAGGTAGCCTAAATGAAAATAATCTCGTTTCCACATACATATTACACATCCTAAATTATAAAACTGTAATTTGCTGGATGTCATGTGTTGAATGTTGAGAAAACTTCCATTGACATCAGCACCACCCATTCATTTAAAGACAGCTGATCGTGGGGTGGGGGTAGCTGACGCTACGGAACTAGGCTAGTTAGTTATCAGTACAGCCGTACACGAAATCAAATAAATGGGTTTGAGGGCGTTTTATCCGATTGAATCAATAAAGAGCAGATTCAATGGGATTGTTAACTATCTAACGTTACACTAACTAGTTAATGCTTGCAAGCTCACCTGTTTGTTTAGTTAGCTACCTAGCTAGCTTGGCTAACGGGTAGATAGCCAGTTTAAAGTAAAAGCGTTTTTCGTGAAGCTTTTCAGAGGCCTATTCATCTTGATTATTGTCGTAACTCGTTAACTATCTGAGGACATTACCAGCTATTTTGCAAGGTAAGTAGCTAGCTCGCGAACTATTATTTTCACGCCCATATAAAACCAACAAGCATCTCATGAGAGCAAACATTAGCTAGTTTAGCCACATTTAATTTTGTCATGTAACATGGGGGTGTGAAAAATGGCTAATGCTAGCTATTAAGTTCGCTAGCTATCTGACTAACAGTCAGCAGGTTAGCTTACTAAGGTGGTAACGTTAAACTAATTGTAGCTAACTACAGTTCAATAAAACTTCTCATTATATACAATAAATAGCTTCAAGTGGGGGTCAATAGTGTAACCACAGACAAAAGGGTTAGCTATATACCAGTATCTTTGTTGTAACGTAAATGTCAGCTGCTAACCAGACAACTAACTCACATTAGCAGTTTCAACATAGCTGTTGTTTTAGCTATTTACCATTATTTTGTGTAACGTTAGCACCAGCTAACTCTCATTATCCGTTTCAACATGGATGTTGTTACAGCCAGTCAATTTAGCATAAATGGCATAAATTAGTCATAACAAGCGAATCTAACTAACGTTAACTAGCCAGGTAAATTTGACGGAAATATAACAACTAAACTGTACCAAATAGCCGTATATAATGTTAGCTACCTAGTATATGCTGTAATGTCAACAACACTAGCTAGCTACATATTTTCAGAGCATTTTGTTTATCTTGAACATGTATTCTTTTCATCAATGTTATTTTACACAGGTCAGAGTTTGGAAAGTGCACGTGGACTGACTTCCTGTATGATGATTATTGCTCACTGTAACACTACTGATCTGTGCCACTCCTCCTAGTTGCCATCCATCTGCAGAGTAGTAGCACCATGATTGACGTCCCCACCCGGATCGTCATGAGACGCCTCCACAAGTGCTCCAAATGATATGATAGTAGCTTCCTGGATTGCATTCTGTGCTAGCAGGAGCCTTGAACAGGTTCTACTGCTCTCTTTGGAGCAGCTACATTCACTACGGGGTTGGGAAAGCCTCTGGACAACCAGAACCATGGGAAACAGCTGTGTTTGTAGAGAAGACAGTGATGTGGATGATGGATCGGCCTCTCGCGGGCAGCTCAGGCGAGTTGATCACACCGCTGCTGATCACCCGGAGGCACGAAGCAGTCGGCCCCGGGACCCAGTCAGACCACCCCGCCGTGGACGGGGACCCCATGAACCCCGCCGGAAGAAACAAAATGTGGACGGGCTGGTGCTGGACACACTTGCTGTCATCAGGACTCTAGTTGACAAGTAAGTGTTTGAAATTGTATTTCCAACCAAGCAAGTGGCCGTGGCATGCATAATAAACTTTGCTTCCCTTCACAAGTGTAGTTGAATATTATGTATCAGGACTGTAGTACCGTTTGTTCAGATTATGCACACCCTTTTGTTGGCACTTCAGGCATTAACATGGTCATTAACATGGTCTTGAGGTTTATATCTTTGTTCAGTGCGTGAGTGTTTATGTGTGTGTGTGTGTGTGTGTGTGTGTGTGTGTGTGTGTGTGTGTGTGTGTGTGTGTGTGTGTGTGTGTACGTACATACATATATATACATGCATGCATACATACACACACACTACTAGTCAAAAGTTTTAGAACACCCCCATTTTTCCAGTTTTTATTGAAATTGAAGCAGATCAAGTCCAGTGAATAACCTGAAATGGTACAAAGGCAAGCGGTAAACTGCAAGAGGTAAAAAAATATTAAAAGTTTTACCAAAAACTGAAAAATAATGTACATTTCAGAGTTATAAAAAAAGGCCTTTTTCAGGGAACAAGTAATAGGTTAACAACTTGCAGCAATGGAAGTAAATTGAGCCTTGATACTAACAATTCCTACAGGTGTCTCAACTTTTGTTGATTACTTACAAAAACCCTCTGTCTGTATAAAAGCAGTGTTGGAACAGACTGTGTTACTACACCCTCTTCCTGCAGTATTGTACTGCATGGAGGAAGTATATTGCTATCATAATGGTGAGAAAAAGGCAATTAACAAAAGAAGACACAGACCATTATAACCCCTAAAAGTGTAGTTCTTTTCTTTAGAGAAATTGCAAAGAAAGCCAAAGTGTCAGTGAGTACAGTTTCCTACACCATCAAAAGGCACTTGGAAACTGGAGGAAACTCTGACAGGAAGAGGTCTGGCAGACCTAAAGCCACAACAGAATCAGAAGACACGTTTCTTGCGTGATAGGTGGCTCACAGGACAACAGCTTCAAGCACAGCTTAACACTGGTCAAAGTAAGCAAGTCTCAGTTTCAACTGTGAAGAGAAGACTTCGAGCTGCAGGTTTGACAGCTCGAGTGGCAGTAAGAAAGCCATTGCTAAGATGGCAAAATTAGAAAAAGAGGCTTGCCTGGGCCATGAAGCACTGCCAGTGGACTACTCAAAATGTTAAACCTTCGGTTCATCACGCATGGTTTTTGTATGCCGTCGAGTAGGCGAAAGGATGGTTCCTTAGTGTGTGACACCAACTGTCAAACATGGAGGAGGATGCGTGATGGTCTGGGGCTCTTTGGCTGGATCCAGAGTTGACACCCTGAACCAAAACGGCTACCACAGCATTTTGCAGCGCCATGCCATACCCTCTGGTGTACGTCTAGTTGGTCAGGGTTCATCCTACAGCAAGATAATGACCCAAAACATACCTCCCAGGCTATGTCACAACTACCTTAGAAGAAAAGAACAACACGGCAGGCTTCAAATCATGGAATGGCCAGCACAGTCTCCAGACTTAAACCCCATCAAGCTGGTTTGGAATGAACTGGGCAGAAGGGTGAAAGCAAAGCAACCTACAAGTGCAACACATTTGTGTGAACTTCTGGAACAGTGTTGGGAAGAACTTTCTGAACAATATTTGATTTACATTGTAGAAAGAAGGCCTCGAGTGTCTTCGGCTGTTAACTGCAAAAGGGTAAAAAATGTAGATTACATTTTGTTAAGCAAAATGATTCCAGAATTTTTTTGGGTCTCCAATTGTTTTTGTTCTATGATTTAATTTCAGAGTACATTAAAATGTGAATGTAAAAACTGGAAAATATAGGTGTTCTAAAACTTTTGACTGTGTGTATATATATATTATACACACAGTACCGGTCAAAAGTTTGGACACACCTGCTCATTCAAGAGCTTTTCTTTATTTTTACATTTTGTAGAATAATAGTGAAGACATCAAAACTATTAAATAACACATGGAATCATGTGGTAACCAAAAAATTGTTAAACAAATCGAAATATATTTGAGATTCTTTAAAGTAGCCTTGACAGCTTTGCACACTTGGCATTCTCTCAACCAGCTTCATGAGGTAGTCACCTGGAATGCATTTAAATTAAAAGTTAATTTGTGGAATTTCTTTCAGTAATGTGTTTGAGCCAATCAGTTGTGTTGTGACAAGGTAGGGGTGGTATACAGAAGATAGCCCTATTTGGTAAAAGACCAAGTCCACATAATGGCAAGAACAGCTCAAATAAGAAAAGAGTGATTACATCGAGCGCTTTGATGAAACTGGCTCCCATGAGGACTGCCACAGGAAAGGAAGACCCAGAGTTACCTCTGCTGCAGAGTTCATTAGAGTTACCAGCCTCAGAAATTGCAGCCCAAATAAATCCTTCAGAGTTCAAGTAACAGACATATCTCAACATCAACTGTTCATAGGAGACTGCGTGAATTAGGCCTTCATGGTCAAATTTCTGCAAAGAAACCACTACTAAAGGACACCAATAATAAGAAGAGACTTGCTTGGGCCAAGAAACACGAGCAATGGACATTAGACCGGTGGAAATATGTCCTTTTAATTGATGAGTCCAAATTTGAGATTTTTGGTTCCAGCCGCCGTGTCTGTGAGACTCAGTAGGTGAGCGGGCGATCTCCACATGTGTGGTTCCCACTGTGAAGCATGTAGGAGGAGGTGTGATGGTGTGGGGGTGCTTTGTGACACGGTCTGTGATTTATATAGAATTCAAGGCACACTTAACTGGCATGGCTACCACAGCATTCTGCAGCGATACGCCATCTCATCTGGTTTGTGCATAGTCCCACTATCATTTGTTTTTCAGCAGGACAATGACCCAACACACCACCAGGCTGTGTAAGGGCTGTTTGATCAAGAATGAGAGTGATTGAGTGCTGCATCAGATGACCTGTCCTCCACAATCACCCGACCTCAACCCAATTGAGATGGTTTGGGATGAGTTGGACCACAGAGGGAAGGAAAAGCAACCAACAAGTGCTCAGCATATGTGGGAACTACTTCAAGACTGTTGGAAAAGTATTCCTCATGAAGCTGGTTGAGAGAATGCCAAGAGTGCAAAGCTGTCAAGGCAAAGGATGGTTGCTTTGAAGAATATAAAAGGTTTTGACACTTTTTCTGGTGACTACATGATTCCATATGTGTTATTTGATATTTCTGATGTCTTCACTATTATTCTACAATGTAGAAAATAGTCAAAAATAAAGAAAAACCCTTGAATGAGTAGGTGTGAACTTTTGAATGGTACTGTATATTCCGGACTAATTATTTTTGTGATTTGTGTGTATTGTCTATTACTGCACTGTTGGAGCTAGAAACAAGGATTGCACCTGTGATAACAGCAGCAACATAGGTATATGCAACCAATAAGATTTGATTTGATGATGGATTTGAAAATCGATTCTCCTCTGGGGTTATCCAGGAAGGGGTTCCCCAGGGATCAGTATGACTGCTGTCAGTGGTCAGATTTTACAGGCAGGGTGAGGGAGGCTGATGGGCCAGTCTCGCTTGCAGACAAAACGACAAGAGTCGCACGCCCATCCATCACACTGCTCCACTCTCTCTGCCTCTGACTTGTCATCTGAATTTCGTAACTGCTTAGACCAGACTTACCAATGATTGAACTTCATTGTCACAAGATTCTCTGTTCACCATCACATTTTGTTTTTTTTTAGTGATCAAGAGCCTCCCTACTCCATGATCACGCTGCATGAGATGGCAGAAACGGGTAAGACAGATGTACTAATGATTGCTCATATACAGTACCATGATGTAATACATGGATTTCAGACTTCAGATTTCAGTCATTTTCTTCAGTAAGAGGAACTCTGTCCTCTGATGCTTTATCTTCCCTGTGTCAAATGAAATAATTAGTGAGTCCTCTTGTCAGCTGTAACCTACGGATATCGATGACTAGTGGATCTTAAGGTTGTTCAAGGCTCTTCTAGCCGACATAATGATACTAATGCTGGCTGCCCAGTCAGTCTCTGTCCTCAGGCCATAATGTGCCTTTGTGCCTGCCTATTAGTCAATCTCATCTGATCCTTCAGCTAGAATGTGTTCATTCTACATTACTGAGCCTTTTATTTTTTCTTTAACCTTTATTTAACTAGGCAAGTCAGTTAAGAACAAATTCTTATTTATAATGACGGCCTACCAAAAACCAAAAGGCCACTTGTGGGGACGGGGGCTGGGATTAAAAGTAAATCAAATAAAAATAAGTAAAATAAAAATAGGACAGAACACACATTCACGACAAGAAAGACAACAATACATAAAGAGAGACCGAAGAGCCTTGTTTGTAACCTTTTACTATTCCCCGTTAAGGCTTTTCATTTTGAGAACAAGACCCATGGTTCCAGAGTGTTATGCTAGTGAGTGGCAGTTCTGAGCCTTTCTTTGGCTGGTATCTAAGAGGTGGATTTAGCAGGGCCTAACTGGGTCTTAACTACTGTATCCTGCCCGCCAGCATGTCTCGTCCCCTCTCATTGCAACAACTGTGTGCTGTTTACTTTATAAGTGCATCTCTTCCTTTGATGGTTGAGAGAGTTGTAGGTTTGGGGCAAGGCAGTCAGGTGTTGACTCTGCTATGGAAAGGGAAGAATGGAGTTGTTCCTGGGCCTTTTATCAGGGATAGGAGTGGGTTAGTAGGATAGGAGTGGGGTAGCTGGTGGTGGGATATAAAGGTTAACTAGTATTTTATTCACAACTGCATTTCAGCTTTTCTAACGTTATCCAATGATGTTGTGGATATCTGCCTTATGTGCTGCTGTTGCCACAGAAGGAAATACACAGTAGGTTGCATAGTCTGATCACAGGGAAAGGTTAGAAATGAGTCAATGACTTTGAATTGAGGATGGCCAGGAGGAAGAAAAACCCCAAACAATTCCTCACTTTCAACAGAATTCAACCGTACATGAGTTTCGGTTTCTGGCCAGTTGAGTGATGATGCACAAGAAAGCCCCCAAGCAGACATGCTTAAACAACCTCAAAGACCGCATATCTGCATCAAGTGTGACAACTAACTACAAAGAGCAATGGGGCTGTTAATTACCAGTTTTGCTCTCCCCTGCTAACCTCCACTCCCTCCCCTGCCCCATCACCTGTGCTACCCTAAGATGACGGCTGGTTGGAGGTGGTCCAGTCTCTGATCCGGGTGATACCACTGGACGACCCATTGGGACCAGCTGTGATCACCCTGCTGCTTGACGAGTGCCCACTGCCCACAAAAGTAAGTACTAGTTACCATCTGGGTCTCTAGTTCCCTCTAGGGCCCTATAAAATCTGCGTTCTGGAGAACGTGGACAAAATCTAGACATTTTAAAAAGGAATTCAACAATATTCAAAGAAAAATGTAAATGTAGAAAATCAACTAAATGTATTTAAGTTATTAGAAAATGCATTAATTTGCCTAAGATTATCACAAGACAAATACATCAGTCATTTGTTTTTCCCTAAAACGTTCCTTGTATTTTTTTAGCCCCTTTTTCTCCCCAATTTCATGATATCCAATTACGATCTTGTTTCATCACTGCAACTCTCCAACGGGATCGGGAGAGGCGAAGGTCGAGTCATGCGTCCTCCGAAACATGACTCGCCAAACCGCGCTTCTTAACACCCGTTTGCTTAACCCGGAATCCTTCCGCACCAATGTGTCGGGCGCCAAGGAGCCGCTAGAGCGTGATGAGCCAGGTAGAGACCCCCCCTCCCCTAACCCGGACGACACTGGGCCAATTGTATGCCGCCCTATAGGACTCCCAGTCACAGACGGTTGTGACACAGCCTGGGATCGAACCCGGGTCTGTAGTGCTTTAGAACCCCTGCACCACTCGGAGGGGCCTCCCTAAAACTTTCTGAAGAGGCAACGGCACAGGAATGCCCCTCTGTGTGTGTTTGTCTACCGTTTTGTGTAGCCGTTAGCTATGATGCTAATGTAATGACAACCGTACTGGCGGACTTATCATTAGGCAGACAAGGCAATTGCCTTAGGCCTCATATCATCAAGGGGCCTCATGAGCTGGGCATAAAAAATGTAATAATAATTTATCTGCTTGATGCCCCCCAAGCTCTGCTAAAAGTATAATAAATGCAAAAAAAATTCCCCATGTTAAGCTAGAGATGTTTTTTTTGTATGGGCTGTGTGTCTATCCACCGCATCAGCTGATGTTGGGCTTCTGCGGTGGAAGGTGGCAGTGCTACAGCAGTGTTTGTCAGACCTGGAGAAGTCTCAAAAATCTGTCTTCTCACAGAAATGTCTGTAGCGTCCAAATATTGAAAGATGAGACTCACGAACACTAGTGTTCTCCGTTTTGTTCTACACACACACACACACACGTGTCACGTGGACTCTGAAGGTAACCCGGTACCGGGACGAAAAATTCATGGAAATTATAGTCCAAGGTATATAGATAATTCTTTTTTTTCCGTGTATGAATCTGTTATTCAATGTGTGTATAGGCTAATAGCAGTAAGGCCAAACTCAATGTTTCTTCATGTTTGCTTCATACAGGGGTCCTAAAATTCCAAATAAAATACCTAAATTATCTTTGGTATGACCATCTTTAAAAAAAATAGCATATGTTAGTTTAGTAGTAGTCTCACGTCGGCAATGCCATACCTTAAAAATCGTGTTGCTGTCACGCCTCCCTTGGAGGTCTGGAGGATTTTGTATTGTAAAAATGGTTTGAATGGTTCGCTGGCTCCAAGCGGCAAGATTTTTATTGGATGTTACAGTTCAAGAACCCTCCCCCCACATGCCTGTTGTTGCTACATGTTATGTTCATCACTGTTTTCAGATCGGGAAGGACACATTTTGCAGAGTTCTGTTGAGAGGTGTCCTCTACTCAATCGACATACATCAACCTATTTTGATGGGGTTTTAATCAGCGATTTCCTGACCATCCTTAGACTGTACAAATAATCATCACACGCTGTTGCACCTAAGACACGAATCTAGTGAGCACTATTGGAGCACCACCTGCTTTCTTTACAAAAAGAGTATGGCAATGAATCAGATACATGTTCTACATATACTTAGTGTACAAAACATTAGGAACACCTTCCTAATAATGCTTTGCACCCCCTTTTGCATGGATGTCCTTTGGGTGGTGGACTATTATTGATACACACGGGAAACTGTTTAGTGTGGAAAAACCCTGCACTGTTCCAGTTCTTGACACATGCAAACTGGTGTGCCTGGCACTGACTACCATACCCTGTTCTACAGTGCCTTGCAAAAGTATTCATCCCCCTTGGTGTTTTTCCTATTTTGTTGCATTACAACCTGTCATTTTAAATTGATATTTATATGGATTTCATGTAATAGACGTACACCAAATAGTCCAAATTGATGAAGTGAAATGAAAAGAATAACAAAAAAATTGAAAAGTGGTGCGTGCATATGTATTCACCCCCTTTGCTATGAAGCCCCTAAATAAGATCTGGTGCGACCAATTACCTTCAAAGTCACATAATTAGATTGCACACAGGTGGACTATATTTAACTAAGTGTCACATGATCTGTCACATGATCTCAGTATACATACACCTGTTCTGAAAGGCCCCAGAGTCTGCAACACCACTAAGCAAGGGGTACCACCAAGCAAGCAGCACAATGAAGACCAAGGATCTCTCCAAACAGGTCAGGGACAAAGTTGTGGAGAAGTACAGATCAGGGTTGGGTTATAAAAATGTATCAAACGTTGAACATCCCACAGAGCACCATTAAATCCATTATAAAAAAATGAAAGAATTTGGCACCACAACAAACCTGCCAAGAGAGGGCCGCCCACCAAAACTCACAGACCAGGCAAGGAGGGCATTAATCAGAGAGGCAACAAAGAGACCAAAGATAATCCTGAAAGAGCTGCAAAGCTCCACAGCGGAGATTGGAGTATCTGTCCGCAGGACCACTTTAAGCCGTACACTCCACAGAGCTGGGCTTTACGGAAGAGTGGCCAGAAAAAAAGCCATTGCTTAAAGAAAAAATGGGTAAGAAGGTACTCTGGTCAGATGAGACTAAAATTGAGCTTTTTGGCCATCAAGGAACACGCTATATCTGGCGCAAACCCAACACCTCTCATCACCCTGAGAACATCATCCCCACAGTGAAGCATGGTGGTGGCAACATCATGCTGTGGGGATGTTTTTCATCGGTAGGGACTGGGAAACTGTTCAGAATTGAAGGAATGATGGATGGTGCTAAATACAGGGAAATTCTTGAGGGAAACCTGTTTCAGTCTTCCAGAGATTTGAGACTGGGACGGAGGTTCACCTTCCAGCAGGACAATGACCCTAAGCATACTGCTAAAGCAACACTCGGGTGGTTTAAGGGTAAACATTTAAATGTCTTGGAATGGCCTAGTCAAAGCCCAGACCTCAATCTAATTGAGAATCTGTGGTATGATTGCAGTACACCAGCGGAACCCATCCAACTTGAAGGAGCTGGAGCAGGTTTGCCTTGAAGAATGGGCAAAAATCCCAGTGGCTAGATGTGCCAAGCTTATAGAGACATACCCCAAGAGACTTGCAGCTGTAATTGCTGCATAAGGTGGCTCTACAAAGTATTGACTTTGGGGGGGGGTGAATAGTTATTCTCGCTCAAGTTTTCAGTTTTTCACAAGAAAAAATATATTGCATCTTCAAAGTGGTAGACGTGTTGTGTAAATCAAATGATACAAACCCCCCCCCAAAATCAATTTTAATTCCAAGTTGTAAGGCAACAAAATAGGAAAAATGCCAAGGGGGGTGAATACTTTTCGCAAGCCACTGTAAGTCACTTAAATCTTCTGTCTTTCCCATTCACCCTCTGAATGGCAGACATGCACAATCCATGTCTCAATTGTCTCAAAGCTTAAAAGTCCTTCTTTAGCCTTTCTCCCCTTCATCTACACTGATTTTAAGTGGATTTAACAGGTGACATCAATAAGGGATCATAGCTTTCACCTGGTCAGTCTGTCATGGAAAGAGCAGTGTTTTGTAGCCTCAGTGTATAGTAAGACAGAGGGGCGCTGTTTCGCTCGCTCGGGTACTTTCTCCAGTGAGAGAGTTTTTGCTAGAAAGTTAGCGTGTGCACTGTTCAGATGCTGGAATTATTTTGGATAAACGTGCAAACGTAACCTACTATTTGAAGTGATTTGTTTTGACAGTCTGATGAAAACAAACATGATTGGTTGTGTTCATGGCACATTAAAAGGGTAACAGTTAAAGTACGGTTTACAGTTAAAGTACGCCTTTACTATAAAACTTAGGAGGGGGGGGCACTGCATTCACATGAGCGCTACAGAAACATCGCTAACAAACAACGGTCTCTGGCTGGTGCGCAGTTGGATTGAAGGGTAAATACTTATATTTTTCCCAGACCTCTAAAGAGGTCTCCTGATGTGATATAATCATTGTTGTGAACTTAGAACATCCAATTTAGTTTTTCTATAAACTAAGTGTGATTTTGAGCGAAAACCTGGGAAAACGGATACCTGGAAAAACAAAAAGGAGATATTGGAATTTTGGGAAAAACAAAAGGGAATTCTGTTTTTTTTTGCAGATTTTATAGGGCTCTACTTGTAATGTCGCTACGATCCATCTTCCTTGCCAAATGCCTACACAGAACTCTAATTCAAAGCGCAAATTCCCAAAGCATGATTGTCCACTCCTACACACTCCTTGAGAGCAGATGATCACAACACGCCAATCTTATTGTCAAGTACAGTGCTTTTCCGCTGGAGGCCAACCTTTTGTTTATTTCTCTGCTTTGAGTCAGCACTGTACTTTTGTTTCTTTTCTTTTGAAAAAGAAAACCCACAGTCTTGGCTCAGAATGTTTACTCTGTATTGAGAGGGATTCAGTGTTTTTGTTTATCATCTAGTCAGTGTAGCTTGTTGCTTTACCCGTTTTATTCCATATAGGCTTACAGAGAAAGTGGGTATTAAATAGATTTGAACATTGCCGATCTAAAGGTTTTTCTGTGATGGGCTTTCATAACAGTGCTTGTTTCCCTTCCTTTGTTAGGATGCGCTACAGAAGCTGTCTGGGATGCTGAGCCTGAGTTCCACTGTGGCCCGCCAGGATGCTGTCATCCCTTCCAAGCACCGCAACACTACAGCTGTACTGGGCTGCCTGGCTGAGAAACTGGCTGGTGAGTGTGGATGCAACCTGATCTCCCTCATTCTCTTACACACACAGAATATACAGTGTGAATATGTATGAAAATGCTCTCGAATGCTCCAGGTTATTTGACCCTAGCTGCTCAACCAGTTTTTAGCATATCAAGTGGTCAGTGTGACCTGAAAGCGCTGATCCTGCAGGTTTGAGTTGGCCTGTCATGACATGGCCAAAGTGCTCTGCCTTTTTCTCTGACAGCTCTGCTGAGCCTGCAGCACTGGGCTGCGGAGGGTGGTCAGGGTGAAACGATTCAGTCTGTCTGACATGCCCAACAGGGGTTGCCTCTACTAATCAATGTAGGGGCGGCAGGTAGCCTAGTGGGTAGAGCGTTGGGCCAGTAACCGAAAAGTTGCTAGATCAAATCCCAGAGCTGACAAGGTAAAAATCTGTCGTTCTGCCCTTGAACAAAGCAGTTTTTATTAAAAATGTTTATTTCACCTTTATTTAACCAGGTAGGCCAGGCAAGTTCTCATTTACAACTGCGACCTGGCCAAGATAAAGCAAGCAGTGCAACAAAAACAACAGAGTTGTTAACCCACAACACAGTTAGGGCCCACTGTTCCTAGGCCGTCATTGTAAATAAGAATTTGTTCTTAACTGACTTGCCTAGTTAAATAAGAAATAGAAACCAAACTGTGATCTGCACCTTTTCTTTCTCTGGAAGATCTGAGGTAACCTTGGTGCAATCCTGTGCTTTTACTGTGGCCCTGAGCATTGTTTCTCCTAACGCCCACTCCACATGTCTCATCTCTCAGGTCCAGCGAGCATTGGACTCCTGAGCCCTGGAACCCTTCAGTACCTGCTGGAGAGCCTGGTGAGAGAACACACAGATCTAGAAGATCATACATTTTGTTACAAGCTGTCAATAGTCATGTACTTGGGTTGCATGTCGTTTTTCTGTAGAATAAGGATGAGACCTTGTCTAATTTATCTGTCAATCTCTGTTCCCAGAGTTCTGAGGCCCATCCTACTGTTATGCTCTTTGCCCTTATAGCCTTGGAGAAGTTCTCACAGACCAGTAAGTTTGTCCCCATCTCCTGTACATTGGCCATGAAACGGACAACTAACTGTCATATTTCACTATTGCAGGTGAGAACAAGCTAACGGTGTCCGAGTCGTGTATAGGTGACCGGCTGGGGACTCTGGAATCGTGGGCTGACCACACAGACTACCTGAAGCGCCAGGTCGGCTTCTGTTCCCAATGGAGCCTTGATAACCTCTGTGAGTAGTAGACTACATCATGTTAGTGAGGACAGTTCTCATCCAGATTTCCCCACACAACAGACAGTGCTCTTGGCTTTAGCAACAGTCTATTGTTCCTGGTGTGAAGAAGCTTTAAGCTCCTTGCAGGGTGTGATGTGCCTTCAGAATATGCACTTAGCAGCACAGTTGAGTTTGGTTGAGGAGACAGAGGAGACTTTTCACGTGTGTGTGAGACTGACTTATACCATTTCCTCTCCTCAGTCCTGAAAGATGGTCGTCAGTTCACCTATGAGAAGATGAACCTGAGCAACATCAATGCCATGCTGAACAGCAACGACGTCAGCGAGTATCTTAAGATCTCTCCTAGTGGACTCGAGGTGAGGGGCGTCTATGTAGGAGGGCTGGGACAATATCAGTATCTCGATACTCATTAGTATCGTGGCAAGGAAACAAAACATGAAGCAGATGTATCTTCTTTAGGAAAACAGCCCTGATGTTGGAAACCAACATTTTGTTGACATCCAGAGTCACATATTTTTCAAGCTATAGCACACTATATTTTACATAGAGCAGGTTTTAAAGGACCAAAGAGTTTGTTCTGCTTCGTGTTTTCATTTTTGCTATGGAAAGAATATTGTGATACTGGTATTGTCCCAGCCTTACTATGTAACAGAGCAGTGGTCTTGTGACTAGAATGATCCAAACTCAACTTTATATAGAGCCACTGTGTTGCACACACAAGGAATTATTATACTATATGTTCCAGTCATGGGAAAGGCCAGCATTACACTGTAGCCAGTTTATCATGTACACCCATCTAGTACCAGGTCAGACCCCCCTTTGCCTCCAGAACAACATCATTATTTGGGGCATGGATTCTTCAAGGTGTCGCTTTCAAGCGTTGCTCGATTGGTATCAAGGGAACTAACTTGTGCCAGGAAAACATTCCCCACACCATCGCCACCAGCCTGTACTGTTGACACCAGGCAGGATGGGGCCATGGACTCGTGCTGCTTACTCCAAATCCTGGCTCTGCTATCAGCGTGATGCAACAGGAACCGGGATTCATCGCAATGTTTTTCACTCCTCAATTGTCTAGTGTTGGTGATCATGTGCCCACTGGAGCCGCTTCTTCTTGTTTTTAACTGATAGGAGTGGAACCCGGTGTGGTTGTCTGCTGCAATAGCCCATCTTTGACAAGGACCAACGAGATGCCGTTCTGCACACCACTGATGTACTGTGCTGTTATTTGCCTGTTTGTGTCCCGTCTGTTAGCTTGCACGATTCTTGCCATTCTTTTGACCTCTCTCATCAACGAGCTGTTTTCGCCCACAGAACTGCCACTGACTGGATGTTATTTGTTTGTCGTACCATTATCGGTAAACCATAGACGCTGTTGTGTGTGAAAAGCCCAGAAGGCCGGCCGTTTCTGAGATGCTGGATCCGGCGCGCCAGGCACTGACAATCGTACTACGCCACGCTCAAAGTCGCGTAGGTCATTCGTTTTGCCCATTCTAACGTTCAATCGCAAAGTAACTGAATGCCTCATTGCCTGTCTGCCTGCTTTATATAGCAGGCTACGTGACTCACTGTCTATAGGAGCGATCCATTTTCGTCAACGGGGATGGGGGGTGTACCTAATAAACTGTGTACACTGATGGGTATAATACTTGTGTTCCATAGAGATAACAGATCTGCCCTTTTCTCCTCTCCCAAGGTGCGCTGCGATGGACGCGTCCTCTTTCGAGAGTGTCCGCTGTACCTTCTGTGTGGACTCAGGCGTGTGGTACTATGAGGTCACTGTGGTCACCTCAGGGGTCATGCAGATTGGCTGGGCCACCAAGGATAGCAAGTTCCTCAACCATGTAAGTGTTCACATTCTTTACTGATACACACAGCAAGCAGTGTTTATTCATGCTAGACTGAATGCCATAATGTGTGTGTTTCAGGAGGGCTATGGGATAGGAGATGATGAATATTCATGTGCATATGATGGCTGCAGGCAGCTAATCTGGTACAATGCTCGCAGTAAGCCACACTCCCACCCCTGCTGGAAAGAGGGTAAGTTCAACCCAAACTCCATACAGGATTCATGTAGCTCAGAGAGGCAGGCTGTAATGTCAGGACCTCAGCTTACACACATTTGTTACTGAGCTACTGGCCCTTACAAGCCTATGCTTAAGCCTTACACTCTTGTTGATCTGTAGGAGATGTCATCGGTTTCCTACTGGACCTCGGTAAGAAGCAGATGCTTTTCTACCTGAATGGACATGAACTCCCCCCAGAGAAGCAGGTGTTCTCCTCAGCAACGTGAGTATACACACCCTACTCCTGCTCGCTCCCTTCGATGGACATAATCCACCCCACACAAGTACTCACATCCTGTACATTTCAGTAACTCACTGCCACATCCAATGTCCTCCCTATTCTTCCACTTACCTTAGTCTCTCTACTTCATCTCTTTCTCAGGTCTGGCTTCTTTGCAGCAGCAAGTTTCATGTCCTACCAACAATGTGAGTTTAACTTTGGGGCGAAGCCCTTCCGCCACCCCCCGTCTGTTAAGTTCAGCACCTTCAATGACTTTGCCTCGCTGGCGTCTGATGAGAAGATTATCCTTCCCAGGTAAGTTTGAGGTAATGGAGCCTTGAGCTAAATGGTTAGGCTCTAAATGATCACTCTGGTTGAACAACGGCACATTACAACTGCACGTTATGTGAACTCCTAACTCCTACATTTTCATGACTGTGCTTGTGTGTTTCCCTCAGACACCGGCGCCTGGCCCTGCTGAAGCAGGTGAGCATCAGAGACAACTGCTGCACCCTCTGCTGTGACCAGATGGCCGATACGGAGCTGAGACCCTGCGGACACAGGTACAACAACTTCCCTCTCTGTTTCACCACTTGTACCGATCGAGCCATTTGCCTGTGCCTTACAGCTCCTTACATGGCCTCTGTGTGTTTATGTCTGTCTCCTTAGTGGGATGTGTATGGAGTGTGCCTTACAGTTGGAGACGTGCCCGCTGTGTCGCCAGGACATTCAGACACGTGTCAGACTCATCTCACATGTGTCCTGACACATCACCTCCAAACCAGGACATGAACACTCCTCCCCAACCCTCCCCTCCTCCAATCCCAACCAATAGGACAATGGGGCTGTGCTAGGATTTGTGATCGGACCCTGGGCCTAATTTGAGGAGGGAGTGATGGGACCTGACGAAAACCCCCAGGAGACAGACTGTGTAGGAGGGGTAACCTTTTCTTCATCTGCACTCCATGGAGTGTTCTCTCTGAGGAGATGGGCCCAACACCCATCTGAGAGCAAGAAAGTGCTGGGAGAGTGAGAGGGCAGGAAGACAATTTTGAGATATTAGCAGGCAGCAGCATTTCCAGAATTGCCTCATCATTCTTAATGTCATAAACTCACACAGTATCTGCACATGGATCTGCCTAATGTTCCCTCGGACTCTGGTCAATGTGTCCTGTCAATCTCTGCTCAAATGTTTTAAGTGTATCTGTGATTCTCTTGTTTTCTGACTAAACGTAAACGCACAACAACAAAAAGACTATGTTAACTCCCTGCTCAATCATACAATACCTGAGCACAGGTTTGTCTATTACTCTCCATCTCTCGCTCTCTCTCCTTTACTTGAAGCATTTCTGAGTTGATTGAATAATCATTCTGTTATAAATGAGATTGCAGAATTAACAAAAGAACTCTGATTCAAAAAGTATTATAATTGTGTACAATTAAAACTAAATTGAGTTGATTGAAATTAAGTTATTGAAATCACAGCTAATTGGGATAGTTTTGATTCCCAGGATAGCATGAAGTGGTTGTGGAAAATCATTCAGAATCCCAGGATGTTGTCAGAAGATATCACACATCTCTGTTAGTATGAATGACTACATTTGGTCACAGTGTGCAAATTTGGAGGGCCAATTGTCTCCATTCCAGACAATGAGTCATGGAAGAAATTGTATCTTAACATCTTTAATTGAGTAGCCCCAGGGGTCCCAAAGATGTGATTTACTGAATGATCATTGTTTTCTGAATTGTGATATTTGTAATAATAAATGTATTCAAGTAACTGTCCAGTGTTTCCAGATTTCTATGAAATATGACCTATAATTAAAAACAATGAGTGAAATAGTTTTCCTTCCAAAAAAGGTTAAGTAAGGATCTTAAAAAGCAGATTTGTTTTGTGTTGGGAGTACCCCAACAACAGAATGGTGTTGGTGTAAACCGGTCATTAAAACTATTCCCGGAAGCTCATCCCCCAGCAAGCGTTTCTGAAACGATCTGTTTGTGTTTTTTCTCTCCAATGTATGCTTTGACTACAAATACGATTCAACATTATTTGGGTATGAGTTAGAATATGAACTTTTAAAAGGGAGATTTCCACAGGACAGTTACTTTAATGTTTCATTGTTGCTTGTCAAAGATGCCATTATTATTGACATGATTTAGCCATGGGCTACATTCACAACTAAACCCATCAGTCAGAATGAATTACATATGTATGCTGCTTTATCATGGGACAGAAAAGGGAAAATTAATTTACAGTCAATGATTGTAATAAAGGACTTAAACGCACTTAAACATTTAACATTAATTTCAGTTTACTGGATGTTGAGTGCCTGACCCCTAGAGGTCCTATCAAATGATTATAATTCCCAATTCTATGGCCTGACCGTACTGTACTCTACTGTACTTCCGGAACTAATCAACTGGGATCTGTTTCTTTACCGGACTGAATTTACTGAAGGGAGCTTTTTTTCTGTTGCCTTGGTAGCGATTACAGAAAAATAAATCAGCCAGACAGCCACGTAGTTCACTAACTAAATAGATTAAGAATGGACGTTAAAGAGCGAAGTGAGTTCTTGACTGATTTTAAGTCATACGAAAATAAAGTCGGAGAAATATAGCAATGATTGCTCAGCTAGGCTAGCTAGCATCAAATGTTGAAATTATATCGTTATCTAATGTATTGTGCAATGTCTTGTCTTTTTTGAAAGATCTGCTGGGTGGTGGCGAGAACATCGTTGAAATGGTGGATTTGGATGAGGAGAATTTTGCTGTTTCAACGTATGTATGTATGTGTGCGTGTCTGTATGTCTATGAGGAAGTGAGTGAGTGAAGTAACGTTAATTTAGAAGAGAATGGTCATTGTTTATACGGTTGGTTGCTGACTGATGTATCCTCCCCAGCTCATCAGATTCAGATGCAGCTTTTGATGCTGTCATTGGGAGTATTGAAGACATCATCATGGGTAAATTGGACAAAAACCTTTTTTTCTGTTCTAGACATGTTTCAGTGTATCAACGTTAAATGGATAGCTCGCTATTGCTAATGCTACTCAATGTTCTCCTCAGAGGACGACTTCCAGCACATGCAACAGAGCTTCATGGAGAAACACTACCTGGAGTTTGATGACTCAGAGGAGAACAAACTCACCTATACACCCATCTTCAACGAATATGTAAGGCACTATACTCTGCTCATCTGCCTGCCTCATCATCAACTGTCAAGCACTGGCAGTTCTGGGGGGGCAGTGCCCCTGTGACAACAATTTTGGACCCCCTTGTGGCCCCCCTAAATGTGGAGTATGAAATAATTTTTGCATAACACATTTTTGCTATCGTTCTTTTTTTACATTCATTATTAGACAGTGGCAACGCGGAACACTAATTAAACCCACACATTTACTAGAGGGACATGGTCTTTTGCCTGCTAATGCCTGCAATGAAGAAAAATATATGACAACGTCTAATGTAACTGGCCCCTCTAACAGTACAACTGGCCCCAGCTTGCCCCCCCCAGTTGAAATGGTCTAGAACTGCCACTGCTGTCAAGTAAGGTAGAAGGTCTGAAAAAACGATCTATGTGAAAGTGTCCTCCATATTCTGATGTTTACTTCTACCTCCTCAGATTGAGCTGCTTGAGAAACAACTTGAGCAGCAGCTGATGGAGAGAATTCCCGGTTTCAACATGAGCACATTTACCCAGTTACTCAAGTATGTAAACCATTTCCACTCTGGAGTAATTTTACATGCCACTAGGTAAGTGGTTACCAACCTTTTTTGGTTACAGTACCACCAGCTCAATTTTGTTCTTCCAGTAAGCCTATGGTCTCATGAGTCTTCACGAGTGCCCCCAGGGGTCCTAGCACCCCTCGTTGGGAACCACTGCACTCGGTGGCACATTAAGCCAGTAGGTGGAACACCAGGTGGCACATTGCCCCTTGTAAACCAAATACACCTAACTGCAGAGTGCAAAGTTTATTTGTTTCTCATTTCACAAAATACATTTTCTCTCTCTCTTTTCTATGTTTCAGGCAGCACAAAGATGAAGTGTCAGGAGACATATTCGACATGTTGCTTACTTTTACAGACTTCATGGCCTTCAAGGAAATGTTCATTGATTACAGAGCAGTGAGTAAAAACTCTGAATGTTTGGAATTGGATGTACATTATATTATGACAGTATATTTTAGGATATGTACTAGTGATTTGTTGAGAGAAATTTGTAGAGGATTCTGTCTCTTTGTGGATGTGTGATGTGTCGCAGCACCCATGCCTCCTCTGTCTGCAGGAGAGGGAGGGCCGAGGGCTTAACCTCAGTGATGGCCTAGTGGTGAGGTCTCTCAGCTCTACATCCTCCAAATCCATCACCTCCAGAACAACAACAAAACTGAAGTAACTAATGAAGAGTCATCCCCAAACACATTAACATACACATTGACCACTGTGCTGCTGACAACAGAACAGAATTGTTTGTCTTGCCCATGCCCTCCGTTCACAGGGGACCACAGGGAACATCTGTCTTTCCCCCAGCTTTTATATTTGAACTGTTGTAGGTTTGCAATGGGAATGGTATCAGTCAGGTTTGTTTTTGTTTTACAATATTTTACAATATAGCTTTTCTCTGGTTAAGATAGACACCTTTGTCCTCATGGTGGGGTACAACGTTTTTTTATTACATTTGTGCTCGATGACTTGTGGAGTTTTGTGCCTGTTACATTAGTAACACGTATGTCTGAAGTTTTCTTAAAAAAACGGCAAAAGGTGTTTGTATGTCAAGCATTTTAGACAGACTAAACAGTAGCCTAGTTGCTCAGCCCTTGGCATTGGTGGTTAGGAGAACTATATGCACCAGCAAGGGGAAAACACTTTAGAAATGTTTTTCCCCTAATCTTGATTCTACTCAGCCCTCCACAACAAACAGTATATGAAGCCTGAAAGAAGAAAACTGGTACATTCAGTCCTAGGCTGTTTGGTCGTTGGTGCTTTCTCAGATCCTTCTTTCTCATTTGAACCAATGGGATCCCTTTCTGTAAAATAATTTCAATAATATTAGTACAACATTTGTCCTATGTAGCAGTCTTTACTGAGAATAATATT
Source organism: Brachymystax lenok tsinlingensis (assembly GCA_030435695.1). NCBI lineage: Eukaryota > Metazoa > Chordata > Actinopteri > Salmoniformes > Salmonidae > Brachymystax > Brachymystax lenok. The sequence continues at coordinate 24,937,946 of CM059793.1, read as the reverse complement.
TTAAGTGTTTTAATTAAATGTATTTATGTCACTGGTTTGTACATAGTCTTATGTCCCATTGCCTGTAAATAAGAGTGTTTCAAATAAAGACATGAAATAATTTTGTAAAATCACAATCTACTTTATTTGAAAAGGTGTACTGATATGGATAAACAGTACACAGGATTCTCTTGGTCTTCACAATGGTGAAGAAAAAAAATATAAAAAACACATTTCTGAATGTGTGTTGCACACAGACTGTGTAACCCATTGGGATTCCTGTGTATCTACAAGTATTATAATAATTAGGTGGGTTCTTACATTCGTCCTATTTCACACATACACAAGTGTGTATTATACACATGTGAATTAGAAATGTGTTTTTTGCATATCCCACCCCCCTGAGACACCCTCAGAGAGTGGGGTCATGGCCAAGGATCTGCCTTTATTGAAGGCAACCCTGGAGCAATTAGGGTTAAGTGCCTTGCTCAAGGGCACATCAGACGATTTTTTTTCACCTAGTTGGCTCAGGGATTCGAACCAGTGACCTTTCGGTTACTAGCCCGACACGCTTAACCGCTAGGCTACTTACCTCCTTTATTACAGTATAAATAGATGTCAGTCATTACACTTTCCTACAGTATGTGATCATAGTGGTTATGTTATGTATGGGAGCATGTATGTGAGTGAGTCATGATGAGTGAGTGTACTGATGGATGTGCAGTGGTGGGGTTACCATAGCAACACACTTTGAAAGGGTCTGCAAAATGCTTCCAGTCTTCACTCTAGTCACCATTTTGTCATTAAAAAAAGGCTATTGATGTCCAGCTTCTTAAAAAAAAGTATACCGTATATAAAAACTCTCGTCCTTTGATGAACAGGATTGGAATCTCCTCTACTTGTCACACTGTTCAGTTCACACTGTCCAAGTCTCTGCATGGAGAGGGTTTATCAGGATAGATAGTAGAGTAGTCCTATGCAGGACCAGAGTTGCTGGCTGCATTACCTCCATCCCCCTTCCATGCCAAATAGGAAAAGAAGGTGCTGGCTCCATATAATAAAGTCACCACAATGCCAAAAAACTAAACAAGAGACAAACACATAGTAAGAGACAATCAGATGAGAATGTTATTATCATAAGATACAGTACATGCCTGTATTAATTATTCTTCCTCGAATGTCAGTTAATTGAGATTGTGGAATATTTGACTGGCAATGTTGATGATATGCAGGCAGGGTGCCAGTACTAGGTACCAAATCTCTATGGGCTGTAGCCAACTCCTCTGTCATCATTTGTTGTCATGCCATATGCCTTGCAACAAACATGACACAAACATACAGTACCAGTCAAAAGTTTGGACACACCAACTCATTTAAGGGTTTTGCTTTATTTTTTATATTTTCTACACTGTAGAATAACAGTGAAGACATCAGAACTATCAAATAACACATATGGATGGATTCACATATGGATTCACATGGATTCATGCAAAAAAAGTGTTAAACAAATATATTTTATATTTGAGATTCTTCAAAGTAGCCTTGATGACAGCTTTGCACACTCTTGACATTCTCTCAACAAGCTTGACCTGGAATGCTTTTCTAACGTTCTTAAATAAGTTTCCACGTATGCTGAGCACTTGTTGGCTGCTTTTCCTTCACTCTGCGGTCCAACTCATCCCAAACCATCTCAACTGGGTTTAGGTTGGGTGATTGTGGAGGCCACGTCATCTGATGCAGCACTCCATCACTCTCCTTCTTGGTCAAATAGCCCTTACACAGGCTGGAGGTGTGTTGGGTCATTGTCCTGTTGAAAACCAAATGACAGTCCCACTAGGTGCAAACCAGATGGGATGGCATATCGCTGCAGAATGCTGTGGTAGCCATGCTGGTTAAGTGTGCCTTGAATTCTAAATAAATCACAGACAATGTCACCTGCAAAACACCCCCACACCATCACACCTCCTCTTCCATGCTTCATGGTGGGAACCATTCATGCAGAGATCATCCGTTCACCTACTCTGCATCTCACAAAGACACAGCGGTTGGAACCAAAAATCTCAAATTTGGAATCATCAGACAAAAGGACAAATTTCCACCGGTCTAATGTCCATTGCTCGTGTTTCTTGGCCCAAGCAAGACTTTTCTTATTATTGGTGTCCTTTAGTAGTGGTTTCTTTGCAGACATTTTACCATGAAGACCTGATTGTCTCCTCTGAACAGTTGATGTTGAAATGTGTCTGTTACTTGAACTCTATGAAGCATTTATTTGGGCTGAAATTTCTGAGGCTGGTAACTCTAATGAACTTATCCTCTGTAGCAGAGGTAACTCTGGGTCTTTCTTTCCTGTGGAAGTCCTCATGAGAGCCCGTTTCATCATAGCTCTTGATGGTTTTTGCTACTGCACTTGACTGAATACAAACAGTACAAACACATGACTGAATACAAACAGTGTAGCTATTCCCTCCGCAAGGCAATCAAACAAGCTAAGCGTCAATATAGAGACAAAGTAGAGTCACAATTCAACGGCTCAGACACAAGAGGAATGTGGCAGGGTCTACAGTCAATCACGGACTACAAAAAGAAAACTAGCCCCGTCGAGGACCATGACGTCCTGCTCCCAGACCAACTAAACAACTTCTTTGCTCGCTTTGAGGACAATGCAGTGCCACCGACACGGCCCGCTACCAAAACCTGCGGGCTCACCTTCACCGCAGCCAATGTGAGAAAAACATTTAAATGTGTTAACCCTCGCAAGGCTGCCGGCCCAGATGGCATCCCTGGCCGTGTCCTCAGAGCATGCGCAGACCAGCTGGCTGGTGTGTTCACGGACATATTCAATCAGTCCCTATCCCAGTCTGCTGTTCCCACATGCTTCAAGAGGGCCACCATTGTTCCTGTTCCCAAGAAAGCTAAGGTGACTGAGCTAAATGACTATCGCCCGTAGCACTCACTTCTGTCATCATGAAGTGCTTTGAGAGATTAGTCAAGGATCATATCACCTCCATCCTGCCAGACACCCTGGACCCACTCCAATTTGCTTACCGTCCCAATAGGTCCACAGACGACGCAATCGCAATCACACTGCATACTGCCCTAACCCATCTGGACAAGAGGAATACTTATGTAAGAATGCTGTTCATCGACTACAGCTCAGCATTTAACACCATAGTTCCTCCAAGCTCGTCATTAAGCTCGAGACCCTGGGTCTCGACCCAGCCCTGTGCAACTGGGTCCTGGACTTCCTGACGGGCCGGTCCCAGGTGGTGAGGGTAGGAAACAACATCTCCACTCCGCTGATCCTCAACACTGGGGCCCCACAAGGGTGCGTTCTCAGCCCTCTCCTGTACTCCCTGTTTATCCATGACTGCGTGGCCAAGCACGCATCCAACTCAATCATCAAGTTTGCTGACGACACTACAGTGGTAGGCTTGATTACCAACAACGACAAGACGGCCTACAGGGAGGAGGTGAGGGCCCTCGGAGTGTGGTGTCAGGAAAATAACCTCTCACTCAATGTCAGCAAAACAAAGGAGATGATCGTGGACTTCAGGAAACAGGAGAGGGAGCACCCCCCTATCCACATCGAGGGGACAGTAGTGGAGAGGGTGGAAAGTTTTAAGTTCCTCGGTGTACACATCACGGACAAACTGAATTGGTCCACCCACACAGACAGCGTGGTGAAGAAGGCGCAACAGCGCCTCTTCAACCTCAGGAGGCTGAAGAAATTCGGCTTGTCACCAAAATCACTCACAAACTTTTACAGATGCACTATCGAGAGCATCCTGTCGGGCTGTATCACCGCCTGGTACGGCAACTGCTCTGCCCACAACCGTAAGGCTCTCCAGAGGGTAGTGAGGACTGCACAGCGCATCACCGGGGGAAACCTACCTGCCCTCCAGGACACCTACACCACCCGATGTCACAGGAAGGCCAAAAAGATCATCAAGGACAACAACCACCCGAGCCACTGCCTGTTCACCCCGCTATCATCCAGAAGGCGAGGTCAGTACAGGTGCATCAAAGCTGGGACCGAGAGACTGAAAAACAGCTTCTACCTCAAGGCCATCAGACTGTTAAACAGCCATCACTAACATTGAGTGGCTGCTGCCAACATACTGACTTAAATCTCTAGCCACTTTAAACATAGGAATTGGATGTAACAAATGTATCACTAGCCACTTTAAACAATTTTGTATATAATGTTTACGTATCCGACATACTCATATCAAATGTATACACTGTACTCTAAACCATCTACTGTATCTTGCCTATGCCGTTCGGCCATCGACCCAAATCTCTAGCCACTTTAATAATTATAACTGGATGAAATAATGTATCACTAGCCACTTTAAACAATGCCATTTATATAATGTTTACATATCCTACATTACTCATCTCATATATATATATGTGTATATACTGTACTCCATACCATCTACTGCATCTTGCCTATGCCGGTCAGCCATCGCTTATCCATATATTTATATGTACATACTCGTATTCATTCCTTTACTCTTGTGTGTATAAGGTAGTTGTTGTGAATTTGTTAGATTACTTGTTAGATACTACTGCATGGTCGGAACTAGAAGCACAAGCATTTCGCTACACTCGCATTAACATCTGCTAACCATGTGTATGTGACAAATAAAATTTGATTTGATTTGAAGAAACTTTCAAAGTTCTTGACATTTTCCGGATTGACTGACATTCATGTCTTAAAGTAATTATGGACTGTCGTTTCTCTTTGCTTATTTGAGCTGTTCTTGCCATAATGTGGACTTAGTCTTTTACCAAATAGGGCTATCTTCTGTAAACCACCCATACCTTGTCACAAAACAATTGATTGGCTCAAACGCATTAAGAAGGAAAGAAATTCCACAAATTAACATTTAATAAGGCACACCTGTTAATTGAAATGCATTCCAGGTGACCACCTCATGAAGTTGGTTGAAAGAATGCCAAGAGTGTGCAAAGCTGTCATCAAGACAAAGGGTGGCTACTTTGAAGAATCTCAAAAATTCCATATGTGTTATTTCATAGTTTTGATGTCTTCACTGGTATTCTACAATGTAGAAAACAGTAAAAATAAAGAAAAACCCTTGAATGAGTAGATGTGTCCAAACTGTTGACTGGTACTGTATATTGTAGCTACATTCTCCACAAAGCAAAAATAAAATGTTTTATCTACATACACATAAATACTGACTCCTGACCTACATCAAACTGTGATGTTTGTGAAAACAGGAGGGGAATCTTTATTGGCTAGAGTCACCTGGCTACTGTTTTCCTGGGTTGTGAAAGGCAGGAGATACAAGTCTTTGAACACACTATGATGTAGGATCTTAATTTGATCACCTTGTTGTAGGAGAACCGTAGTGTATTTGAGGTTTTAAAAGGCTTGTGAAGTTTTTAATATCCATTTAGATTTTGTTTTTCTTACTAAAAATGTATCAACCACATCAAAAATGTCTATTCTTATAATAATAATAATGATTCACATTTCCTGTTGCAGTAGGATTATTTTCCTGCTGTTGCAAACTGGCTCAAATTAAGATCCTACGTATGTATGCATGGTGAAACATTTACATTTTAGTCATTTAGCAGACACTCTTATCCAGAGTGACTTACAGGAGCAATTACTGTTGACAAACCCTGTTAGATATGCTATAATAGCCCTGGGTCTTGTGCAACAGGGCCAACGTTATGGTGACTGACTTGTTCCTCCCAGGAAGATCAATGGGCTTGGTCATGTGCCTCATTGTAAATAGCAAATGGACTCTGGCCAGGATTGCCATGGAGAGAGAGACCACACCATAAAAGCACATCTACCTCATGTTTTTTTCTAGCTCCCTCTCTCTTTATCTTTGAACCTGTCACAGTCAGGTGTGCACATGACGCATCAGTTCTACCTCTTAAGTCAAACATTTAGGAGTGCCAGAAAGTAGAAGGGCCAGAAACACACGTTTGTGTTTTCTATTCATCCTACCCAGAACATAATGTCAGCACTTCCTGTTGAAGGTTATCTTGTGACTATAAAAAATGTGAAAGTATTGAACGTAATGTACTCAGTCTCAATCTATGTTTTCCTATGTAAGGGGAGTGCTTGTCTAAACAAGGGCTTCTCATGTGTTTCTGTCGCTTATCAACTGATCAGAACTGGTCAACCAATTAACAAGTAAGCCAGGCTACATGTGTCTATGTTTCTGTCTAGTGTCTGCATGTCTTTGTATATCTGTAGATATGAAGTTGTCTGTTCTAGACTTACCGCAGCAGCTGCCATATGGCCGTAGAAGTATGTTGAACTGTAAGGAGCGACTGATGCAGCATTGGCCAGAAATGCTGTGAGGTACAAAACGGTTGCCACAGCATTATACACCATAACCTACAAGATAGAGAACAGATGTTGATGAATACAGCCTACATTTTATTTTAATTATATTTTACATTGAATAACAATTACAAAATAACTTTGAAATAAATGTATAGAAATGCAGCATAGCAGGGACTACACGGGTCATTCTACGACAATGGTGTCTTTTCTGTCCCCCGAAAATAATAATAATCTGATATTTGTTTTTGTTTTAATTGAAGTGTTTTATTGTTAATGAAACATATGTCAGACAGTTATATTGCAAAAACATTGTTATATATAGCGTAGAACACCATGAAAATGGCTTGTCCCTCAGGTCAGAAGTCGTGACATACACTACATGACCAAAAGTATGTGGACACCTGCTCGTCGAAAATCTCATTCCAAAATCATGGGCATTAATATGGAGTTAGTCCCCCCTTTGCTGATATAACAGCCTCCACTCGTCTGGTAAGGCTTTCCTCTAGATGTTGGAACATTGCTGCAGGGACTTGCTTCCATTCAGCCACAAGAGCATTAGTGAGGTCGGGCACTGATGTTGGGCGATTAGACGTGGCTCACAGTCGACGTTCCAATGCTGAAGCATTAAGATTTCCCTTCACTGGAACTAAGGGGCCTAGCCCGAACCATAAAAAACAGCCCCAGGCCATTATTCCTCCTCCACCAAACGTTACAGTTGGCACTATGCATTGGAGCAGGTAGCGTTCTCCTGGCATCCACCAAACCCAGATTCGTCCGACGCACTGCCAGATGGTGAAGAGTGATTAATCACTCCAGAGAACACGTTTCCACTGCTCCCAGTGGTGGATAAAGTACCCAATTTTCATACTTGAGTAAAAGTAAAGATACCTTAATAAAAATTGACTTGAGTAAAAATTAAAAGTATAAGTAATTTCAAATTTCTTATACACAGTCCATTCGGAAAGTATTCATACCCCTTTTTCCACATTTTGTTATGTTACAGCCTTATTCTAAAATGGATTACATTCATCGATCTACACACAATACCCCAAAACGACAAAGCAAAAAAAAATGTTTTTGCAAAGTCTAAATAAAATCTGAAACATCACATTTACATAAGCGTTCAGACCCTTTACTCAGTACTTTGTTGAAGCACCTTTGGCAGCGATTACAGCCTTGAGTCGTCTTGGGTATGACGCTACAAGCTTGGCACACCTGTATTAGGGGAGTTTCTCCCATTCTTCTCTGCAGATCCTCTCAAGCTCTGTCAGGTTGCTGCACAGCTATTTTCAGGTCTCTTCAGAGATGTTTGATCAAATTCAAGTCCGGGTTCTGGCTGGGCCACTCAAGGACATTCAGAGACATGTCCTGAAGACACTCCTGCGTTGTCTTAGCTGTGTGCTTAGGGTCTTTGTCCTGTTGGAAGGTGAATCTTCTCCCAAGTCTGAGGTCCTTAGTGCTCTGGAGCAGGTTTTCATTAAGGATCTCTCTGTACTTTGCTTGGTTCATCTTTCCCTCGATACTGACTAGTCTCCCAGTCCCTGCCGCTGAAAAACATCCCCACAGCATGATGCTGCCACCACCATGCTTTACTGTAGGGATGATGGCAGGTTTCCTGGCCAAAGAGTTTAATCTTGGGATGTTATCTTGATAACTGTGTGAACTGGACAATTTTCCTGTCCTGCTAAACATTCAAAATGTAACGAGTATTTTGGGTGTCAGGGACAATGTATGGAGTAAAAAGTACATAATTTTCTTTCGGAATGTATTGAAGTAAAAGTTGTCAAAAATATAATTGGTAAAGTAAAGTACAGATACCCAAAAAAACTACTTAAGTAGTTGTAAACCCATTTCATGAAGCTCCCGACAAACAGTTACTGTGCTGACGTTGCTTCCAGAGGAAGTTTGGAACTCGGTAGTGAGTGTTGCAACGATTTTTAAGTGCTATACTCTACAAATCACATTATTAAGTGATTTATTTACAATTTCAGAAGTGTGGTTTGAGCTACTGTGGCCGCCATCTTAGATGGATATTTTATGTCGATTTCAAATCAAATCAAATTTTATTTGTCACGTGCCGAATACAACAGGTGTAGACCCTACATTGAAATGCTTACTTACAAGCCCTTAACCAACAATGCTTTAAGAAGTTTTAAGAAAACAAATGAAAACGCGGGGGCACCGGTTAGTCGAGGTAATTGAGGTAATATGTACATGTAGGTAGAGTTAAAGTAACTATCCATAGATTAAAAACAGAGAGTAGCAGCAGCATAAAAGAGGGGTCTGGGTATCCCTTTGATTAGATGTTCAGGAATCTTATGGCTTGGGGGTAGAAGCTGTTAAGAAGCCTTTTGGTACCAAGACTTGACTCTGCGGTACCGCATGCCGTGCGGTAGCAGAGAGAACAGTCTATGACTAGGGTGGCTGGAGTCTTTGACAATTTTTAGGGCCTTACTCTGACATCACCTGGCATAGAGATCCTGGATGGCAGGAAGCTTGGCCCCAGTGATGTACTGAGCCGTACACACTACCCTCTGTAGTGCCTTGCGGTCGGAGGCCGAGCAGTTGCCATACCAGGCAGTGATGCAACCAGTCAGGATGCTCTCGATGGTGCAGCTGTAGAACCTTTTGAGGATATGAGGACCCATGCCAAATCCTTTCAGTCTCCTGAGGGGGAATAGGCTTTGTCGTGCCCTCTTCACGACTGTCTTAGTGTGTTTGGACCATGCTAGTTTTTTTATGATGTTGACACCAAGGAACTTGAAGCTCTCAACCTGCTCCACTACAGCCCCGTCGATGAGAATGGGGGCGTGCTCGGTCCTCCTTTTCCTGTAGTCCACAATCATTTCATTTGTCTTGATCGAGAGGTTGTTGTCCTGGCACCACACGGCCAGGTCTCTGACCTCCTCCCTATAGGCTGTCTCATTGTTGTCGGTGATCAGGCCTACCACTGTTTTGTGTCATCGGCAAACTTGATGATAGTGTTGGAGTCGTGCCTGGCCATGCAGTCATGAGTGAATAGGGAGTACAGGAGGGGACTGAGCACTCACCCCAGACAGGCCCCCGTGCTGAGGATCAGCGTGGCAGATGTGTTGTTCCCTACCCTTACCACCTGGGGGCGGCACGTCAGGAAGTCCAGGATCCAGTTGCAGAGAGAGATGTTTAGTCCAAGGGTCCTTAGCTTAGTGATGAGCTTTGAGAGCACTATGATGTTGAACGCTGAGCTGTAGTCAATGAATAGCATTCTCACATAGGTGTTCCTTTTGTCCACGTGGGAAAGGGCAGTGTTGAGTGCAATAGAGATTGCATCATCTGTGGATCTGTTGGGGCGGTATGCAAATTGGAGTGGGTCTAGGGTTTCTGGGATAATGGTGTTGATGTGAGCCATGACCAGCCTTTCAAAGCACTTCATGGCTACAGACGTGAATGCTACAGGTCGGTAGTCATTTAGGCAGGTTACCTTAATGTTCTTGGGCACAGGGATTATGGTGGTCTGCTTGAAACATGTTGGTATTACAGGTTGAAAATGTCAGTGAAGACACTTGCCAGTTGGTCAGCGCATGCTCGGTGTACACGTCCTGGTAATCCGTCTGGCCCTGCAGCTTTGTGAATGTTGACCTGTTTAAAGGTCTTACTCACATAGGCTACGGAGAGCGTGATCATCCGGAACAGCTGGTGCTCTAATGCATGTTTCAGTGTTATTTGCCTCGAAGCGAACATAGAAGTAATTTAGCTTGTCTGGTAGGTTCGTGTCACTGGTCAGTTCACGGCTGTGCTTCCCTTTGTAGTCTGTAATAGTTTGCAAGCCCTGCTACATCCAACGAGTATCGGAGCCGGTGTAGTAGGATTCAATCTTAGTCCTGTATTGACGCTTTGCCTGTTTGATGGTTCATCAGAGGGCATAGCGGGATTTCTTATAAGCTTCCGGGTTAGAGTCCCGCTCCTTGAATGCGGGCAGCTCTACCCTTTAGCTCAGTGCGGATGTTGCCTGTAATCCATGGCTTCTGGTTGGGGTATGTACGTTACGGTCACTGTGGGGACGACGTCATCGATGCACTTATTGATGAAGCCAGTGACTGATGTGGTGTACTCCTCAATGCCATTGGAAGAATCCCGGAACATATTCCAGTCTGTGCTAGCAAAACAGTCCTGTAGCTTAGCATCTGCTTCATCTGACCACTTTCTTATTGACCGAGTCACTGGTGCTTCCTGCTTTAGTTTTTGCTTGTAAGCAGGAATCAGGAGGATAGAATTATGGCCAGATTTGTCAAATGGAGAACGAGGGAGAGCTTTGGAATGTATTAAAGGTGGTCTAGAGTTTTTTTCCCTCTGGTTGCACATTTAACACGCTGTTAGGTTAAACGAATTTGAGTTTCCCTGCATTAAAGTTCCCGGCCACTAGGAGCGCCGCCTCTGGATGAGCGTTTTCCTGTTTGTTTATGGCTGTATACAGCTCATTGAGTGCGGTCTTAGTGCCAGCATCGGTCTGCGGTGGTATATAGACAGCTGCGAAAAATATGGATGTAAACTCTCTTGGTAAATAGTGTGGTCTACAGCTTATCACGAGATACTCTACCTCAGGCACGCAAAACCTTGAGTACAACACCAGCTGTTGTTTACAAATATACATAGGCCGCCGCCCACTGTCTTACCATAGGCCGCTGTTCTATCCTGCCCGAAAAAGCTTAAAACCTGCCAGCTGTATGTTAATCATGTTGTCGTTCAGCCACGACTCAGTGAAACATAAGATATTACAGTTTTTAATGTCCCGTTGGTAGGATATACGTGCTCGTAGTTCGTCTATTTTATTATCGATTGAATGTACGTTGGCTAATAGGACCGATGTTAAAGGTAAATTACAGTCTCGGTAAAGATCCTTACAAGGCACCTGGATCGTCGTCCCCGATATCAAACAAAAATCCTCCTGCGAATGACGGGGGATGAGGGCCCTGTCGGGTGTCTGAAGTAAATCCTTCCCGTCCGACTCATTGAAGAAGAATTCCTCCAGTATGGGGTGAGTAATCACTGCCCTGATATCAAGAAGCTCTTTTCGGTCATAAGACACGGTGGCAGAAACATTATATACAAAATAAGTTACAAATAACTCAAAAAACGTAGCACAATTGGTTACGGGATCGTAAAACGGCAGCCATCTCTTTCGGCGACATTATATACACAGATTTGTCACTGGTGTTACGATCACTGGTGTTACGGTCACTGGTGTTACGGTCACTGGTGTTACCGTCACTGGTGTTACCGTCACTGGTGTTACCGTCACTGGTGTTAGCGTCACTGGTGTTATTTTAGAAAAATGTGTTTTGTTTAATGTAAATTATTACTAATCAAAAACATTTCTTAATATTATTATTAACGTTTACTGTCTTTGATTATATATGTAAATTAAATAGTCAAATTACATTCTGGAAAGCCTGAATAGTCATTAAAATACAGGTAACAACAGTGACAAAAAAGCAACACAAGCTTTTTTATTATTTCATGTTGTAAAAATACCAAAAATACTGTTAAAGCGGTTAAAAAAGCCACAATTTTCATAGAACGACCCACACATGACATAAGCCTGAGGTCAGGTCAGCAATCACACCAGAGGTTAGTGGATTAGGACACTCACCAACATTGGCCAGGGCACAGAGCTGAGTTTGTGATGGGCGCCAAAGAAGAGCATGAAGAAGAGGATAATGGTGAGCAGCCACAGTGTAACAGCGACAAACATCACCCAGCCATAGGCAGGAATAATGGAGGAGGCATTGGCAATTAGAGCCCATTGCAGTAGGCCAAGAACCTGAGGAGAGTGAGACAGAACAAGGTACATGTTCAGAAACATTTAGGTGACATATTAACAGGTGAACCTTCTATTGAGTCTCTAATCCAAGTCTTCACGCCAGATCAAGTCAGTGCCCTCTTGAAGAGCAGTGTAGAAGACCTGGGAGTAATCTACACTACCCACTGAGCATTAATCAGCTGCACAGACAGGAATATAATAGTTCTGTCAAATAACCTTGACAGTATTACTTAGTACCCCAAACAAGATCAGGAGGGCAAACAGAACTCTTTCTCAATAAAAAAATCATAATCCAAATATGTATTTAGGGATCAAGTTTTGATCTGCAGGTTAACCCACGCACCTGGTAAACGTGTCAAAGATTGATAATGAGGTGTCAATTCTTTCATCGTAAGCATAACATCCTCATTCTTACACCCTCTCATATTGTATCTCTAACTCTAACCACTCAATATGACAACATTCAAATGAATTGAGTTTTAATAGTTGTTCTGTTTTTTAAACATTTGCATAAATCTACTTACATTACGTTTTGTCACATGGAATGTATTAAGTTTCAGAGTTTCAGAGGAGTGTGAGCGTGTTAATATACAGTACAGTATAAGCACACAAATAGCAAATATTGAAGGTGTTACACAAGCTTTAACCTTTTACTGCAGTGGGCTACCACTAATTACACAGAGTAATTAGTGGTAGTTTTTAACAAATCTACTTCAAAACAGAAGTATACACCTCACACACATGGTTATGAGCTTAAATAAAAGAAGACACCTGTCAGATATAGAGTTGAAATGTATTCAATTTTGAGGTTGCACACCAATATTACACTTTCTACACATCACAGAAGATTGAAATATAACAAAACCTTTTGACATAGCAACACCAGATTTTCGACAGTTTAAAAAAGAAATAATTATGAAATTATGAGAAAAATGTATAACTTTCCACCCATGAGGCCAAAGAGGTCGCTTTTTGTCATTGACAGCTGGAAAGGACTACAGTGTACTGTCATGTAGGCCTACGTTTGTCTACAGTGTACACATGAGGACATAATATTGTCAAAGTACAGTCAGAAGAATTTATATTTTTATACAGTTGAAGTCGGAAGTTTACATACACTTAGGTTGAAGGCAAGTCGGTTAGGACATCTACTTTGTGCATGACACAAGTCATTTTTCCAACAATTGTTACAGACAGATTATTTCACTTATAACTCAATGTATCACAATTCCAGTGGGTCAGAAGTTTACATACACTAAGTTGACTGTGCCTTTAAACAGCTTGGAAAATTCCAGAAAATCATGGCTTTAGAAACTTCTGATAGGCTAATTGACATCATTTGAGTCAATTGGAGGTGTACCTGTGGATGTATTTCAAGGCCTACCTTCAAACTCAGTGCCTCTTTGCTTGACATCATGGGAAATTCAAAAGAAATCAGCCAAGACCTCAGAAAAAAATTGTAGACCTCCACATGTCTGGTTTATCCTTGGGAGCAATTTCCAAACGCCTGAAGGTACCACGTTCATCTGTACAAACAATAGTACGCAAGTATAAACACCATGGGACCACGCAGCCGTCTCCTAGAGATGAACGTACTTTGGTGCAAAAAGTGCAAATCAATCCCAGAACAACAGCAAAGGACCTTGTGAAGATGCTGGGGGAAACAGGTACAAAAGTATTTATATTCACAGTAAAACTAGTCCTCTATCGACATAACCTGAAAGGCCGCTCAGCAAGGAAGAAGCCACTGCTCCAAAACCGACATAAAGAAACAAAACTACGGTTTGCATCTGCAGTTGGGGACAAAGATTGTACTTTTTGGAGAAATGTCCTCTGGTCTGATGAAACAAATATAGAACTGTTTGGCCATAATGACCATCGTTATGTTTGGAGAGAAAAGGACGAGGCTTGCAAGCCGAAGAACACCAGTCCAACCGTGAAGCACGGGGGTGGCAGCATGTTGTGGGGGTGCTTTGCTGCAGGAGGGACTGGTGCACTTCACAAAATAGATGGCATCATGAGGGAAGAAAATTATGTGGATATATTGAAGCAACATCTCAAGACATCAGTCAGGAAGTTAAAGCTTGGTCGCAAATGGGTCTTCGAAATGGACAATGACCCCAAGCATACTTCCAAAGTTTTGGAAAAATGGCTTAAGGATAACAAAGTCAAGGTATTGGAGTGGCCATCACAAAGCCCTGACCTCAATCCTAAAGAAAATGTGTGGGCAGAACTGAAAAAGTGTGTGTGAGCAAGGAGGCCTACAAACCTGACTCAGTTACACCAGCTCTGTCAGGAGGAATGGGCCAAAAAGGCATGCTACCAAATACTAATTGAGTGTATGTAAACTTCTGACCCACTGGGAATGTGATGAAAGAAATAAAAGCTGAAATAAATCATTATTTTTAGTATTATTCTGACATTTCACATTCTTAAAATAAAGTGGTGATCCTAACTGACCTAAGACCGGGAATTATTACTAGGATTAAATGTCAAGAATTGTGAAAAACTGAGTTTAAATGCATTTGGCTAAGGTGTATGTAAACTTCCGACTTCAACTGTATATGACTTAACTGGTACTGTGAAAGGCTTTATCAGGTGTCAATCTGATGCTTGAGGCAGGTTTGTTTAAGTTGTGTCAATTTAAGGTGTGTGTGTTTGAGTGTGCCTGCCTGCTTTTGTGTAGGGTGTGTGGGCATATATCCGTGAACTGTTAACAATCAACTGCAGTAAACCTATAATGAATATAGAAGATCCAAGATACGAGCTCACAAAATCATCAGGGTTCAAAATATCTGGCTGAGTTGACATGACTGCACAATACCATCACAGTGTCACGACTTCCGCCGAAGTCAGTCCCTCTCCTTGTTTGGGCGGCATTCGGCGGTCGACGTCACCGGTCTACTAGCCATTGCCGATACATTTTTCAAATTCCATTTGTTTTGTCTTTGTTCTTTTCACATCTGGTTTCAATTCCCAAATTACATGTTCATTATTTAACCCTCTGTTTCCCCCATGTTTGTGTGCGGGATTGTTTATGTTCTGGCATTTCTGACAGCTGGTTATGTTATCGGGTTTTGTTATATTTTACGCCCGTAGTGTTTTTGTGACAGGTATTTTTCCCGCACCTGTTAGATTGTATTTTTGGTACTGGTGCGTCTCTATTAAAATACCTTCTACACGCATTTCTGCTCTCCTGCGCCTGACTCCTTTCACCAGTCACACTTAGCCTGACACACAGGGTCCAGCTATTCATATTAATGTTTTTGGTAATGCTCAGTTATAGTAGGAATGTGATGTCTTGTGTTATGAGATGTCTATAATCATGGGTAATGGCTGTTGACACACGCATTTAACAAGAATGTACCACTGTTCTCAAGTGGAACAGTGTGAGTCCTGATATTTCTTTCTCATGTAATTATTGAAATGGCTATGAAGGGTGTGATATGAAGCCTAGTGCAGAGACCCACCTAGCCGGGTCAGTCACAAGCACTACAGGCTCAAAGGGTGTGGCATCATCTTAAAATATCTGCTTTATATATGACTCTCTGAATGTACTGTTAATTACCAATACATTATGTAAATATGTAAACATAAAACATATTCAAGACACAGGACGTTTTAATTTATGTTATGTTAAAATAAAACAAGCTGTCATCTGATTAATGCCCCTGTGTGTGTCCATTACTACAACTCTTAGCAACCACTAGGTATGACTCAAGCCCGTACAAAACAATAAGATAGAGGAAAACAGAGATTCTGAAAAGATACATAGATTTAGATTGGCCTAGAAGCTGAGGAGTAGGACAGAGAAAGAAGGAAAAATGAACTGGGTGCATGAGACAAAAACATATATTGCTAGGTTTACTGCACTGTTGGAGCTAGAAACACAAGCTGCACCTGCGATAACAGCTGCAAATCTGTGTACCTGACCGATAAACTTTGATTTTATGATGGATAAAGTAAATACAAAAATGAAACTGGTATTTGTCACTCACTATCTCAGCCAACATCAGGATTCCAGGAATGCTCTTGATCAAGCCCAGGTCCATGGAAATACTGGAAAGCTGAAAGCTGGACCCTCCCTGTTGGGACTGGGGGGAGCTGGTCTCGGTGGCCACATTATCTGGAAAGTCTGACATCACTCCCTCAAATCCACACAATAATGGCCAACAATAACAAACTAATTTTCCTTTTGTCCCAAGTCAGAGAATAGAATCCTTCCAGAGCAAATATACAGATCTGGGGAATGCAGCCGTTGTTAACACCTGGTTTGCTTTTATGGTCTAACAGGTGCCTTATGTTCTCTCTCTCTCTCTCTCTCTCTCTCTCTCTCTCTCTCTCTCTCTCTCTCTCTCTCTCTCTCTCTCTCTCTCTCTCTCTCTCTCTCTCTCTCTCTCTCTCTCTCTCTCTCTCTCTAGGTGGAACCTCTTAGTGACTTAGTGACACATTAACAACAGCCACCAGTTTGAGTACAGGTAGGTAGGTATATAGCTACAGTTGAAGTCGGAGGTTTACATACACCTTAGCCAAATACATTTAAACTCAGTTTTTCACAATTCCTGACATTTAATCCTAGTAAAAGTTCCCTGTCTTAGTTCAGTTAAGATCGCCACTTTATTTTAAGAATGTGAAATGTCAGAATAATAGTAGAGAGAAGGATTTATTTCAGCTTTTATTTCTTTCATCACATTCCCAGTGGGTCAAAAGTTTACATACACTCAATTAGTATTTGGTAGAGTTGCCTTTAAATTGTTTAACTTGGGTCAAACATTTCAAGTAGCCTTCCACAAGCTTCCCACAATAAGTTGGGTGAATTTAGGCCCATTCCTCCTGACAGAGCTGGTGTAACTGAGTCAGGTTTGTAGGCCTCCTTGCTTGCACATGCTTTTTTTCAGTTCTGCCCACATATTTTCTGTAGGATTGAGGTCAGGGCTTTGTGATGGCCACTCTAATACCTTGACTTTGTTGTCCTTAAGCCATTTTGCAACCAAGCTTCCTGACTGATGTCTTGAGATGTTGCTTCAATATATCCACATAATTTTCCTCCCTCATGATGCCATCTATTTTGTGAAGTGCATCAGTCCCTCCTGCAGCAAAGCACCCCCACAACATGATGCTGCCACCTCCGTGCTTCACGGTTGGACTGGTGTTCTTCGGCTTGCAAGCCTCATCCTTTTTTTCTACAAAAAGTACGATCTTTGTCCCCATGTGCAGTTGCAAACCGGAGTCTGGCTTTTTTTATGGTGGATTTGGAGCAGTGGCTTCTACCTTGCTAAACGGCCTTTCGGGTTATGTCGATATAGGACTTGTTTTACTCGGGATATAGATACTTTTGTACCTGTTTCCTCCAGCATCTTCACAAGGTCCTTTGCCGTTGTTCTTTCATACTAAAGTACGTTCATCTCTAGGAGACAGAACGCGTCTCCTTCCTGAGCGGTATGACGGCAGCGTGGTCCCATGGTGTTTATACTTGCGTACTATTGTTTGTACAGATGAACGTGGTTCCTTCAGGCATTTGGAAATTGCTCCCAAAGATAAACCAGACTTGTGGAGGTCTACAATTTTTTTTCTGAGGTCTTGGCTGATTTCTTTTGATTTTCCCATGATGTCAAGCAAAGAGGCACTGAGTTTGAAGGTAGGCCTTGAAATATATCCACAGGTACACCTCCAATTGACTCAGATGATTTTAATTTGCCTAACAGAAGCCATGACATCATTTTATGGAATTTTCCAAGCTGATTAAAGGCACATCAACTTAGTGCATGTAAACTTCTGACCCACTGGAATTGTGATACAGTTAATTATAAGTGAAATAATCTGTCTGTAAACAATTGTTGGAAGAATGTATTACTGTCATGCACAAAGTAGATGTCCTAACCGACTTGCCAAAGCTATAGTTTCTTAACAGGAAATGTGTGGAGTGGTTGAAAAACAAGTTTTAATGATTCCAAACTAAGTGTATGTAAACTTCCAACTTCAACTGTATCTTCTGTAGGCCTTTTTTTTGCCAATCGGGGTTGCCTAGGGGCGAATGAACAGTGTTGGGGAAGCTACTCTGAAAATAGATAGTTTACCAAGCTACCAATTACTTCACACAGGAAGAAGTTAAGCTACACTGAAGCTTCCCTCAAGAAAAATATAGTTTACTTAACTGAAGTTACTTTTTTAAAAGTAGTTCACTACATCCAAACTGGCCTACTTTGTGAAAAATGATCACATGTAAATCTGAAATCTCATAGACTACAAATTGCAAGGACAAATCAATTTGTGGTCACATCTTAACAGAACGTGTAATTTAGCCTAATAAACACAAAAACTGTGTTTCAAGTGAGAATAAGGCTGTTCTGATGCCAAACAAGAAAGGAAATGATTGCTTACTCAAATAAAATATAATGTTATTTGTCACATACACGTGTTTTGCAGATGTTATTGAGGAAGTAGCGAAATGCTTGTGTTCTAGCTCTAGTGCAATAATATCTAACAATTTCACAACAATACACAAAGTAAAGAAATGGAATTAAGAATATATAAATATTTGGACAAGCAATGTCAGAGTGGCATAGACTAAGATACAGTAGAATAGAATAGAATACAGTATATACATAAGAGATGAGAAATGCAAAATGTGTAAACATTATTAAAGTGACTAGTGCTCCATTATTAAAGTGGCCAGTGATTCCAAGTCTATGTATATAGGGCAGCAGCCTCTAATGTGCTAGTGATGGCTATTTAACAGAATGGCCTTGAGATAGACTGCATATTCAATTGTATATATTTTATTTTTGCAAAAAAAGTGTGTAGTTCCAGTAGTTAGCTACACCGCTACATGGCGCAAAATGAATTAACTACTGAAAACACTACATAGATTTGAATTTACAGTCAGGTCCAAAATTATTGGCACCCTTGATAAAGATGTGCAAAAAATACTGTATAAAATAAATAACATACTGAGCTATATTGTATGCTACATAAAAACAATTTTAATACTATTTTATACTATTACAATTGCTCAGACAAAGAGATTTTGTTCAAAAAGTAATCATAGTTTTTCTCAAAAAGATAGGGTTCAAAAGTATTGGCACCCGTGTTTTCAATACCTTTCAATACTTCAACCTTGTGTGGAAAACAGCACTGAGCCTTTGCCTAAAATGTTTTATGAGATTGAAGAACACATTGGGAGGGATCTTAGATCATTCCATACATAATCTTTCCAGATCATTGATATCCTTCGCCTATGCTTATGAACTGCACTCTTCAATTCAAATCACAGGTTTTCAATGACGTTCAAGTCCAGAAACTGAGATGGCCATTGCATTTCATAGCCAGTTTCTGTAGTCAACGCACTAGCTAAGTGTCCCTCTTTTCCTTTGAGAAAACGGCTTGATTTTAGCCATGACCGTGCAAAGATATGACCTATAATACCGGCACTACGTCTTTTTCTTTCTATCATACATTGGTGGGCCACATTTTACATTAATAAAGCTGTTCTAAAACGAGACTACTTGAGGACAGACCCTTAACCATTTGTTAAGGCTACACCTTGTTCAGTCAACAACATGTGCCGCGTTCAGCGGGATGCAGCTTTTTGGAACGTTCAGATAGAAATATGCTATGTTGAACATACTGAATAAGGAATAACGTGAGAAGGGTGCAATTGCGGCCTGTAATTCCGGGCGTTCCTGCATGTGGGCATTCCTGCATCTGCAGGAACCCCTTTTATACGTCTATTGGTCAATTTATAAACTAAATCCAACAGAAGAAGGGGAGGGGGCGACAATGGTAGCTAGTTAGCCTTACAGTGGTGGACAGTGTCCTTTGTCCCCGGCTGTCAGGCACTGTTTTCCCACAGTTCTGTTAACGACTGCGAGGGCAAGTGTTTGGCAGGCGATAGCAAAGGAGACTGTGTGCTTGCTTAGCCAGCTAGTCCAGTACACATCAGGCAGGAGAAGGTGGCGACGCATGTGTCCCTAACAAGCAAGCTAGCTAGTTAACTAACACACGTGTCGCCCCAGCCTCCCTCCCTCCTGCTGTGCTAGCTGGAGGCGGGGGCGACTGGTAGACGGTGTCCTTCGCCTCCGCCTGTCGGGCACAGTTTTCTCAGTTCATGCAAAAACCAATGGGATGCAGGAATGCCCACATGCAGGCACGCCCTGAATTGCACACTATTTAATGTCAGCTCTATTCATGGAATTTCTATCTGCAATGTTTGAGAACGTTTTTGGTGGCACATTTGGTGGCACAGAAAGAAAGGATAAAGGATAGCAAACAATTTGTTGACTAAATCCCTCTTGCCACTACACTATATCTGACTGGATAAATATCTTTATTTTGAGTTAATATGGACCCAGTGACTCAGACTTGAGTATTTGGACCACTCGAGCACTTGGACATTGGACTAGCCATAGGGACTTGTGACTCAACCATTGGTGACTCGGACTTGGACTCGAGCACAGGGGACTTGATTTGGACTCGGCTACATCACTGGGCTAAACAGTCATTAGCTCACGTTCGGCAGGTAGCCGGGCAGCAGGTAGCCTAGTGGTTAGAGCGTTGGACTTGTAACCGGAGGGTTGCATGATATGTTACATTTCATATGGTACTGCCACATTCAAAACAACTTCTATGAATTCTCTGACTTCAGTGCTTTCAAAACAACTGGGAACAAGCTCCTTATGGGAAAAACTGTTTAGAACGTTCATCCAACTCGGATACTCAGGCATCTTTCTAGAGCTTTGACTTTGACCTAGTTTTTTTTCTGAGTTCCCAGTTGTCTTGAAAGCAAGTATTAATTTGTCGATGTCCATCATCCATTTAAAATGATCTGTTACGAATTGCAATTTGTACAATATGTTACGAATTTGCTAAACGTATATGTTACGAATTCCAATTTGTTGTGGCTAACATTAGCTAGGTGAATAACACTAATGTTAGCTAAGTGGCTAATGCTAACATTAGCTAGGGTTTTTTAAATGTATTTTTAACTTTTATTTAACTAGGCAAATCAGTTAAGAACAAATTCTTATTTACAATGACAGCCTACTCCCGCCAAACTCAGACAACACTGGCCCAATTGTGCGCCATCCTATGGGACTCCCAATCACAGTGTGATACAGCCAGGATTCAAACTAGGTACTATAGTGATCTCTCTTGCACTGAGAACCTCTCTGACATTGGAAGCACAGTCATGAACTCCAGCACATCAGCCAAAGTGTACCCTCGCAGTATGGTGATATGCCTTGACATATAAGACTCTCAATGTGCCAGAGCCCACCCCCACTTATGATTAGCCCACCTTTCCACTGCCTCCACAGCCCAGTAGCTTTACGAATGTTCTGAATCAAGATGAGATGGACCTTTACGGTGGTATGAAGACAACACAGTCGGACGCAGAACATCTCAAGAAGGAAACTAGAGATCAAAGTAACTATAAAGTCTGTCATCGTGTGCGCTCTCAGCTCATTCATTACCTCATCTATACTGAACAAAAATATAAATGCAACATGAAAAGTGCTGGTCCAATATTTCATGGGCTAAAATAAAACAGAAATGTTCCATATACACAAAAATGTTGTGCACACATGTGTTTACAATCCCTGTTAGTTAACATTTCTCCTTTGCCAAGATAATTCATCCACCTGACAGGTGTGGCATATCAAGAAGCTGATTTCATGATCATTACACAGGTGGACATTGTGCTGGGGACAATAAAAGGACACTCTAAAATGTGCAGTTTTGTCACACAACACAATGCCACAGATATCTCAAGTTTTGAGGGAGTGTGCAATTGGCATGCTGACTGCAGGAATGTCCACCAGAGCTGTTGCCAGAGAATTTAATGTTAATTTCTCTACCATAAGTATTTCATTCAGTACAGTCCAGTATTACTCTGGTATGTGTGAATGTGTTCCTGAAACAGACGGGCATCAGCTCATTAACAGTTACCCTTTAGGGACAAACTGGAAGGGATCCTAGCATGGAGTAAAGATAGTTTACCCAGGTGACACATATCCTAGTGACTGTGGAGTGTGATACCTTGAAACGAGTCTGGTTCATCCTTGGGAGCAATTTCCAAACGCCTGAAGGTACCGCGTTCATCTGTACAAACAATAGTAGGCAAGTATAAACACCATGGGACCATGGGTACAAAAGTATCTATATCCACAGTAAAACAAGTCCTATATCAACATAACCTAAAAGGCCTCTCAGCAAGGAAGAAGCCACTGCTGCAAATCCCCCATAAAAAAGCCAGACTACGGTTTGCAACTGCACATGGGGACAAAGATCGTACTTTTTGGAGAAATGTCTAAATCTTAACTGAGTATACTGACAGTTCGTTCATCTGTTAGTCTTCTACATATCTGCACTTTAAATTCAGGAACGTAAACCCCTTGGATCCATCTGTGAAAAGCATAAAAACTGTAACTGTCAACCAGTTTCCCTATATCACTGACTTCTGGCCAATCTTTCCTTTCTCTACCAAGGTTAGATCAACAACATGATCAGGGAGTCACCATGGAGGAACATCCCCTATCACCACAGAAGGGCCAACCTCTAACTCCCTCAAACCACTCTCAATAGCAAGCTTTCCAACTGTCCAACCAAAACCACTGCCTTGTCTACTAGTATATTCCCAGCAGTCATCTAGAACAGTAGCAGTGGGATGCTCAACCTCACAGCTTTTCAACCTAACCCAATAAGCTAATGACCTTTTTTTTTATAGCGTATATCCAAAGACATCTCACCTGCCTCCACTAGTAAGGCACATGCAGATCTTTATTTAAATACATATCCTTAAATCTATATACTGGATTCTGTCCAGCTTCTGAAGCCACGTCTTCAACACTGTTCCATAAACTATACACCTGTAATCAATTGTCGTCCTGATCAGAGCTCTATAAATATCCATCAACGATTGTCTGTCAGCACCCCATTCATAACCAGAGACCAAGCACATAAGATTCACTACCTTCTTCCACTTTGTTTCAACATTTAGGACATGATTTTCCCATGTATATCACTCATTGAACCATAGACCCAAACATTTGTACTTAGGAACTCTCCCCATAGGCTGTCCATACAGAAACAACTGTATATTATCAGCAACCTTTTTCTTCGAGAACATTAAACAAGTCTTTGCCACTGACAATTTAAAACCCCAGTCAATCGACCATCTTTCAACATCCACTATAGCTTGTTGAATAGACTTGATCACGAGAGACATTCCTTCCCCTCTTCCAAATAGCTCCATCATCAGCATATAGGGAAGCCCCCTACCTACATTCGTAAACACATCTTTAATCATAATGTTGAACAAAATAGGACTGATAGCACTGCCTTGAGGAATACCTTTGTCAACTCTATAGGCATAAGATAAAATTGATCCTATTTTACCTCAAAAAGAGCGATTAAATAAGAAGGTCAAAACCCAGTTATATAATCTCCCACCAATACCAATTCTTTCCATCTTAATCAGTAGGCCTTCTCTCCAAATACAGTAATGTCATAAGCCTTTTCAATGTAAAAAAATACAGTAGCCATTACTTCTTTCATGACCAGAGTTTTTTCAACTTCATTGCTCACCTTTACTAATGCATCCAAAGTCTACCTTTACGGAATCCACTTTGACATTGACTGAATAAACCGCTATGTTCCAGGAAATATGACAGTTATCTTTTCCATCAGTTTACACAAGTTAGAGGTCAGTGCTATTGGTCTATAACTGTCTGCTCATGAAGAGTCCTTACCAGGCTTTACAAAAGGTAATATTACTGCATGTTTCCAACCAGAAAGTATAACCCTCTCACTCCAAATCGTATGAAATAATCCTAGAAGAACATGTATGACCTCATCAGGTAGATGCTTAAACATTACATAGCACAACTGATCATGACCTGGGGCAGTATATCCACAGCCTAAAGGCTGAACGCATCTCATATAAAGTAAAATCTGCATCCAAAGAAGAGTCTGCAGTATCCCCTTTCTTATTAACATTAACATGAGCATTTAAAATCTCACACCTGCGTTGCTTATATACTTGATCCAAAGTAACCCCACTATGTACCCTAGCAAATGTC
This sequence comes from Brachymystax lenok tsinlingensis, assembly GCA_030435695.1. Taxonomy (NCBI): domain Eukaryota; kingdom Metazoa; phylum Chordata; class Actinopteri; order Salmoniformes; family Salmonidae; genus Brachymystax; species Brachymystax lenok. The sequence goes on along the minus strand of CM059793.1, from coordinate 24,913,756 downwards.
TTCCCTAACAAGTCAGCTTTTTCTTTAAATCAAATCAAATTTTATTGGCCACATACACATGGTTAGCAGATGTTAATGCGAGTGTAGCGAAATGCTTGTGCTTCTAGTTCCGACCGTGCAGTAATATATAACAAGTAAACTAACAACTTTATCAGTTACGGACATTTTTTGACCCACAACCAAAACTGGAATTCAAGTTGACTTGCTTCTTTCAGTCATCTTCTTCAACATAGACCATACATCCCCCCAGCTCAGTACCCCTGCCTATTGTAGAGCAGAACTGTCTCCAAGCATTTCTCTTGACAGACTTAATGACCCTACGTACTAAAGCTATCCTCCTTTGGAAATCAACTAGATTCTCAGGAGTCATATTCCTATACGACACTCTGTAAGCCCTATTTCGCCCTTTCTCGAATAGCTGCAGTGCACTCTTCAGTCCACCAAGGAACCACCTTCCTTTTCTCACCCACTTCACTCACTGGTACATATACACTTGCAGCACTCAAAATCAGAGAGGTTACAGAGGCAGCACATTCATCAACCGGCCTCTCTAAAGACAACTGTCCAAAAGACTTTAAGCAATGATCACCATATTCTGAATGGTATCTTACATGGAATAGTTACATCAAAGTTCATGGTACACGGAATTGGGAAATAATTACTTCCAACAGTAGAATCCTTCATTACATTCTATTCACACATATGTGCAATAGAGTTTGAAGCCAGTGTGAGGTCCAAGCAGGATGTAACCCCTCTAACAACATCAACTTTTGGACCACATGCATCGTTAAGACAAACTAATGTTCTTGTTTCCATCATATCTTCCACAATAGTACCATTAGCGTCTGTATGTGTGCTTCCCCATAAACTATAATGTTCATTAAATTTGCTGCACCATATCTCTAGCCCAATTCTCCTGATATTTCATCAAACATCGCTACAGATAGTTGATGACAAGGGTTGCAAAAATGTTGTAATTTCATATTACTACCTGCACTGTAGATTTCCACCACCACACATTCACATTCAGATGGGAAAGTTATATTACGATATACAAGACCTTCTCTTATGAACGTAGCCCAACCACCACCATGTCCAGTTGATCTATCAGATCTGATTGAACAATAACCAGGAATTATAAAATCAAGATATGGTCTAAGCCATGTTTCTTGAACACATATCACATCAGGTTTTATCTCTAAATCTATTACATATTTCTTAAACTCTTGACCGTTAAAAATAAGGCTTCTGGAATTCCACTGGATAACAAAAACCATAACTCTAATTATCATCATATTGAGACATTCCATCATTAGTATTATTAGGAGTCATTCTGCCTAGTAGTTCCACCAATCTGCCTTGCAGCCTCTTATAAGATACATCATGAGTGATTTTATATCTTTGGGCCTCTCTAGCCTCTTTCTTCACCTGCCATCCACCAAATACTGCACTGTGTTCCCCCCCCACAATTATAACATTTAACCTTGACAATGTTCCCACATTCACCATAATCACGTTCCCCTTCACACTTGGCACATATTTTCTTTCCTTTGCACAGAGCTGCTACAAGTCCCATTCTTTGGAATTTAAAACACCTTAATGGAGTTATCCTATTTTTCCAACTTAATTGAGGAAAATAAGAACAATCCCAAAATTATTTTGGATACTGTCGCAAAGCTAACTAAAAAGCAGGATGGATTTTTTTTTTTTAATACCATATCTCTTGATGAATTGATGAAAATAATCATGGCCTCTAAACCTTCAAGCTGCATACTGGACCTTATTCCAACTAAACTACTGAAAGAGCTGCTTCCTGCGCTTGGCCCTCCTATGTTGAACATTATAAACAGCTCTCTATCCACCGGATGTGTACCAAACTCACTAAAAGTGTCAGTAATAAAGCCTATTTTGAAAAAGCCAAACCTTGACCCAGAAAATATCAAAAACTATCAGCCTTTATCGAATCTCCCATTCCTCTCAAAAGATTTTGAAAAAGCCTTCCTGAAGACAAATAATGTATACGAAATGCTTCAGTCTGGTTTTAGACCCCCTCATAGCACTGAGACTGCACTTATGAGGGTGGTAAATTACCTTTAAATGGCGTCAGACCTGAGGCTCTGCATCTGTCCTCGTGCTCCTAGACTTTAGTGCTGCTTTTGATACCATCAATCACCACATTCTTTTGGAGAGATTGGAAACCCAAATTGGTCTACATGGACAAGTTCTGGCCTGGTTTAGATCTTATCTGTCGGAAAGATATCAGTTTGTCTCTGTGGATGGTTTGTCCTCTGACAAATCAACTGTCAATTTCAGTGTTCCTCAAGGCTCCATTTTAGGACCTCTATTGTTTTCACTATATATTTTACCTCTTGGTGATGTCATTCGGAAACATCATGTTAACTTTCACTGCTATGCGGACGACACACAGCTGTACATTTGATGAAACTTGGTGAAGCCCCAAAATTGCCCTCCCTGGAAGCCTGTGTTTCAGACATAAGGAAGTGGATGGCGGCAAATGTTCTACTTTTAAACTCAGACAAAACAGAGATGCTAGTTCTAGGTCCCAAGAAACAAAGAGATCTTCTGTTGAATCTGACAATTAATCTTGATGGTTGTACAGTCGTCTCAAATAAAACTGTGAAGGACCTCGGCATTACTCTGGACCCTGATCTCTCATATCAAGACTGTTTCAAGGATAGCTTTTTTCCATCTACGTAACATTGCAAAAATCAGAAACTTTTGTCCAAAAATGATGCAGAAACATTTATCCATGCTTTTGTCACTTCTATGTTAGACTACTACTATTTTTCTTTCTTTCTTTCTTTCTTTCTTTCTTTCTTACTCTCTTACTCCTTGACAACCACTGTGATTATTATTATTTGACCCTGCTGGTAATCTATGAACATTTGAACATCTTGCTACAGCCAGAAGAGGACTGGCCACCCCTCATAGCCTGGTTCCTCTCTAGGTTTCTTCCTAGGTTCTGGCCTTTCTAGGGATTTTTTCCTAGCCACCGTGCTTCTACACCTGCATTGCTTGCTGTTTGGGGTTTTAGGCTGGGTTTCTGTACAGCACTTTGTGTCATCAGCTGATGTAAGAAGGGCTTTATAAATCAATTTGTTTGAATTTGATTGAGTTAGGACAAAATCTCAAACAGTGAAAGCCAAGAAGCCAATCTGTACTTTCTTAGGTACAACCTTCTTAAACATGAATAATACAAAGAATTGTCTGCCACTCTTTCTTACTGAACAGCCTTTTGCCCCAGTCTACATTTTCTTTTAAATAATCTATGGACATTGATAGTGGAACCCCAGAAATGCCCCCCCACCAGCTTAGCCGAAGCTCCAGGACGTGACTTGTGATTTTCTTCCCCATGAGGGTTTTCATTTTTAGAATCTTCACCTGCTGAACATGGTCAGCACAGAATATGAACAGTTTACCATACCAATGATCAGGCTAATGTGACTTCCCCTATCTCTTTCTTAACGCTATTGGTTAATCTAATAGGGTGTAGATGAGACCCTGTGGTCGCATCAAATACGATTACAACTTTCCACTCCGACACATCCTTACTTCACAGTCTCAACACTAGAACTGTCACTGCTGTCAGCAGCACCTCCGCAGAAAGTTTGCTTCCCTTCAAATCACCATAGTGCAGGGTCTTTTGGGGAACCGGTGAAAAGTGAATTATCTTATTATTATTATTATTTGGAATTGTGTTGGCGGATTGCATCCAAATTTTATGGTCATTAACACCGCCACATACTGTACTGAAGTGTGAGGCCAGTTACGGCCTAATTATATACATTAAATGATCTTCATTAGTCCTGTTCCTCTAAGAAAGTGAAATTGAGCCCCAGACAACACTTCCCTCCCCTTTCCTCCCCCCAGTACACCACCAAAACCCCAACCCGTCCAGCCTCTCTAACCCTTTCACACAATCTCTCCCTATCTACATCATACAGTTCACAAAATATCAACACATGTTCCACCGTTTTCTCCACTAAACACTCATCACACGGGCTGTTTCATGTCTCCCTATCATCATTGCCAGGTCGCAGTTGTAAATGAGAACTTATTCTCAACTGGCCTACCTGGTTAAATAAAGGTTAAATAAAATAAATTAAAAAATCCACAACGTGGCATTCAAACCTGTGTGCCCATACCGTGGTCTACTCCTCTGTCCTACATCCCATACTCCCCACCTCTTCCTTTACTGACCAGTGCATGGCAATAAAATGGCCTCCCTTACTACTAGCATCACACTCCCTTTGACAAAGATCAAGCCCTTTTGCCCGGTTCAAGGACTTGACTTCCCTGCTGCCCAGCGGGACCTGAATATAAACCCCCTCTCCCTTCTCTCCTCACAGCACTCTCAGCCACCACATCAGCCTTCTCATTACCCTCCACACCAAAATGGGCTGGAACCCAGCAAAAGTTTACCACCATTCCCATTCTCTCCAATTCATTAACAGCACCATCACCTCCACAAACAAGTCTCCCCTATCCAACCTGACCGTCTTCACACTACTCAACACTGCAGCTGAATCAGAGCAGATCACCACTCTGAGTGGTTTCACCTCCTCCACCGATCTCAAACCTATAATCATGGCCATCAACTCGGCCACATACACTGACACATAATCAGTTAACCGCTTGCATACTCTAACATTGAAATCTGGGATATACACCCCAGCCCCCACCCTACCACTGACTGGATCCTTTGAACCATCTGTATATATCCTTAATAATGAATAAAAACTATTATCTATATATTTCTCCAGTCTCCACACACCATCTCACATCCTCACGCAGTTTTATCCTGCCCACATCTAATGTACTCTTGGTTTCGGGAAACAGCCACAGAGGAACGTTCCCCAATGCAATTGACAGCCCTACCTCTCTCTCCCAGTCCAAATTCTACCAGCTTCTGCCCGATTGTCCACCCATACGCCCTCTGCTTGCCCCCTCCTCTGCTTACCCCCTTCTCGATCCCAGCATTCCCTAGTCGCCATGACCGCAGGATGTCCTTCTTAACTCCCTTTCAACCTCGCCCCATACGCTAATGCAAGTTTGTCCCGCCTTATCCTCGGTGGCCTTATCCACTATCTACCTGCAATGCCTCAATAGGTGTCGTCCTGAAGGCACCCACACACAATCTCAGTGCCCTTGACTGTATCCTATCCAGGCTCTGTAGTACCATTTTGGCTGCCAATCCATATACAAAGCACCCATAATCCAAAAATAACCTGATCAATGCCTGATACATATACAACAGTGTTTGTCTATCCGACCCCCAATCATATCCTGCCACTGCCCTCATGAGGTTCAGCACCTTCCTATACTTAATTTCAATATACTCAACATGTCTCTTCCATGTAAGCTTCTCATCAAACCACATACCTAAATAATTAAACTCAGACACCCTACCTACAAATCAAATTTATATCAAATCAATTTATAACATTTTTCACATGCGTTTTTTCTGGATTTTTGTTGTTGTTATTCTGTCTCTCACTGTTCAAATACACCTACCATTAAAATTATAGACTGATCATTTCTTTGTCAGTGGGCAAACGTACAAAATCAGCAGGGGATCAAATACTTTTTTTCCCTCACTGTATATCCTGACCATACAGTTGCAGCCTAACATCTTTAACTTTCCTCCTAGAAAACACCATAAAGCAGGACATGGCCACAGACATCCTAAACCCCCATCCTAGAGACAAATCTTCCACAACTCCCACAGTTTCTTGCAACTCTGTCATCACATATTTCACATTCCCACCTCTCTTCCATACAGCCCCATCATCTGCATACAAGGCCACACCCACTCCCTGTCCCACCTCAAATATGTCATCTATCATCAGAGTGAACAACACTGGACAACCACACTTCCCTGAGGAGTACCACTGTCCACATCAAACTGCATTGACAATTCTGACCCCACCCTCACCCATATGACTCGATCGAACTGGAAGTCCATGATCCAATTATACAGAATCCCTCAATGCCAAACAGAAGTCCATGAGAGACGTGAAAAAAAGGCACAACCTAGATTTGATACAATGTCTTAAGTAGCAGACACTTTCTCATTTTCATCAAAAACAACTTTAAATCGAAAGTGCCTTTGATTTGACGGCATGCACATGCGCAGTTCGGCGAGAGACAACCGTTACATGGTCATGGCTAGAAGGGATCTAGCTTTTGTCAAATTAATGTCAAACCTAACCATTTACCTAACCTCAAACTATTCTCTTAACTCGCAATGTTAATTCTCCTAACCTGCTACGAAGCATCAATTCTGACGTTAGTTTGACAAAAACTGGATCCCTTCTAGCCATGACCCCGTTAGACCTGATGACGTATTTCTACGCATGAGCTTAGCTAGCCAACATCATCATGACAGTGCCTACAAGTGTGATAGGGGATTTCTATTGGAGAAGCAGTTTTAGTCTATCTTCATACTGTACTGTCTTTGCTACTTTGACATTACTTTTGGTGCTTTCAAGACAACTGGTGTCGCGTTCAAAACAACTTGGAAATCTCAGATTTCCGACTTCAGTGCGTTCTAAACAACTGGGAACCCTGGAAAAAACTATTTGAACGTTCATCCAACTCGTAATTCCAACTTGGGAACTCTGTCCTTTTTCTACTCTTTCTAGAGCTCCAACTTTCTGACCTGAAGATCTCTGACGTCATGATTTGACCTCGTATTTCTTAGAATTCCCAGTTGTTTTGAACACGGCATGGGAACTTTGAAAAAATCTAGGTCAAATCATGACGTCAGTCCGAGTTTCTGACTTGGAATTCCGAGTTGGATGACTGTTCAAAATGATTTTTCCCAGTCTGAGCTAATTTTTCCCAGTTGTCTTGAACACACTAAAATCGGAAGTTGGAGATGAACGAGTTCCGAGGTCCCAGTTATTTTGAACACAGCATTTGCGGCACAAGCTGTTGATTGTGCTACTCTCTCTCTCTCACTCTCTCAATTCAATTCAATTCAATTCAAAGGGCTTTATTGGCATGGGAAACATATGTTTACATTGCCAAAGCAAGTGAAATAGATAATAAGCAAAAGTGAATAAACAATAAAAAATGTACAGTAAACATTACTCTCTCTTTCTGCACATGGCCAGATAATTGTTTCTTATATATGTTTGTCATATTTATGCTGTTGGGAAGAGAATAGGATGTTATGCAGAAAAAATATGTTGGAAGGACAAAGAGCTATGTATATTTATGCACATGGAAGTCAGTGATTTATGTTTACTAGGTTAATGAGGCAAAACAAACGTGATGTGACTAAAATTAAAGGTAATTTAGTTGACTAAAATGGCATACTGTTTTCATCATTTTGACAATAACTAGACTAAATCATTATTCAAATGACAAAAATGTGAATAAGTTTATGATATTTTAGTCAAAATGACTAAAACTAGACTAAATCTAAAAAAGAGTGCCAACATGAACACTGTGCTATAACTATCACATCACCGCCATCATTTTACTTTCTACGAATGTGTGTCAAGAATCTCGAATACTGTCTCGCGCACATAGGGCCTAATCTAACGTTGAGACATAATAGCAAATAACCTAGTACCACATGTAACTAACTAGTGGGTGTAGATTAACTTTTGGTTAGTTAACAGTATCTTAACTAATACCTACAACATGACAAATTCTTGCCCAAAAGTTATGTCAGAAGTGGGATTCGAACACACGCCTCCAGGGGAGACTGCGACATGAATGCAGCGCCTTAGACTGCTCGGCCATCCTGACGTTAATAAGTAGAAGATTATAACATTTATGAACACAATTGTTTACTCCGACGATTGTAAAGATAGTTAGTGAAAATAGTACGGCGAATAACAACAGAATAAATCATGAAACAAGGACGTTTATCTGCGAGCGAGCGAGCAAGCAAATGGGCAGCTAGCTATCATGCACAATTCCTAGAAGCTAGCTAACGTTAGCACGTGGTTTCAACCCCTAGGCAGAGGTTTCGGTCTCCTGATGTGACCTCCTCCTGGCATCACTGCAGCACGCACTCAGCCTGTGTTGATGGAGATGTCTGCACACCAAGTGTCACAGCTGCTTACTCAGGGGAAGGAAGGAGCAAGAACAAGACCTCATGAGGACCACAGACAACTTTAAATATCTTATTCATAGTCTGTGTACATGTTGACAGAGGTGTCTGACTCGCTGTCCTTACTTCAGTGTTACTGTTGTAGTGAAAGAGGGAATTCATTACTCACTTGGAGTGTAATTTCAGGGAGTCACTCGATCTGGGTTGTCCCTGCCCTGTGTGTTTGCACAACCAGCCTACAGGCAGCAATGCTTCTTCAGGTAGGATGGGATATTCTCCAAAAATGCTCCTGCTCGGTCAGGAGAATAGTATTTATGTCTCAGCGTTTGCACAAGCATGGGAGAGAAAAACAAGATGAAAGATGCATTGTTTCAGTGACAGTCTGTGGAGAGTTACTAGCTCCCCCTGGTGTGAACACTTGGACCAGTGATTATTTTTATTAAAACTTGGCTTATCCACCTACTGACTGTATATCACTATACACCAGACTTGACCTTTACAGCCTGCCATCTTGTTTTCATATCCTCCCTGACCTCCCAAGAAGGGAGTCACATAGTAGTGGCGTGTGACTGGTCATACTGGTCAACTGTCATCGTCACCTAGGTGCTATGTGGAAGGAGTTCTGTGAGCGGTGGACACCCCATTTTCCCGAAATCTTACTGTCACAGCATTCTTCAGTTTAGTGTCTAACACACTTATCTCTCTCTTTTGGGAGGGGCAGAGTGATCACCGGGTTGTTTGCCCCCTGTGTCAGCAGGACAGAGGGGCTTCTGTGTGTCAGCAAAAGCAAGCACCACCCAAGCAATGTAACAGCACAGTGAGAATCTGCTGCCATCAAAGTGATTAGAGATGTTATTGTTCGAGATTATTGTTCCCTCCACTTTCCACTCACGCAATACCATAGGCCTCATTTCTTATTTATAGTCACTGAGAAATAACCAAATATGTCACACACTGTAGCAAGCGGGCTCGGTGCTGTCATGGTGATGAAGAATTTTCCCTCATATTGTTTCTCTTGTAGTGTGTCTCCTTGCTTCATTATTGGAATATGACTTCCTGACACACGGTCTGGCTGGCAAACACACATACAGTGAGGGAAAAAGTATTTGATCCCCTGCTGATTTTGTACGTTTGCCCACTGACAAAGAAATGATCAGTCTATAACTTTAATGGTAGGTTTACTTGAACAGTGAGAGACAGAATAACAACAAAAAAAATCTGGAAAAACGCATGTGAATAATGTTATAAATTTATTTGCATTTTAATGAGGGAAATAAGTATTTGACCCTTCTGCAAAACATTACTTAGTACTTGGTGGCAAAACCCTTGGCAATCACAGAGGTCAGATGTTTCTTGTAGTTGGCCACCAGGTTTGCACACATCTCAGAAGGGATTTTGTCCCACTCCTCTTTGCAGATCTTCTCCAAGTCATTAAGGTTTCGAGGCTGACGTTTGGCAACTCGAACCTTCAGCTCCCCTCCACAGATTTTCTATGGGATTAAGGTCTGGAGACTGGCTAGGCCACTCCAGGACCTTAATGTACTTCTTCTTGAGCCAATCCTTTGTTGCCTTGGCCGTGTGTTTTGGGTCATTGTCATGCTGGAATACCCATCCACGACCCATTTTCAATGCCCTGGCTGAGGGAAGGAGGTTCTCACCCAAGATTTGACGGTACGTGGCCCCGTCCATCGTCCCTTTGATGCGGTGAAGTTATCCTGTCCCCTTAGCAGAAAAACACCCCCAAAGCATAATGTTTCCACCTCCATGTTTGACGGTGGGGATGGTGTTCTTGGGGTCATAGGCAGCATTCCTCCTCCTCCAAACACGGCGAGTTGAGTTGATTGCAAAGAGTTCCATTTTGGTCTCATCTGACCACAACACTTTCACCCAGTTGTCCTCTGAATCATTCAGATGTTCATTGGCAAACTTCAGACGGGCACAAAACATGCGTTTTTCTGGATTTTTTTGTTGTTATTCTGTCTCTCACTGTTCAAATTAACCTACCATTAAAATTATAGACTGATCAATTCTTTGTCAGTGGGCAAACGTACAAAATCAGCAGGGGATCAAATACTTTTTTTCCTCACTGTACCTCTTACGCACTCACCATTCCATTACTCATAAATTGTAACTTCACACAGCCTAATATGTACAACTGATAGTGAGCAAGTACACACTCAAAAAGTACTCTATTATATTTTATTACTATATTGTATATTAGTAATAGGATGGTGAACTTGAATCCTATGACTTGGACTTGAGTTGAGTCTCACAAATATAATAACGAACTTGGAGCGTTGACCCTCATGACATGATATTGAACGACAGATGATACATGAGATGATATTTCAACACCATGCATTACAGTATAAAAATATCCCTTCTTGCTTTTACTATTATTCTTTAACATTGGGACATAGAGACATCATATGGATAACTAAAAAGATGACCGTAATGATATTTCAACACAATGCATTTCAGTAGAAAGACCCTTCCCACTTTTCAGTAGAAATACCCCTCCAGCTTTTTGGATACTTCCGGCGCCGACAGAGATGGCCGCCTCGCTTCACGCTCTCAGGAAACGATGCAGTATTTAGTTTTTTTATGTATTACTTCTTACATTGCTACCCCGGGAAATATTACGTTTTATTACATACAACCGGGAGGAACTATTGGATATAAGAGCAACGTCAACTTACCAACATTACGACAAGGAATACGACTTTCCCGAAGCGGATCCTCTGTTTGGTCCACCAACCAGGACAATAGACTGGATCCCAGCCGGCGACTCAAAACAACCGTGGCGCCGGAGAAGGGGGAAACGCGGCGGTCTTCTGGTCAGGCTACGTAGACGGGCACATCCCAGCCGGCCCCAGGTGGTGAGGGTAGGTAACAACATCTCCACCGCGCTGATCCTCAACACTGGGGCCCCACAAGGGTGCGTTCTCAGCCCTCTCCTGTACTCCCTGTTTATCCATGACTGCGTGGCCAAGCACGCATCCAACTCAATCATCAAGTTTGCTGACGACACTACAGTGGTAGGCTTGATTACCAACAACGACAAGACGGCCTACAGGGAGGAGGTGAGGGCCCTCGGAGTGTGGTGTCAGGAAAATAACCTCTCACTCAACGTCAACAAAACAAAGGAGATGATCGTGGACTTCAGGAAACAGGAGAGGGAGCACCCCCCTATCCACATCGACGGGACAGTAGTGGAGAAGGTAGAAAGTTTTAAGTTCCTCGGCGTACACATCACGGACAAACTGAAATGGTCCACCCACACAGACAGCGTGGTGAAGAAGGCGCAACAGCGCCTCCTCAACCTCAGGAGGCTGAAGAAATTCGACTTGTCACCAAAACACTCACAAACTTCAACAGATGCACAATCGAGAGCATCCTGTCGGGCTGTATCACCGCCTGGTACGGCAACTGCTCCGCCCACAACCGTAAGGCTCTCCAGAGGGTAGTGACGACTGCACAACGCATCACCGGGGGTAAACTACCTGCCCTCCAGGACACCTACACCACCCGATGTCACAGGAAGGCCAAAAAGATCATCAAGGACAACTACCACCCGAGCCACTGCCTGTTCCCCCCGCTATCATCCAGAAGGCGAGGTCAGTACAGGTGCATCAAAGCTGGGACCAAGAGAGTGAAAAACAGCTTCTATCTCAAGGCCATCAGACTGTTAAACAGCCATCACTAACATTGAGTGGCTGCTGCCAACATACTGACTTAAATCGCTAGCCACTTTAAATAATAGGAATTGGATGTAACAAATGTATCACTAGCCACTTTAAAAAAAAATTGATATAATGTTTACATATCTGACATTACTCATATCAAATGTATACACTGTACTCTAAACCATCTACTGAATCTTGCCTATGCCATTCGGCCATCGACTCAAATCTCTAGCCACTTTAATAATTATAATTGGATGAAATAAATGTATCACTAGCCACTTTAAACGATGCCATTTATATAATGTTTACATATCCTACATTACTCATCTCATATGTATATACTGTACTCCATACCATCTACTGCATCTTGCCTACGCCGGTCAGCCATCACTCATCCATATATTTATATGTACATACTCGTATTCATTCCTTTACTCTTGTGTGTATAAGGTAGTTGTTGTGAATTTGTTAGATTACTTGTTAGATACTACTGCATGGTCGGAACTAGAAGCACAAGCATTTCGCTACACTCGCATTAACATCTGCTAACCATATGTATGTGACAAATAAAAATCTATTTTATTTAACTAAGCAAGTCAGTTAAGAACAAAATAACACAATGATAGCCTACCCCAGCCAAACCCTAACCTGGACAACACTGGGCCAATTGTGTCTCACCCTAAGGGACTCCCAATAACAGCCGGTTGTAATACAGCATGGAATTGAACTAGGGTCTGTAGTGGTGTCTCTAGCAGTGCCTTAGACCACTGAGCCACTCTGGAGTCCCAACTTTCACTGTATTGGATGTGTAATCAATGTCCTATAGTTGTTAAATGTTAAATGTTTGTTTAAATGGATGTTTAAATGGATGTTTAACTTTTTATTGAAAACCAGCTTGGGTTTGATTATTTTGTTTTACCATGTGCCAGGAAAAATAGCTCCAGTCAATGTCCTGGACCGCAATTCAGCTGAATAAAACCTTGGAACAAAATCTTATTTTCCTTCTCAAGTATATCATGCTGTAAACTTATTCAACTTGTATATTTTGTAATTGGTGACTTTAAGCTCCATAAAGAAAGACAAAAAGTGACCATGTATGCAAAATTGTTTAAGATGCAAAACATTTACTGGAAAACTGTTGGATTAGTAAAAGTGTGCCCTATGCCCTGAACCCTTTATCTGCTTAACAAAGAACCCAGTGTCTGAGCTTTGGGAGAAAAAGGTTCCCGCACACGGCTGACACAAACTATAGTAAATACTTGGGCTCTCATGCTTTTTTCAGTGGAAGTAAAATATTGAAGTAGGCTGGATCTCCACAGAGTGTGATGTCAGAGGTCAGTGAATGGGAGGGCGAACATGTGTGTTGGAGCACTAGGACAGGGCCATTCCTCTCCAGTATAAATACTGGGTCCTGGTGGAGACGGGTAGAAAAGTGAGGCATACACCTTCAGGACTGTGAAAAGACAAAAGAGGAGTCAAACTTATCATAAAAGGAGGTTACACGGCAGAGAAGAGAAGATTCACAGAGGAGTTATTCACCACAAAGAGTGGAGAATGGCTGACCAAAACGGTAAGGGATTTACCATTATTTCACATGTTTTTTAAACCATTGGTAGTGCCCTCCGAAGTAGAGGAGACAAATATTACAAGCAATTTCTATATCTGTGAAAAATGTGCTGCCGGATGAATTCACAGCAGTGTGTTAAGTTCACTCGTTCTAATTTAAGCAATGCATACCAGGAGAGCACGAGACCAACAGGCTCATATGCACTAATCATACAAATATGAGGATGGAGCAGAGGTGTTATCTGACTAAGTTTATCCTCAATGTGTACATTTCTAAATTTAAACAGAATATACAGTAGATCTGTGTTTCTCCTTGTCAAAAATTAAAGTTGGTCTGTCTCTGTCTGTGTCTGTGTCTCTGTGTGTGATCATAGTACATGGCACACAACTGTGTCTAACCTCAGAAATGGATGATGGATGACTTCAGTTTGATGGCTTAGATTGGTCTCTTTTGTGCCAATCTGACGTGGCAAACCAGGGCTATACTTACTTATTACTAGATGGTTTATAAAGAACATCTGCAAAAAGCATCAAACTTTGTTATTCACCTCTGTTCTTTAAAAAAAGCTTTCTCCCGGGCTACTGTTACAATATAGTATTAACATACATTTCTGGCAAACATTGTCATAACCCTTTAATATCAAAACAGCAATGTAAATGTTTTCACACAGTGCGTCATGCTTGAGTGGAGTTGTCTACCTACAGTAGCTTCTATAAATATGAAGTGGGGTCCTTGACTTTATGACTCACACTGATAGTCAGGCTCAAATAGATGACTTGTCTGACCTTTCTGTGGTTTGACCTGTACAACATGGGACCATTGTGATTGATATGACTAAACTAGAGATCTGTCTAGAAATAAGAATATCTACAAAAGTAATAGCACAAGTGTGGTCTGGTTACCCCCTAAGACTTCCTCTTACTCATTATTTGTAACTATACAGTAGAATTTATTAGAAGTGACTGAACCCTATGTTTTTTCTTTCATTGTGTTCCAGGTGTATTCATGGGGTTGGACCTGCTTTGCCAGGTGAACAGCCATGCCCATCGTACAGAGGAGATGGACATGGAAAGGCTGCTGGTTCGTAGGGGGCAGTCCTTCTCCCTTGCCTTGCAGTGCTCCACAACCCTGCCCCCTAAACACAAACTAGCCATGATCTTGCATCTAGGTAAGCAACTCAAGGACAAGGACCATAAGCTTAAGTCAGCAATAGAGTGGATACTATTGCACAGTGGGAGGAGGAGTTAGTTATGATTGACAGATATACAAATAAAATGGTCTGGTCAAACAGCTTTGACTGACAGTATATGTGTGGTTTTGTTTGTGTGTTTAGGTAAGGAGGGTGAGGTGGTTGTGAAGGTGTTGGATGCCCGTGCTGGCAGTGACAAGTGGTGGTTCCGCCAGCAGGGGGCTCAGAGTGAGGTGCTGCTGACGGTCCACAGCCCAGCAGACGCCCCTGTGGGACTCTACAGCATGACAGTGCTGCTCCTCTCCCCTGACGGACACATCCTGGAGCAGACAACACCAGGGACGTTCTACCTGCTCTTCAACCCCTGGTGCAAAGGTGAGCTCACGCATGCGCATGCGCTGCGTGCACATGCACACACACACTAGTTGAATCAGTAAAGAAATATTGAAAGTGCTCAGTGTTGTGGCACTGCACCCTGTCCTGTTTTATTTGCTCTTTTGGTGAGGTGGAGGGCAGAGTCAGGGAAGATACTGTCTTCAGTTGTGTGTTTGTGTCCGTCCCTGCGATTACTTTGAAATACACTTGAGTCGAACATGAAATTACAACATGTAAAAAAAATATGAAATTAGTGGAACAGATTTCTTATATCAATGTTGTCAGTTGTGTGATATCTCAACACTCAGAGTGTTCTCTGGGTCTTTGTTTTTCTCCCTCCCAGCTGACTCTGTATACCTCCCTGATGAGGAGCTGCTAGAGGAGTACATCCTGAATGAAAATGGCCTCCTTTACCAGGGTTCCTGGGACCAGATTTCCTCACTACCTTGGAACTTTGGACAGGTAGAAAACAAACAGCACTTCTGAAGGACAGACAGCCAACACAGCTGAGACAGAATAAAGCGCCCAAACCTGTTGATCCCATTATCAACCCATCGATCCAATGAGAACCAGATCTCAGTGATGTGCAGCCTGAATCACAGTTCTAGCTGAGGCGGTTCCAAACAGAAAGATAAACAACGGGGCATGTGGGTGGGTGTTGGCAGCCAGTGGTTTCTGTCAAATCTGAAGGCTTGATGGTGGCCTGTGTGAATTGTCCCAGCTTGGTGTCGTTTGGAGACACCATGCACCAGCTGGCTGAGGAAAAGTCTTTGGTGGATGTAAGACATTTTTACACTGGATGTGTGAAAATGCCAACCACTCAAACATGGGTTTGTCTCATCTGAAAGAGACAGAGACATAGTCACATAGAAATTGAGAAAGAGACAGACAAACAACCTGCATGGCTGTACATAGAGTCACAGTCACAATCAACAATTCTATGTATGTATTTTTAACACTGGTTTGAGATTTGTATCTACGTCATCATGAGCTCACTTAATGCATTCTCATAATATTTTTACGTATAATCCCTCATGTCATTTTTCATAGTTTGAACAAGATGTGGTGGACATCTGTTTTGAAATCCTGGACAATTCACCTGCTGCACTGGCAAACCTAGAGATGGACACAGCCAACCGAGCAGACCCAGTGTACGTGAGCAGGACAATTACTGCAATGGTAAGGTTCACCCTATAACTTCATTATTTCTACACATTGGGAATAGTTATAATCTCACAGTAATTAACCTACCTACTCTGCACCTGTGCAGGTGAATGCTAATGATGACCGTGGCGTGGTGTCGGGCCGTTGGGACGGGAAGTACGATGACGGGGTGCCGCCCACACGTTGGACTGGCAGTGTGCCCATCCTCAGGCGCTGGAGTGAGGCCGGGGCACAGAGGGTGCGCTACGGACAGTGCTGGGTGTTCTCAGGCGTAGCCTGTACAGGTGAGAGACACATAGAAGACAACACACTGACACAAGATGGCTCTTTCTCTTTGGCTCTCTCTCAGCTAATTTCCTATCACTCTCTGGTTCTATATTTGCACTATCAAATATTTCATTCAACTACAGTATATTAAGCTATAAACAGACTATATGCTGTTTGCTGATTGGTTCCTTCTAATCACTCATCACACAGTTCTTCGCTGTCTGGGCATACCCACTCGCCCAGTTACAAACTACTTCTCTGCCCATGACACTGATGGCAACCTGAATGTGGACTATCTGTATGATGAGCAGCTGGAGAGTGTGTCTGAAGGCAGGAAGGACATGATATGGTAAGGCTCACAACCTACACTTCTATAGTTTTCATGTTGCTTTCGTTTCTAGATATTAGCTTAGAATTATGCAGAATCAGCACTGTACATGAGTGTGTGTGTGTAGGAACTACCATTGCTGGGTGGAGTCCTGGATGGACAGGGAGGATCTTCCTAAAGGCTATGGTGGGTGGCAGGCTCTGGATCCCACCCCACAGGAGAGGAGTGATGGTACGGTCTCACTTAATATTCATGACCAGTCTTGGTTTACTAAGCCCCTTTAAAACAATTTTTTATGTTTGGGCTACTACAGGAAGTTACATTTCATGTGTGTTTTTTCTGTAAAGTTGTTTTTATTGCCCTCATCCCTATCTCCTCCTTCTCAGGGGTGTACTGTTGTGGGCCCTGTCCAGTGAAGGCAGTGAGGGATGGCGATGTGGGGATGAAGTATGATGCAGCCTTCGTGTTCTCTGAGGTGAACGCAGACCTGGTCACCTGGATAGTCTACCCAGATGGCCAACGCTCACAAGTTTCCCTCAACCAGAAGACAGTGGGACAAAACATCAGCACCAAGAGTGTGTACGGAGACTACAGAGAGGACATCACTAAACATTACAAATACCCCGAAGGTATTCACTTCCTTCCTTTAAACAAACATACTGTAATGTTCACACCTGCACAAATACTAGCACAGATGGGAACAGAACCTAAAGAGTACAGTAGACTGTTACACACTACAAATACCCCCAAGGGAAGGGTGTCACTATGGACACATACCACACGAACACACCGTTAATTTAACAGTATGACATCCTCCTTCCTTTATACCAGGTTCAGTGAAGGAGCGTGAGGTGTATGAGAAGGCAGGACGGCGGGTAACGCAGCCGAAAGGAGCACCAGGGCAGCTGGAGCTGAAGATCAAACACGCCCAGGCCATCCTGGGGACAGACTTTGATGTGATAGTGGAGGTGCACAACGTGGGTGGAGAGGACACCCCGGCCCAGCTGACTGTGACGTCCAACGCTGTCACCTACAACAGCCTCCACCGGGGAGAGTGCCACAGGAAGACTGCCAGCCTGACTGTGCCAGCCCAGAAAGGTGGGCCTCAACTGCCATCACACAATCAAACTTTTTAGTGAACTTTATCATTGTGCAATAGGCGAGAGGAATCAAGAATCATGACTGAAAACTTTTAATTAGTGTGAGCCCCTGTGTTTGATTTCTTTTTTACAGACACTGGGTCAGTCTGACCCCTGGTGTTCTTGTATGTTTAGGAACCGAGTAAACAGTGCAAAACTATACCATGGAAAAAGTGTGAAACAATACAATAACATACTTTCTCCTCTCATCCCTACTATTCTCACAGCTCATAAGGAAGTGCTGCGGTTACGGTACGATCACTACGGGGCATGTGTGTCGGAGCACAACCTGATCAGGGTCACAGCACTACTCCAGGTCAGCGGCCAGCCCGAAGTCGTCTTACAAGAGGTCAACATCCAACTGAGCATGCCTCAGCTCCATGTCAAGGTACTATCTGGAACTGGGAATGGCTCTGGTGAAACAATGCTTAAATTGAGTACTACTGGTCATGAGAATGGATATGTTCAAGAGCAAACAGTGGTTTATAGTAATTGGTTTAAGGTTGTTTGTTACTGAAATGATAATTTCTGATGATGCCTGCACTGTCCATGTTCTTTCTCCAGGTAGTGGGAGATGCAGTTGTATCTCGGAAATTGATTGCCCACATCAGCTTCACCAATCCACTGCCTATTACCCTCAGAGGGGGCGTGTTTACTGTGGAGGGGGCAGGTCTGACAGCAGCGCGGGAGATCCAAGCACCGTAAGTATCTCTGTGTGTTGTATGTGAGAGAGGAGATCCAATCTTCATTGAATTTGTATACGCTTTTTCAGCAATGAGAACAATCTATTGTATGTAGACCTGAAACTCTTTAAAACCCAGGGCTCTTTAAAGATCCCGCACCCTGTGCAGCAGCTGAATATTTAGAAAGGGATAGCAGCTCAGAGAGCTCTTGGCTGCCACGGTAAATTCCTCCGCAAGGACAGTCTGACCACATTGCATGAGTAAAAATAATAAGATCTGCTTTTCTCTCGCTCCACCTCCCTTAAAAAGACAAAGAGAGAGCCTGAAATATCCTCCTCATCCCAGGCCAAAGACGACTAAACCGGCCCAGCGTGGCTCTCCAGGACCACAGGCCAAATGTTACCACACATAACCTCCCAAAAAGAGATGCCAGTGTAAACATATGTCCTCAGACTAAACACAGGATAATTTATCTGCCGGCCGTCGGGGTGAATTTAACATTCTTTGACAAAACATCACACTTCCTGGATGGACCTAGCCTACCTCATTTGTTGGTCATCTCATGTAGCTCAAGTGTGAAAAGAAATGATCCACATTTTCATAGCAGTACTAGGGTTGGGCAGTCATACCGTTTCTGTACCATACTGGGGTATATGGTATTACCAAAGATTTGTATAAATAACCCAAGATAGACCAGAACTTAATCATAGTGGGCCAAACAAGCAAGGTGGGCAGAGCCAAGCATGAGCTAGTGAGATTCTATTGGTGTGTTCTAGCATTTATTTGCATATTTCCGTTAGGGAACGCCGACTCTGTGAAACGCGCGTGTGAAATAACTCAATTCGCCCTTGCACTCCTTCTAAACAATGCAATTTTTTTAAAACTTTGGCAAAGGGTAAAGCCTACAAAATGCAGTCTACTCGGTTTGTTACAGATTTTAGTTTTGGAAACAGAAAACTGTATGGAGATCAAATGTTTTATAGATGAGAAAATGTGCAGAATGTCGGCAAAAATCCATCTCGCTCCATCTTCTCCCACTGCCGGCCACTGGGCTTCCTCTCATCACCATATTAGGTAATGAGTGGAAAGACCAACCGGATGCTTCACATTTATACATACGGTGAAATAGCTGGCTAATTGTTCCATCCGTGGTATTAACAAATGTGCATGCACACAAGGGGCGGTATTTTAAAAAAAGTCACAAAAAAATACTAATTTAGGCAGCAGGGATCTTGATCCAGGAGGGGATTGAATGTCTCTGCTGTAACCAAGAAGCTTGATTTTGACATCTAGCCACATAGCTAGCAAGTTAGCAAACCAAATGCATAGCTGGAGCCCTGAGATGAATCATTTATTTGACACATCTTAGATTTCTTATAGTCATACTTAATTTATAAGCAGTGGCGTATCAGTTTCCCCCAACCCAATAAACACTTTTTCGGGGAGTATTGAAAATCATACCATCTGTATTTTGAAATACCCCGTCATACGGTATAAAAGGTACCTTATATCACCCAAGTCTAAGCAGCACATAGCCACAACTGTAATTTCTGGCAGCTAATCGAGTTTAAAATTCCAGCAGACCTGAATGTTAAACTATTTACTATGTGTGTGGTCTTTCCCAGAAATACATGGCTACAAAAAAGTTGATATTACCAGACAATGTTTCTGAATGAGCTGGTTTTTGGCTTACATGCAAGAGGTGTTAAAATAAACTGAACAAAAATATAAACACAACATGCAACAATTTAAACGATTTTACTGAGTTACAGTTCATATAAAGAAATCAGTAAATTGAAATAAATTCATTAGGCCCTAATGGGTGGCTTGGGAGGACAGAGGCCCCACCCACTTTGGAGCCAGGCCCACCGACTGGGAAACCAGGCCCAGCTAATCAGAATGAGTTTTTACCCACAAAAGTGCTTTATTACAGACAGAAACACTCCTCAGTTTCATCAGCTGTCCAGGTGGCTGGTCTCAGTCGATCACACAGGTGAAGGAGCCGGATGTGAAGGTCCTGGGCTGGCGTGGTTACACGTGGTCTGCGGTTGTGAGGCCGGTTGGAAGTACTGCCAAATTCTCTAAAAAGACGCTGGAGGCAGTTTATGGTAGAGCAATTAACTTCTGGCAACAGCTCTGGTGGACATTCCTGCAGTCAGCATGCCAATTGCACACTCCCTCAAAACTTGAGGCATCTGTGGCATTGTGTTGTGTGACAAAACTGCACATTTTAGAGTGGCCTTTTATTGTCCCCAGCACAAGGCACACCTGTGTAATGATTATCTTGGCAAAGAACAAATGTTCACTAACAGGTATGTAAACAAATTAGTGCCCATAATTTGGGGGAAATAAGCTTTCAGCTCATGAAACATGGGGACCAACACTTTCCATGTTGCGTTTATATTTTTGTTCAGTATAGCGTGACATGTTTGACATGGCCTCATTGAACACAGCAGGAGACCTCCGTCAGTATTTTAACCGTTAGTGGAACAGAGGAAGACTGAGTTGAAAGAACAATGTGTGCTTGTAGTGAAATTATCTCTTTTCTCCTACAGAGATGACATTGGACCAGGTCAAGAGGTCAAGGTCAAGTTGTCCTTCAAGCCCACCCGAGCAGGCCTGAGAAAACTGATGGTCGACTTTGATGCAGACAGAATAAGGGATGTTAAAGGCATTGCCACTTTGATTGTGAGAAACAAGTCAACTGTCAATTAACAATGTATATCATATCATGTATAATTTTATATTTAAAAAAATACCTTGTAAATGCAATATGAAAGTGAGTTGCAAAATAATGTGCAGTTTTTTTTATTGTTCTTGATGATCTTATGAAGGGATTTACAAGCCTTGGCCAAGAAAGGTGGGCCTCTGAATCCAAAAGTATTGCTAGAGTCCGGAGACTAAATCTATTTGTGAGACAAAAGTAACCATACCCTTACAGTATTTACAAGATATTGCTCACTATTTAGAAGCACATCTTGTACACCGCTGTGGCTTAGTTAGACATTATGTATGTATTATATGCTCTTAATAATGTCACTCGTGTGAAACATGTTCGTGCTGACGTTATTAATAAATGATAAAAAATAAAAATCTATGTATGAAATCTGAAAATAATAAACTAAATTGCATGAAGCCTGAGTAAATTATGCAACAAACATCTGTCTCTCAGCTCTCTGATGATGGTGCTTTTCTTCGCACAGCCTTGGACAGGGCTTGCTGAATGACAGGGTACAGTTGAAGCACCCCTCAATGCATGTGCCCACACCGCCAGTCAGGGTGTACTCACCCATCTCGCCATCCGACTGCAGTCCAGATATCTGGTTCGGACTGGGCAGAAATGCAACTGACAGGCTACCCAAATTCTTCCCGGATCCTGAGACCAAGTTGCACCCATTTTCCTCCAGATAGGTAGGGTCGATGAGGTATGTGGCACCTTCCTGACAGATTGAGCAACCAATAACCAGATCATACATCTCTATACCTGAATCGGCCAGCGCCATGGAAGCACAGGTGATTGCATGTGCCAGGATGGAACCGTCGTTTTCCAGGATCATCACATTGGCTTCAATCTGAGAGCGAGGATACTTGTCCAAGCACACTCCTGCCCTTAGGCTCTCCAAAAGCATCAGTGACAGATCCTTTTCATCACTAGCTTGAATCCACGAGCCTCTCTCTCAACAGGAGAATGGGGAAAATCTCATGTCAGTAATCAGTCTTCCGGATTTCTGGACTTCTGGACTTTGAGACACTTCCGGACCACGTACCCGTTTCGTACCAGTAGGCATGATCGCGGAATAGTTCTTCCAACATGTGTATTTACCTGGGCCGCGTGCTATGTTTGTTCAAATATGATTTACTTTCTTCTCTGGTCTGTTGCTCAAAGAGATCACATGGTACAGCGTGTACAACACCAAATATATCCTGCCGGCAACATCGCATTCAGTTTGTAGTTCCTCCAATACCACACATCTGCTCACCTAAAACACTTCAGCGAGCAACCCTTTCTAATCGACCTGGCCCGGGTATCCTGGAAGGATATTGACCTCATCCCGTCAGTAGAGGATGCCTGGTCATTCTTTAAAAGTGCCTTCCTCACCATCTTAAATAAGCATGCCCCTTTAAAAAAAAATTGAACCAGGAACAGATATAGCATTTGGTTCTCTCCAGACCTGACTGCCATTGACCAGCACAAAAACATCCTGTGACGTTCTGCATTAGTATCGATTAGCCCCCGTGATATGCAACTTTTCAGGGAAGTTAGGAACCAATATACACTGCTCAAAAAAATAAAGGGAACACTTAAACAACACAATGTAACTCCAAGTCAATCACACTTCTGTGAAATCAAACTGTCCACTTAGGAAGCAACACTGATTGACAATAAATTTCACATGCTGTTGTGCAAATGGAATAGACAACAGGTGGAAATTATAGGCAATTAGCAAGACACCCCCAATAAAGGAGTGGTTCTGAAGGTGGTGACCACAGACCACTTCTCAGTTCCTATGCTTCCTGGCTGATGTTTTGGTCACTTTTGAATGCTGGCGGTGCTTTCACTCTAGTGGTAGCATGAGACGGAGTCTACAACCCACACAAGTGGCTCAGGTAGTGCAGCTCATCCAGGATGGCACATCAATGCGAGCTGTGGCAAGAAGGTTTGCTGTGTCTGTCAGCGTAGTGTCCAGAGCATGGAGGCGCTACCAGGAGACAGGCCAGTACATCAGGAGACGTGGAGGAGGCCGTAGAAGGGCAACAACCCAGCAGCAGGACCACTACCTCCGCCATTTGTGCAAGGAGGAGCACTGCCAGAGCTCCTGCAAAATGACCTCCAGCAGGCCACAAATGTGCATGTGTCTGCTCAAACGGTCAGAAACAGACTCCATGAGGGTGGTATGAGGGCCCAACGTCCACAGGTGGGGGTTGTGCCTACAGCCCAACACCGTGCAGGACGTTTGGCATTTGCCAGAGAACACCAAGATTGGCAAATTCGCCACTGGCGCCCTGTGCTCTTCACAGATGAAAGCAGGTTCACACTGAGCACGTGACAGACGTGACAGAGTCTGGAGACGCCGTGGAGAACGTTCTGCTGCCTGCAACATCCTCCAGCATGACCGGTCAGTCATGGTGTGGGGTGGCATTTCTTTGGGGGGCCGCACAGCCCTCCATGTGCTCGCCAGAGGTAGCCTGACTGCCATTAGGTACCGAGATGAGATCCTCAGACCCCTTGTGAGACCATATGCTGGTGCGGTTGGCCCTGGGTTCCACCTAATGCAAGACAATGCTAGACCTCATGTGGCTGGAGTGTGTCAGCAGTTCCTGTAAGAGGAAGGCATTGATGCTAAGGACTGGCCCGCCCGTTCCCCAGACCTGAATCCAATTGAGCACATCTGGGACATCATGTCTCGCTCCATCCACCAACGCCACGTTGCAC
This sequence comes from Brachymystax lenok tsinlingensis, assembly GCA_030435695.1. NCBI lineage: Eukaryota > Metazoa > Chordata > Actinopteri > Salmoniformes > Salmonidae > Brachymystax > Brachymystax lenok. The sequence continues at coordinate 24,889,835 of CM059793.1, read as the reverse complement.
CACAGACTGTCCAGGAGTTGGCGGATGCTTTAGTCCAGGTCTGGGAGGAGATCCTCAGGAGACCATCCGCCACCCCATCAGGAGCATGCCCAGGCGTTGTAGGGAGGCCATTCAGGCACGTGGAGGCCACACACACTACTGAGCCTCATTTTGACTTGTTTTAAGGACATTACATCAAAGTTGGATCAGGCTGTAGTGTGGTTTTCCACTTTAATTTTGAGTGTGACTCCAAATCCAGACCTCCATGGGTTGATAAATTTGATTTCCATTGATACTTTTTGTGTGATTTTGTTGTCAGCACATTCAACTATGTAAAGAAAAAAGTATTTAATAAGATTATTTCATTCATTCAGATCTATGATGTGTTATTTTAGTGTTCCCTTTATTTTTTTGAGCAGTGTATACAGGCAGTTAGGAAATCTAAGGCTAGCTTTTTCAAGCAGAAATTTGCATCCTGTAGCACAAACTGAAAAAAGTTCTAGGAAACTGTAAATCCATGGAGAATAAGAGCACCTCTTCCCAGCTGGACACTGCACTGAGGCTAGGAAATACTGTCACCACCGACAAATCCACTATAATTGAGAACTTCAATAAGCATTTTTCTACGGCTGGCCATGCTTTCCACCTGGCTACCCCTACCCCGGTCAACAGCCCTGCACTCCCCACAGCAACTCGCCCAAGCCTCCCCCATTTCTCCTTCACCCAAATCCAGATAGCTGATGTTCTGAAAGAGCTGCAAAATCTGGACTCCTACAAATCAGCCGGGCTAGACAATCTGGACCCTCTCTTTCTAAAATTATCTGCCGAAATTGTTGCAACCCCTATTACTAGCCTGTTTAACCTCTCTTTCATATCGTCTGAGATTCACAAAGATTGGAAAGCTGCCGCGGTCATCCCCTCTTCAAAGGGGAGACACTCTAGACCCAAACTGCTACAGACCTATATCTATCCTACCCTGCCTTTCTAAGGTCTTTGAAAGCCAAGTTAACAAACAGATTACCGACCATTTCGAATCCCACCGTACCTTCTCCGCTATGCAATCTGGTTTCAGAGCTGGTCATGGGTGCACCTCAGCCACGCTCAAGGTCCTAAACGATATCATAACCGCCATCGATAAGAGACATCACTATGCAGCCGTATTCATCGACATGGCCAAGGCTTTCGACTCTGTCAATCACCACATTCTTATTGGCCGACTCAACAGCCTTGGTTTCTCAAATGATTGCCTCGCCTGGTTCACCAACTACTTCTCAGATAGAGTTCAGTGTGTCAAATTGGAGGACCTGTTGTCCGGACCTCTGGCAGTCTCTATGGGGGTGCCACAGGGTTCAATTCTCGGGCTGACTCTCTTCTCTGTATACATCAATGATGTTGCTCTTGCTGCTGGTGATTCTCTGATCCACCTCTACGCAGACGACACCATTCTGTATACTTCTGGCCCTTCTTTGGACACTGTGTTAACTAACCTCCAGACGAGCTTCAATGCCATACAACTCTCCTTCCGTGGTGTCCAACTGCTCTTAAATGCAAGTAAAGCTAAATGCATGCTCTTCAACCGATCACTGCCCGCACCTGTCCGCCCGTCCAGCATCACTACTCTGGACGGTTCTGACTTAGAATATGTGGACAACTACAAATACCTAGGTGTCTGGTTAGACTGTAAACTCTCCTTCCAGACTCACATTAAGCATCTCCAAACCAAAATTAAATATAGAATCCGCTTCCTATTTCACAACAAAGCATCCTTCGCAACAAAGCATCCATGCTGCCAAACATACCCTCGTAAAACTGACCATCCTACCAATCCTCGACTTCGGCGATTTCATTTATAAAATAGCCTCCAACACTCTACTCAACAAATTGGATGCAGTCTATCACAGTGCCATCCGTTTTGTCACCAAAGCCCCATATACTACCCACCACTGCGACCTGTATGCTCTCGTTGGCTGATCCTCACTTCATACTCGTCGCCAAACCCACTGGCTCCAGGTCATCTACAAGTCTTTGCTAGGTAAAGCCCCGCCTTATCTCAGCTCACTGGTCACCATAGCAGCACCCACCCGTAGCACGCGCTCCAGCAGGTATATCTCACTGGTCACCCCCAAAGCCAATTCCTCCTTTGGCCACCTTCCAGTTCTCTGCTGCCAATGACTGGAACGAACTACAAAAATCACTGAAGCTGGAGACTCATATTTCCCTCACTAGCTTTAAGCACCAGCTGTCAGTGCAGCTCACAGATCACTGCACCTGCACATAGCTCATGTGTAAACAGCCCATCCTACATTACCTCATCCCCATACTGTATTAATTTATTCATCTTGCTCCTTTGCACCCCAGTATCTCTACTTGCACATTCAACTTCTACACATCTACCTCTCCAGTGTTTAATTGCTATATGTAATTATCTCACCACCATGGCCAATTTATTGCCCTACCTCCCTTGCGCTCACTGTATATAGACTTTAAAAAAATATATATATTGACTGTATGTTTGTTTATTCCATTTGTAACTCTTTGTTGTTGTGTGTCTCGAACTGCTGTGCTTTATCTTGGCCAGGTCGCAGTTGTAAACTTGTTCTCAACTTGCCTACCTGGTTAAATAAAAATAAAAATTGAACTCAGTACTTTGTTAAAGCTCTTTTGCCAGTGATTACAGCCTAGAGTCTTCTTGGGTATGACGCTACAAGCTTGGCACAGCTGTATTTGGGGAGTTTCTCCCATTCTTTTCTGCAGATCCTCTCAAGCTCTGTCGGGTTTGATGGAGAGCATAGCTGCACAGCTATTTTCAGGTCTCTCCAGAGATGTTTGATTGGGTTCAAGTCCGGGCTCTGGCTGGGCCACTCAAGGACATTCAGGGCCTTGAACTGAAACCACTCCTGCATTGTCTTGGCAGTGTGCTTAGGGTTGTTGTCCTGTTGGAAGGTGAACCGTCACCCCAGTCTGAGGTCCTGAACGATCTGGAGCAGGTTTTCATCAAAGATCTCTCTGTACTTTGCTCGGTTCATCTTTCCCTCGATCCCGATTAGTCTTCCTGCCGCTGAAAAACATCCCCACAGCATAATGCTGCAACCACCATGCTTCACCGTAGGGATGGTGCCAGGTTTCCTCCAGACGTGACACTTTGGCATTCAGGCCAAAGAGTTCAATCTTGGTTACATCAGGCCTGAGAATCTTGTTTCTCATGGTCTAAGAGTCCTTTATGTGCCTTTTGGCAAACTACAAGCAGGCTGTCATGTGCCTTTTACTGAGGAGAAGAAGTGACTGAGGAGAAGAAGTGACTGCTAAATGCTAACTCCCGTTCATATAAGCTGGTTAGCACAGCTAGCATACCGAAATCGGTGGTTGTAATCAAATTTCTTTTTAACTGTAATTCAGTTGATTGGTAAATATGACAAGAACATGTGTTAGGGTTGACATCCCCATACAATCATCATACTCTGATTTTTACCTAAACATTGTGTGAAATACACATATAAACAATAGCCTAAATGTAGGCTAATTTTGCTGGGTGGCAATGAGGAGACTGTTTTTTCCCCCACGCATTTCCATGGCAATTCCATTGTTTTGGTCGAGTTCAATTGACCTCTTTACCCGCAACCATGCGTAGAACACGTCATTGGGTCAAACGGTCATCTAGCGCCAAACTGAGCATGTGCAAGTCCTCAAATCAAAGGCACTCCTTCGATACAAAGTTGTTTTTGACGAAAATGAATACGTTTGTCACTCACGTGGTTGGAGTAATAACATGTTCAACTGCTTAAGACATTGGCTCAAATCTAGGTTGTGCCTTTAGTTTCAGAGATTTAACAACTAAGGAAGAATCTTTCACTTCTCTCACTTCTCTCAGATGCCACAGTGATGGCACTGTCCATCACTCTTAAGACATGATACTGAAATTGTATATGGTTTTTATGTAAGACAAATGGTGCAACACTAATAAATCTAATATTTAGGGTTGCACGATATATCGGTGAACATATCGGAATAGGCCGATATTAGCTAAAAATGCCAACATTGGCATCAGCCCAATGTCTAGTTTAACGCCGATGTGCAAAACCGATGTCAAAGCTAACGTGCATACCTACAGTTGAAGTCGGAATATCCTGACCCCTTTCTACTCTTGTTAATGTGGTTAGTAACACTATGTGTTGGTTGATAAGTCTCTCAGGTAGAGGTCGGCCTTTTAGGACACTGATTATGGCCGATTACATTGCAATCCACGAGGAGACTGCGTGGCAGGCTGACCACCTGTTACGTGAGTGCAGCATCAAAAGGACCTTGTGGCTGCAAGGAGCCAAGGTAGTTGCTAGCTAGCATTAAACGTATCTTATAAAAAACAATAAATCTTCACATAATCACTAGTTAACTACACATGGTTGATGATATTACTAGGTTAACTAGCTTGTCCTGCGTTCACCAAACGGGTGATGATTTAACAAAAGCGCATTCGCAAAAAAAGCAAAATTGTTGCACAAATGTACTTAACCATAAACATCAATGCCTTGCTTAAAATCAATACACAAGTTAAAGTTAAAAAGTTCAAATAAATTCATGTTATCAGGCAATATTAACTAGGGCAATGTAACAGCAATATTTAGACTTAGGGTTGCCACCCATTCGATAAATTACAGAACGGTTTCGTATTTCAATGAAAGAATAAACATTTTGTTTTCTAAATGATAGTTTCCGGATTTTACCATATTAATGACCAAAGGCTTGTATTTCTGTGTGTTCATTATAATTAAGTATATGATTTGATATTTGATAGAGCAGTCTGACTGAGCGGTGATAGGCAACAGCAGGCTCGTAAGCATTCATTCAAACATCACTTTCCTGCGTTTGCCAGCAGCCCTAAGCAATGCTTGAAGCACAGCGCTGTTTATGACTTCAAGCCTATCAACTCCCGAGATTAGGCTGGCAATACTAAAGTGCCTATAAGAACATCCAATAGTCAAAGGTATATGAAATACAAATGGTTTAGAGAGAAATAGTCCTATAATTCCTATAATAACTACAACCTGAAACTTCTTAACTGGGAATATTGAAGACTCATTTTAAAAGGAACCACCAGCTTTCATATGTTCTCATGTTCTGACCAAGGAACTTAAACGTTTGTTTTTTTACATGGCACATATTGCACTTTTAAAAACACTGTGTTTTTGCATTATTTAAACCAAATTGAACAAACATGTTTCATAATTTATTTGAGACTAAATTGATTTTATTTGTATTATATTAAGTTAAAATAAAAGTGTTCATTGTTCATTCAGTATTATTGTAATTGTCATTATTACAAATATATATATAAAAATCTGCCAATTAATCGGTATCGCCTTATTTTGGTCCTCCAATAATCGGTATTGGTATCTGCGTTGAAAAATCATAATCGGTCGACTTCTACTCTCAGGGTACGGAACCCTTTTCAAACCTGTAGACGGAACTCTACTGGTTACAAAAACAGTCGTGCTGTGAGGTACTCTCACGAGAAGCTGGGTGCTCAGAGAGGCTTCTTTGCCACATTAGTTGACGTGGTGGTAGAGTCCTTAGTATGAAATCTCATCCCACTCCTACTCTTCATATTATTTACTATCTATATCTCTCTCCCTCTTAGTCATCCTCCCTTACCTGTCTTCCTCTGCTGTCCCCTCTCTCCAGGGTGATGATTTCCCTGAGCTAAAGAAGGACCATGACATGGTGAAGGATGTCGTCAATGAGGAGGAGGAACAGTTCCTCAAGACACTCAGCAGGGGGCGAAAGATCCTGGACAGAAAGATCCTGAGTCTGGGAGACAGCAAGACCATCCCTGGTACTGAAGGGCCACATTAGAATATGGGATCAATTAGAAACATTTAAGTTGTTGTCAAAACAGAACGTTTCTGAACCCTTTTCCCTCCTCTTTCTCTCCCTGTGTAGGTTTCCCCCTGGATCTCACTGCCCTCATCGCTGAGGAGAGGGGGATGATGGTGGACGTTACAGCTTTTGAGGAGGAGAAGAAGGCTGCCCAGGTGAGAGTGGAGAAATGGTCACCAGTAGAAAAGATAGAGCCTTGGATTGGCATGGGAGTTTATGTGAATTTTTGCATTTGCCTGTCTTGAGTACTGCTTTGTGGATGTACAAAGACAGGAATGCTTTCCTCTCTGTCAGCATTTCTCAGTCATTATTGCACTATTAACTACGCCAAATTCAAAATCCAAAAGTTGAATTATTAAACATTCATCAATATACAAGTGTTGCATGGTCATCAAAAGCTCTGCTTCTTGGCAATATCACAGCGTTGTCAGATTTCAAAAAGGCTTCACGGCAAAAGCACAACATTTGATTGTTTGAGGATAGCACCTACAATATTTAACCATTAGCATAAATTCATAAACCAGCGCGGTTCACACAAAACCCATTTCACAGCAAAAACAAATCCCTTACCTTTTGAAGAACTTCTGCTGAGGGCTTCCCAAGTGTCCAACGAAGACATGCAATGGTTCTTTTGTTAGAAAAAGTAATTTATTATATCCATAAATCTCCGTTTGGTTGGAAAAGACACTACAGGTGGCCAACCAGTTTTCCCGCCTTAAACTGGGTGAAAACTAATGTGGAGGAGGAGACTGGGGTGTGGTGAAGGATTGTAGGGAAAACCCTTACCAGCCCCACCACCCCCACTGGAATGTTCCAGCTCTGTTCTCTGTAACTCTGGACTGGACATTCCAGGCAGGAAATTGTAAAGGAACATTCACCCATCTAATGGTTAGAAAGGGAAGCAGATGCACGAGCCCTTTGTCTCTGAAAGGGAGATGTACCTGCAATTTTAGGAGGATATCAAGGTTTTATCCGATGCACAATGCTGATGGCTCCTTCAATGGTCTGTGTGCTCAAAGGAGGCTAATCACTTTGATTGGGTAACTGAATGATTATCAGGGTATGCGAGATGATGCTAACCCGACAGCCTCCTACCTGATCTGTCCTCTAGTAGTCAAAGCCCAACAACTATCCTCTTAAACCATCCCTTTTAAACTAATGATGGAAATACTCAATGGTAAACTGCTTCTGTTCATTGCCTGTTTCTCTCTTTTCCATTGGTCTCTTCATGTCACTTCCCTGCCCTGACTGTGGGGAGATTGTAATGTAAATGCACACCTACTACAGTAGCCATGAAGGGCAGAAGCAACCTTAGCATCTGTCAGTGCCACCAGCTTTGTAACAGTCTTGTTGTCCGACATCTCTTTCATACAGTTGAAGTCGGATGTTTACATACACTTAGGTTGGAGTCATTAAAACTCGTTTTCAACCACTCCACAAATTTCTTGTTAAACTATAGTTTGGGCAAGTCAGTTAGGACATCTACTTTGTGCATGACACAATTTTTCCAACAATTGTTTACAGCCAGATTATTCCACTTATAATTCACTGTATCACAATTCCAGTGGGTTAGAAGTTTACATACACTAAGTCGACTGTGCCTTTAAACAGTTTGGAAAATTCCAGAAAATTATGTCATGACTTTAGAAGCTTCTGATAGGCTAATTGACATCATTTGAGTCAATTGGAGGTGTACCTGTGGATGTATTTCAGGGCCTACCTTCAAACTCAGTGCCTCTGCTTGACATCATGGGAAAATCAAAAGAAATCAGTCAAGACCTCAGAAAAATATTGTAGACCTCCACAAGTCTGGTTCATCATTGGGAGCAATTTCCAAAGCCTGAAGGTACCACGTTCATCTGTACAAACAATAGTACGCAAGTATAAACACCATGGGACCACACAGACATCATTCCGCTCAGGAAGGAGACTCGTTCTGTCTCCTAGAGATGAACGTACTTTTGTGCGAAAAGTGCAAATCAATCCCAGAACAACAGCAAAGGACCTTGTGAAGATGCTGGAGGAAACAGGTACAAAAGTATCTATATCCACAGCAAAACAAGTCCTATATCGACATAACCTGAGAGGCCGCTCAGCAAGGAAGAAGCCACTGCTCCAAAACCGACATAAAAAAGCCAGACTACGGTTTGCAACTGCACATGATGATACCTTTTGGAGAAATGTCCTCTGGTCTGATGAAACAAAAATAGAACTGTTTGGCCATAATGACCATCGTTATGTTTGGAGGAAAAAGGGGGAGGCTTGCATGCCCGAAGAACACCATCACAACCGCGAAGCACGGGGGTGGCAGCATCATGTTGTGGGGGTGCTTTGATGTAAGAGGGACTGGTGCACTTCACAAAATAGATGGCATCATGAGGGAGGAAAATTATGTGGATATATTGAAGCAACATCTCAAGACATCAGTCAGGAAGTTAAAGCTTGGTCGCAAATGGGTCTTCCAAATGGACAATGACCCCAAGCATACTTCTAAAGTTGTGGCAAAATGGCTTAAGGACAACAAAGTCAAGGTATTGGAGTGGCCATCACAAACCCCTGACCTCAATCCTATAGAAAAGTTGTGGGCAGAACTGAAAAAGTGTGTGTGAGCATGGAGGCCTACAAACCTGACTCAGTTACACCAGCTCTGTCAGGAGGAATAGGCCAAAATTCACCCAACTTATTGTGGGAAGCTTGTGGAACAATTTTAAGGCAATGCTACCAAATACTAATTGAGTGTATATAAACTTCTGACCCACTGGGAATGTGATGAAATAAAGAAAAGCTTAAATAAATCATTATCTCTACTATTCTGACATTTCACATTCTTAAAATAAAGTGGTGATCCTAACTGACCTAAGACAGGGAATTTTTACTAGGATAAATGTTAGGAATTGTGAAAAACTGAGTTTAAATGTATTTGGCTAAGGTGTATGTAAACTTCTGACTTCAACTGTATGTAGTGTCCAATAATTAATTTAGTCAATTAATTAAATAAATGGATGACATGGCATTGTCAATTCTGTGAAATGTATTTTATTGCCACTTCCTAGGAATGCATTGTGACTGGTGCATGTCTGATGTGTTCCATGTTGTGGAATAAAAATACTGGCAAAGCTTGATTTCTGTTGCATTCTTTCCAGGAATACTAGTAGTTAGATCTCTCTTCTCCTGTAGTTTATGGGCGATGGTACTGTATCATGACCTGTTTGACTGGGTCAGTCAGATGCTAGGTAAAGATGTCAAGCTTTAGTATAGGGCAGATGCTCTTACTACCCCACTTAAGAAAATATCAAGAAAGCCACATTTGTTTCATTATGCTTTTATTTTACAATAGCATATGTCCATCACACAGATTTTAAAATAGAGATGGAGTACTGACTGTCCCAATGATAGTCATAATACTAATGAGGATAGTATTGGTAATAGTAGTAATACGATAGTAACACTATGTACACTGTTGTCATGGATACTGTTGTTGTGCACAAGATACCTCTAATGAAGAGATGCAGGCCACCAAAACAATGCAACAGGATGGATACAGTATGTGCCATAAGTAACCATTTACATAACACTACAAGCCAGGACCAATAAACTCAAATACATAAAAAAATTAAAATAATCCATTATCCAACGATACACTCAGGGACAGCAGAGTGGAAAGGGACTTCTCATCTTTCACACAGCCAATTTCCCAGAAGGTACACTGCAATTGAACAACATAATAGGGAAAATACTGTATCCTTACTATGTGAAAAGAAAATTATGCAAGTTGAGCTAGGACGTGAGTTCAGCTTCAGTGGGCTAGCTTTATTGATACATTACATATGGGCCTTATATACTGTTGGATAAACATTTATAGAGTTACAAAAGTGATAGGGAGTAATGGAATTAAAGATCTAGAAGTCAATTATGTTTGATTCTCTTTGGTGAAGTATTGCACATTCTATTTCTGGCATGGACAGCACCACCCAGAAAAGTGGTGGGAATATTTAGAAACTTTCCATGTAAAACATGGTGGAGATGTGTTTTAAGCACTAGATACATTGCCATTGGCTGTCATCTTGGAACACATTAGCTCACCGACACAATGGCAAAACACAGGTTGAGCACAGCAAATGAATTCAGCCATAGTCATATCATCAACTTTACCCAAAACTAGTAGTCACAGATAAAGTGTTCATCAAGGTAATGTGTTCTGTGTAAAAAGTAACATAAAGGAAGCCTTTCTACGTGGCTCCTAGAGAAAGGCAGAGTGAACCGTATGTGTGTGGGTCCAGAAGGCACAGCTCAGCCAGGCCGAGACCAGGGGTGTGTATAATGTACGGCGTGTGGTCTAAATCAGGGAAAGGAAGCCATTTGAAGCCCTCAGAATGTGCATGTGTAAGAGACATGACTAACAAACAGTAAGATTTGAATAGCACGTGCAGGTATTTATTGTAGGTGTGTGAATGTGCATGACAACCAAATCAAACTTAAGATAGCACTGTACTGTAGCTGAGGTTTATGGTGCACTACAGGAAAGGTACTGTATGTCCAACAATGGGAGAAGGCACGCAAGCATGGATGTATGTGTTGTCACATGGCTGTAAATAACTGATGTGTCTATTTGTTATGAGGGCTCTTCCTGAAAATCAAACTTTGACAAAACTGAGAGAATCACATTTCTTTCTACAGCTCTCGCTCTCTCACACACGCATGCACAACTATGGCTGTGACGGTCATGGAATTTTGGATGATGGCTATTGGTCAGCGAAATGACCACGGTCACCCGGCAGACCCATCTTCAGTCAGCTGTTCTTTCCACACACAATTTTAGTAAAAACGGTTATGAGGGTTATTTTAGTTTCCTGACGGTCTTCATCCATAACCATCCGTTACACGGTTATATGGTAATTATGCCAGCCCTAAGCATAACATACTTAAAGTAGGCGTGTGTCAGGTAGAGACACTTACTTGAAACCAACTAGAATTCCACACAGAAATTAGACATAGTAATGGAGTCAGTTACACTGATCTGAGACCTTCCCAGATCAATGTCATGGTGTCAGATAAGAACATCATGTGCAAATGATATCATCATAGGATTACACAACAGCACACAGTCTAAACTGGTTGGAGCACTGGGGTGAGGGACAGAATGTCACATTTGGCTAATAACTACTGCAGCCAGGACTAATGTCAGAATTTTTGTCAGAGTTCCTAAACTCTGTTTATAACTACTGATCTGAAAATATAATGGCATTTTTTACTAGCAGTCGGTTTAGTTCTGTTCTGCCATATTACTCTCAGCTATCAAGTGGTCATCATTAGACACAGAAGAGGCAGCCTTCAGTTTGTCCTGCACATGCATAATCTGGGCTTCAGTGAGGCAGTATCCCTTAACAGGCAGCAGGAGGAAGCAGGCCATCTTAGTGTGGGCTCTTTTTACTCAGTCAATTAATATTCTTAGATTCTTAGGTATTAGCTTGAATTTACCAAGAACATTGTGTGAACCCATGTACGTGTGGGAGAGTGTATTTGTAACTTCAGAAAGTATTCACACCCCTTGACTTTTTCCACAGTTTGTTGTGTTACAGCCTGAATTGAAAATGTATTACATTTAGATTTTTTGTCACTGTCCTACACACAATAAATACCACAAAATATAAAAGTGGAATGATATTTTCCGATATTTTTACAAATTAATAAAAAAATGTAAATCTGAAATGTCTTGAGTCAATAAGTATACAACCCCCTTGTTATGCAAGCCTAAATAAGTTCAGGAGTAAAAAATGTGCCTAACAAATCACATAATACAGTAAGTTGCATGGACTCAGTCTGTGTGCAATAATACTGTTTAACATGATTTTTGAATGACTACCTCATCTTTGTACCCCACCCATACAAGTATCTGTAAAGTCCCTCAGTTGAGCAGTGCATTTAAAAAAAGATTCAACCACAAAGACCAGGGAGGTTTTCCAATGCCTCGCAAAGAAGGGCACCTATTGGTAGATGGGTAAAAATTAAAAAAATAAAACATTGAATATCCCTTTGAGCATGGTGAACTTATTCATTATACTTTGGATGGTGTATCAATACACCTAGCCACTACAAAGATACAAGCGTACTTCCTAACTCAGTTTCCGGAGAGGAAGGAAACCTCAGGGATCTCACCATGAGGCCAGTTACAGAGTTTAATGGCTGTGAGAGGAGAAAACTTAGGATGGAGCAACAACATTGTAGTTACTCTACAATACTAACCTAAATGACAGAGTGAAAAGAAGGAATCCTGTACAGAATGTTCCAAAACATGCATCCCGTTTACAACAAGGCACTGAAGTAATACTGAAAAAATTTGGCAAAGCAATTCACTTTTTGTCCTGAATACAAAGTATTATGTTTGGAGCAAATCTAACACAACATGTCACTGAGCACCACTCTTCATATTTTCAAGCATGGTGGTGGCTGCATCATGTCATAGGTATGCTTGTCATCAGTAAGAGCTAGGGAGTTTTTAGGATGAAAATAAATGGAATAGAGCTAAGCACATGATAAATCCTATAGGAAAACCTGGTTCAGTCTGCTTTCCAACAGACACTGGGACAAATTCACCTTTTAGCAGGACAATAACCTGACCGGCACTGAAAGGCACTGCATCTCAGTGCAAGATGTGTCACTACAGTCCCTGGTTCAGATCCAGGCAGTATCACATCTGGCCGTGATTGGGAGTCCCATAGGGCGGCACACAATTGGCCCAGCATCGTCTGCACAAGGCCAAATATACACTGGACTTTCTTACCAAGACGACATTGAATGTTCCGGGGTGGCCTTAAATAGGCTTGAACATCTATGAAAAGACTTAAAAATGTCTGTCTAGCTATGATCAACAAGCACTTGAAGAATTAAACAAATATAAAAATATTGTACAATACAGATGTGCAAAACTCGTAGAGACTTACCCAGAAAGACTCACAGCTGTAATCCCTGCAAAAGGTGATTCTAAAATGTATTGACTCAGGGATGTGAAAATACTTATGTAAATGAGATATTTCTATATTTAATTTACAATTAATTTGAAAAAATATCTAAAAACATGTTTTCACCATGTCATTATGGGGTATCGTGTGTAGATTGGTGAGATTTATAAAAATCCAATTTTAATTCAGGGTGCAATACTTTCTGAAGGCACTGTACAGTATATGTGTGAATGAGTGAGTGGTTTTAGTCTTATCTGTATGTATGCTTGTGTTCGCTTGTGTTGTTGACTGTGTGGAAGCCTCTCCCCAATTTACCTAATCAGCAGGATGATTAGTCACTTAAAATGGTTAACACAAATAAAACGGTTAATACTGTATGTGTGGTCAAATCCTTTTGGCTTGTACATACCTTCAACATGATAATCATATAATTACAACAGGAACTCTTAATTTGAAGTAGCCTCTTGGCTTGAAAGCATGTAAACTTCAACTACCTAGTACTCCTAGTTCCATGCAGGTGTGCCTAGTGAGAGGGCTTTAGCAGCAGCTCTGCAGGTGGGTGTGGACATGGCAGGGATAGCTCAGTGACCGTCACTGGTTGCCATGGTATTTACGGTGGGGGCTACAGAGTGGGAGGGGGCTGAGTCTCTGGGCGTGAGACCCCCAAGGCATGTGATGACTCAACCCCCAATGGCTGAGCAAGAGGGGGGATGGTGGATGGGACTGGTTCACAGGTCCATACAGTGGCTAGGCCAGACTTATCTGCCCCCTCTATAGTTCTGTCGTTTCTATGGAGGTAGTAGGCCTGTTGGGGGCAGAGTGTAATCACATGTAATTCGACCCAAAACCCCCATCTTACCATCCTGCACAATGGGAACATGATCAGCAGGCATTGTATAATGTACTGTTTTGGATCCCTCTCTATGCAAAGCACAAAGAAGCAGATGACAACATCAAAAAGCCTTGTGGTGATGGGTGTTCTAGTGTTCCTGTAAACCTGTCCAGCCCACCACACCTCCAGCCCTCCTCACTTTCCTGGGAAGATGGAGATCTTGCCAGACTTAACCAGCGAGTCAATGATCAGGGCCTCATAATCTGCATCATGCACCCCTGTTTTCCGGAACTCTCCAGAGTAGCGGTTCTGCTCCCAATAGTGGTGCCAGTTGCCTCGACTGTCAGCGCCAAAGCCAAACACATTCACCTGGAATACAAGATAATGTTTTAAAACAGGCAGAGAGACTGGCCGAGAGACGTGTCTGTATTGTGTGTTTGTGTGAAAGTGTGTTAGCAAGGTCCTCACCTCATCACACACGTGCAGAGCGAAGAACAGGACTAGCATGCCTGTGGAAGGGTAGCGTCCATGGTGCCTGGTCCACCGGTCATGGATGTACTTGAAGAAGGCTGGGTTGAAGATCTGAACCTGGGGACATCAGATAGCAGCACAGTGTAACATGCTGGGTTTACCAATGACATTGGAGACAGACATATTTACTTACAATTCTGCACTATTGAACAAATACACAACAAAGGTTGGATGGAGAGATTAGAAATATAGATGAGCACCTTGTCCTTGTCCACCCGTAGAAACTGCTTCACAGGGGCGTAGGTACTGAAAGAGAGAGAGAGACTGAACACGCTTTTTTTCCTTTGAATTTCTAAATCGATGTGAAATGATTGACTGATTCACAGATGCACGTTGTTCCTTTTTCCACAAAGAGAGTGCTCTGTTGATGATGCGCTCTGACCTGGAATGGGATGAGAGAGAGAGACAGAGAGAAAGACAGAGAGAGCACAGCGTGAGAATGTGTTCGTGAAGGTGTGATTGTGAAGCCAGCAGTTCACTTTGAACGTGAACAAAATGTGCTAGTGCGAAAAGGTGTGTTTATGTTAAACAATATAAATGGACTCAGGGCCGGCCTGCTCATTAGGCAGGATTAGGCGTCCGCCTAAGGCGGCAGATTGAAGAGGGCAGCATTTAGCTTATCCAATCCCAGCGCGCCTCTCCAAGGTGCTGTTGGAGAGACGCATCGGTGCGGAGCTCCACCAACGTTCTGTCAAGAAAATAATCAAACATAAATCATGTAGCAGATATAGGATATGGTAGAAAGAGTTTGTAGACCTTTCTGTGGGCTACTGGCTGGAGATAAAATGACAATGTAATGAGCTGGACACTTTTTTACATCATGCAGGTTTCTCCAATCATATAGCCAAACCTAAACGGCGCTCAATCAAATAAAGCATGTACTGTCATGTTAACAAACAACATATCCTAAAAACAGAACAGGTCAAAGTAAAATGGACAATATGGAATGGACAATCACAACCATTGTCAAGATCAGTGGTTTCAAGTTGGCGCAGTCCGGACCGGCCCTGATTTCCACATCCGGGACGGACCAAATCTGAACCAATCCATAGACGTCTATGTTTGGTTCAGATTTTGTCCGCCCAAACATAGATGTCTATAAATTACGTATTTTCAACCTTCATTCAGAACCAAAAATGAGCCTGGTTTCAATATCCAAAAAATAAGTGAAAATAAGTATTCTAAACAAACGGAAAATACATACTTTCACCATTCATTCAGAACCTAAATTGAATCTTTTAGTCGTCTTTTCAACGTCATTTTGCTTACTGGGACTTTTTAAAGTCTAGCAGCATTTTTTGGTCTAGTTTAGGGCTGCAGAACGGCAAGGACCGGAACTGAATGGACTGTGTGTGTGTGTGCTGGCAGTTTTGCTCTCACAAGCGAATCTGTCCAGTGGAGAGTGCGCTGGTGATCCACAGCAGGTCCAGGGTCTTGAAAGGCACCAGGATGAAGCTGACATTGGCTGCCAGGTTCTTGGCACTCTCTGGGTACATGAAGTGGTGGGTAGTGTGGCTGCCTGCATCCTCCTCATAGCCCACCGTGGGAGCCAGATTGATCCTGACAGACACAGGTAATCAGACCATGCTGGGACCAGCTCCAATGATAGACAAACACACGAACAGAGGGATATCAAGACATCTAGACAAGACTTGCCTAGTTAAATAAAAACATTAGGGAAGAACGAAAGACAGAAACAGAGTAGTAGCTGGATTGGCCCATGCAGGCTCAGGCTCAGGCTGTCTGTCAGTCAGTCTGTAGAGCTACAATAACTGTAAATAGCCTACAGTAGCATTATAGCACAACACATAATCTAATTTACCAGCTACTAAACAGATTAACCTAACCTGTTCTAAACCCCTCCCTCCCTCACCTCATGATGTAGTTGTGGCTGTCTATGGTGGGTCCGTATCCTGCCCCGCGCATGTTGCCAGAGTTCCCCACCACGGCACAGCGCAGGCAGCGGGCGGGGTCCCAGGAGCCATAGGGGGAGCGGCCAGGGATCACCTGGAACAGTCGCAGCAACACCTGCTGGATAGTGTGGGGCTTGAACTGAGGCTGCAGCATCTACAGGCAGGGGGCGACAGAGAGGCCACACAGTCAGGAGAGCAGTCAGGGGGACTGGGAGAGTACCATAGACTTTCTCTCATTCCACCGACAGGATGTCAAAAGAGGGCAGAGGGGTAGGTTGTAGTATCCTAGTGACTCATGGAAAAGAGAAGAGGAAACAAACTATTTAAATGGAGGTGAAAAGAGGTCAGATGTTTTAGGGGGAAATGTACATTGAAGGTAAAACTGAGTCTGTTTTTCAAGTCTTTGCTATAGGAGCACATGAGAACTTCCCAATCCCCAAACAAAACAGTTCCATCAGGCTATTGGCACCCCCTTTAAATACCTCTCTCACACAGCTCTCGCTCTAACGGCACTCTCTCTCTGCCACGCAGCACTCTCTCTCCCAAGCAGCTCTCTCTCTCTCTCTCCCTCTCTCACGCAGCACTCTCCCAAGCAGCTCTCTCACGCAGCACTCTCCCAAGCAGCTCTCTCTCTCTCTCTCCCAAGCAGCACTCTCTCTCCCAAGCAGCACTCTCTCTCCCAAGCAGCACTCTCTCTCCCAAGCAGCACTCTCTCTCCCACGCAGCACTCTCTCTCCCAAGCAGCACTCTCTCTCCCAAGCAGCACTCTCTCTCCCACGCAGCACTCTCTCTCTCTCTCTTTCCAGCTTCTCCCCCCTGCATGATTGCTCCCTCTCACTCCTTTCCTCTATCGGTCTTGCTCCCTCCCCCTCCTCCTCCATACCAGCACAGCACACCGGCTTTCTGCAGGGTCACTAATTCTTGGCAGATGTTCAGTGGACACTGCTGCTGCCAAACAGTGTCTTTACTGCTCTGCTCCTCTCAGACTCCATTGTAGAGAAACTATGACATGCTCTTCATGGCTCAACCACCTTTACCTTATACCAGGTATTTATACACTAACCAACTCAACAGTGCAGACTCTTCGAGAGATTCATTAACCCTAATCTATGCCCTCTCACCTTTCCTGTGCACCTACCTCATTAGCTCCTCCTCTCTATGATCTCATCCTTTCACCAGCTCATTTAATTTACACCCCTTAGTGGCTTGGCACTGGCTGGTCTGCCTCTGTTTGCAATCACCTAATTAATTATCGAGTGGGGTATATACTGAACAGAAATATGAACACAACATGCTACAATTTCAACGATTTTACTGAGTTACAGTTCATATAAGGAAATCAGTCAATTTAAATAAATTAATTAGGCCATCATCTATGGATTTCACATGACTGGCCAGTTACACGTGGGCTGCGGTTGTGAGGCTGGTTGGACATAGTGCCAAATTCTCTTAAACAACTTTGTGTTGCATCACAACCATCCATCTACGTATGGACTTATGGTAGAGAAATTAACATTAAATTCTCTGGCACGCTCCATCAAAACTTGAGACATCTGTGGCATTGTGTTGTGTGATAAAACTGCACATTTTAGAGTGGTCTTTTATTGTCCCCAGCACAAGGTGCACCTGTGTAATGATCATGATGTTGATATGCCACACCTGTCAGGTGGATGGATTATCTTGGTAAAGGAGAAATGCTCACTAACAGGGATGTAAACAAATTTGTGCACAACATTTGAGAGAAATAAGCTTTTAATGCGTATGGGATGTTTTATTTCAGCTCATGAAAAATGGGACCAACACTACATGTTGCGTTTATATTTTTGTTCAGCCTATATAAAGTAAGGCCAGAATCTCAAGGATGTGACACTAAATAAGCTAAACTTCTGACCAAACAGAAACTAATTTAGTTTTCTAAATGCTACTTCTCACAGGTCAGCATCTTTCTCTCACACCTCTTCTTCTTCAGTGTTCAAGTCTGTTAAAAATAACAACCTCTTTTAGCTACATAATCACTGAGGTGTGCTTTCCTGTCTGTAATTCAAACAGAATTACCGGGGCTATTTTTCCACTGGACTTCTACAGCTCTGTCAGACTTGTTAATTTCAGTTCAGACATTACTCAATGTCCTCTTTAATAGACCCATAATGTGCTTCCTTCCTTTAATATGATTGGCAGAGCTGCTCTCATTCTTTCCAGGGAGACCAGAAGAACAATAGAGGATGGGTAAAATGGAGTAAAACATAGAAGCTGTTCAGCTGGATCACTTACCACCCACCAGTAGTAGACATCTGAAGGCAGCTGGATGTTGTCCCGTGTCCACACAGGGGAGATGTCCGGGTCGTAGTTCTCATCAAACCAGTCCGACACCCCAGGGTCGCCCACACAGCGGGGACAGGCACATGTCTTCTGCTGCTGGGTGCTCTCCAGAGGGCCCAACTGGTGGGCACCAGAGTAGTTGGGCACTAGTTTGACTCGGCTGGACTTCTCCCACCTGGGGGGCTCCAGGTAGGGCAGGCCAACGCCCCCCCTCAGGGAGATGGAGAAGAAAAGGGAGGTGAGAAAGACAAGGCCCAGGGAGCCCAGCAGAACCCACACCCTCAATGAGCACCGCATGCCCCCTCCACCGGCCCTGGGCCCTGCTGTCCGACCACCCCGCTCCACGTTGGCCACGCCTGTCAACAAGGGCCTCAGCTCCCCTGACCTCTGGACCCTCGCCCCTCCAGGGCTGCCCCACACCCAGCCCCAACCCCAGTGCCCCTCCCGGTGCTGGGTGACGGAGGGCACCCGGCCCCCCCAATGCCATGCGCTGTTTCCTGCCACCGTCCCCACCCAGCTGGCCTCAGCTCCACTCAGTGTGCTGGCTGGCTCAGAGAGAAAACTCTCCCAGCGCGACAGACAGAGAGAGGGAGAGCCGCTGCTCCACAGTGAGTCTCTCAGTGTCTCACACTAAACAGTTTGTCAGAGAGTCTGTGTCTGTTGCTTCTCCCCGCTCTCCGTCTCTCCGCACACAGCTGCCGCTCTTCACACGATCACCCACCAGCCCGGCTCTCCACTCCCAGCACTGCTCCAGTCCTGGATGGGAGCTCCAGCAGTGTCTGCACATACGAAACTCTGACTAACTCTGCACAAATTCTACACTGTTAGAGTCTGAGAAACTGTCAGAGCTTATCACGCTGTGTTAGCAGTCATATCCACCTATAGTGATATCCATGGTAAAAGTCAGGTAGCGAGTCATTAGTGTCATCTCAGCAGTCCATGCGAGTAGCCCGCCCTGGTGTTTGGAGGTCTTCTGTCAAGTGCTGAAGCAGTCTTCTGATTAGTATGCTCTAGCGGGCTAGACGGGGGGAGGAGGGTAAAAGGCGGCGGCGACTGCAGGCAGGCTGGCATGAAACAAGCTCCATCAAGTCTCTAGTCAACCTGAACAAATAACACGTCTCCCCCTCTCCCTCTCTCTTCTCACTTCTCTGCCCCGGTCTCGTGCAAGCTTTATTTTTTCTGTCAAAAGATCCACTTTGGAGATTCTGAGACTTGCAGAAAGAGCAGAGCTACTCAGGACCTTGTGTATTCCTCCTCTAGAACATAGGGCCAGGTGTCCTGTGGTCTAGTTGTCATTGAGGCTGTGAGTCGTGTGTCTCTCTGTGTGGCAGACTGAGCATCTACCAGTTCTCCAGATGCTCTGCATCCACGTTCTGTCTGTCTGTCTGGGGGAGGAGCTCTCTGGACATGTCAAGTCTGATTGACAGGAGAATATGGGCACAGATATTCATAGCAATGCGGCCTCAAAAAGACTGCGCGACCATCAGAATTCCAGTGCTCTTCAGCCAGAGAAAAAGCAATACTGTAAAACCTCCTAAAGTAATCAAAGCATTCTGTCCATAATGACAAAGAGGATTGCCACAGTCTTAAGAAAAGTAGATATGAGGACCTTAAAACGGCTTACCAATGAATGCCCTCAAAGGAACTGAGGCAATGAGTGACTGGATTGAAAAGACAAATCAATCAAAAAAAAACATCCCATCTGGCACTGAACATCAAACAGGACAAGAGGGAAATGGAGCTCAGCAGCTGTCCAGCAGTGGACATTCTTCGTATATTTGTGTGTGAGTGTATCTGTATGTGAGGCTGGGCCACTGCCTGCCAGTAGCTGTAGGGTTTAATTGAATTCTGCTGTGTAGTGTTGGTGGAAGTGCAGGCTTTGTCAGGATGATGTGCCCTGACCTGCTGCTCTCCCTAATCTCCTAATCTGTAATCTCGGCACTGCAGTCGCCTACCCACCACATTACCCACTCTCTTCCCTCTCTCTGCCAGCCAGATCCCAACCTTCTGCCCAGTGTCCCTCCAGTGCCCTGCAAAGTGGTGCAGTCCTGCTGTTAGACAGTCCTTGTCTGTGTGTGTGTGTGTGTGTCCACCTCTTGATCCCTGACACAAAGACAGCCTCACAGGGGAACAGAAGAGTAGATAGACACCGTGGCCCCTGTAGCTCCTATATCTCCTGCTCCCTATCTGCTTGTTTCCAGATCCCTGTCCTCCTGAGACACCAACACACTGCTGTTCAGAAAGCGGTGGACAGCTGGAGAGGAGAGAGAGGAGATAATATAAGTGAGGGTGTGGATCAAGACTGCATTTATAACACACAGGCATCAGGGCATCAGGGCATTCCTGGGAATAGAGATACTGACATTTACCTGGGTTTTTGACTTCATGACAATGTTTGATTTGAAAGCTTTTGTGTCGTTCAAGGTATCCTGCCTACCCTACCAGAATAGCACAGAATAATGATGTTTACTAGACGTTACATTTGTGGTTTGGTGGTTGTCAAGTCTGTTCAGCTACCACATACCCAAACACAAACAATCCAAAACAAAACAAAGCCCAATTCATTAGGAGCATATCTAATTGAACACAATTAGAGTTTGTTATATCTCAGTATAGCAGCCTCTTCATCTCGCTTATTCCCCTGCCTCAGCCAAAAAACACTTTCCATCTCTACTGCTTCATGCATTTTGTGACTTCGTCTTTCCCCCCAAACACCTCATCTCTCTCTCTTTCTCTCAAGCCAGTCTCTGAGGGAACAACAGGGGATGTGCTTCTATCTGTGGGCCTCTGTGGGGACCGGAGCTTACAGATGAAAGGAGACAGAGTATCTGCAACAGGGCCAAAGCACTGGGTTGACAAAGACCAGACATGACATGTAGAAAGAAAGGTACAATCACCAAATAATGTTACACAATGACTGGACCATAATATCTTTAGACGGGACAGATCTGAGGGAAGAGGGGGAGGGGTCATGATTTATATAAAAGATCACATCAACTGTCATCAGATATGTTGGCCTCTTGACCATGATTTGGAATGTAATGGGTTGAATATAGTGCTCTCATCTGAAATGTGTTTTGTGCTCATTGTTGTATATCGTCCACCCTCCTCTAATAATGATTTTTATATCACTTTTAAAAAGCTACTTCAAGCATGTGATTTTAAAACTGAGGTAATACTACTTGGTGATCTAAACTGTAACTGGTTAAATAAGACTAATAGGAAATCCCTTAATCAGATCACAGACAGTCTGGATTTTACCCAATTGTTGGAAGGTCCTACTAGAATAACCACATCATCTCAGACACAGATAGATTTAATATTCAGTAACAAGCCTGAACGAATTGTAAAAACATTTAATTGTATTACTGGACTGTCTGACCATAATCTGACATTACTGTCAAGAAAACTTACAAAAAAGCGCTTTCATCATTCTAATAAACCTGTGGAGCAACTCAGGATTCCAAAGAATGAAATGGATCATTTTCAAAGGGCAGTACAGCTGACTAAATGGACAAATATACTTACTGGGATTAACATAGAAGAAGTTAGCAAGATGTTTGCTACCAAGCTACAAAGTCTAGTTAAGGAGTTCACTAGAAAGGTAAAAGGAAAGAAAAAAAACAAATGCACTCCCTTGGCACAATACTGAAATATTTAATCTGATGAAAGAAAGATAATTAAAAACCAAGTTAAATAGTGATAGGCATAGGTTCACCTCATTACGTAACCAAGTAATCAAAGTGATTAGAAAGTCCAAAGCCAATTTTTTTTTATAACAATTATTAATGAGGGAAAGGGTAACACAACGTTGATCTGGGAATAGATTAAGAATGTGATGGGAATTAGCCACAGGCTTAGAAACCAGTTAGAGTTGAACCTGAATGGTAAAGTAATACAAGATCCAGCACAAATAGCTGTAGCTTTTAATGAATATTTTATCAATTCTGTGGACGAAATCGCACAGAACTTTCCCCTAACAACTGGAGATATTGTCAAAATAGATGAAAGTAAGCCTTCTTTTAGCATTCAACCTATCTCTGAAATTAAAACCCAGGCAATTATTAATTCTCTTAAAATCTCAACAGCTAAAGATATTTATGGAATGGACTCTAAAATGCTTAAATCCCTGAAAGAACACATAGCCTACCCTATCACACAAATTGTTAACCAGTCAGTACTAGAGGGGATATTTCCAACTATTTGGAAGACCGCAATTGTAACTCCCATATTTAAGTCAAAAGACCCTCTGAACATATCTAACTACCGCCCAATAAGTATTCTACCTGTGGTGTCCAAGGTTGCTGAAAAATGTGTATCAGAGCAGCTTGTCTCTTTCTTCAATAATAGTCCATTCACTCTTCATCCGATGCAGTTTGGTTTCAGGGCCCATCACTCTGCAGAAACAGCAAACTGTTTATTTTTAGAGACTGTTCGAGCAATGGTTGACAAGGGTGGTGTTGTTGGCGCTGTGTTTTTAGACCTTCGTAAAGCTTTTGACACAGTCAACCATCAGGTCCTTATTGCCAAACTTTCTACTTTTAATTTCTCTCTTTCTGCAATCAAATGGATTGAGTCATATTTAACTGGTAGAACTCAATACGTTTCTGTGAACAATCATCGTTCATTAGCTCTTAATTTACGCACAGGGGTACCACAAGGATCAATACTTGGCCCGCTTTTGTTTAGTCTATATATCAATGACCTGCCATCCGTTTGCCCTGATATCAATACACTAATGTATGCGGACGATACTGTAATTTATGTGCATGCCAAGACAAAACATCTGGCTGCTGCCAAACTGACCACAGCTATGGATCAGATCACCAATTGGCTAAATCGTTCGTGCCTTCAACTAAATGTAGATACAACTGTGGGAATGTTTTTCACAAAGAGACAATGTAACATTGTGTCAAATATAACGATTTCAGGTCAAAACATTAGTATTGTGCCACAAGTTAAGTATTTGGGCGTTTTATTATTTCTAATCTTTCTTTTAAAGCACATATTAAGAAAGTGTGTAATAGGGTCAAGTTTAGCTTAGCTAATTTTAGATATATTAGAAATGTGCTTACTTTTAATGCTGCTAAATTATTTATGGATGCCATGATTATGTCACATCTAACATATTGTCTGACAAACTGGGGACAAACTAACAGCTTATCACTAAAGCCATTAGCAACTCTTTATAAAAAAACTCTCAAAGCTTTGGACCAGAAGCCTAACAGTTTACATCATTGTATTATCCTTAATAATCATAAACTGCTAAGCTGGGAAGATGTAATCAAATATAAAAACATCTGTTTGGTCTACAAAATTTTGCATAATACCGCTCCTGCTTCTTTTAATTCATTTATAATCCAACGTAATAATAGCAGGCAGATCACCAGAAGCACCACACGAGGTGACCTTCTAATCCCATTTAGAAAAAGCACATTTGGTCAATTATCATTTTCTGTTACAGCAATACAAAACTGGAACTCACTGCCCACTACAATTAAAGACATACATACATATTCCACCTTTACTATACACCTTAAAAACTGTCTGTCCGACAATTATAACTGCACACACATCTGTGCTTGCTTGTTTCTTGCTTGCCTCAATTGTGTGCCACACGTTTAGTATGTCTACTCCCTCTTGTTTAGTCCTGCCGTAAATATAATTGTAATGTATTTTATTTGATGTATGCCTATTGACAACTGGCCGGGGACTACAGCTGGAAATTAGCCGTAAAGGCTAAAGCTGCTCTTTTTATCAAAAGGGACTGTCCACGTCATTACAAACTAATAAACTAAACTAAACTAATACGTTGGCGCTGAAAACCACATTTGAATGCAGCTCTTAAACTCTCGGCCACAGTGTAGGTAGGCCCTTCGTAGATGGATGGTTGTGATGCAACACCTGTTGTAATGACATGTTTGAGTCATTGGTAATGGATGGATCAGTCATATAAATATAATCTCTCATTCTAGTTTAGTAGGGTCAGTGTTTGTACTCTTAACTATGCCACCCAATGAAAAATGTCCTTGCTTTCACCAAAGAGGAGACTTCAGGTTTCCATGGCTACATACTGGACTGCTGTGCGATTGTGCAGAGATGCGTGCTACTCTCACTGAATCAGATTTACAGAAAAGACTGTTGATCCACAAACATTTCAATGTTTACAAATGGGCCAGCCTGGACTTGCCAAAATGCTTCCAGAAACCTTGGGAACCATCCCAAAAAAAGACAGAACAATAGCATACAGCACACACAAATACTTAGGAAGAAGAGATCAGTAAAGTACACAATAGCAAAATAGCTAAACATGTGGTTATATGGCAAGCTGCTGCTGCTGCTGTGGGATGCTGCCTCAGCTTCAGATTAGATGATGGGCACTGTGATTATATGTGTGGGGGTACCGCTAAAGCGTCGATAATGCCTTGCTTGTTTCGCCAATTACAACATTTTTAGATTACATATTCACCAGTAAGCGTTGCATTTGTTCCTTGAAGCTGCAGAGCCCACGTAAGTGTCCGTGAAAACAGGGAAATCGATGGTCAGGGATTGAAAGAAGGAATGTGGGAGTTGGAGGGAGTTACAGGAGAGCGGATTGGGACTTAAGTGATTGCTACCTGTAGAGATACACTATCTATCTTCACTGTGGCAGGAACATAGAGTACCAGCAACAAGCACAGGCACTGATCCCCTACAGGGCCAGCTGGCAGGCACAGCTTTCAAACAGAAAAAATGGCTCTCCACCCCATGGCAAAATGTGTAGAATTGCAGGAAATTAGCTGTAAAACGGCAACATGTTCTCTATGCCCAATGGCAAAATGTGTAGAATTGCAGGAAATGTACTTTAAAACTTTAATTATTATCAAATGTTTTGAATGCAAGGTACCCCCCCAACCAAATCTCACTTAGGGCTCCAAAAAGGCTAGGGCCCTGATCCCCTATTTGAATTTCTGAAGAAAAGCATAATGGTGTTGGGGAGAGAGTTTACCTAGTGACAATCTGGCTTACACTCTTGCAGTGTATGCATGGAGCATCTTGACCATAGCAGATTATCTTTTCTAATCAAATTCATTGACGTCAATCTAAATATCTCAAAGCTGGAAAAGCAAACAGACAAGCACACATTGGCGGATGACATGGACACGCACTAAAAACAAGCATAGCCATATGAGACTGGCTGGGCTCGACTCTGGACCCCCTCACTGTTCCTGCATGATGCAGCTATCGTGGTGCATGTCCAGGAGTGACCTCACCCTCACCCAAGTCTCTTCCATTAACCAACACTTCTATGAACACACATGCATGAAAGAACACATGTGCAGCATGCACACAACCACACAACCACACATAGTAAGACTCTTTGTTCCATCTCTGTCCTGATTGTCTATACAGGGTTGTGGGGGGTTGGAGGGGTGAGGGTCTCTGTTGCCCTGGAAACATTGCCTCACAGCTGGCTGCCATGGCAATGTAGCAAAATGTAGAAAAATATATAAAAAATGGACAACATTGTGTAGCCACCTTGAGAAAGTGCATGCATAGCTGTTAGTTACAGGCTCTATCAATCAGTGGAGGCTGCTGAGGGGAGGACCGCTCATAATAATGTCTGGAACGGAGCGAAGGGAATGGCATCAAACAAATGAAAACCATGTGTTTGATACTAATTCCACTTATTCCGCTCCAGCCATTACCACAAGCCCGTCCTCCCCAATTAAGGTGCCACAGATTGCCTGTGCTATCAAATCAATCAAATGTATTTATAAAGCCCTTTTCATATCAGCAGATGTCACAAACTGCTTATACAGAAACCCAGTCTAAAACCCCTAAAACTCCATCTATAATGGATGCCTTATTCTGTGGACTGAGACTTTACGATGCAGCTACAATGACAGTGTTTGCTTGCCTCTGTCGATTAATCTGAACAAAATACACAGATTTTCAATGGCTGGAGCATTTAAGCATTATCAAATTTTATTTGTCACATGCGCCGAATACAACAGGTGTAGACCTTACAGTGAAATGCTTACCGGCCTGTCAAAAGATTCTCGGAGGGGACTGGACCTGGGCCTTTCCTTAAGGCAATCAATGTGAAATAACTCGCTGACTTTTCTGTGGGATTGTAACCAACAGTAGGCCTAAATCTACAGTAAATCTACTTCCCTCATACAATATCAGTGTTAACCCGTATAATTCCATGTGAGAGTCTGTTTGAGAGCTGCATGTGTGGGGTCAGCATCAGCAAATCTCCATCAGCCAATTGAGTGAGGCGTGTAGTAGAGGCTAGCTACAGCTCTGTGTATCAGAAGGTAGGTAGCCGAGCGGTTAAGAGTGGTGGGCCAGTAAACGAAAGGTGAAAAATCTGTTGATGTGCCCTTGAGCAAGGCACTTAACCCTAATTGCTCTGCTAAATGCCTACAATGTAAAATGTGACACTCTGACAGCTCCAGTGGAGTATTGTTCCTTCTCTGTTGTATGTCCCCAGCTAACAACAAACATTCCCACAACTTTAGAGAACGTTCCCTTAGGTAATTACCTAAGGTTTTCATAGTGATGTGCAAGGACTGTTTCCAAGAGACCATTAATGTCAAACAGAACTTACCTAGAATGTCAAACAGAACTTACCCAGATACTAATGTTCTAGACACGTTTCATGGGAACATTGCAAGAACATTCATGTGTCCAGTTTTCTGAGGGTTTGGAGAATATTTCATCAACGTCATACCAAACATGTTCTCAGAATATAAGATATTAATGTTCTAGACTCGTTTCATGGAAATGTTGCAAGCAACGTCACACCAAACACACACAGAACATGGTTGCCATGTTATCAGAATATAAGATATTAATGTGCAAGACACGTTTCATGGGAACACTGCAAGAACATTCCTGAGTCCAATGACATTTAACACCCCTGGAGGTGTTTGTCTAGTTCCCAGCTTGTTCAGGGGACTTCCCTAAAGACGTTTTCAAGACGTCATCTAAAGGACCCAAAGAAACTTTCTCCCAAAAAATGTGTTTCTTTACACACCACCCCTTGTCACTGTTGCCAAGCCCATGAAGGCTGTGATTGGTAAACTACTGATCACAGCTCTTTGTCTGTTAGCAAGGTTAGGGAGACCCACACACACAAACAGTGCTTTTGACATACAATGTTTGCAACTTACATATTTTACACACTTGGACATACATGATTACATTGTGCATGTTCAATTATACAGTAATTATTACTCAATAATAACGACTCTGAGGTGCCAAGGAGAGCCCCTGAGGACAATGAGGGCCACATGCTTAAGGACCTCTATGCAAGTAATTCAAGGCTGTTAACCCTCGAAAAGCTGCCGGCCCAGACGGTATCCCTAGACGCACCCACAGGCTGTTATCCCCACCTGCTTCAAGATGTGCACTATCACCACTATGCCCAAGAAAGAGAAAATAACTGAACTTAATGACTACCGACCTGTAGAACTCACTTCCGTCATCATGAAGTGCTTCGAGAGGCTAGTCAAAGACCCCATCACCTCCTCCCTCCCCGACACACTCAACCCTCTCCAATTCCCCTACCGCCCTGACAGATCCACGGACGATGCAATCGCCATTGCACTGCACACTACCCTCACAAAAGGGAGGGAGGAGGTGAGGGCCTTGGCGGAGTGTTGTCAAGAAAATAACCTCTCCCTCAACGTCAACAAAATTAAGGAGCTGATCATGGACTTCAGGAGACAGCAGAGGGAGAACGCCCCCATCCACATCGACGTGATGGGGAAAAGGAGAAAAACTTAAAGTTCCTTGGTGTACACATCACTGACAATCTGAAATGGTCTACCCACACAGACAGTGTGGTGAAGAAGGTGAAACTGCCTCTTCAACCTTAGGAGGCTGAAGAAATCTGGCTTGGCCCCTAAGACCCTCACAAACTTTGACAAATGCACCATTGAGAGCATCATGTCGGGCTGTATCACCACCTGGTACGGAAACTGCACCGATCGCAACCGCAGGGCTCTCCAGAGGGTGGTGCGGTCTGTCCCCGCATCACCGGGGGCACACTGCCTGCCCTCCAGGACATTTACAGTACCAGATGTTACAGGAAAGCCAAAAGGATCATCAAGGACATCAACCACCCGAGCCACGGTCTATTCACCCCGCAATCATCCAGAAGGTGAGGTCAGTACAGGTTACAGGTGCATTAAAGCTGGGACCGAGAAACAGCTTCTATCTCAAGGCCATCAGACTGAATTTAGTCGCAGTTACTAGCCGACTACAACAGGTGTAGACCTTACCGTGAAATGCTTAACCAACAATGTAGTTTTAAGAAAATAGAGTTAAGAAAATATTTACTTAATAAACTATAACAATAACGAGGCTACACACAGGGGGTACCGGTACCAAATCAATGTGCGGGGGTACAGGTTAGTTGAGGTAATTTGTACATGTAGGTAGGGGTAAAGTGACTGTGCATAGATAATAAACAGCGAGTGGCATCACTGTAAAAAAAAAAAAAAGGGGGCGGTGTCAATGCAAATAGTATGGATGGCCATTTGATTAATTGTTCAGCAGTCTTACGGCTTGGGGGTAGAAGCTGTTAAGGAGCCTTTTGGACCTAGACTTGGCGCTCCGGTACCGCTTGCCATGTGGTAGCAGAGAGAACAGTCTATGACTTGGGTGACTGGAATCTTTAAACATTTTTGGGGCCTTCCTCTGACACCGCCTAGTATATAGGTCCTGGATGGCAGGAAGCTTGGCCCCAGTGATGTACTGGGCCGAACGGACTACCCTCTGTAGCACCCTTGTTGTGCCCGCTTCACGACTTTCCTGGTGTGTTTGGACCTTGATAGTTTGTTGGTGATGTGGACACCAAGAAACTAGAAACTCTCAACCCGCACCACTACAGCCCGTCGATGTGAATGGGGGTGTGTTCGACCCTCCTTTTCCTGAAGTCCACGATCATCTCCTTTGTCTTGCTCACGTTGAGGGAGAGGTTGTTGTCCTGGCACCACACTGCCAGGTCTCTGACCTCCTCCCTATAGGCTGTCTCATCGTTGTCGGTGATTAGGCCTACCACCATTGTGTCGTCAGCAAACTTAATGATGGTGTTGGAGTCGTGCTTGGCCACGCAGGTGTGGGTGAACAGGGAGTACAGGAGGAGACATCTCAACGTGGCAGATGTGTTGTTACCTACCCTTACCACCTGGGGGTCGGCCCGTCAGGAAGTCCAGAATCCAGTTGCAGAGGGAGGTGTTTAGTCCCAGGGTCCTTAGCTTAGTGATGAGCTTTGTGGGCACTATGGTGTTGAACGCTGAGCTGTAGTCAAAGACCAGCATTCTCACATAAGTGTTCCTTTTGTCCAGGTGGGAAAGGGCAGTGTGGAGTGCGATTGAGATTGCGTCATCTGTGGATCTGTTGGGGCAGTATGCGAATGGGTCTAGGTTCTCTGGTATAATGGTGTTGATGTGAGCCATGACCAACCTTTCAAACAACTTCATGGCTACCACGTGAGTGCTACAGGGTGGTAGCATTTAGGCAGGTTATCTTTGCTTTCTTGGGCAAAGGGACTATGGTGGTCTGCTTGGAACATGTAGGTATAACAGACTCGACAGGGAGCGGTCCGTTTTGAGCCCCATATTTGATCAACAACAAACAAAACAAACACCAAAAACTTTTTTTGGGGGGGCTTGCCTGTTTTGTATGTTATTTTGGCATTAATACGTGTCACATATCAGTTTGCAAACAATAAAAAAAATATACACTACCGTTCAAAAGTTTGGGGTCACTTAGAAATGTCCTAGTTTTTGAAAAAAAACATCAAATTGATCAGAAATACAGTGTAGACATTGTTAATGTTGTAAATGATTATTGTAGCTGGAAACGGCTGATTTTTTATGGAATATCTTAGATTAACGAAGCAATAAAACTTGCCTTCTTCAGACTAGTTGAGTAGCTGGAGCATCAGCATTTGTTGGTTTGATTACAGGCTCAAAATGGCTAGAAACAAAGACCTTTCTTCTGAAACTCATCAGTCTATTCTTGTTCTGAGAAATGAAGGCTATTCCATGCGAGAAATTGCCAAGAAACTGAAGATCTCGTACAACGCTGTATACTAGTCCCTTCACAGAACAGTGCAAACTGGCTCTAATCAGAATAGAAAGAGGAGTGGGAGGCCCCGGTGCACAACTGAGCAAGAGGACAAGTACATTAGAGTGTCTAGTTTGAGAAACAAGCCCTCAACTGGCCTTCTAGGCAGAGTTGCCAAGAAAAAGCCATATCTCAGACTGGCCAATAAAAAGAAAAGATTAAGGGGGGCAAAATAACACAGACACTGGACAGAGGAACTCTGCCTAGAAGGCCAGCATCCCGGAGTCGCTTCTTCACTGTTGACGTTGATACTGGTGTTTTGCGGGTACTATTTAATGAAGCTGCCAGTTGAGGACTTGTGAGGTGTCTGTTTCTTTTGTGAGGCGAAAGTTTCTTCAAGTGCAGTAGAAAAAAACATCAAGCGCTATGATGAAGCTGTCTCTCATGAGGACTGCCACAGGAAAGGAAGACCCAGAGTTACCTCTGCTGCAGAGGATAAGTTCATTAGAGTTACCTCAGAAATTGCAGCCCAAATAAATGCTTCACAGAGTTCAAGTAAGAGACACATCTCATCAACTGTTCAGAGGAGACTGTGTGAAGCAGTCCTTCATGGTCGAGTTGCTGCAAAGAAACCACTACTAAAGGACATCAATAAGAAGAAGAGACTTGCTTGGGCCAAGAAACACAAGCAATGGACATTAGACTGGTGGAAATCCATCCTTTGGTCTGATCAGTCCACATTTTTGATATTTGGTTCCAAACTTGTGTCTTTGTGAATCGCAGAGTAGGTGAACAAATGTGTGGTTCCCACCATGAAGCATGGAGGAGGAGGTGTGATGGTGCTTTGCTGGTGACACTGATTTATTTAAAATTCAAGGCACAGCATTCTGCAGCGATATGCCATCCCATCTGGTTTGCGCTTAGTGGGACTATAATTTATTTTTCAACAGGAAAATGACCCCACACACCTCCAGGCTGTGTAAGGGCTATTTGACCAAGAAAGTATTCAGACCCCTTGAATTGTTCCACATTTTGACACGTTACAGCTATATTCAATGCTGCAGAATTTGTTTTGTACCCTTCCCCAGATCTGTGCCTTAATACAATCCTGTCTTGGAGAGCTACGGACAATTCCTTCGACCTCATGACTTGGTTTTTGCTCTGACACGCATTGTCAACTGTGGGACCTTACTAGAGGTCGACCGATTATGATTTTTCAACGCCAATACCGATTATTAGAGGACCAAAAAAAGCCGATACCGATTAAAATCTGCCGTTTTTTATAATTTATTTTTAATATATATTATTTAATATATATTTTTTTATAAATATTTGTAATGATGACAATTACAAAAATACTGAATGAACACTTATTTTAACTTAATATAATACATAAATAAAATCAATTTAGTCTCAAAAAAATAATGAAACATGTTCAATTTGGTTTAAATAATGCAAAAACACAGTGTTGGAGAAGAAAGTCAAAGTGCAATATGTGCCATGTAAAAAAAAGCTAACGTTTAAGTTCCTTGCTCAGAACATGAGAACATATGAAAGCTGGTGGTTCCTTTTAACATGAGTCTTCAATATTCCCAGTTAAGAAGTTTTAGGTTGTAGTTATTATAGGACTATTTCTCTCTATAGCATTTGTATTTCATATATGCCTTTGACTATTGGATGTTCTTATAGGCACTATGCCAGCCTAATCTCGGGAGTTGATAGGCTTGAAGTCATAAACAGCGCAATGCTTGAAGCACAGCGAAGAGCTGCTGGCAAATGCAGGAAAGTGCTGTTTGAATGAATGCTTACGAGCCTGCTGCTGCCTACCACCGCTCAGTCAGACTGCTCTATCAAATGTCAAA
The DNA here is from genome assembly GCA_030435695.1 of Brachymystax lenok tsinlingensis. NCBI lineage: Eukaryota > Metazoa > Chordata > Actinopteri > Salmoniformes > Salmonidae > Brachymystax > Brachymystax lenok. The sequence goes on along the minus strand of CM059793.1, from coordinate 24,857,503 downwards.
TCATAGACTTAATTATAATATAATAAACACACAGAAATACGAGCCTTAGGTCATTAATATGGTAAAATCATTTCGAAAACAAAACCTTTATTCTTTCAGTGAAATACGGAAGCGTTCCGTATTTTATCGAACGGGTAGCAACCATAAGTCTAAATATTGCTGTTATATTGCACAACCTTCAATGTTATGCCATAATTATGTAAAATTCTGGCAAATTAATCCCGGTCTTTGTTAGGAAGAAATGGTGGCCCAAACTGCTGCATATACCCTGACTCTGCTTGCACAGAACGCAAGAGAAGTGACACAATTAACTAAATATGCAGGTTTAAAAAAAATTACTTGTGTGTTGATTTTAAGAAAGGCATTGATGTTTATGGTTAGGTAAACAGTGGTGCAAGGACAGTGCTTTTTTTGCGAATGCGCTTGTTAAATCATCACCTGTTTGGCGAAGTAGGCTGTGATTCGATGATAAATTAACAGGCACCGCATTGATTATATGCAACGCAGGACAAGCTAGTTAAACTAGTAATATCATCAACCATGTGTAGTTAACTAGTGATTATGTTAAGATTGATAGTTTTTTATAAGATACGTTTTTTATAAGATAAGTTTAATGCTAGCTAGCAACTTACCTTGGCTCCTTGCACTCGCGTAACAGGTGGTCAGCCTGCCACGCAGTTTCCTCGTGGAGTCCAATGTAATCGGCCATAATCGGCGTCCAAAAATGCTGATTACCGATTGTTATGAAAACTTGAAATCGGCCCTAATTAAAATCGGCCATAGTGCCTATAAGAACATCCAATAGTCAAAGGTATATGAAATACATATGGTATAGAGAGAAATAGTCCTATAATAACTACAACCTAAAACTTCTTAACTGGGAATATTGAAGACTCATGTTAAAAGGAACCACCAGCTTTCATATGTTCTCATGTTCTGAGCAAGGAACTTAAACGTTTGTTTTTACATGGCACATATTGCACTTTGACTTTCTTCTCCAACACTGTGTTTTTGCATTATTTAAACCAAATTGAACATGTTTCATTATTTATTTGAAAATAAATTGATTTTATTTATGTATTATATTAAGTTAAAATAAGTGTTCATTCAGTATTGTTGTAATTGTCATCATTACAAATATATATGTTGTATGACAAAACTGTGGCCTTTTTATTGTCCCCAGCACAAGGTGCACCCGTGTAATGATCATGCTGTTTATTCAGCTTCTTGATATGCCACACCTGTCAGGTGGATGGATTATCTTGGTAAAGAAGAAATGCTAACTAACAGGGATGTAAACAAATGTGTGCACAACATTTGACAGAAATACGCTTTTTTGTGCGTATGGAAAATTTCTGTTGCGTTCATATTTTTGTTCAGTATCATTTCAATGTACTTTTGTGTTCCATTCCATGTTCTCATTCTGTTCAGAACAACCCAGGGTACGACGCCATTTATTCTTGTAACTGAACATCAAAACATAGTGATCCTAAACGTTGGCACTGTATATGACATGAGTTTTATGATATGGAAATGTGAAGTGAATTTGGATTCACGGGTGTTTGGCTTGCTTGTATGACAAAGCAGGATTTATAATAATCCTCAACGTCTCATCTTTCAAAATACATTAAGTCCTCTTAAATGTACAGCATTTCTGTCACTCAGACAACAACAAATGTGCAAAAGTTGCCCAATTAGAAGGATGGATGGGGGCAACTTCTTGTTGCGTACGGTGCTCAAATTCAGAATGGCTGTCAATCAAAACCCATGCAGCACTGTGAAGCACAGAGACGGTGCTCTAATGTCATTTATAGCATGTTACTGTACAGCCACTGCGCCCCAATTTAGGCGCTTATCAGTGCCCAAATCTGCCATTTTCAACCCTTATACGGGTTTGAGTGTAAAGGGCTACATACACACTAGACACTTCCTGTTTCTTTTAAACGTTTTCACACTGAGTATTTATATACTGTATTCTTCAAATAGCTCACTCTAATATATCTACTACTGTACATTGCATTTTGTTAAACTGTTTATACACACCGCGTGTTTATATACTGAATTCTTGACATACAGTGAGGGAAAAAAGTATTTGATCCCCTGCTGATTTTGTACGTTTGCCCACTGACAAAGAAATGATCAGTCTAGAATTTTAATGGTAGGTTTATTTGAACAGTGAGAGACAGAATAACAACAACAAAAAATCCAGAAAAACGCATGTGAAAAATTTGCATTTTAATGAGGAAAATAAGTATTTGACCCCCTCTCAATCAGAAGGATTTCTGGCTCCCAGGTGTCTTTTATACAGGTAACGAGCTGAGATTAGGAGCACACTCTTAAAGGGAGTGCTCTTAATCTCCGTTTGTTACCTGTATAAAAGACACCTGTCCACAGAAGCAATCAATCAATCAGATTCCAAACTCTCCACCATGGCCAAGACCAAAGAGCTCTCCAAGGATGTCAAGGACAAGATTGTAGACCTACATAAGGCTGGAATAGGCTACAAGACCATCGCCAAGCAGCTTGGTGAGAAGGTGACAACAGTTGGTGCGATTATTCGGCCTGGGGTTCCATGCAAGAGCTCACCTCGTGGAGTTGCAATGATCATGAGAACGGTGAGGAATCATCCCAGAACTACACGGGAGGATCTTGTCAATGATCTCAAGGCAGCTGGGACCATAGTCACCAAGAAAACGATTGGTAACACACTACGCCGTGAAGGACTGAAATCCTGCAGCGCCCACAAGGTCCCCCTGCTCAAGAAAGCACATATACATGCCCGTCTGAAGTTTGCCCATGAACATCTGAATGATTCAGAGGACAACTGGGTGAAAGTGTTGTGGTCAGATGAGACCAAAATGGAGCTCTTTAGCATCAACTCAACTCACCGTGTTTGGAGGAGGAGGAATGCTGCCTATGACCCCAAGAACACCATCCCCACCGTCAAACATGGAGGTGGAAACATTATGCTTTGGGGGTGTTTTTCTGCTAAAGGGACAGGACAACTTCACCGCATCAAAGGGACGATGGACGGGGCCATGCACCGTCAAATCTTGGGTGAGAACCTCCTTCCCTCAGCCAGGGCATTGAAAATGAGTCGTGGATGGGTATTCCAGCATGACAATGACCCAAAACACACGGCCAAGGCAACAAAGGAGTGGCTCAAGAAGAAGCACATTAAGGTCCTGGAGTGGCCTAGCCAGTCTCCAGACCTTAATCCCATAGAAAATATGTGGAGGGAGCTGAAGGTTCGAGTTGCCAAACGTCAGCCTCGAAACCTTAATGACTTGGAGAAGATCTTTAAAGAGGAGTGGGACAAATCCCTCCTGAGATGTGTGCAAACCTGGTGGCCAACTACAAGAAACATCTGACCTCTGTGATTGCCAACAAGGGTTTTGCCACCAATTACTAAGTCATGTTTTGCAGATGGGTCAAATACTTATTTCCCTCATTAAAATGCAAATCAATTTATAAAAAATTTCACATGCGTTTTTCTGGATTTTTTTGTTGTTATTCTGTCTCTCACTGTTCAAATAAACCTACCATAAAAATTATAGACTGATTGTTTCTTTGTCAGTGGGCAAACATAGAAAATCAGCAGGGGATCAAATACTTTTTTCCCCTCACTGTAGCTCACTGTAATATATCTACTGCTGTACATATTCTTAGTGTTTTTTTTGTGTGTATATACACATAGATTGTATTTGGATTACTGATAGTGTTATTTGGGTTATTAATTGGATTCATTCTCAAATGTTATTATTTTTGTACTTGCTTAACATTTTACTGTACCGTTAGGAGCTAGTAACACAAACATTTCGCTGCACCCACTATAAAATCTGCTAAACTGTGTATGCGACCAATAAACATTGATTTGATGTATTAGTAGCAGTAGCAATTATCCACTTAAAAGGGAAATGGTGGTAGGCTACAAGATGGGGTGGATATCAAGGTCTGAAGCCCCCCTCAAATAAAAAGTGTGTGTGGGAGAAATGGGATATTAGATTCCCGGAAGCGCCTCTACTCCTGCCAGGGTTGAGTACACACCAAATTTCCTAGGTGAGGAGAAACTTGTTACTGACAAGATCAAAAGCCTGACTGCACAAAGCCATCACATTTTCTGTGATGCCTGTCTCTACCAGGAGACTTTCCCATCTGTTAGGAATCCAGAGCCAGTAACGGCCGTAGCAGAGCGTGTACACACAGACACAGACACACACAAGAAGCACTTTTTTAAAGTAGATGGGCATATACATGCTCCTTTTGGCTTCAAAAAGGAGTTTCCCAAAGTGGAGTAAGGAAGGATGTCCCAGACCAACTTCAAATCTAGATAGCTATGCAACCCGCCACGGTTTGCCTTGGCCAGCATGTTTTCTAATCGAGCCCAACATCAACATACAATATCTTCCTCTCTATATGACATGCCTATCTATCTACATGGCGACCTGCCTATTTTACGGCAAACTCAGTGGTCCTTGTGCACAAGGACGTTACAGTAGGTTGCTTTGGAATTTAATCATTGAGTGAAGTAACCTATTTGATTTTGTAATGGAGGATGCTCTTTGCATTAACCCACTTTAGAAGTGAGTAACCTAGTTACAGCTGTGTCTATAGGACTTCTGCAGGCAGTTTGAATTCCCTGGTTAGCGTATTAACCTAGTTAAATATAAAATGTATGAATGTTTGTTGAGCTCAATTGGATTATACTTCAGAGTGGACTAAATATAAGTCTACATGTCTAGCCCTTTACAAAATGTTTCAAAATGTCCTCTACGGTGGATCGTAAAAATCTGTAAAACTAACTAAGGTACCCTTTAAGTGGGTTCAAATTGTTTATTATAGAGAGTTAAATATTAGCATGTACTTTAAAAATCATTGTTATTGGTTAGAAATTGTTTCATTGCCGTTTTGGTGCATGCCAAACAAGGTTTATACATGGTTACACAGTTAGAAGTCCTTTAAGATAGCTGGATGCTTTATAGTTCCTGGGAGATATTTAGGGAAGGGAAAGGGGATACCTAGTCTGTTGCATTCAACCAAAATGCATCTTCCGCATGTAGAATCAGAGAGGTGCGGGGGGCTGCATTAATTGACATCTACATCATCGGCGCCTGAGGAGCAGTTGTTGTTAAACTGCATTGCTCAAAGGTAGAACGGCAGATTCTTGCCGGCTCAGGGATTCAAACCAGCGACCATTTGGTTACTGGCACAATGCTTTTAACCACTAGGCTACCTGCCGCCCCGCCACTATTACCCAGCAGTGCCACGGACATTGTAGTCCCAAAACAGGACATTGGATTTGAGCCGAGACCTCAGCACTATATGGGTGAATGAGCACAGACTCAGACTGACTCATTGCATCTCTTATCCAATCTATTCCAACACACCATGTGCTGAATGACTCCTACATTCTATCGGTCACATAATCACAATTCATATCAGTGAGAGTAGAGTTTATGAATTAGTCTGATGCATGTCAGATGAATGCATGTCAGAAGAAATCAACATCTCAATAATACACGGAACAAAAATATAAACACAACATGTAAAGTGTTAGTCCCATGTTTCATGAGCTGAAATACAAGATTCCAGAAATGCTCCAAACGCACAAAAGCTTATTTAGCTCAAATGTAATTTACATCCCTGTTAGTGAGCATTTCTCCTTTGCACAATTTGTATTTAACTAGGTAAGTCAGTTAAGAACAAATTCTTATTTACAATGACGGCCTAACGGGGAAACCGTGGGTTAACTTCCTTGTGCAGGGGCAGAACAACAAATTCTCACCTTCAATGGCCACTGATCCGTGAAGAATTACACTTCTCCAGCGTAATCGCAGACAGTGTGTATAGCGTTGTGTGGGCAAGCGGTTGCCAATGTCAACGTTGTGAATAGAGTGCCCCATGGTGGCAGTGGGGTTATGGTATGGGCAGGCATAAGATACGGACAACAAACACAATTGCATTTTATTGATGGCAATTTGAATGCACAGAGATTCCTTGAAAAGATCCTGAGGCCCATTGTTGTGCCATTCATCCACCGCCATCACCTCATGTTTCAGCATGATAATGCACAGCCCCATGTCGCAAGGATCTGTACACAATTCCTGGAAGCTTAAAATGTCCCAGTTCTTGCATGGCCTGCATTCTCACCAGACATGTCACCCATTGAGCGATGCTCTGGATCGACGTATACGACAGTGTGTTCCAGTTCCCGCCAATATCCAGAAACGTTGCACAACCATTGAAGAGGAGTGGGACAACATTCCACAGGCCACAAACAGCCTGATTAACTCTATGTGAAGGAGAAGTGTCGCGCTGCATGAGGCAAATGGTGGTCACAGCAGATACTGACTGGCTTTCTGATCCACACCCCTACCTTTTTTTTTTTTTTTAAGGTATCAGTGACCAACAGATGCATATCTGTATTCCCAGTAATGTGAAATCCATAGATTAGGGCCTAATGAATTCATTTCAATTGAACTGATTTCCTTATATGAAATATAACTCAGTATAATCTTTGAAATGGTTGTGTTTATATTTTTGTTCAGTGTAAATTCATTCACACAGCTTACTGGTACTATGTGTTCTTAGTGTGTGTGTTTGTGTGCTCATTACAACACAACTGTTTGTTGTAAACACTATTTGAGTGAGTAAAAGACTACATGAAATGGTGTCCAAAGTAAACAGGGTATGGCAAATATAGCCAGTCTTTTTGACAATCTGGACCATTGAGCAGGATGCCTAGGCTGTGACTAGGGTTGAATATTTTACCGATATCTAACAAATGTTCCATCCCGAGAATAAATCACTTTAAAGCATATAAATAGGCTGGATTTGATTGAATTCAAGCCTGATGCTACCTGAGCCTGATGAGCCTGACCTGATACATTAAAGACATTTTATGAGCCCAAGCCCAAAAAAAGGCCAAATTATTTTGCCGTTATCCAATAAATAGCCATATGATATAGGCTACTGCACATTAGGCACGAGAGAAAAACATAAAAGCCCATAGACGTAGCTAGCTATATGCTCTGTTGGGTAAATAAATTAAATTAGCTCCAGTAGGCTAATCTTTTTGAGTGTGAACTGTTACTGTACTGTATTGTATTATATGGACTAGAATTTGGCACATCGTTCAAACATGATAAAGCAGGGAGAGAACATGAGATTCTGGTGCAGCACATGCAGCCTACAAAGTTACAAGTATAGCAAATTTGATTTTAATTTAGAAAACTAATAGTGCCTATTTGTATAATTAGAAGGCTGACGCATATATACCTTTCATAATATTTCCCCTAATGTTTTTATAGCCTACCTCCTCTTTCTCTCTATTGTTGCTTCATCACTTAATATTAAATCAGTTTCGTTGTCCTTATCTTCATAATTCTAATGACATCCTTGAATAATATAGGACTAGAATGACATGCAGAAGGCTTTCACTTCTCATCATGAAGATTGAATGGTTATGGGTCTGAATAAATAACTGCTATAGCCTACGGCCATCACGCGTTTGCCCTTCTACTGGCTGCTGTAGTTAACATTCAGCAAACAAGAGCTTGCATCCCACTTCAAATAGTCTATTGGTATAAGAAATAATTCATGTCCAGCAAGCTATTCTAGTCTAGCTTTTCCTGCATGGGACTCCAAGAGCTAAAGGGCTCTGTAAGGATGGATGGGGAGCGTCGCTGCTGAGCTCTTTTCAGATGTCTCCAGAGATGTTCGACCGGGTTCAAGTCCGGGCTCTGGCTGGGCCACTCAACAACATTCAGAGAATTGTCCGGAAGTCACTCCTGCGTTGTCTTGGCAAGGACCCTAAGTACACAGCATAGACAACGCAGGAGCAGTTGAGGACGGGGGAAGAGGTGGGAACTCTGGACCCCCGGAAAGAAGCGGTTGGAAGTGTTATAACTGTGGAAAACCAGGACATTTTGCTAGAGACTGCCAAGAAGATTAAGGTAGGGAGGAGTGGAATGGACCCCCCAGAAACATGACGGTGGATGACCTTCTTGGAGGTGGACAATAGGATGAAGCGGGATGAAGAAGAGGAACCACCCCTGCAGAAGCTACACCTTACTACCCTCTCAACAGATAACCCACTAATTGACATTGAAATACTAGAAGAAAAAATTCCATTCCTAGTAGACAGTCCTAAAACAAAATCTGCCTTGAAATTAATTCCCTCAAAAAGAACAATGCAAACTGTTGGCGCTTCAGGTATCCCCTCTATCGAACCTCTCACATACCCCCTCCCAGTGGCATGGGAAACTGGGAAATGGAGACATCGATTCCTGTATCCATCATCATGCCCAGTAAATCCACTGGGAAGAGACCTCATGTGCAAAAAACAAATGTTAGTGACTGTATGGCACAGTCCTACTATGCCTGGCATTTGGAAGATGCAGACATGGAATGAAAACTCAGAGAGACTGGGAGGTTCCCAGACAGAGGAGTGCACAACAGCAGTTCCCTCCATTGAAGAAGACCAAGCCTATGATACACGCTGAAACAAACTCCTGAAAAAAAAGAGAATTGATGGAATATACTATGGTGAATCATTAACCGCAGCAGCAGTCCTCCTGACAGATGCACCGAGAGAACTGTATGAAGCGCATGGTGCTGTCCCACTCTGCAGTCTATCAAAAAATCCAAACATGAAGTGGGATGACACTTGGCCTTGGATTAAAGGTGTTATGGAAGCAACTGATTGGGTGGCATGGAAAGGAAATGGTCACCCTCAACAGCTACCTTTTTCTCACCCTATTGGGCAGCAGCAAGAGCAAGAAGCACAAAACTACCCCGAAGCCACAGAAGAAGTAATGGTGGTGGCTGAAACAAATGACACGATTCTCAACTCATCTGTCCACCATGGCACCACCCGCCGTCTTCCTCCCCCCGAACATACTGGAACGGTCACATCTGCAGCTGATATAATTATAGACTTTACTGCCTCAGTGCACTCATCCACAGACCCCTCCATTGATAACCTTTGTCCCGCCCGCTCACACAGGTACTTGAACATCTTTAAGTTAGCTTTCTCAAAGCAACATCTCATGTTTCTGCCTCTACTCTGCATACAAACATCCACATTGACCTTACATCGAACTTGAAAATTATCACTCCCTACCGTGGTTTCTCTCATCAATTCCCATTCACACCTCCCTGCCACCACCGCAGATACCAATGTCAAGTCCAAGCATGACTCTGTACCCTTCACCACATTGATTCTCGTCCCCCTCCCATCATTAACACATACTAATCCCCTGTTATCCATACATTCTTCAACTATATTCCCATTGTTCTTTATATTTACTTCCCCAGATTTCATTATGGGCATTAAAATCACCACACCATGTTACCTTCCTACCCCTACACATCCTATCAATCCCGTCTAACTGTGCTAACATGAGAGGTTTGGAGGGGTTATAAAAACTAACTATAACAATGTTACCTCTATTCCTACATATTTCTATCTCCAATACACTGTATGCCACCCCCTCTTAAACAAACCTAGAACAAGCCCCACCCGACCCCTCCCCTCTATCACACCGTACCAAACTGAATCCAAGAATCACAAACTTCAGTTGAGGTTTGAGCCATGTCTCTTGTACACACACACTACATCTGGTACTACATCCATGTCATATACAAACTTCTTAAACTCCTGCCCGTTAGCTATTAAGCTTCTAGTGTTCAATTGAAGGACCTAAACAGGTTGTTCCAAACCATCACCTATTGGCTGATTCAAAATCTAATGCATCATTACTTCAGTTGCTTCTGCAATTCCCAGGAAACCTTTGGCCACGCATACCACTTCTATGCGTGCAGACTTTTTCTTAACCCAACCACTCATATTCATCACACTACACTTGAATGCCAAGAAGTCAACCCTGTTCACCACCAACAATTATTTTGTGACCGCACACTGATGGTCACATGTCTTGAAGACCCCAGTTTGTACTACTCCCTCATCTCCCCCTTCCATGGGAGGCTGCTGCATCAATTTCCTCACAGGTTATGTCCTTGGAACTCGCCGTGCTGCTTCAGCATACGTTACCTTGTTTGTGATCTTATATCTCTGTACCTCACTATGTTCCCCCCCTGCAGTTACAGCACCTTGCCTTGGCCTCCACCCCACACCTGCCATAATCATGTGGCCCCCCACACTTCGCACAACATCTCTGCACTGGCAAAAACTCCCTAACAAAAAAGCTGATGAATCCTAGATGTACTCGTCTCAGAAGATTCCCTTCAAACAGCGCCATAGTGCTTTCTACTCCACCCTCTCTTTTCTTACTGCTCATTTGCCTCGCATCATCCACTTTCCCCGCGGTCACCTCCCTTAAACTCCTCCATTGACACGTCCATCAGAACTCCCGCAATCAGCAATCACCCCTCTCACTTTCGCCATACTGCCAGGGATATGGCATCTCACCATACCTCCATTTAGCGCCTCCCTTCTCGATATCTTGACCCTCTGAATTATATTAACTACTAATATCATTCCCTTTCCTTTCTCTACACACCTTGCATGTTTTACATGTCCTATATCTGATTTGATGGCCTTTGACAACATTATCAGATGTAACATTTTAGTGGTTGTTCTCCTGTACCTCATCTCCCTGCCTGTTTGCTCTCCTAGATTCCCCCCTTCCGTCTATGTCCCCATCTGTGGTAAATCCACCCTCGTCCCCATCTGTGGTAAATCCACCCTTTTCTGAACATTTTCCTTTTCTTTTTTCCCGGACCATCGTGTAGGTAGACTCACCACGGATCCAACTACCTTCATGCTACTCAGACTTACTCCCATCTGAGATACCTGCCATGCCTACCTTAGTCTCAGTACAGCTGTGTAGATCCGCCAACCAAACGCACACTGCGTTCACTTCCGAAACCGAATGTTATGATTGAACACAATAAAACACACACAAAAATCTGTCCAAAGTCAAATTCTGCGCTTATCTTGTATGTCATGAAACCGCGGTCCTGCTGATGACTTCACCCACTGTATGTGCTTTCGGTAGTATGATTGTGTCCAGACCAGTGCCGGCCCGTCATTCAGGGCAGGTGGGGCACCATAAATCCAGAGAATGGCAGACATTGATGACAAAGTTTGATGACAAAATTTGCCCACGAAGGACCGCTGCACCACATTCCTGTTCAAGTGAGCACAGCACAACAAGGTGAGTCCAAAAATGTATTGTATGCTGCTGCATAAATTATGTAATATGCCAGGGAGATATGTATACTGTAGCTAAGAAAGTAATACTAAGTGTATGTTGTGTAGTAAGCGGTTAGTAGCCCATGTGCCTCACCCTAATAATTTGGTCTATTTTCACCTACTGTTCTGACTTGGTGGTGCTCATGTAGCCTATAACCTGTTTTTGAGAAATGTAATCATTGAATATTGTTAGAGCTTTCATTGTCTGCTTATATGCCCCCTTTATTTATCCTACGGTTCTGACTTGGTGTACAGGGAGTACACTGTAAGAACGGTCCATGTTCTGAATTCTGTCGCTGTACATTTCAAAAGGGCTGAAGAAGTAGTTATATTGACTACGTCCGTCCGAGCTCGCTCATTAATGTCTTAATCAAAATTACGTATTGCCTCTTATCTGCTTGTCGTCCCCTTATGTCATAGTTTGTACATCTCAATTGTCAGTAGAAACCACATTTGTTTAAGCAAGTCAGCCATATTAGCTATGTTTTTTTTTAAAGGCAGTAAATGAGGCAGAATGAACTGCTTCGCTTCCAGACAAGGCTCCACTGATAGCCAAGTGTAGCAGTGGTAAGGTGTTGGGACTGCTGTTGGGACTCTGCTGTTGGGACAGCTTTATGTAGGCCCTAACAGTTTGTGGGCACAGTTTTTTTGCTGGCATGCATCCCAATTTTCTTTTTTCCCCACCAAGATTTACATGCTAAAATCGCCACCGGTCCAGACTGAAGAAAAATACTCCCATAATGAATCCCTGACCACCTCAGATCTGAACACGATCAGACGACAAAGCGACATTGGTGCATCTAAACCAGTCTTTTCAATGCAAGTTTCGTATTCTGACAGGAGAAGTTGCATGTAAGTGTCAAGTGTAGACAACAGTAATGCGCACCGATTTTACATCTAGAATCTGGTGAAAAATGTCGGTAGTTAGATGTCTACAGCGGGTGGTCCCTAAAACACAGGGCGCTGAACAATCGATCGTCAGACGAACGCTAGATTGTGTGCGAGCCTTAAGAAACATGGTCCTCAAAACGTTATGTGCTAGCTGTGCTGAGAACAAGATACAAAGAGGCGATATCTCCCTCCTGCATGGGGGACCAGAGACATTGAGGGGACCACCAAACAGGAGCAGGGGGATACAACAGATGCATTCAATAGAAATTGACTAGCTTATATCCCCAACATCTCGTCATTCATTCACAACACAGCCTAGTGTATAGTCTATTGAAAATGTAATTTAAGCAATATTCTTGACTCTTACCTTGTAAAGCTTCTGATTTCGCCAGTTTATAAAACTCGAAAGCAATCCCTTTATGTGTGCTGCTTATTTAAATTATTTTATGCATATACCTATGCATCCTAGCCTATGTTTCTGTCTCTGTGCACTCAGGTTTTCTACTTTACGCAACAATGTATCAGAGTGAGAGATGATAAATCGGTTTCAGCCTGTGCCGTGACGAATCCAGATGTGAGGCTGTATTGTGATATGTAGCATAGGCAAAATAAAACAGATTTGTTGGCTGTTTCAAGGACTTAAATTCGACAGGTCGGGCAGTGTTTAAGCGAGGAAGGACCGCGTAGCTCAGCTCAAACCGGTCATGGCTAGAAACCCCGATGGCTGTGCTATATGCATAGTGGTAGCCCCGGAAAAATGAGACCACCCCGCATTCCTCAAACGCGCTAAAAGGGCTTTGGGATTTGTAGTCCTACTGGTCATAGACATTAATTTCAACGCCACAGCCACAGCTGTGTGAATTCGGCAAATCCATGGCAAATTGTGTGCTTCAAGGGAACTGTAGTTGTATCATGTTCATCAAGACGCGGGCACAGTCCTGAAAATACAGGCACGCGCAAATAACAGATGCATGATGATGATGATGATGATTAAATACAGTACCAGTCAAAAGTTTGGACACATCTACTCATTCAAGGGGTTTTCTTTATTTTTACTATTTCTATGTAGAATAATAGTGAAGACATCAAAACTATGAAATAACACATGTGGAATCATGTAGTAACCAAAAAAAGTGTTTTAAAAAAAATCAACAAATATTTTATATTCGAGGTTCTTCAAAGTAGCCACCCTTTGCCTTAATAACAGCTTTGCACACTCTTGGCATTCTCTCAACCATCTTCATGAGGTAGTCACCTGGAATGCATTTCAATTAACAGGTGTGCCTTCTTAAAAGTTAATTTGTGGAATTTCTTTCCCTCCTAATGCTTTTGAGCCAATCAGTTGTGTTGTGACAAGGTAGGGGTGGTATACAGAAGATAGCCATATTTGGTAAAAGACCAAGTCCATATTATGGCAAGAACAGCTCAAATAAGCAAAGATAAAGTAATGATGGACTATCATTTAAGACAAGAATGTCAGTCAATATGGAAAATGTCAAGAACTTTGAAAGTTTCTTCAAGTGCAGTCCCAAAAACCATCAAGCGCTATGATGAAACTGGCTCTCATGAGGACCGCCACAGGAAAGGAAGACCAAGAGTTACCTCTGCATCGGAGGATAAGTTCACTTCGGATGATAAGTTACCAGCCTCAGAAATTGAAGCCCAAATAATGCTTCACAGAGTTCAAGTAAAAGACACCGTGTGAATCAGTCGTTCATGGTTGAATTGCTGCAAAGAAACCACTACTAAAAGACACCAATAAGAGATTTGCTTGGGCCAAGAAACACGAGCAATGGACAATAGGACCGTGTTTGGGAAACCCTGCTATAGGCGGCTCTTTATTATGTACATTCACTTTCCCCCCAAAAATGTATATGCTGCTATACATATTCTATTTCAGAATCTTTACATTTCATTTTTGTGAGCTACAGTGATTTATTCTAACGCATTGTGGAGTTTTATTGGGGGGAAATCTCTTTCAGAGTCTGCACTGACTACCTGCATCACAGTTTCTTTTAACCTGTATTTGCCTGTGTGAAATGGCTAGTTAGTTAGCGGGGTGCGCGCTAACAGCATTTCAATCAGTGACGTCACTCGCTCTGAGACCTTGAAGTAGTTGCACTGCAAGAGCCGCGGTTTTTGTGGAGCGAGGGGGTAACGTTGCTTCGTGGGTGTCAGTTGTTGATGTGTGCAGAGGGTCACTGGTTCGAGCCCAGGTAGGGGTGAGGAGAGGGCCGGAAGCTATACTATACTGTATATTTCATCCCACTGAGCCACCTCAGATTCTAAGCAAAGCATATGCATTGTCGTCACCTAGTGGAATAGTTCATCAACTGTTTAAATGGGCTGTTGTTGGCCGCCTTTTCATTATATTTACACAAATAATTTAAGCACAATTGATAGTAGATTTTCCATTTTAGATAAATACATTAAATAAAACTTATATGGCGTAACATCTTTGAGCTCCATGTTACGTCCTTAATTGTGTCGCTAGGTATCAGGCACGTTGTGGACGGAATTTTTTAATGACGTCGCAGTTCATGAAGGACCCACAATCGACAGCAAGCGTTTACCCGTAAAAGTATCAATAAATTCACAGAGTGAATGAAATTTGTCATAAAGTTGACATCAGCTTCATTCCAGATGCTACACCGGTAAACCATTTGCATACAGTATCCCCACAATATTGAAAACAAAATGCATATCAATAGAAAAATGGTTACGTGTTTCTCAATTTTGAAGATGACAGGTTTTGTGTAGACGACTGGATGAATAAAAGCCTAGCACCGCAGCTGTTTTCTTAGGCTAGCAAGCAAGCCCAAGTATTGTAAAGTTGCTTTGTCTATTTCGTGAAGTATTTTTGTAATGGTAGGCTCCTGTTATTCTTGTGTTTTCGGTGGTAAAGTCGGACCTGGCTAGTTGCAGCAGTGACCAGTGGGTTTGTGTACAATCCACTTTACATAGTTGGCTTGCTAACCTTTGTTAAGGTTGCGAAAGTTCAACTGAGATAGGAACAATAGTACACCTGAACTTGGTTAAAATATTTGTTTAATTCAAAAGTTAATGAATGGCAAATGCAATTTCCGTATATACGGGTTCAATGTAACATCACGCAGGACGAAACAGAGAACTCCCTTTCTGCTGAAAGCATTGGTATATGTTCTGACAGAGTTTAGTTCCCACCTCGGGATGGGCCTATCAGAACAGTGGCTGGGCGTGGTTTAGACTTGCTTAGCCAATAGTAGGCGCACAGGCTGGTCCCAGCCTCTTGGCGCTTGTTGTCCGGGGTTACTGAGGCCACAGGCTTGGTCCTGATTGCGTCTCCACATCTTTCTTTTCATGTGTTCCTAGCTCAACATACTGTTATCTCCCAAGGTTATACTGCCCCTTAGCCAGACACCCGGTGTCTGCACAATCCACTGTATTGTTCCACAATTTATCAGCCTGAGCTCAAACACAGCAAACAAAACATTTTCTCATACCCCACAATAGTAATGTTGCGGCTTAATGATACAATGAGCACACAGTGTGAAAAGGCAAGCAAAACATATCCATTTTCCACAATAACATATTCTCAAACCTAACAATTAGCAAAGAAACATATTCTCAAACCCAACACCTTAGCTAGCTACAGTAGTCTAACTTAGCTAAATGGTTTGTTTGTCATCAATGTTGACTAGCTAACTATCATCAACAAAGGACGAAATGCTTCTTCTTGCAAATTTGTGTGCAGTATCCACGACGATCATTACTTTGTTGCATTATAATAGCTGAGGTCTCTAGCTAATAGATAATTACCCTTTCATATAAAAGCTACTGCTAGCTACGTTACTAGTTATGTTAAAACCTCTAAAGGATCATTGGGGCGCTAGCGCCCCCATTCCCGACACTACCCGGAGAAATGTAAGGCGCCAAATTCAAAATCCAAAAGTTGAATTATAAAACATTCATCAATATACAAGTGTTGCATAGTCATCAAAAGCTTAGTCTTGGCAATATCACAGTGTTGTCAGATTTCAAAAATGCTTCACGGCGAAAGCACAACATTTGATTGTTTGAGGATAGCACCTCACATATTTTATGCATTAGCATAAAATCATAACCAGCGTGGTCTCACAAAACACATATAAGAGCTAAAATAAATCGCTTACCTTTGATCTTCTGCTGAGGGCAATCCGAAGTATCCAAGCAAGACAATCCATGGTTGGCGCGTTATGTTCAGAAAATCCAGTCTACTCGCCCATTGTACAGGGAAGAGAAAGCGTTCAAATTATACCTATCAACTTTGCCCAAACAAATCAAACATCATTTATAATGTATATTAACGATTATATTTCACACGGATAGTATCCTAAACGATAGAAAAGGAAAATACAGAGGAACGCGCACAAAAAAAACTCAAGTGACTTCCTCTATCCTCTTACAAATTCTTCTTCTGTTCGGTTGTCTTCCATGATAAACGCATGAAACCTTGTCTAAACACTGTGGAAGCCATCTAGTGGAAGCCATCTAGTGGAAGCCATAGGTACTGCAATCTGGGTCCTATTTTACTGAGAATCCCATAGGCAGCCATTGAAAGTGAGGGCATGTCACAAAAAAAAACATTCTGGACAGAAATTCCTCGGGTTTCTGCCTGCCATATCAGTTCTGTTATACCCATAAACTTTATTTTAACAGTTTTAGAAACTTCAGAGTGTTTCCTATCCAATAGTACTAATTATGTGCATATCCTAATTTCTGGGCCTGAGTGGCAGGCATTTTACTTTGGGCACGCCAGACTCTCCAAACTACCGAATACTGCCCCGGTGCCTGTAGAGGTTTTTAAACACTTCCAACAATGCAAAAAAAACTTTTTTGAATGCAACAATTTAATAATCCTTTCTCCCACAGCACCTGGTGTTGCTGTGACCTATTTGACCTGCACCTGAAGGTTGAGAAACAGCTACTATGTTTCTGTATAACCTGACCCTGCAGCGTGCCACTGGCATCACCCACGCCATCCATGGCAACTTCTCAGGTACATACACACTATATGCAAATGTATGTGGACACCCATTCGGCTACTTCAGCCGCACCCGTTGCTGACAGGTATATAAAATCGAGCACACAGCCATGCAATCTCCATAGACAAATATTGTCAGTAGAATGGTTTTACTGAAGAGCTCAGTGACTTTCAATGTGGCACCGTCATAGGATGCCACCTTTCCAACAAGTCAGTGCTGTTATTGTGAAGTGAAAATGTCTATGAGCAACAACGGGCTCAGCCGCGAAGTGATAGGCCACACAAACTCACAGAATGGGACCACCGAGAAGCTGTAGCACTTAAAAATCGTCTGTCCTCGGTTGCAACACTCACTACCGAGTTCCAAACTGCCTCTGGAAGCAATGTCAGCACAATAACTGTTCGTCTGGAGCTTCGTGAAATGGATTTCCATGGCCGAGCAGCCGCAACACAAGCCCAAGATCACCATGCCCAGTTTGGGAACTTGACTGGCCTGCACAGAGCCCTGACCTCAACCTCATATCGAACACCTTTGGGATGAATTGGAACACCGACTGCGTGCCAGGCCTAATCTCCCAACATCAGTGCCCAACTTCACTAATGCTCTTGTGGCTGAATGGAAGCAAGTCCCTGCAGCAATGTTCTAACATCTAGTGGAACGCCTTCCCAGAAGACTGGCTCTTATAGCAGCAAAGGGTGGACCAACTCCATATTAATGAGCAGGTGTCCACATACTTTTGGTCATGTAGTGTAACATCCCCTCTTGTGCTCGCTCATCACTGAGTGTATTTAAGGGGTGAAAGTAAGCCGATACAGAGTAATTGTAAAATAAATAGTGTAGGTACACCATACCGGTTGAACATGAGCCTATTACAATAATTCAAACAAAGATGCCAAGAAAACTGGAAGCTTTCACATTATCATTACTGCATGTCAGTCGCATGGAAAATGAGCGAATGGACTTGAATGTGGAATGTGTTCTGGACAGCAGTTGATGCATCAATTCAGGTTACAAGTGTATGCCTAGTGACCATCACTGAATGTCATTCATGAAACCTTTGTGTTTTGTAAGAGATGTCTTTGCGTTTCTAAAGTGGTAGGTGCACTGTATGATTGCTGGAATTCTTTCAGTGTACAAACGTGGGCAGGTAGCCAGGCGTACAGGAGCCTTTTGAAATTATTGTTTGACAATCAGATAACAACCTCATCATAACTGGTTTTGGTAATGCCACATTAAAAGGTAAAACATGTTTTAATTAAATGACTAATCTTTACTATTAGGCCCACAGAGATCCTATTAAATTAATATGGATTCTATATGTAATACTATGTTTAGAATGAAACACACTGAAGAGGTCCTGTACCAGGAAGAAATCTACTTTCACCCCAAGTATATACTGTATAAAATTGATGTCACCTATGATCTTTTTGGGTAATATTTATTGACTTGCCTTGCAGGAACCAATATGCAGGAGATAGTTGTTTCCAGGGGGAAGATCATTGAGCTCCTGCGTCCAGATGCCAACACAGGGAAGGTTCACACCCTGCTCACCATGGAGGTGTTTGGCATTATCCGCTCCTTTATGGCCTTCAGGCTGACTGGAGGAACTAAAGGTGTGTGTTATGTATGTGTGTCTGCCTGTATACCTGAGATTGCATTTTGGTATATAGATATGACTCAATCTTGGCGCCAAAAGAGTAGTTGTTGTGTGTAATGTAGATGCATATTTTCTATGTATATGGTTGATTTTTTAAAATCTCTTGAGACATTTTGTGCTTTTCATCCCCAGACTACATTGTGGTGGGCAGTGACTCAGGCCGCATCGTGATCCTGGAGTACCACCCCTCCAAGAACATGTTTGAGAAGATCCACCAGGAGACCTTTGGCAAGAGTGGTTGTCGTCGCATTGTCCCTGGACAGTTCCTTGCCGTCGACTCAAAGGGCAGGGCAGTCATGATAGGTAAATAAGCTCAGGGAACAGAGAACTGAGAGAGAGATTGTTTTGGAAAGAGTTGGTAACGGTCATTTGTTGTTGTTGACATCTGTGACTTGATGGGATAATCCCCTATTGCAATGGACAGTATTCATCTCTGAGTTGTAGTTTATTATAAGGTAGTTGTTGTGAAATTGTTAGATTACTTGTTAGATATTACTGCATGGTCGGAACTAGAAGCACAAGCATTTCGCTACACTCGCATTAACATCTGCTAACCATGTGTATGAGCCCAATAACATTTGATTTGATTATCTCTGTGTTTCCAGGTGTTGTAGTAGTTTACTGATTATCTTTTTGTTTCCAGGTGTTGTAGTAGTTTACTGATTACCTCTGTGTTTCCAGGTGCCATTGAGAAGCAGAAGCTGGTATACATCCTGAACAGAGATGTAGCAGCACGTCTCACCTTCTCCTCTCCCCTGGAGGCTCACAAGGTCAAAACGCTGGTGTACCACGTGGTAGGAGTGGACGTTGGCTTTGAGAACCCAATGTTCGCCTGTCTAGAGATGGACTATGAGGTGGGAGCCCAGCACTGACCCCTATGATATGTGAATTGGCTCATGCACTCTTGTTACGTTCCACATAACTGGACTTCTTTACACAGGCTCAGATGTGCTGCTACTTTATTCACTCTCTACCCACCCAAGTGTTGTTGAAATGATTTGTCTTCATGTCTCTTCTCTGACAAACCACTGGAGAGAGCTGTAACACCTCTGATCCCAACACAGCTGCTCTGCTACTACAGATGTCCTGTAAATCTTCATCCCATCCTCTTCGTTTCCACTGACCCACAGTATGTGACCTATTACCTCCCTCTTTTTCCAGGAAGCTGACAACGACCCCACTGGAGAGGCTGCATCCAACACCCAGCAGACACTGACCTTCTATGATCTGGACCTCGATCTGAACCACGTGGTGCGTAAGTACAGCGAGGCCCTGGAGGAGCATGGCAACTTCCTCATCACAGGTGGCTACATTATTATTTCCAGTAGAGTGTGCTCAGAGCCAGGTTATGAGTTGTTTGCGGCCTTCCCTCTTCTGTTCTACTGATGAGGTCTGCCCTTGCGCATTGCTCTTCTCTTCTTCCTGCTGGGGTGAAGATTAGTCCTCATTGTTTGGATGACTGCACACCCACTGGCTGGGAAATGGCCACAGTGCCGCTATAGAGAGAAAGAATCTTTGCAGAAAATTTGGGTTGACATGTGATTATCATGTCTCTTCCCTGACTATCCACTGAAGAGTGCTTCTGATTTCAACATGAACAAACTCACTGTTGTAGCTGTTCTGTTAGTGCTTTCTAAGCCTGGATTGTGTAACACTACAGTGTAAACCAGGTATGTTAATCGGTTAGCTGCCGAAAATTCATTTGACTGGTCGTGGTTATTGGTCTCTTGGTTAATTTGCATAATTGTGTGGAACTAAATTGATGAGAAACAAGATTCGCTGGTCTGATGAAACCAAAATTGAACTCTTGCGGGGATTGGCATTCAGGCCAATCTGGAGGAAACCTTGCACCATCCCTACCGTGAAGCGTGGTGGCAGCATCATGCTGTGGGGATGTTTTTCAGACGCAGGGAAGCTAGTCAGGATCAAGGGGAAAAACGAACGCCGCAAAATACAGAGATCCTTGATGAAAACCTGCTCCAGAGTGCTCAGCACCTCAGACTGGGGCGAAGGTTCACCTTCCAACAGGACAACGACCCTAAGCACATAGCCAAGACAATGCAGGAGTGGCTTCGGTTCAAGTCTCAATGTCCTTGAGTGGCCCAGCCAGGTCCCAGATTTTAACGCTATCGAACATCTCTGGAGGGACCTGAAAATAGCTGTGCAGCGACGCTCCCCATCCAATCTGACAGAGGATGTGCAGAGAAGAATGGGAGAAACTCCCCAAATACAGGTGTGCCAAGCTTGTAGCGATATACCCAAGAAGACTCGAGGCTGTAATCGCTGCCAAAGGTGCTTCAACAAAGTACTGAGAAAGGGTCTGAATACTTATGTAAATGTGTTATTTCGGTTTTATTTTTTATAAATGTTCAAACATTTTGAATAACATGTTTTTGCTATGTCATTTATGGGGTATTGTGTGTAGATTGAGGGGGGAAAAACAATGTAATAAATTTTAGAATAAGGCTGTAACGTAACAATGTGGATAAAGTCAGGGGGTCTGAGTACTTTCCGAATGCACTATGTTTGTATTTGTAATTATTGTGGTTCCCCATCAGCTGCAGCTACTCTTCCTGGGGTCCAGTGAAATTAAGGCAGTTTATACCATTTTAACATTACAATACATTCACAGACTGTGTGCCCTCAGGCCCCTACTCCACCACTACCACATATACAGTATAAAATCTGTGTGTGTAGTGCGTATGTTATCGTGTGTGTATATACATGTGTCCATGCCTATGTTTGTGTGGCTTCACAGTCCCCGCTGTTCCATAAGGTGTATTTTCTTATTTTTAAAATTGTATTTTACTGCTTGCATGAGTTACTTGATGTGGAATATAGTTCCATGTGTTCATGGCTCTATGTAGTACTGTGTGTCTTGCATAGTCAGTTCTGGACTTGAAGAGGCTGTGAAGAGACCTCTGGTGGCATGTCTTGTGGAGTATGCATGGGTGTCTGAGCTGTGCGCCAGTAGTTCAAACAGACAGCTCGGTGTATTCAACATGTCAATACCTCTCATAAATACAAGCAGTGATGAAGTCAATCTCTCCCCCACTTTGAGCCAGGGAGATTGACATGCATGTTATTAATATTAGCTCTCTGTGTACATCCAATGGGCCAGCCGTGCTGCCCTGTTCTGAACATACTTCTCCCCATCTTAGCTACTGTTGTATCAATATGTTTTGACCATGACAGTTTACAATCCAATGCTCAATTTCCACATTTATTTATTACAAGATTTAGTTGAGGTTTAGGGTTTTGTGAATGATTAGTCCCAAATACAATGCTTTTAGTTTTAGAAATATTTAGTACTAACATATAACATATACCCTTCCCACTTCACTGTTGCTCCAAGCAGAGGAAACTGCAGTTCTGAAATGCATCAAAAAGCATGAAGACTTCTGCCTGAAGCTCATACACGCCGCAGCGTACATGTTGGACATCAAGTATGCTGGCAAGAGCATCCTGTCTGGTGCAGAGATCAACAAGGCCTATGGTGTCATCACTATTGTGTCTCGCCACCTTGGCCTGTAGTCTGGCGAAGGACACTTCCAAGCAAGGGCTTTGTGATGGAGATGCAATATGGCAGTCGTGCCAACATATCTCATCAGCCACCTGGTGGAAGAGACTTTGTGGATCTGAGGCTCTTTGCCCTGTTGCCTCCATCATCCTCCAAATCCCACCAAAATCAGCCGCCTGTTTGGGAACACACACACACACTGTCTCCATATGGTAATAAATCCAATGCAAAAAAACATCTACAGTTAAATAGTATTAGAATTAATTTGCATATTCCCGTTAATTCCCACAAAGTTTCCACCACTGAATATTCCCCAAAATGTGCATCTCTGTGTCAATAGTTTTTTCGATTCCCATAGATTTTTGTAATTGAGTTGTGTAGTTATGCACCTTTTTCCCAATTTTGGATACGGTATGAATACTGATCTGGCTCATTCTCCTACTCACCTCTATTTCTCTATTACTCTTTGCCCTTCTCTAGATTGCTGACCTGGCTATGAGGACACTCCCGAGCTGTATGTTGCCTGTGGCAGGGGACCCAAATCCACCCTCCGAGTCCTCACATGGACTGGAGGTATATGTACTGCTATTCCACCACCCAGAAAGTGCTCTTACACACACATTCACACTGTGTGACATACCACAGTAGTATTTGAGCAATGACTACATTTGAACAAACTTGCTGATACTCACTCACGTGCACACCAGAAACCAGAGTTGGGCAGAGTTTGGTTTCTAGGTTTTCATTAGAAGCTGTAAAAGTGATGATATTCATGTCTCTTCTCTGACAAAGCACTGGAGAGAATGTGTATACCTCTGATCCCAGCAGATCTTAACATCTTAATGCACAGAGTGGTTTGAGTGGGGAGGGAAAAACAAACATTTGCTGTTATTGGCTGAGCGGTTTGGAACTCTTTCTAATTGGTCTATTAACTAATTTACTGCATGGTGATGTCTCCCACCAAAACAAGCTGAAATGTTTTTTGTTTTTTTCAAACCGCTTTATACTAAAAGGGCTTATCATAATTTTCGCTATTTGAAAGTATTCCAACCGCAGTGTGGGAATGTATATAAATCTATTTCTTATCTTTAGTTGCAGGTTATTCTCCTATCAGTTTCAATCCACATCTGCAGTATTTGGTTGCAATTATTGTAAACTCAGCAAAAAAAGAAATGTCCTCACTGTCAACTGTGTTTATTTTCAGCAAACTTAACATGTGTACATTTTTGTATGAACATAACAAGATTCAACAACATAAACATAAACTTAACAAGGTTGAGGACCTGCCTTTACAACTGGCCTACAGGCCCTCAGTCCAGCCTCTCTCAGCCTATTGCGGACAGTCTGAGCACTGATAAGAAATTTGTTCCCATGTATTCCCATGCATAATAGAAAGACACGTGATCGTATACAAATGGTAAACAAGGTTTGAAATTGTTTTAGTCTAACATCTGTTTGGGCTTCTTGCGGTCAATTTCCAGTCTACAAATTGTAATTATGTTCCGGCCCCCCGACCATCCACTCCAGGAAAGAAATCGGCCCGCGGTTGAATCTAGTTGATGATCGCTGGTCTAGGCTAAATATTAATTAGCGTAATATAGTGGAATTAAATTGCCTTGTGTATTTTCATTAGTCATCATGTAGCCGATCTTATTTATCCAACACAACTATCACACGCACAGCATACTGCAGCGCCTCAGCTGGTTGCTGCAGAAGTAAACTGCTATTTTATTAGCCCATTCATTGCGAAACAATTCTAAATGCGGTCACGTGTTGGTGCACGATTTAAAGAGCTACTATTATTATTTCTCAACTGGCAATTGAAGCGCACCTCCCATTCAAGTGCAGGCAACAGGCTATCAGTGCATTATAAGCACTTTATAATGTGAGCTGGAGGCAGTATACATTTTGAAAACGTACTTAATTGTTTGAAACTGGAATGTTTTACTTCATATGAGGCATGTCTTACCTTGCTTCAAAGTAGCCTATAGGCAAATTCCAACCATGGAAACGGGGAGGCATTTCTTATGTAAAGACTTCATAGGCGGCGAGTACGTTTCAAGTTTAGGGAAGCTTACGATTCATCCTGACATTTCTACCGATCTGCGTGCCAGTTATGAGTTGCATATGTGCATTTTCTTTGGAACAGTTTCATTTCAATAATGTTTTAGTTTCTTGTATGGAATTGTTTTAAGAAGGTCATAACAAGGATCATTTAGCTATTTGATTTTGATTTTCAAGACCCTTGAAGTGTGTATATATATATATATATATATATATATATATATATATATATATATATATATATATATATATATATATATATATAAAAAGAAATCAAACATTTGATTTAACATTTTATTTGGCCTTACTGCTATTAGCCCATACAAACACATTGAATAGCAGATTCACTACATGGAACAACAGTCCCTCCAAAGAATCTAAAGGAAGTTTGTTCTGAAGTGTCTGTCCTCTATTTTATTATTTGTAATAATTTTTATACCCCTTATTTCTCCATATATACTTAAATGTTTTCAACTGGTACCAGGGGACCTTCAGACTAGTGTTGTGAGTCCTGTGGGTGTGTAGCCCAAACCGTTTGGACGCTACAGACAGAAGTTGGCAGATGGGCTGTACTGACTTCAAACGAGTCCCAAGACGCTTGTGGGGGTCGTAGAGCGAAACTGAACACAATTGTATTAGTGAGAGTCATCTTTCCGTAGAGGGGTCATAATAGTTTGTAGGCCGAACCTGGTCTGACAAACACCGCTGTAGCTCTGTCCCCTTTCACCGCAGATGTGGAAGTGTGACATAGATGGATGCGGTGGAATGAGACGAATCCAATGCAAAAAAAAAAACGGGCGTCTCTAGCTTAAACTGATGGATTTCTATTGGGATTTTTTTATTATGCTAATTAGATTTACACGGGGGAACTGACATCGACTCTAGGGGGTTAATTAATCATAATCTCAATTTAAAAGGATATAAATCTAAAAGTTTAGATTTAAACTCATGCGAGAGCACCAGTCTCTGCCATATGGACACATTGATACACTGTGATCCATTGGCGGCTAAAGAAATAAGTACTTGGAACTCATAGCCTATAGCCAATGCAGCAGTAGGCCTATAACTTCCATTGTCAACTAAGTAAAAATACAGAAAGTGACAAATAAAAACAGAAATTCATTCATCTCTCTACTCAGCCGGTCTGCCTACCTTTCTATGTCTTGACTTGAGTTACTCTTTGTATCAATTCCAAATGTTTACTAGTGGTGACATGTAATGGTGAGTTGATAAAAATAAACAATAAAATGTAAACAATTCACACAATGAAACAATTCATGCGTAAGAATTGGTTGAGACAGCTGAGCCATTCTGGAGAGATCTTCACCCCCTTGTCTACATGGTTTAATTATACTCAAGACGCATTACCTTCACACATATATTTGAGATACTTTTCACTTACAGCAGCAACTCAATAATCAGCAAGTGGAGGCCTAATATCTTATGTTTTGAAAGAATCCACAGCTACAGTGCCTTCAACGTATTCATACCCCTTGACTTATTCCACATTTTGTATTACAGCCTGAATTTAAAATTGATTTAAATATTTTTTTTCACCCATCTACACACAATACTGCATAATGACCAAGGGGAAACAATGTTTTTAGACATTTGCAAATTTATACAAAATGAAATGCGAAAATATTTCATTTACATAAGCACCTTTGGTAGCGATTACAGCTGTGAGTACTTCTGGGTACGTCTTTAAGCGCTTTATACATCTGGATTCTGCAACATTTGTACATTTATCTTCAAAATTCTTAATTTCTGTCAAATTGGTGGTTGACCATTAAGCCAAAATTGTAACTCGGCCACTCAGGAACGTTCACTGTGTTCTTGATAACCAACTCCAGTGTAGATGTGGCCTTGTGTTTTAGGGTATTGTCCTGCTGAAAGGTGAATTTGTCTCCCAGTGTCTGTTGGAAAGCAGACTGTACCAGGTTTCCATATAGGATTTTGCCTATGCTTAGTTCCATTCCGTTTATATTTTTTATGCAGATAAATTCCCGGTCATGCTGTGGGATGTTTTTAGCGGCAGGACTGGGAGACTAGTCAGGATTGAGGGAAAGATAAATGATGCAAAGTTCAGATCCTTAATGAGAACCTGCTCAGGACCTCAGACTGGGGCAAAGGTTCACCTTCTAACAGGACAACAACCATAAGCACACAGCGAGGACAACGCAGGAGTGTGTCTGAATGTCATTGAGTGTTGAGCCAGAGTTTTTATTTTTAAAACATTTGCTAACATTTCTAAAAACCAGTTTTGCTTTGTCATTATGGGGTATTGTGTGTAGATTGAGTGTGTGGGGGGACAATTGAATACATTTTAGAATAAGGCTGTAATGTAACATTTGGAATTTCCGAATGCACTGTAGATGTGGAAGAAAGTTCACGTACACTACCGGTCAAAAGTTTTAGAACACCTACTCATTTAAGGGTTTTTATTTATTTTTACTATTTTCTACATTGTAGAATAATACTGAAGATATCAAAACTATGAAATAACATATGGAATCATGTAGTAACCAAATTGCCACCCTTTGCCTTGACTGCTTTGCACTCTCATTGGCATTCTCTGAACCAGCTTCATGAGGTAGTCACTTGGAATGCATTTCAATTAACAGGTGTGCCTTGTTAAAAGTTAATTTGTGAAATGTATTTCCTTTATGCGTTTGCGCCAATCAGTTGTGTTGTGACAAGGTAGGGGTGGTATACAGAAGATAGCCCTATTTGGTAAAAGACAAGGTCCATATTATGGCAAGAACAGCTCAAATAAGCAAAGAGAAACGACAGTCCGTCACTTTAAGATATGGTCAGTCAATACGGAACAGAACTTTGAAAGTTTCTTCAAGTGCAGTTGCTTGAAAAAAAAAACTATCTAGAGCTATGATGAAACTGGCTCTCATGAGGCCTTCATGGTCGAATTGCTGCAAAGAAACCACTACTAAAGGACACCAATAAGAAGAAGAGACTTGCTTGGGCAAAGAAACATGAGCAATGGACATTAGACCGGTGGAAATTTGTCCTTTGGTCTGGATTCCAAATTGGAGATTTTGGTTCCAACACGCCGTGTCTTTGTGAGGCGGTGTGGGTGAACGGATGATCTCTGTATGTGTATTTCCCACCGTATAGCATGGAGGAGGATGGGTTATGGTGTTGGGGTGCTTTGCTGGTGACACTGTCTGATTTATTTAGAATTCACACTTAACCATTAAGGCTACCACAGCATTCTGCAGCGATACACCATCTGGTTTGGGCTTAGTGGGACTATCCTTTTGTTTTCAACAGGACAATGACCTAACACACCTCCAGGATGTGTAATGGCTATTTGATCAAGAATGAGAGTGATGGAGTGCTGCATCAGATGACTACAATGTAGAAAATAGTAAAAATAAAGAAAAACACTTGAATGAGTAGGTGTTCTAGAACTTTTGACCAGTAGTAGGTTTGCGGGAGTAAGATTTACCTGGCCATCAATGGTCGAAGAGTGCTCTCAAATTATTGTGATTTATTAGTAATCAAGTTAGAAAAAATGAGCCTGTCTGGCATTTCTAATTGGTCTCTGGGTATCATAATGGACCTGCGATTTTGACTTTCTCCACTTTGCCTTTTTTTAATGGATGTATTTCCTAATTCCAAAGAGCTCTTTGTTTTTAATGTGGCTTTTTTCAACATTACTGGAGCTGTAGCGTTAATGGTTGCACTTAATTTGCTATTCAAGTTATCAACTAAATCATCACAAGAGGAAGGCAATGTGGGTGAACCCCTTAATGGGTTACGCACCCAATGCATATGGGTCCAGATCATTTCGAAAATGGTCAGTAAATCAATCTTCCCAATCAAGTTGTCTGGCGCCACATTTTCCTAATGGAAACCCTGCTTTGTCAGTATATTCCCAGAAATAATGTGATTTCAGAGCTTTATCCTGTCATAATGTTGTACAGTAGCCTGGCTCATTTTCACTCGGTCTTTCATCCTTGACTTGGCTCATACAGCTGGTTAGCCTGCATAAGTCAGGTATTGTACCTTCTACACACTGGTGTACAGAATTAGATTTCAGGATTCTTATGCAATGCACTGGGTTAGTGAAGAATACAAATGAAGCTATGGGACTGATAGTAATTGCTTCATGTACCAAATTAGGAGAGTTTCTGCCGTAGTCTCAGGGCACAGTTTGAGAGGGAATGTTGTGATTAATTTCTCATGTCTCTCTTACAAGTGACATCAATAAGGGATCATAGCTTTCACCTGGTCAGTCCATGTCTGTTTTGTACACTCGGTGTATGCTGAGATCAGAGGTGTTTTAAATTCTCCATTGATATTACATATCAATTGAGAGAGTTTAAAACACATGGACTGACCCTGTTATCCCTTACTGATGTCACTTGTTAAATCCACTTCAATCGGTGTAGATGAAGGGGAGGAGACTGGTTAAAGAATGATTTTTAAGGCTTGAGATGTGGATTGTGTATGTGTGCCATTCAGGGGGTGAATGGGCAAGACGAAAGATTTGAACGGGGTAGGGTAGTAACTGCCAGGCGCACCGTGTGTATCAACAATGGTCCACCAACCAAAGAACATCCAGCCAACATGACACAACTGTGGGAAGCATTGGATTCCACATGGGCCAGCATCCCTGTGGAACGCTTTCGATACCTTGTCCATACCCTGACGAGTTGAGACTGTTCTGAGGGCGAAAGAGGATGCAACTCGATATTAGGAAGATGTTCTTAATGTTTTGTACACTGTACATACAGACACACTTTATGAATAAATAAATACATAGTTTATGATATTATGCTTCATGTATCAGATGAATACTGAACAACAGTATCATGAAGTGAATAATTTTGAACCCTCACTGTCCAGATATCCCCTTGGTGTGAAATTCTTGCTCATTTAAACACCTCTCCTCCAGATGAGTTTGCCTACATCATTGTGTCCTTTGTCAACGCCACCCTGGTTCTGTCTATTGGAGAGACTGTAGAGGAAGTGACAGACTGGTTTCCTGGGGACCACCCCCACCCTCTCCTGCTCTCTGCTGGGGGAGGATGCTCTGGTGCAGGTCAGTATAACACATGCCTATGAAGGGCCCTGAACATGCACCTTATGCACTGTAGGGAATACAATGCTGATGGTAAAAGTGATAGAAATCTGAAGGGAGATTAAGTGCATGGGAGATGTAATATTGCTGTTGAAGTGATGAGTCTTTATCTCTTCTTTGACAGAATGATGGAGAGCGCTTAAACACATCAGCATTATACATGGACACCCTGGCCAGGCCCCTTCCCCAGCCCTGTGTAAACTGTGAATTTTCTTGTGCAGGTGTATCCTGATGTGATCCGTCACATCCATGCTGATAAGCGTGTGAATGAGTGGAAGACTCCAGGGAAGAAGACCATTGTGCGCCGTGGAGTCAACCAGAGGCAGGTGGTCATTGCTCTGACCGGAGGAGAGCTGGTTTACTTTTGAGATGGACACGGTGAGTAGTGAACCTTCATCCCCTGGGTGTTTTATTTAGTCAGCCAGGTACTGTCTTCTTTTAGTTTGACACTGTTTTTATCAGCCTTTTTAGGATATCCAGAAGAATCTCCTGCTCAGTGTAAAGTTAATATTTCTTCAGACTCTAGATGTTTGATAACCGTCCACCTTTCTCTCTCTTCTCACTCTCTCTCCCTCCCCAGTCTGGCCAGCTGAATGAGTACACAGAAAGGAAGGAGATGTCAGCTGATGTGGTGTGTATGAGCTTAGCCAACGTCCAACCTGGCGAGCAGCGCTCCCGTTTAGTGTCTGTGGGGCTGGTCGACAACACAGTCCGCATCATCTCTATGGATCCCTCGGTATGACTCTTCTCAGGCTACAGTATTTCATTCCCTCTCTCTTTGAAAGCCGAACTCATCCAGAGCTCAGTTCCTCTGCTGCGTTTTCCAATCAATCACAATTTAAGTTAAGTGGTGGGGGGGTTCCAATGGCCATATTGTTGATTTTGCCCTCTTTAGTCCGTGTTTGTACCATCTCTCTAAACTGTATGTAGCCCTAACCCTGCAGTGTTTGTCTGGTGCAGAACTGTCTCCAGCCCCTCAGTATGCAGGCCCTGCCAGCCCAACCTGAGTCTCTGTGTATAGTGGAGATGGGAGGAGTGGAGAAAGAAGATGAGCTAGGAGTGAAGGGCACTGTTGGGTTCCTCTACCTCAACATCGGACTACAGGTAAGGTTTCTGTCCTGTGATGTCTTGAGGCAAGGTTTGAAGAGAGGGAGTTTCTCTTGTCTCTTCACTGACTAAATAATATTGGAGAGTGTTTAAAAGCCTCTGTCAGCATACATACATACATGCATACATACATACATACATACAGTTGAAGTCGGAAGTTTACATACAAGTTTACATATGGATGCGGTGGAATGAGACGAATCCAATGCAAAAAGAAACGGGCGTCTCTATTTTAAACTGATGTATTTCTATTGGGATTTTTTTATTATGCTAATTAGATTTACACGGGGGAACTGACATCGACTCTAGGGGGTTAATCATAATCTCAATTTAAAAGGATACAAATCTAAAAGTTTAAATTTAAACTCATGCGAGAGCACCAGTCTCTGCCATATGGACACATTGATACACTGTGATCCATTGGCGGCTAAAGAAATAAGTACTTGGAACTCATAGCCTATAGCCAATGCAGCAGTAGGCCTATAACTTCCATTGTCAACTAAGTAAAAATACAGAAAGTGACAAATAAAAACAGAAATTCATTCATCTCTCTACTCAGCCGGTCTGCCTACCTTTCTATGTCTTGACTTGAGTTACTCTTTGTATCAATTCCAAATGTTTACTAGTGGTGACATGTAATGGTGAGTTGATAAAAATAAACAATAAAATGTAAACAATTCACACAATGAAACAATTCATGCGTAAGAATTGGTTGAGACAGCTGAGCCATTCTGGAGAGATCTTCACCCCCTTGTCTACATGGTTTAATTATACTCAAGACGCATTACCTTCACACATATATTTGAGATACTTTTCACTTACAGCAGCAACTCAATAATCAGCAAGTGGAGGCCTAATATCTTATGTTTTGAAAGAATCCACAGCTACAGTGCCTTCAACGTATTCATACCCCTTGACTTATTCCACATTTTTGTATTACAGCCTGAATTTAAAATTGATTTAAATATTTTTTCACCCATCTACACACAATACTGCATAATGACCAAGGAAACAATGTTTTTAGACATTTGCAAATTTATACAAAATGAAATGCGAAAATATTTCATTTACATAAGCACCTTTGGTAGCGATTACAGCTGTGAGTACTTCTGGGTACGTCTTTAAGCGCTTTATACATCTGGATTCTGCAACATTTGTACATTTATCTTCAAAATTCTTAATTTCTGTCAAATTGGTGGTTGACCATTAAGCCAAAATTGTAACTCGGCCACTCAGGAACGTTCACTGTGTTCTTGATAACCAACTCCAGTGTAGATGTGGCCTTGTGTTTTAGGGTATTGTCCTGCTGAAAGGTGAATTTGTCTCCCAGTGTCTGTTGGAAAGCAGACTGTACCAGGTTTCCATATAGGATTTTGCCTATGCTTAGTTCCATTCCGTTTATATTTTTTATGCAGATAAATTCCCCGGTCATGCTGTGGGATGTTTTTTTAGCGGCAGGGACTGGGAGACTAGTCAGGATTGAGGGAAAGATAAATGATGCAAAGTTCAGATCCTTAATGAGAACCTGCTCAGGACCTCAGACTGGGGCAAAGGTTCACCTTCTAACAGGACAACAACCATAAGCACACAGCGAAGACAACGCAGGAGTGTGTCTGAATGTCATTGAGTGTTGAGCCAGAGTTTTTATTTTTAAAACATTTGCTAACATTTCTAAAAACCAGTTTTTGCTTTGTCATTATGGGGTATTGTGTGTAGATTGAGTGTGTGGGGGGGGACAATTGAATACATTTTAGAATAAGGCTGTAATGTAACATTTGGAATTTCGAATGCACTGTAGATGTGGAAGAAAGTTCACGTACACTACCGGTCAAAAGTTTTAGAACACCTACTCATTTAAGGGTTTTTATTTATTTTTACTATTTTCTACATTGTAGAATAATACTGAAGATATCAAAACTATGAAATAACATATGGAATCATGTAGTAACCAAATTGCCACCCTTTGCCTTGACTGCTTTGCACGCTCATTGGCATTCTCTGAACCAGCTTCATGAGGTAGTCACTTGGAATGCATTTCAATTAACAGGTGTGCCTTGTTAAAAGTTAATTTGTGAAATGTATTTCCTTTATGCGTTTGCGCCAATCAGTTGTGTTGTGACAAGGTAGGGGTGGTATACAGAAGATAGCCCTATTTGGTAAAAGACAAGGTCCATATTATGGCAAGAACAGCTCAAATAAGCAAAGAGAAACGACAGTCCGTCACTTTAAGATAAGGTCAGTCAATACGGAACAGAACTTTGAAAGTTTCTTCAAGTGCAGTTGCTTGAAAAAAAAACTATCTAGAGCTATGATGAAACTGGCTCTCATGAGGCCTTCATGGTCGAATTGCTGCAAAGAAACCACTACTAAAGGACACCAATAAGAAGAAGAGACTTGCTTGGGCAAAGAAACATGAGCAATGGACATTAGACCGGTGGAAATTTGTCCTTTGGTCTGGATTCCAAATTGGAGATTTTTGGTTCCAACCGCCGTGTCTTTGTGAGACGCGGTGTGGGTGAACGGATGATCTCTGCATGTGTATTTCCCACCGTATAGCATGGAGGAGGATGGGTTATGGTGTTGGGGTGCTTTGCTGGTGACACTGTCTGATTTATTTAGAATTCACACTTAACCATTAAGGCTACCACAGCATTCTGCAGCGATACACCATCTGGTTTGGGCTTAGTGGGACTATCCTTTTGTTTTTCAACAGGACAATGACCTAACACACCTCCAGGATGTGTAATGGCTATTTGATCAAGAATGAGAGTGATGGAGTGCTGCATCAGATGACTACAATGTAGAAAATAGTAAAAAATAAAGAAAAACACTTGAATGAGTAGGTGTTCTAGAACTTTTGACCAGTAGTAGGTTTGCGGGAGTAAGATTTACCTGGCCATCAATGGTCGAAGAGTGCTCTCAAATTATTGTGATTTATTAGTAATCAAGTTAGAAAAATGAGCCTGTCTGGCATTTCTAATTGGTCTCTGGGTATCATAATGGACCTGCGATTTTGACTTTCTCCACTTTGCCTTTTTTTAATGGATGTATTTCCTAATTCCAAAGAGCTCTTTGTTTTTAATGTGGCTTTTTTCAACATTACTGGAGCTGTAGCGTTAATGGTTGCACTTAATTTGCTATTCAAGTTATCAACTAAATCATCACAAGAGGAAGGCAATGTGGGTGAACCCCTTAATGGGTTACGCACCCAATGCATATGGGTCCAGATCATTTCGAAAATGGTCAGTAAATCAATCTTCCCAATCAAGTTGTCTGGCACCACATTTTCCAAACGGAAACCCTGCTTTGTCAATATATTCCCAGAAATAATGTGATTTCAGAGCTTTATCCTGTCATAATGTTGTACAGTAGCCTGGCTCATTTTCACTCGGTCTTTCATCCTTGACTTGGCTCATACAGCTGGTTAGCCTGCATAAGTCAGGTATTGTACCTTCTACACACTGGTGTACAGAATTAGATTTCAGGATTCTTATGCAATGCACTGGGTTAGTGAAGAATACAAATGAAGCTATGGGACTGATAGTAATTGCTTCATGTACCAAATTAGGAGAGTTTCTGCCGTAGTCTCAGGGCACAGTTTGAGAGGGAATGTTGTGATTAATTTCTCATGTCTCTCTTACAAGTGACATCAATAAGGGATCATAGCTTTCACCTGGTCAGTCCATGTCTGTTTTGTACACTCGGTGTATGCTGAGATCAGAGGTGTTTTAAATTCTCCATTGATATTACATATCAATTGAGAGAGTTTAAAACACATGGACTGACCCTGTTATCCCTTACTGATGTCACTTGTTAAATCCACTTCATTCGGTGTAGATGAAGGGGAGGAGACTGGTTAAAGAATGATTTTTAAGGCTTGAGATGTGGATTGTGTATGTGTGCCATTCAGGAGGTGAATGGGCAAGACGAAAGATTTGAACGGGGGTAGGGTAGTAACTGCCAGGCGCACCGTGTGTATCAACAATGGTCCACCAACCAAAGAACATCCAGCCAACATGACACAACTGTGGGAAGCATTGGATTCCACATGGGCCAGCATCCCTGTGGAACGCTTTCGATACCTTGTCCATACCCTGACGAGTTGAGACTGTTCTGAGGGCGAAAGAGGATGCAACTCGATATTAGGAAGATGTTCTTAATGTTTTGTACACTGTACATACAGACACACTTTATGAATAAATAAATACATAGTTTATGATATTATGCTTCATGTATCAGATGAATACTGAACAACAGTGTCATGAATTGAATAATTTTGTACCCTCACTGTCCAGATATCCCCTTGGTGTGAAATTCTTGCTCATTTAAACACCTCTCCTCCAGATGAGTTTGCCTACATCATTGTGTCCTTTGTCAACGCCACCCTGGTTCTGTCTATTGGAGAGACTGTAGAGGAAGTGACAGACTGGTTTCCTGGGGACCACCCCCACCCTCTCCTGCTCTCTGCTGGGGGAGGATGCTCTGGTGCAGGTCAGTATAACACATGCCTATGAAGGGCCCTGAACATGCACCTTATGCACTGTAGGGAATACAATGCTGATGGTAAAAGTGATAGAAATCTGAAGGGAGATTAAGTGCATGGGAGATGTAATATTGCTGTTGAAGTGATGAGTCTTTATCTCTTCTTTGACAGAATGATGGAGAGCGCTTAAACACATCAGCATTATACATGGACACCCTGGCCAGGCCCTTCCCCAGCCCTGTGTAAACTGTGAATTTTCTTGTGCAGGTGTATCCTGATGTGATCCGTCACATCCATGCTGATAAGCGTGTGAATGAGTGGAAGACTCAGGGAAGAAGACCATTGTGCCGTGGAGTCAACCAGAGGCAGGTGGTCATTGCTCTGACCGGAGGAGAGCTGGTTTACTTTTGAGATGGACATGGTGAGTAGTGAACCTTCATCCCCTGGGTGTTTTATTTAGTCAGCCAGGTACTGTCTTCTTTTAGTTTGACACTGTTTTTATCAGCCTTTTTTAGGATATCCAGAAGAATCTCCTGCTCAGTGTAAAGTTAATATTTCTTCAGACTCTAGATGTTTGATAACCGTCCACCTTTCTCTCTCTTCTCACTCTCTCTCCCTCCCCAGTCTGGCCAGCTGAATGAGTACACAGAAAGGAAGGAGATGTCAGCTGATGTGGTGTGTATGAGCTTAGCCAACGTCCAACCTGGCGAGCAGCGCTCCCGTTTAGTGTCTGTGGGGCTGGTCGACAACACAGTCCGCATCATCTCTATGGATCCCTCGGTATGACTCTTCTCAGGCTACAGTATTTCATTCCCTCTCTCTTTGAAAGCGAAGTCATCCAGAGCTCAGTTCCTCTGCTATTTTCCAATCAATCACAATTTAAGTTAAGTGGTGGGGGGTCCAATGGCCATATTGTTGATTTTGCCCTCTTTAGTCCGTGTTTGTACCATCTCTCTAAACTGTATGTAGCCCTAACCCTGCAGTGTTTGTCTGGTGCAGAACTGTCTCCAGCCCCTCAGTATGCAGGCCCTGCCAGCCCAACCTGAGTCTCTGTGTATAGTGGAGATGGGAGGAGTGGAGAAAGTAGATGAGCTAGGAGTGAAGGGCACTGTTGTGTTCCTCTACCTCAACATCGGACTACAGGTAAGGTTTCTGTCCTGTGATGTCTTGAGGCAAGGTTTGAAGAGAGGGAGTTTCTCTTGTCTCTTCACTGACTAAATAATAATGGCGAGTGTTTAAAAGCCTCT
Organism: Brachymystax lenok tsinlingensis; assembly: GCA_030435695.1. NCBI lineage: Eukaryota > Metazoa > Chordata > Actinopteri > Salmoniformes > Salmonidae > Brachymystax > Brachymystax lenok. The sequence goes on along the minus strand of CM059793.1, from coordinate 24,821,209 downwards.
GTCAGCATACATACATACATGCATACATACATACATACAGTTGAAGTCGGAAGTTTACATACACCTTAGCCAAATATATTTAAACTCTGTTTTTCACAATTCCTGACATTTAATCCTAGTAAAAGTTCCCTGTCTTAGTTCAGTTAAGATCGCCACTTTATTTTAAGAATGTGAAATGTCAGAATAATAGTAGAGAGAAGGATTTATTTCAGCTTTTATTTCTTTCATCACATTCCCAGTGGGTCAGAAGTTTACATACACTCAATTAGTATTTGGTAGCATTGCCTTTAAATTGTTTAACTTGGGTCAAATGTTTTGGGTACCCTTCCACAAGCTTCCCACAATCAGATGGGTGAGTTTTGGCCCATTCCCCCTGACAGAGCTGGTGTAACTGAGTCAGGTGTGTAGGCCTCCTTGCTCACATACACTTTTACAGTTCTGCCCACAATTTTCTATAGGATTGAGGTCAGGGCTTTGTGATGGCCACTCCGATACCTTGACTTTGTCGTCCTTAAGCCATTTTGCCACAACTTTGGAAGTATGCTTGGGGTCATTGTCCATTTGGAAGACCCATTTGCAACCAAGCTTTAACTTCCTGACTGATGTCTTGAGATATTGCTTCAATATATCCACATAGTTTTCCCTCTTCGTGATGCCATCTATTCTGTGAAGTGCACCACTCCCTCCTGCAGCAAAGCACCCCCACAACATGTTGCCACCCCCGTGCTTCACGGTCGGGATGGTGTTCTTTGGTTTGCAAGCCTCCCCCTTTTTCCTCCAAACATAACGATGGTCATTATGGCCAAACAGTTCTATTTTTGTTTCATCAGACCAGAGGACTTTTCTCCAAAAAGTACAATCTTTGTCCCCATGTGCAGTTGCAAACCGTAGTCTGCCTTTTTTATGGTGGTTTTGGAGCAGTGGCTTCTTCCTTGCTGAGCGGCCTCTCAGGTTATGTCGGTATAGGACTCGTTTTACTGTGGATATAGATACTTTTGTATCTGTTTCCTCCAGCAGCTTCACAAGGTCCTTTGCTGTTGTTCTGGGATTGATTTGCACTTTTCGCACAAAAGTACGTTCATCTCTAGGAGACAAAATGCGTCTCCTTCCTGAGCGGAATGACGGCTGCGTGGTCCCATGGTGTTTATACTTGCGTACTATTGTTTGTACAGATGAACGTGGTACATTCAGGTGTTTGGAAATTTCTCCCAAGGATGAACCAGACTTGTGGAGGGCTACAATTATTTTTCTGAAGTCTTGCCTGATTTCTTTAGATTTCCCCATTATGTCAAGCAAAGAGGCACTGAGTTTGAAGGTATGCCTTGAAATACATCCACTTGACTCAAATTATGTCAATTAGCCCATCAGAAGCTTCTAAAGCCAACTTAGTGTATGTAAACTTCTGACCCACTGGAATTGTGATACAGTGAATTATAAGTGACATAGTCTGTTTGTAAGCAATTGTTGGAAAAATGACTTGTGTCATGCACAAAGTAGATGTCCTAACCGATTTGCCAAAACTATAGTTTAACAATAAATTTGTGGAGTGGTTGAAAAATGAGTTTTAATGACTCCAACCTGTGTATTTAAACTTCCGACTTCAACTGTACATACATACAGTGAGGGAAAAAAGTATTTGATCCCCTGCTGATTTTGTACGTTTGCCCACTGACAAAGAAATTATCAGTCTATAATTTTAATGGTAGGTTTATTTGAACAGTGAGAGACAGAAGAATCCAGAAAAACGCATGTGAAAAATGGTATGAATTGAATTGCATTTTAATGAGGGAAATAAGTATTTGACCCCTCTGCAAACATGACTTAGTATTTGGTGCCAAAACTCTTGTTGGCAATCACAGAGGTCAGACGTTTCTTGTAGTTGGCCACCAAGTTTGCGCACATCTCAGGAGGGATTTTGTCCCACTCCTCTTTGCAGATCTTCTCCAAGTCATTAAGGTTTCGAGGCTGACGTTTGGCAACTCGAACCTTCAGCTCCCTCCACAGATGTTCTATGGGATTAAGGTCTGGAGACTGGCTAGGCCACTCCAGGACCTTAATGTGCTTCTTCTTGAGCCACTCCTTTGTTGCCTTGGCCGTGTGTTTTGGGTCATTATCATGCTGGAATACCCATCCACAACCCATTTTAAATGCCCTGGCTGAGGGAAGGAGGTTCTTACCCAAGATTTGACGGTATATGGCCCCGTCCATCGCCCCTTTGATGCGGTGAAGTTGTCCTGTCCCCTTAGCAGAAAAACACCCCTAAAGCATAATGTTTCCACCTCCATGTTTGACGGTGGGGATAGTTTTCTTGGGGTCCTAGGCAGCATTCCTCCTCCTCCAAACACGGAGAGTTGAGTTGATGCCAAAGAGCTCCATTTTGGTCTCATCTGACCACAACACTTTCACCCAGTTGTCCTCTGAATCATTCAGATGTTCATTGGCAAACTTCAGACGGGCATGTATATGTGCTTTCTTGAGCAGGGGGACCTTGCGGGCGCTGCAGGATTTCAGTCCTTCACGGCGTAGTGTGTTACCAATTGTTTTCTTGGTGACTATGGTCCCAGCTGCCTTGAGATCATTGACAAGATCCTCCCGTGTAGTTCTGGGCTGATTCCTCATCGTTCTCATGATCATTGCAACTCCACAAGGTGAGATCTTGCATGGAGCCCCAGGCCAAGGGAGATTGACAGTTCTTTTGTGTTTCTTCCATTTGCGAATAATCGCACCAACTGTTGTCACCTTCTCACCAAGCTGCTTGGCGATGGTCTTGTAGCCCGTTCCAGCCTTGTGTAGGTCTACAATCTTGTCCCTGACATCCTTGGAGAGCTCTTTGGTCTTGGCCATTGTGGAGAGTTTGGAATCTGATTGATTGATTGATTGCTTCTGTGGACAAGTGTCTTATATACAGGTAATTAACTGAGATTAGGAGCACTCCCTGTAAGAGTGTGCTCCTAATCTCAGCTCGTTACCTGTATAAAAGACACCTGGGAGCCAGAAATCTTTCTGATTGAGAGGGGGTCAAATACTTATTTCCCTCATTTAAAATGCAAATCTATTTATAACATTTTTCACATGCGTTTTTTCTGGATTTTTTTGTTGTTATTCTGTCTCTCACTGTTCAAATAAACCTACCATTAAAATTATAGACTAATAATTTCTTTGTCAGTGGGCAAACGTACAAAATCAGCAGGGGATCAATACTTTTTTCCCTCACTGTACATACATACATACATACATACACTGTGTGACTGCCTGTTTACTTCTGGCACTGTATTACTTGATAGTCTGTGCTCTAGTAGAACACATTCTAGAGGTAACATCAACATGTCTTTCCTAAGAACGGTGTGTTGCTCAGGACTGTGTTGGACCCAGTGACTGGAGACTTGTCTGATGCTCGTACTCGATACCTGGGGTCGCCACCTGTGAAGCTCTTCCGGGTCAGGATGCAGGGACAGGAAGCTGTAAGTGGAATGAGATTTTGTTGGTGTGGTTTTTCAGGGTTTGGGAGCTGAAATATAACATTGTATTAATATCCTTTCTGATAGGGGTGTAACAGTTCACCAAACCCATGGTTCGGTGTGTTTTGGGGTCACATTTCAGTACAGTGGGAAAATGTAAATGCCATTCACAATGTTCCTTGCATTTCTGTTGTGACCAGATTGTTATGTTGAGCCTCATGTTTCCACTCTGATGCTGTGTTTGTAACTATGTAGGAATTGACCAGTTGTGAAGTCATAAATACCAGTTGGGTGCATTCATGTGATTTTGATCTTGCTGAGAAACACAGATTGGCTATTGGCAACAAGCTGTCAACCATAAACTAAAAGTTCAGATCAAATCAATTTTTATTTGTCACATACACATGGTTAGCAGATGTTAATGCGAGTGTAGCGAAATGCTTGTGCTTCTAGTTCCGACCATGCAGTAATATCTAACAAGTAATCTAACAATTTCACAACAACTACCTTATACACACAAGTGTAAAGGAATGAATAAGAATATGTACATATAAATATATGGATGTGCGATGGCCGAACGACATAGGCAAGATGCAGTAGATGGTATAGAGTACAGTATATACATATGAGATGAGTAATGTAGGGTATGTAAACATTATATAAAGTGGAATTGTTTAAAGTGGCTAGTGATACATTTATTACATCCAATTTCTTTATTATTAAAGTGGCTAGAGAATTGAGTCAGTATGTTGGCAGCAGCCATTGGTGATGGCTGTTTAGCAGTCTGGTGGCCTTGAGATAGAAGCTGTTTTTCAGTCTCTCGGTCCCAGCTTTGATGTACCTGTACTGACCTCGCCTTCTGGATGATAGCGGGGTGAACAGGCAGTGGCTCGGGTGGTTGTTGTCCTTGATGATCTTTTTGGCCTTCCTGTGACATTGGGTGGTGTAGGTGTCCTGGAGGGCAGGTAGTTTATCCCCGGTGATGCATTGTGCAGTCCTCACTACCCTCTGGAGAGCCTTACGGTTGTGGGCGGAGCAGTTGCCGTACCAGGCGGTGATACAGCCCAACAGGACGTTCTCGATTGTGCATCTGTAAAAGTTTGTTTGTTTTTGGTGACAAGCCGAGTTTCTTCTGCCTCCTGAGGTAAAGAGGCGCTGTTGCGCCTTCACCACGATATAGGTTGCTTTTTATAAAGTAATGTATTGTTGCATTTAACTGTCGAATGCTGTTATCGAGGCCATTTCCTTAGTAGATGATTTCAGAGGTCACCATGTGGAAGAAGTAGGTGCTCAGGATGATGGATGAGTTTCCCACTAGTAATTACCAGTTTGTTGGCCATTCAAATGGATTCTTTCCAGTCGTGTGTGTGTGTGTGTGTACATAGTAAATTCCCACTTGGTTACAAACCCACCATGACACTGCCTCCTTCAGTGGCAGATGCCCACTTGTGACTCATAAAGGGGCCATATCTGTAGCATAGTACATCTCCCACTCCAGGCTAATGTGATGGGCTGTCACTGTTAAGGAAGCGCAATTGGCCTTTTTCATTGAAATCTTTGGTTTGCTTATATAGAGCGGGTACTAGCTGTTTGCTGAAATGGATGCATGAGGGAAGTTCGTAACGTGGCTCGAGCACTTTCACAAGGTGCTAAAATCCCCTATTCTCAAACATAGAGAATAGGCGCATATCCACGGCTATAAACCAAAGATTATAAATATAGCCTACCTATCGCTCTTGTAGTTTCTTTGGCCCAGTCAGAATCAGCTGCTTGAATGCAGAGGGGAGACGATGTTGTTGTTTCTTTGTGTTTGTCTTCCTCCAGTATACTGGGGTGATGTACGTGTGTCTACATATTTGAGGTGTTGGCAGCTGCGTAGGATATTCTCGTTGAGTGTGGCGACATCCTGTTAACGTTTTATCCACAACTCTTTGTCCGTGGCCGTTGTAATCTGCTGGGAGACAAACTGTTCCCAAAATGGAGATTTAAACGATGATGGAGGATCTTCCTGGTTTATCCACCACTGCGCCTCACAAAAGGACAGTTTGAAATGCGCCAGTTAGTATTACAATTTTGCACATAGGCTCTAGACAGAAATCTTTGTTTTCACAGCTCAGATTTACTCAACTTGCATAGCCTACAGTGTTTATTTATGTATTAATTCAGGTTCACAGTGTGGACCAAACCGAGATCCCCCATACCGTTGGTTACGATTACGTGTACAGTTACATCCTTACTCTCCGACCATTGATCCCCTCTATCTCCTTTAGGTGTTGGCCATGTCTAGCCGCTCCTGGCTGAGTTACTCTTACCAGTCCCGCTTCCACCCGATGCCCCTGTCCTATGAGACACTGGAGTACGCCTCAGCCTTCGCCTCTGAACAGTGTCCTGGGGGCATTGTGGCCATCTCCACCAACACCCTGAGATAGACAGACACACCCTTACACTCATACTCACAAAAAATCTAAATTCCTTTTGCATAATGAGGATGTCTTCATTGGCAAGATTTGAAGACGGGGAAGTTATGCTGTTGAAATGAGTCTCTATGTCCCTTCTGACAAACCAATGGAGAGAGCTTAAACATCTCTGATCTCAGCATTTACAGAGATCACATCTCGTATTGTCATTCCCCCTGAAGCATAGTAATTCTCAATTATAGCACTGATATTTAACTGATGAGGGATGTGTCCCATTACTTTATCTCAAGTTATTCCTGTTTCCATTATGGCCGTTATGCCATTAGACCTTGTGACACTGCCTTTGTCTCCCTCTTAGGATGGCCTTGAAGAAGCTTGGTGCCGTGTTCAACCAGGTGGCCTTCCCCCTGCAGTACACGCCTCGCAAGTTTGTCATCCACCCAGAGACCAGCAACCTGATCCTCATAGAGACTGATCACAATGCCTACACAGAGGCCACCAAGGCCCAGCGTAAGCAGCAAATGGCAGAGGTAGGGCTCTGACCAACAGGGTTGATGGTCTGAGAGGGTGGGAACAGGGTGACTTTGACTGAGGCTACATGTTGTACACCCAGGCTTTGTAGCTTGTCTAGGCTGATATTATGAAAGGGGTGTTATAAGATACGTAGGGCTGGCACAATTACCGACGGTTATGGATGAAGACTGTAAAATAACCGTGCTAACCGTTTTTGTGCGGTTGAGTCCTGTTTCTGCTGTAACGTGGACTATACAACGTGATGAAACTTTGTTGCTCCTTGCTGAAACTAGCAAGGTCTTGTAGCAAACAAGTCTTTGGTTGCCTAGACAACGCTCCCATGCCTGCAGCATATGCAGTCAAGAGCGGAGAAGAGGAGAAAATGTGCGCCTTTAAACAAAAATTATACAGTACCAGTCAAAAGTTTGGACACATCTACTCATTCACGACTTTTACTTTATTTTTACTATTTTCTACATTGTAGAATAATAGTGAATACATCAAAGCACCATCACACCACCTCCATGCTTAACGGTGGGAACCACACATGCAGAGATCATCCGTTCACCTACTCTGCGTCTTTCAAAGACACGGTGGTTGGAACCAAAAATCTCAAATTTGGACTCATCAGACCAGAGGACAGATTTCCACCAGTATAATGTACATTCCTTGTGTTTCTTGGCCCAAGCAAGTCGCTTCTTCTTATTGGTGTCCTTTAGTAGTGGTTTCTGTGCAGCAATTCGACCATGAAGGCCTGATTCACACAGTCTCCTCTGAAGTCTGTTTTGCTTGAACTCTGTGAAGCAGTTATTTTGGCTGCAATTTCTGAGGCTGGTAACTCCAATGAACTTATCCTCTGTAGCAGAGGTAACTCTGGGTCTTCCTTTCCTGTGGTGTTTCTCATGAGTCAGTTTCATCATAGCACTTGAGGGTTTTTGCGACTGCACCTGAAGTAACTTTCAAAGTTCTTGAAATGTTCCCTATTGACTGACCTTATAGTCTTAAAGTAATGATGGACTATCATTAATCTTTGCTTATTTGAGCTGTTCGTGCCATAATATGGACTTGATCTTTTACCAAGTAGGGCTATCTTCTGTATATCAACCCTACCTTGTCACAACACAACTGATTGTCTTAAATGCATTAAGAAGGTAAGAAATTCCACAAATTAACATTTAACAAGGCACACCTGTTATTTGAAATGCATTCCAGGTGACTACCTCCATGAAGCTGGTTGAGAGATTGCCAAGTGTGCAAAGCTGTCAAGGCAAAGGGTGGATACAAATATAAAATATATTTTGATTTAACACTTTTTTTGGTTACTACATGATTCCATATATGTGTTATTTCATAGTTTTGATGTCTTCACTATTATTCTACAATGTAGAAAATATTAAAAATAAATAAAAACCCTTGAATGAGTAGGTGTGTCCAAACTTTTGGCTGGTAATGTATAGATCTAAATTTTTTATTTTGGTGGGGTTATTACGGTGACTTTAGTAATTGGCTGACCAGTAACCATCATTCAAAATTCCATGGCCGACACAGCCGTACAGATACGCCAAACTTAAATAGAAATAATCGTAAGTATTTTTTTATAGCGCTTTTATAAAAAGAGAGGCTTAATTCAGGGCAGGGTTTGAGAATTGGGATGTTCTGCTGTTGACGAGTCTTCATGTCGAATAATAATGGAGAGAGTTTAATGACACGTCTGATCACAGCATATATACAGAGATTACACACAATGTAGATATTGACATGGGGAATTAGACTTTCAAATACTTTTCTTACCCTTGTGTGGCTCGCACCCCCTCCTTCCTGCTGTCTCTCTGTTTGTAACTGACATCACTTCTGTGTTGTGATCCCCAGCTCACCGCCCTCTACAGGAGATGGTTGAGGCAGCTGGTGAGGATGAGAGGGAGCTGGCAGCAGAGATGGCCGCTGCCTTTCTCAATGAGAACCTGCCAGAGGCCATCTTCGGGGCACCCAAGGCTGGGTCAGGCCAGTGGGCCTCTCTGGTGCGTCTTGTCAACCCCATCCAGGGCACCACTCTGGACCTGGTCCAATTGGAACAGAACGAGGCTGCCTTCAGGTGAGGACCGAGGAGAGGATAGCTGGAAAAAGGCTATTAGGGCAATGTTATTAATGCTGGTTTCAGCTATTCTCAGTGTAATTGCAGTGTATTCGTATGAGAGATGGTGAAACAAGGAATCAGACCTGTCATTCAGGGCAGGGTTTGAGGAGAGGGATGTCATGAGTCCTCATGTCTCTTCTCAGACTTAATAATAATAAAAACACATCTGATCACTGCATTATACACAGATTCCACAGTAATTGACATAGGGAATCAGACTGATGGGAAGTACTTCGGTTAGACGTGCTGATCTGTCTTTTCTGTCCCTGCAGTGTGACTGTGTCGGTTTGCCAGTGGAGGTGATGACTGGTATGTGCTGGTGGGGTGGCCCGGGACATGATCCTTAAACCCCGCTCGGTGGGAGGCGGTTTCATCTATACCTATCGGTTGGGAGGGGGAGGGGACAAGCTGGAGTTTAAGGTGAGTGACAGAAGATATGACTAATCCAGTGGTTTCTGGCTCTGGCTGGTTGACCGCAGCTGTGTGCACAGGAATTCTCCAACTGTTATTTCAGAAAGGTCATAATTGTGCTGAGAGAGTCAGAGTACTATCATACTTTCCGCCACCCCCTTCCCTTTACCCAACCCCAAGAGGGACAATGGTTACTTTGTTGAACCTTTTTCCAGTCATATCAGTATTCTACACTTTATTAATAGAATCAGAAACTTGAAGCTTTCACAAATGACCCTTTCTTTTAAAGATTACCTTTAATTCACATTATGTCAATGACTAATAAACACTTGTTGTTGAGATGGTAAATTAATAGGTATATGCATCTTTCCTTTTTAAGACTATTGAAGAACGATACGTTTTAGTTTACAGTTTTTTACAATTGCTTACACACTAAAATTAAACTTTTCCCACAATTAGCAAAACCTTACACTCAAGGAGCAAAACACAAGGCTAGATTTGCACAACTGTAAGCACATTGTCAGCTTCACACTATTTGCAAAACATTACACACAGTGATTTGCAAAACACTAAACACACTTGTATACATCAGACACAGAAGTATATCATGATGTCACTTCCTTGCAATTCCAAAGCACTGACTGTCAAATTACCACACCTATGAGCCAATCTGTTAAACACAGCCATCAGGTGCACAAACACATGATTGCTAAATTGTAGACACACCAATCAGGTTTAAGCACTATAACAATGCAGCAGGTAGGTTCACCTGCCTTCAACCAAAATGGAAGGAGTCAGAAGAAGAGTGAGGGTGAGAGGAGGAGTACACAAAGGAGGAGAAGGAGGTAGAGGAAGAGGCAGAGGCCGAGGAAGACCTGAAGCAGGAGGAGAACGTGCACAAAGAAGAAGAGGACCAAACTTATCAAATGACATTCGTGCAACACTAGTGGACCATGTTGTGAACCACGGATTGACGCTGAGGGAGGCTGGACTGAGAGTTCAGCCAAATCTTAGCAGAAATACAGTGGCATCTGTCATAAGGACTTTTCGACAGGAAAACAGGTAAAAGAAGATCTGTCTACAGTTACAGTAATCAGCCGCTTATTGTATGCACCATATCAGCACTTGTGATACCCCTTCCTGTGACATTGTACAGTAAGTTACATGTATTATTCTCTACATAGGATTGAGGGTCGGGAACGACAAGGAGGAAGGGGGCCCATATTCACGCAAGAACAAGAGAGAGAGATAATAAACATGGTTTTGGCCAATAATGCTATCAGGCTCAGAACTACAAGCAAACATTATCGGTGACCATGCCATTTTCAATAATGTCCATCAGGTCTCTCAGTCAACACTGGCACGCATCCTGAAAAGACATCAGGTTCAAATGAAACAACTTTATTGAGTGCCTTTTGAGCGGAATTCAGAGAGGGTCAAACGGCTGCGGCATGAGTATGTGGAGGTTTGTATTGTTCACTTTAGCACTGTGATGTTGCATACTGCACACATGACTTTTTTACATTAACTGTATACTAGACCTATCCTGAACTACACAATCTTGTCTTTCACTGTATTTCAGAGAGTTTGGCAGATGGATGCTGAGGAAATCCTGCATGAATTCATATATATTGATGAGGCAGGGTTCAACCTCACAAAAGCAAGAAGGAGAGGCAGAAATATAATTGGCCACAGGGCTATAATCAATGTCCCAGGGCAACGTGGGGGTAACATCACCCTTTGCGCTGCCATTTCACAGCATGGGGTTCTCCTCCGTCATGCCAAAATGGGCCCTTACAACAAACCTCACATTCTCGCATTTTTGGACCGCCGATTTTGGCCGATTTTGGTCTACGCCGCAGCTGTGCAAGGATGGATTCGACATTCAAGACGGTTCTTCCCGCGTTGTCTTGCTAATGAGGATATTGCTTGTGATGTTGATGAAATTCTCTGGCCAGATCCAGCTAGGCGAAGAGATAATGTATAGTATGTTTACTGTAGTATTTTCTGTACAATATTGTCCGTTTTTTTTCCGATTATTTTTTATGTTTGTTGTTATTTACTGTAATTGTAACCTGTACTGGATACAGTATTTTACTTTGTCTGTTGTTTGCTGAGCTAACAGTGTTATGCACACTACTGTAGTAGCATGAAAACTGGGACATGTTTAGTTGTGATTCTCCATGTTGACATGTTGACTGATTTGGGTATATGGAGAGAAATAAATGATATTTTCCTCAGTCTGCAGCATTGGTCTTGTGTAGTGTTTGTATAGTTGCACTTTCTCTGTGTACTTCATTTACAGTACTCTAATCACTGAGAATTAGACTTGCTAAAAGTGTTTTAGGTTAGCAACAGCAGTGTGTAACTGGTTCAAAAAGATTGAAGTCATATGAAATGTGTGTGTTTCGTATGGTAACAAAATATTGTTTTTATGAAGTGTATAGTTTTGACAAAAGTGTTCCATTTTGCAAATGATCTGAAGTGTTGTGCTACTTTGGTGTAGGGTTGTGCTAATTGTGTGTAGTGTTTTGACAAACCGGGCCCTGTTTTCAAAATTGTGCTTAAACAATTGAAAAAAAACTGTAAAGCGATTCGGTGCGATACGAGAGAATATTTGTTGCGTAAACACGTTCATTTTCCCATTCTAAATTCAAATCTGCTGCTGATGGAGCTCATGAGCTGTGTGTGTAAGTAATGTATGTCTATGGTGTATGTACTATGTAGGCACCTTAGCTGAGCCATAAGGAGACTAGGCATCTACCACCTCATAATCAGATTAGGGGGGGCAATGTAGCCTATTTTTGGCGAAGGGGTTTTGCCCCCCACTTTGGTTCTGAAATCACCATCATCTGCTAACTAACTTGTGCTAGTAATGTAGCAATATTTGTTTTCAAATTAGCTATGGCATAAGCCCTATTCTCACTGGACTAGTATTACTAAAGAATGTGTGTGTGATATATATATACAGTGGGGCAAAAAAGTATTTAGTCAGCCACCAATTGTGCAAGTTCTCCAACTTAAAAAGATGATAGAGGCCTGTAATTTTCATCATAGGTACACTTCAACTATGACAGACGAAATGAGAAAAAGAAATCCAGAAAATCACATTGTAGGATTTTTAATTTATTTATTTGCAAATTATGGTGGAAAATAAGTATTTGGTCAATAACAAAAGTTTATCTCAATACTTTGTTATATACCCTTTGTTGGCAATGACAGAGGTCAAACGTTTTCTGTAAGTCTTCACCAGGTTTTCACACACTGTTGCTGGTATTTTGGCCCATTCCTCCATGCAGATCTCCTCTAGAGCAGTGATGTTTTGGGGCTGTCGCTGGGCAACACAGACTTTCAACTCCCTCCAAAGATTTTCTATGGGGTTGAGATCTGGAGACTGGCTAGCCACTCCAGGACCTTGAAATGCTTCTTCTGAAGCCACTCCTTCGTTGCCCGGGCGGTGTGTTTGGGATCATTGTCATGCTGAAAGACCCAGCCACGTTTCATCTTCAATGCCCTTGCTGATGGAAGGAGGTTTTCACTCAAAATCTCACGATACATGGCCCCATTCATTCTTTCCTTTACACGGATCAGTCGTCCTGGTCCCTTTGCAGAAAAAACAGCCCCAAAGCATGATGTTTCCACCCCCATGCTTCACAGTAGGTATGGTGTTCTTTGGATGCAACTCAGCATTCTTTGTCCTCCAAACACGACGAGTTGAGTTTTTACCAAAAAGTTCTATTTTGGTTTCATCTGACCATATGACATTCTCCCAATCCTCATCTGGATCATCCAAATGCTCTCTAGCAAACTTCAGACGGCCTGAACATGTACTGGCTTAAGCAGGGGGACACGTCTGGCACTGCAGGATTTGAGTCCCTGGCGGCGAGTGTGTTACTGATGGTAGGCTTTGTTACTTTGGTCCCAGCTCTCTGCAGGTCATTCACTAGGTCCCCGTGTGGTTCTGGGATTTTTGCTCACCGTTCTTGTGATCATTTTGACCCACGGGTGAGATCTTGCGTGGAGCCCCAGATCGAGGAAGATTATCAGTGGTCTTGTATGTCTTCCATTTCCTAATAATTGCTCCAACAGTTGATTTCTTCAAACCAAGCTGCTTACCTATTGCAGATTCAGTCTTCCCAACCTGGTGCAGGTCTACAATTTTGTTTCTGGTGTCCTTTGACAGCTCTTTGGTCTTGGCCATAGTGGAGTTTGGAGTGTGACTGTTTGAGGTTGTGGACAGGTGTCTTTTATACTGATAACAAGTTCAAACAGGTGCCATTAATACAGGTAACGAGTGGAGGACAGAGGAGCCTCTTAAAGAAGAAGTTACAGGTCTGTGAGAGCCAGAAATCTTGCTTGTTTGTATGTGACCAAATACTTATTTTCCACCATAATTTGCAAATAAATTCATAAAAAATCCTACAATGTGATTTTCTGGATTTTTTTTCCTCATTTTGTCTGTCATAGTTGAAGTGTACCTATGATGAAAATTACAGGCCTCTCATCTTTTTAAGTGAGAGAACTTGCACAATTGGTGGTTGACTAAATACTTTTTTGCCCCACTGTGTATATATATATATATATATATATATATATATACACACACACACACACACACACACACACACACACACACTACCATTCAAAAGTTTGGGATCACTTAGACATTTTTAAATAACATCAAATTGATCAGAAATACAGTGTAGACATTGTTAATGTTGTAAATGACTATAATGACTATTGTAGCTGGAAACGGCAGATTTATTTATGGAATATCAGCATAGGCGTACAGAGGTCCATTATCAGCAACCATCACTCCTGTGTTCCAATGGCACGTTGTGTTAGCTAATCCAAGTTTATAATTTTAAAAGGCTAATTGATCATTAGAAAACCCTTTTGCAATTATGTTAGCACAGCTGAAAACTGTTGTGTTGAAACTGGCCTTCCTTAGACTAGTTGAGTATCTGGAGCATCAGCATTTGTGGGTTCGATTACAGGCTCAAAATGGCCAGGAACAAAGAACTTTCTTCTGAAACTCGTCAATCTATTATTGTTCTGAGAAATAAAGGCTATTCCATGTGATCAATTGCCAAGAAACTGAAGATCTTGTACAACGCTGTGTACTACTCCCTTCACAGAATAGCGCAAACTGGCTCTAACCAGAATAGAAAGGAGTGGGAAGCGCCGGCCCTCAACTGGCAGCTTCATTAAATAGTACCCGAAAAACACCAGTCTCAACAGTGAAGAGCCGACTCCGGTATGCTGGCCTTCCAGGTAGAGTTGCAAAGAAAACGCCATATCTTAGGCTGGCCAATGAAAAGATTAAGGTGGGCAAAATAACACAGACACTGGACAGAGGAACTCTGCCTAGAAGGCCAGCATCCCGGAGTCACCTCTTCACTGTTGACGTTGAGACTGTTTTTTTGTGGGTACTATTTAATGAAGCTGCCAGTTGAGGACTTGTGAGGCTTATGTTTCTCAAATAGACACTCTAATGTACTTGTCCTCTTGCTCAGTTGTGCACCGGGGCCTCCCGCTCCTCATTTTGTTTGTTAGCAGCGACGCTATTCTGTGTAACTCCGGTAGGGTGACATCTGAAAAATAATGCACTTGTTAGTGTGTACTAGTGCTCGACCAGTCGTAGAAAGCCAACATCACTCACGGCAGAGTGTTTGATTGTCAAGGGCAATGAATTCCATTATCTTGGTGTTAATGGATTTCACCTTAGTTGTCTCGCTGAAATTTTCTTCGTTTTTCAAATTACTTCTCAACTTATTTACTGCTCGATCCATACAGCAGACATTGTGGGCTAGGTTAGAAAAGCTGTGTTGCACGTGTAGCGCAACATTTTACCTTTCCAACAAGTCAGTTTGTCAAATTTCTGCCCTGCTAGAGCTGCCCCGGTCAATTTTAAGTGCTGTTATTGTGACGAGGAAACGTCTAGGAGCAACAACGGCTGTGCCGCGAAGTGGTAGGCCACTCAAGTTAACAGAACGGGATCGCGGAGTGCTGTAGCTCATAAAAGTTCTATCCTCTGTTACAACACTCAATACCAAGTTTTAAATTGCCTCTGGAAGAAACGTCAGCACAAGAACTGTTCGACGGGAGCTTGATGAAATGGGGTTTCATGGCCGAGCAGCCGCACACAAGCCTAAGATCACCATGCGCAAGCCTAAGATCACCATGGTGTTAGGCTTGCCTCCATTGGAAATGCATTCTCTGGAGTGATGAATCACGCTTCAACATTTTGGAGTCCGATGTACGAATATGGGTTTGGCGGATGCCAGGAGAACGCTACCTGCCCAAATATGAAGTGCCAACTGTAAAGTTTGGTGGAGGAGGAATAATGGTCTTGAGCTGTTTTTCATGGTTCTGGCTAGGCCGCTTACTTCCAGTGAAGGGAAATCTTAACGCTACAGCATACAATGACATTCTAGACGATTCTGTGCTTCCAACTTTGGTGGCTGTTATAGCAGCAAAGGGGGGACCAACTCCAAATGAATGCCCATAATTTTGGAATGAGCTGTTAGACAAGCAGCTGTTCACATTCTTTTGGCTATGTAGTGTATCTTGAACATTTGAAACAGGGACCGATACGTATTGGTGGATTGTTACATCCCTATAAAAGAATGTTGTTTTGATTGTCAGACTCCAGTGGAAGACGTTCCTCTGGCCATCGCTCCGTTCCATGGCTGTGTGCTGGTGGGCATTGGCAAACTGCTGCGCGTCTACGACCTAGGCAAGAAGAAGCTGCTGCGCAAGTGTGAGAACAGGGTGAGATGGGGAGCCTGATGTCTCTCACACACACACCTCAGTCCTGAGTTCTTCACCTCGTGTTGGCTCAGTTAAAAGGTAGATAAGATGTAACAAAAAAAAACAGTCATGGTCAAAAGTTTTGAGAATGACACAAATATAAATTTTCAAAGTCTGCTGCCTCAGTTTGTATGATGGCAATTTGCATATACTCCAGAATGTCATGAGTGATCAGATGAGTTGCAATTAATTGCAAAGTCCCTCTTTGTCATGCAAATAAACTGAATCCCAAACATTTCCACTGCATTTCAGCCCAGCCACAAAAGGACCAGCTGACATCATGTCAGTGATTCTCTCGTTAACACAGGTGTGAGTGTTGACGAGGACATGACTGGAGATCACTCTGTCATGCTGATTGAGTTTGAATAACAGACTTGAAGCTTCAAAAGGAGGGTGGAGCTCGGAATCATTGTTCTTCCTCTGTCAAACATGGTTACCTGCCAGGAAACACGTGCGTCATCATTGCCTTGCACACAAAGGGCTTCACAGGCAAGGATATTGCTGCCAGTAAGATTGCACCTAAATCAACCATTTATCAGATCATCAAGAACTTCAAGGAGAGCGGTTCAATTGTTGTGAAGAAGGCTTCAGGGCGTCCAAGAAAGTCCAGCAAGCGCCAGGACCGTCTCCTAAAGTTGATTCAGCTGCGGGATCGGGGCACCACCAGTACAGAGCTTGCTCAGGAATGGCAGCAGGCAGGTGTGAGTGCATCTGCACGCACAGTGAGGCGAAGACTTTTGGAGGGTGGCCTGGTGTCAAGAAGGGCAGCAAAGAAGCCACTTCTCTCCAGTAAAAACATCAGGGACAGACTGATATTCTGCAAAAGGTACAGGGATTGGACTGCTGAGGCCTGGGGTAAAGTCATTTTCTCTCAATTTCTCCCCTTTCCGATTGTTTGGGGCATCCGGAAAAAAAGCTTGTCCGGAGAAGACAAGGTGAGCGCTACCATCAGTCCTGTGGCATGCCAACAGTAAAGCATCCTGAGACCATTCATGTGTGGGGTTGCTTCTCAGCCAAGGGAGTGGGCTCACTCACAATTTTGCCTAAGAACACAGCCACGAATAAAGAATGGTACCAACACATCCTCCGAGAGCAACTTCTCCCAACCATCCAGGAACAGTTTGGTGATGAACAATGCCTTCTCCAGCATGATGGTGCACCTTGCCATAAGGCAAATGTGATAAGTGGCTCGGGGAACAAAACATCAATATTTTGGGTCCATGGCCAGGAAACTCCCCAGACCTTAATCCCATTGAGAACTTGTGGTCAATCCTCAAGAGGCGTGTGGACAAACAAAAACACACAGATTCTGACAAACTCCAAGCATTGATTATGCAAGAATGGGCTGCCATCATTCAGGATGTGGCCCAGAAGTTCATTGACAGCATGCCAGGGTGGATTGCAGAGGTCTTGAAAAAGAAGGGTCAACACTGAAAATATTGACTCTTTGCATCAACTTCAATGTAATTGTAATGTAATTGTCAATAAAAGCCTTTGACACTTATGAAATGCTTGTAATTGTACTTCAGTATTCCATAGTAACATCTGACAAAAATATCTAGACACTGAAGCATCTAACTTTGTGGAAATGTATATTTGTGTCATTCTCAAAACCTTTGGCCACGACTGTGTCTGTGTGTGTGTGTGTGTGTGTGTGTGTGTGTGTGTGTGTGTGTGTGTGTGTGTGTGTGTGTGTGTGTGTGTGTGTGTGCGTGCGTGCGTGCGTGCGTGCGTGCGCGCGCGCGCATGCATGCATGCATGCATACACTTAGGTTGGAGTCATTAAAACTAGTTTTTCAACCACTCCACAAATCTTTCTTGTTAACAAACTATAGTTTTGGCAAGTCTGTTAGGACATCTACTTTGTGCATGACACAAGTAATTTTTCCAACAATTGTTTACAGACAGATTATTTCACTTATAATTCACTGCATCACAATTCCAGTGGGTCAGAAGTTTACATACACTAAGTTGGCTTTATAAGCTTCTGATGGGCTAATTGACATAATTTAAGTCAATTGGAGGTGTACCTGTGGATGTATTTCAAGGCCTACCTTCAAACTCAGTGCCTCTTTGCTTGACATTATGGGAAAATCTGAAGAAATCAGCCAAGACCTTAGAAAAAAATGGTAGACCTCCACAAGTCTGGTTCATCCTTGGGAGCAATTTCCAAAAGCCTGAAGCTACCAAGTTCATCTGTACAAACAATAGTACGCTAGTATAAACACCATGGGACCACGCAGCCGTCATACCGCTCAGGAAGGAGACGCGATGAATGCACTTTGGTGTGATAAGTGCAAATCAATCCCAGAACAACAGCAAAGGACCTTTGAAGATGCTGGAGGAAACGTGTACAAAAGTATCTATATCCACAGTAAAACGAGTCCTATATCGACATAACCTGAGAGGCCGCTCAGCAATGAAGAAACCACTGCTCCAAAACCGCCATAAGAAAAGCCAGACTACGGTTTGCAACTTCACATGGGGACAAAGATCATACTTTTTGGAGAAATGTCCTCTGGTCTGAAAAAAATATAACTGTTTGGCCATAATGACCATCATTATGTTTGGAGGAAAAAGGGGGATGCTTGCAAGCCGAAGAACACCATCCCGACCGTGATGCATGGGGGTGGCAGCATCATGCTCTGGGGGTGCTTTGCTGCAGGAGGGACTGGTGCACATCACAAAATAGATGGCATCATGAGGGAGGAAACTTATGTGGATATATGGAAGCAACATCTCAAGACATCAGTCAGGAAGTTAAAGCTTGGTCGCAAATGGGTCTTCCAAATGGACATTGACCCCAAGCATACTTCCAAAGTTGTGGCAAAATGGCTTAAGGACAACACAGTCAAGGTATTGGAGTGGCCAGCCCTGACCTCAATCCTATAGAAAATTTGTGGGCAGAACTGAAAAAGCATGTGCGAGCAAGGAGGCCTACAAACCTGACTCAATTACACCAGCTCTGTCAGGAGGAACTTATTGTGGGAAGCTTGTGGAAGGCTATGCAATCTGATACACGTCAAATCAGTTTTCTTGATTTTCTGATGTTGTGTGAAAATAATGTTCTATACCATGATCTTTACAGGAAACCTACTGATCGTAACAGTTTGTTGAGGGCTGACAGTTGTCACCCACTTCCCTTGAAAAAATACACTGCTCAAAAAAATAAAGGGAACACTTAAACAACACAATGTAACTCCAAGTCAATCACACTTCTGTGAAATCAAACTGTCCACTTAGGAAGCAACACTGATTGACAATAAATTTCACATGCTGTTTTGCAAATGGAATAGACAACAGGTGGAAATGATAGGCAATTAGCAAGACACCCCCAATAAAGGAGTGGTTCTGAAGGTGGTGACCACAGACCACTTCTCAGTTCCTATGCTTCCTGGCTGATGTTTTGGTCACTTTTGAATGCTGGCGGTGCTTTCACTCTAGTGGTAGCATGAGACGGAGTCTACAACCCACACAAGTGGCTCAGGTAGTGCAGCTTATCCAGGATGGCACATCAATGCGAGCTGTGGCAAGAAGGTTTGCTGTGTCTGTCAGCGTAGTGTCCAGAGCATGGAGGCGCTACCAGGAGACAGGCCAGTACATCAGGAGACGTGGAGGAGGCCGTAGGAGGGCAACTAGCAGGACCACTACCTCCGCCTTTGTGCAAGGAGGAGCACAGCCAGAGCCCTGCAAAATGACCTCCAGCAGGCCACAAATGTGCATGTGTCTGCTCAAACGGTCAGAAACAGACTCCATGAGGGTGGTATGAGGGCCCAACGTCCACAGGTGGGGGTTGTGCCTACAGCCCAACACCGTGCAGGACGTTTGGCATTTGCCAGAGAACACCAAGATTGGCAAATTCGCCACTGGCGCCCTGTGCTCTTCACAGATGAAAGCAGGTTCACACTGAGCACGTGACAGACGTGACAGAGTCTGGAGACGCCGTGGAGAACGTTCTGCTGCCTGCAACATCCTCCAGCATGACCGGTTTGGCGGTGGGTCAGTCATGGTGTGGCATTTCTTTGGGGGGGCCTCCATGTGCTCGCCAGAGGTAGCCTGACTGCCATTAGGTACCGAGATGAGATCCTCAGACCCCTTGTGAGACCATATGCTGGTGCGGTTGGCCCTGGGTTCCTCCTAATGCAAGACAATGCTAGACCTCATGTGGCTGGAGTGTGTCAGCAGTTCCTGTAAGAGGAAGGCATTGATGCTAAGGACTGGCCCGCCCGTTCCCCAGACCTGAATCCAATTGAGCACATCTGGGACATCATGTCTCGCTCCATCCACCAACACCACGTTGCACCACAGACTGTCCAGGAGTTGGCGGATGCTTTAGTCCAGGTCTGGGAGGAGATCCCTCAGGAGACCATCCGCCACCTCATCAGGAGCATGCCCAGGTGTTGTAGGGAGGTCATTCAGGCACGTGGAGGCCACACACACTACTGAGCCTCATTTTGACTTGTTTTAAGGACATTACATCAAAGTTGGATCAGGCTGTAGTGTGGTTTTCCACTTTAATTTTGAGTGTGACTCCAAATCCAGACCTCCATGGGTTGATAAATTTGATTTCCATTGATAATTTTTGTGTGATTTTGTTGTCAGCACATTCAACTATGTAAAGAAAAAAGTATTTCATAAGATTAATTCATTCAGATCTATGATGTGTTATTTTAATGTTTATTTTTTTGAGCAGTGTAGTTTGCCCTACAGCCAATTCTATCGAATCAAAATAATTTGTAAAAAACAATCAGATTTTGACAGAAATATGGCTGAGACTCAAAGAAAATTCAAGGAGAGGGGGTACAAAAATGATCAGATTAATTTTGCCATTGAGAAAATTCAAAACAGAACGAGACATGACCTTTTTCAAGGTCAGTCTTGCAAAAAGAAGCATTCTTGCGTTCTAACTACCCGCTATTCAAAGTGCTCTGAACAAATTAAGGGCATCGTTCACCAACATTGGCACATTCTAAAATCTGATGATAGTCTCGGTAATGTGTTTTTGGACCCTCCCTTGGTCGTATTCTCGCGGGGTAGAAATCTCAGAGACCAATTAGTAAACTCTGATTTACCTCCCCAAGATATTCCTTAACAACGTCTATTTGCGCCCCTACTGGATGGGTATTACAAGTGTAATGGCTGTGCTCAATGCAATGGCACTTATAAATGTAGATCCTTCAAAACACCCCCAAACAGGGAAACAGATCCCAATCAAAGGTGTTATTTATCTTATAACTTGTCCTTGTGGTAAAGATTATGTGGGTAAAACAAAGCGTGAATTAACAGTACGTATCTCAGAGCATCGTAGCACCATTAGGTGCAAAAACTCTACTTACCCAGTTGCGGCCCACTTTTTGGAAGCAAACACCCTCCCTAGGAGAGGGGGTGACCTCTATAATTTATTGTTAAAACGAAAGGCTGCCTGGATCTTTAATTTAAAGACCCTTGCTCCCTTCGGTCTCAACGTAGACTTTGATCTGAAGCCATTCTTGTGATTGTTGTGACTTTGCCATTGTAATTGTTTGCAGGCTTATGTAGCCCAAATTGAATCTATAATCGTATGCTATCCATTTTTGTTTTCTGTATGTTCTTTGTAAGCCATTTTAATATTTGAGAATTAACCAATGATATTAGGCCACACTTTGCCATGATTACAGACACCTGTGTGTGTGTCTTTTTACACTATGTAAACGAGTCACCTCGCAATGTTTGTGATTATACCCTGATGAAGACAGCTTGCCTGTCAAAACGTTGGACGTTACATTTTTGCATCTGTTCTCCTAGAGTGTGCGGCTCTCCTTTATTTTCAAGTTTTCCACTCCACCAGCCAGCACCTCGCCTAAATAGGTGTGCATTTCTTTTTCCTCTAGATTAAGCTTGTGGAAAGCTACCTGAAACGTTTGACCCAAGTTAAACAATTCAAAAGCAAAGTTACCAAATACTAATTGAGTGCATGTAAACTTCTGACCGACTGGGAATGTGATGAAAGAAGTAAAAGCTGAAATAAATCATTCTCTCTACTATTATTCTGACATTTCGCATTCTTAAAATAAAGTGGTGATTTTAACTGGCCTAAGACAGGGAGTTTTTACTAGGGTTAAAAGTCAGGAATTGTGAAAAACTGAGTTTAAATATATTTGGCTAAGGTGTATGTAAACTTCCGACTTCAACTGTGTATATATAGGGAGGGAGAGAGGGACTCTACAGTGTTATGATTTTATCCCTGGTATGATTTTGGTTTCACACTCAATTACCAATGGATCCTGAAGTTTGCTATTCTTACATGTTACAATGTTGACACAGAGGAAGTATCTGCAGGAAGACTAACCTAAATACTAACTTCAGGTTAAAGTCTCAAAGTAATCAAGATAACCACTTATTGGGAAGATTGCTTTGTGAGAATTTCCTTTCAAAAGAAAAGAGGGCAAGGATAAAAGGCCACCAGAGGACATTTTACCATGGGCAACCTCTTGTTTATATTCCAGACCTTTCAAATAAAATCCATATGGCAGTAGTAGGTCAGTTTATGACATATATTTAGTTGTTTAACTTCTTACGGAGTGGTGGGGCCCCACTCCCGACACTACCCTGTGAAATGCAAGGCGCCAAATTCAAAATCCAAAAGTTGAATTATTAAACATGCATCAATATACAAGTGTTTCATAGTCATCAAAAGCTCTGCTTCTTGGCAATATCACAGCGTTGTTAGATTTCAAAAAGGCTTTACGGCGAAAGCACCACATTTGATTGTTTGAGAAAGGAAAAAAACAAAGAACGCACCAGCCGGGAGTGCGCATTTACTTCTATTGACATCTGTGTGGACACTTCCTTATTCGTCTTCTTCTCTGCTCTAAAAGCATCTAAAAAGAATCAGAACACTTTCTCGAGACTGTTGACGTCCAGAGGAAGCAATAGGTATTGCATTCATATGCCCTTATATGGGCATTTTCATAAGGGAGGGGTTCTAAATGAGGCAATGTGTCAAAACCACTTTTTCCAGAACTTCCTCGGGTTTTCGCCTGCCATATCCGTTCTGTTATACTCACAGACAAAATGTTAACACTTTTAGAAAATTCTGAGTGTTTCCTATCCAATGGTACTAAATATGTGCATATCCTATTTTCAGGGCCTGAATAGGAGGCATTTTACTTTGGGCACGCCAGGCTCTCCAAAACGGTCACCTCGTGCGCTGCTCCCAAAGAAGTTAATAATGTCATCTGTCTCGTTTCCAGCATGTCCCCAACCTGGTGACAGGCATCCACACCATCGGTCAGTGGGTCATAGTTACTGACGTACAGGAGAGTCTGTTCTGGGTGCGCTACAAGCGTAGCGAGAATCAGCTGATCATCTTTGCCGACGACACCCACCCTTCGCTGGGTCAACACCACCTGTCTGCTGGACTACGACACCATGGCTTCAGCTGACAAGTTTGGCAACATCAGCATATTATGTGGTCTAATCAAGGAATCTGTCTGTTTGTCTCTCTGGATCACAGTTTGTCTTGGTTGTGGTTTGCCTCATCCCAGACCCGGCCTATAACAGACCAGCTGTCCAGGCCAAATCGCTGTTTAACATGCTGTTTTCCATTTAGCCGTTTATTGGAAGCAACTGTTTTTAGGAGCAACTTTTTTTTTTAGGTAGTCAGTGGGAAATTCCCTACAATTTGACTTATTGTGGGCAAGTGGTTAAAAGGGTGCATGTAAGCAGTGTTCTGGGTGGGAGTGTGAAGTGAGTTAGAATGTTTCTGTAATGGCCATGTCTGTCTGATCCTGTACCATGTCTCTTGTTCTGTGTCAGGCTGAAGTGATCATGAACTACCATGTCGGGGAGACTGTGCTGTCACTGCAGAAGACCACACTGATACCCGGCGGCTCAGTCTCTGGTCTACACAACACTGTCTGGAGGCATTGGCATCCTGGTGCCCTTCACCTCCCACGAGGTACCTGAGACACACACACACACACATTCATTAAATACCTAAAGTACACATCATCCGTATTGAGAACTGCCTTCATTGGCAGGACTTGAAAACAGGGGAGTTATGTTCATAGAATAAGGAATTAGAATACTAGAATGTACATAAACCTTCTTATGATGGGATGTAGGTCAGGGAGTTGGTCAACCATGGTTTGCCAGTGCTGTGATAAGATATATTGTAAAATAATGAATTTGAAGAATTTATCTGCACTGTATGTTTGTTAGCTAGCTAGCCAGAACGTTTGAGGAATGTTTCCATACATTTGTCTAATTAACTGCCAACATTCCATTCAAACAATGTATTCAATCCACAGCCATACACTGGCTGAAATCAGTTGATGATAGGACTTCGACAAGTTGTAATTCAACAAGTACTGATATTGTACCATTTAATGGTACCCACAGCTTTGCATGAAAACAACAATTCTGACATTTGTAGTTTGTTTACATATATTTTAGAGGCTATTTGTATACATTTGTATAAAACCTTTATAAACTGTATTTATAATTATGACAATATTTTAGGTTGACAATTCTGTTACACAATGTCTGTTATCACGTCTTTTATTTTCCTTTAAGTAAAATCAGGATTATGCCTCTACTGCTGTTAATTCCTATTAGTGGTTTGGATTTGTCCCTGACCAATATGGCTGCCATTTTCACCCCATTCTGGAACTTTGAAGGTTGATGACATAGCTCCTCTAATAATTTAATAGGATCTCTATGTCTATGTTGTTGAAGTGATGTCATGTCTCTTCTCTGACAAACCAATGGAGAGCGCTTAAACATCTCTGATCTCAGCATATAGTCGTGGCCAAACGTTTTGAGAATGACACAAATATACATTTCCACAAAGTTTGCTGCTTCAGTGTCTAGATATTTGTGTCAGATGTTACTATGGAATACTGAAGTATAATTACAAGCATTTCATAAGTGTCATATTGACAATTACATGAAGTTGATGCAAAGAGTCAATATTTGCAGTGTTGACCCTTCTTTTTCAAGACCTCTGCAATCTGCCCTGGCATGCTGTCAATGAACTTCTGGGCCACATCCTGAATGATGGCAGCTCATTCTTGCATAATCAATGCTTGGAGTTTGTCAGAATCTGTGTGTTTTTGTTTGTCCACACGCCTCTTGAGGATTGACCACAAGTTCTCAATGGGATTAAGGTCTGGGGAGTTTCCTGGCCATGGACCCAAAATATTGATATTTTGTTCCCCAAGCCACTTATCACATTTGCCTTATGGCAAGGTGCTCCATCATGCTGGAAAAGGCATTGTTCGTCACCAAACTGTTCCTGGATGGTTGGGAGAAGCTCTCGGAGGATGTGTTGGTACCATTCTTTATTCGTGGCTGTGTTCTTAGGCAAAATTGTGAGTGAGCCCACTCCCTTGGCTGAGAAGCAAGGGAGTGGTCCTGGCGCTTGCTGGACTTTGTTGGGCGCCCTGAAGCCTTCTTCACAACAATTGAACCGTTCTCCTTGAATTTCTTGATGATCTGATCAATCTGATCAATCTCCGCTCCTACTACTTCCCTGTAAAGGTGGGTACTATCCAATTTAAGTTGACTTACTATTTCCATAGGATGGTGAGACAAAGAATGCCGCACTTTATACTCCCTGCTACTAATTCCTCAGCAAGTAGATGGAATTTGTACAGAGGACACCACTATGTTTACAAATGGAGTCTGGTACCAAATCCACTGGGTGAAATGTTATGCCAAGAACCAACTGGTGTGTGTGTGTGGGGGAGGCTCTTTCCAAGTCCAGTACGTTTGGCAGGATCATCAGACATGCTGTGAATTCTGTGTCAAACGTGATGGCAGAAATAAATCAGAAGCCTTGTTCTTTTGCCAGACAGTCTGCCTACTGTATCTGACATTCTTCCTCTGTCCTGT
This sequence comes from Brachymystax lenok tsinlingensis, assembly GCA_030435695.1. NCBI lineage: Eukaryota > Metazoa > Chordata > Actinopteri > Salmoniformes > Salmonidae > Brachymystax > Brachymystax lenok. The sequence goes on along the minus strand of CM059793.1, from coordinate 24,795,587 downwards.
CTATCTGTGTGTCTGCAGAATGTGATAGACGGAGATCTGTATGAGCAGTTCAACTCCACGGACCCCCACAAGCAGAAGAGTGTTGCTGAAGAGCTGGACCGTACACTACCTGAGGTCTCAAAGAAACTGGAGGACATCCGCACACGTTATGCCGTCTAGAACCCTCATGTTCTGTACATGCACAAATACACTCACACATACAAACTGTCATTTACAACAACTGACATGTTGAGACTGCTGCGCGGTGGAAGTCCTGTTCCGCTGTGTTAACATGAAGAGGAGGTGGGAGCTTTCATGGATTCCTGACGAAGTCGGCAGAACATTTTTCGAAGTCTTCATCTGTAGGTGCTCAGATTTGTCCTATAGGCCCTGATTTGTTTGTTAGGCCTATAAATACTTACATCTATGGTGAATATTTACCCCGTGGTTTTCACTCATAGGATGCCATTTAAACCTAGCCGGATTCTTTAGAATGTATCATGTGTATATCATCAGTGCTATAGACGCATACAGGAGCATTCATTGGGTTTTAATGTGTGTGACGCATGGCCTAGTAAACCTTTTGATATAATTAGGTCAACTGTTTTTGCATTGTGTATTTGTTGAAACAATCAATGTTGAGCCTTTTTGTTGTAATTAAGTGCCACAAATGAAAAGGACTTTGTTTTCTTTTTTATGTCAATTTTAATCCTAAAAAGATTTTAGATTCTCAAGCAGCTCTTTTTTTATGGGCTTAAAAGGTGTATTCCTTGCTGGACAAATTGTCCACATCTATTGTACAAGATTACAGGATTGTGTACAATAGCAAAGTAATACAGCCGGGTGGTGGACCTCAATAATTTTTTTTGCCCTTTATTTGTAGATGAAGTACTGCCTTGTCTGTGTCACTATAGCTATGTTCCCATTAACTTGCCCAGTGTTTTTTTTATTCTATTTTTTAGAAAGTTTGCATAAAAAAATAAACGTGACAATTGCCTGCTAGGGTGTTTCCATTTAACTATCTTGTCCATAAAAACATCTGGTTGTAACGTCACACACACAAAAGAAAAATACTCTCACAACCTACAGTAGCTAGGTTTCTATCCATTTGGCAAGATTTTCGTGTGAATATTTTAAAATCCTCCAAAATAATGTGCAGTTTCCCACCAGAGATGTTTCCATCAAATGTACATGTTGCAGATAAAAGCCTGTACATGATAACACGGTGCACAAAAAAATACCTTTGCGATTAAATTCCCATGTACTGAAAAAACATTTGAATAGATTTCTCACAGAAAAATGTTGTGTTCTATAGCGAGTGTGCCCACTCTGGTCTATCGGAATGCATGGATTAGAATTAATTTCTCAGAACAAGAATAGACTGACGAGTTTCATAAGGTCTTTGTTTCTGGCCATTTTGAGCCTGTAATCAAACCCACAATTGCTGATGCTCCAGATACTCAACTAGTCTAAAGAAGGATTGTTTTATTGCTTCTTTAATCAACACAACAGTTTTCAGCTGTGCTAACATAATTGCAAAAGGGTATTCTAGTGATCAATTAGCCTTTTATATGATAAACTTGGAATCGCTTGGATAAACTTAGATTAACAATGTCTACACTGTATTTCTGATCAATTTGATGTTATTTTAATGGACAAAGGTGCTTTTCTTTAAAAAACAAGGACATTTCTAAGTGACCCCAACCTTTTGAATGATTGTGTGTGTGTATATATAACTGACCCCAAAGTTTTGAACAGTAGTGTATATACTGTAGGCTGCAACCTCTAATGCAGGGGTGGGCAAACTTTTTGGCTCGAGGGCCACATTGGGATTTTGAAATTCAAGAGGGACCCATTTTTTTGGAGGACAAATTGTTTCTTAAAATCAATTTGCAGGGGCAACACATTGGTGTGGCTGGCTTCCGAGTTAAGTGGATATTGTGCCAAGAAGCAGTGCGGCTTGGATTTCAGAGGACGCACGGCTCTCGAGTCCGTACAGGAGTTGCAGCGATGGGACAAGACTAAATTGTTTGTTTAACGAGGTAAGGCAGAACAAATTCTTATTTACAATGATGGCCTACCCCAGCCAAACCCAGACAATGCTGAGACAATTGTGCACCACCCTATGGGACTCACAATCATGTGAAGCAGCCTGGATTTGAACCAGGGATGCCTCTTGCACTGCAGTGCCTTAGACCGCTGCGCCACTCAGAGCCCACTCGGGAGCTACCAATTGGATACCATGAAATTGGGGAGAAAAAAGGGGTAATGTACTTTGCCCCCCCTTGCACTAATGTGCTAGTGATGGCTATTTAATAGTCTGATGGCCTTGAGATAGAAGCTGTTTTTCAGTCTCTCAATCCCAGCTTTGATGCACCTGTACTGACCTGGCATTGTGGATGATAGAGGGATGAACAGGCAGTGGCTTGGGTGGTTGTTGTCCTTGATGATCTTTTTGGCCTTCCTGTGACATCGGGTGCTGTAGGTGTCCTGGACGGCTGGTAGTTTGTCCCGAGTGATGTGTTTGGCAGACCGCACCACCCTCTGGAGAGTCTTGCGGTTGCGGGCGGTGCAGTACCAGGCGGTGATACAGCCCAACAGGATGCTCTCAATTGTACATTTGTAAGACTTTGTGAGGGTTTTAGGTGCCAAGCCAAATTTCTTCAGCCTCCTGAGGTTGAGGAGGCGCTGTTGCACCTTCTTCACCACGCTGGCTGTGTGGGTGGACCATTTCAGTTTGTCAGTGATGTGTACGCCGTGGAACTTGAAGCTTTCCACCTTCTCCACTGCGGTCCCGTCGATGTGGATAGGGGGGGTGCTCCCTCTGCTGTTTCCTGAAGTCCACGATCATCTCGTTTTGTTGACGTTGAGTGAGAGGTTCTTTTCTTGGCACCACACTCCCAGAGCCCTAACCTCCTCCCTGTTGGCTGTCTGGTCATTGTTGGTAATCAAGCCTACTACTGTCTGCAAACTCGATGATTGAGTTTAGTCGTGCGTGGCCACGCAGTCATGGAGGACAGGACCCAGTTGCACAGGGCGGGGTTAAGATCCAGGGCCTCGAGCTTAATGATGTGCTTAATGATGAGCTTGGAGGTTACTATGGTGTTAAATGCTGAGCTATAGTCAATGAGCAGCATTCTTACATAGGTATTCCTCTTGTCCAGATGGGATAGGGCAGTGTGAAGTGCGATGGCATCCTCTGTGGATCTATTGGGGAGGTAAGCAAATTGAAGTGGGTCTAGGGTGACAGGTAAGGTAGCGTTTGATCCTTCACTGAAAGTTGATACGTGTGGGCTATTCATATATAGGCTATGTGAAGCACTGACTCAATTTATCGATTCAGTTATTGTTTTCTTGTTCAAACCGCGAGCAACACCTGTCAAACTCAGACATTTCTCTCAAAGCATAGGGATGTATATTTGCACGGGACTAGTATTATCAGAGGACTTTGGAGTTTGCCAAAAAACAGTAGATTATTCTGGCTGGAATTGTAAGTCTCCTGCCATGTAAAAATGATTGGCATGGCAGATTACAGATGTGTTTTGTGCTTGTGCACATAATTACATTACCTGACCTTCCCCAGTAAAATTAATCCCGTCCAAATACGGCTATAGTGGGAGGGCCACGTCACCTCGACTACAAGTTTACATCAATAAGATGGCTATTCTAAATATTTGCCCATAAAAGCTCGCATAATTCATTTTACCAACACAGACCTATTGGTATTGTCATGAGGTCAGATAAAATGCAAATGTGAGAGCATGTGACTTCAAATATTTTTTTTACTTGATTATCAATGTGGGTGTTACTAAGGCAATTAGTCAATGTTGTGACGTGTATTATTAGGACATTCAAATATCTTTATTTTTCCAGGAAAGGCACTGATGCCTAACAACTATACTGACATCGATTTAGCAGTGGGTTATGCTGAGTCACTTCTCCTTTTCATTTCAACTTGTCATTCAACAGCAGAACATTATACTATCATGCCATTGTTGAGGTTTGTGAGGTTGGTGAGAACATACAGTGCATTAGGAGTTAAGTATTCAGACCCCTTTACTTTTTCCACATTTTGTTACGTTCAAGCCTTATTTTAAAATGGATAAAATAAAAAAAATCCCTTAACAATCTACATGTCACGACTTGTAGTCGTGTTGGTCCCTCTCCTTGCTCGGGTGGCTTTCGGCGGTCGATGTCACCGGCCTTCTAGCCGCCACCGATCCATTATTCATTTTCTGTTGGTTTTGTCTTCCTTTTTCACACACCTGGTTTACATTCCCTTGATTACATGTTCCTTATTTAACCCTCTGTTTCCCCCATGTTTTTGTGTGTGATTGTTGTATTTTTGATTCTGTGTATTTTCGAGTGCTTGGTTTATTCACTCGTATGTTTATTCTAGTAAACTTTATGAACACTCATTTTGTTGTCCTGCGCCTGACTCTGCCTACCGGCATCACGGACCTCATTACACGACACACAATACCCCATGGTGACAAAGCAAAACAGGTTTAAATTATAATAATATCTCAAGTATTAAGAACCTTCACTGAGTACTTTGTTGAGGGCCCTTAGGCAGCGATTACAGCCTTGATTCTTCTTGGGTATGAAGCTACAAGATTGACACACTTGTATTTGGGGAGGTTCTCCCATTCTTCTCTGCAGATTCTCTCAAGCTCTGTCAAGTTGGATGGGGAGCGGCACTGTACAGCTATTTTCAGGTCTCTCCAGAGATGTTAAAGTCCTGGCTCTGGCTGGGCCACTCACGGACATTCAGAGACTTGTCTCGAAACCACTCCTGCGTTGTCTTGGCTGTGTGCTTATGGCTGTTGTCCTGTTGGAAGATTAACCTTTGCCCCAGTCTGAGGTACTGAGCGCTCTGGAGCAGGTTTTCATGAAGGATCTCTGTATTTTGCTCCGTTTGTCTTTCCCTCGATCCTGACTAGTCTCCCTGCCGCTGAAAAACATACCCACAGTATGATGCTGCAACCGCCATGCTTCACCGTAGGGATAGTGCCAGGTTTCCTCCAGATGTGACACTTGGAATTCAGGCCAAAGAGTTGAATCTTAGTTTCATCAGACCGATTTTATTTCTCATGGTCTGTGAGTCCTTTAGGTGCCTTTTGGCAAACTCCAAGCGGGCTGTCTTTGTGCCTTTTACTGAGGAGTGGCTTCAGTCTGGCCACTCTACCATAAAGGTCAGATTGGTGGAGTGCTGCAGAGATGGTTGTCCTTCTGGAAGGTTCTCCCAACTCCACTGAGGAACTTTGGAGCTCTGTCAGAGTGACCATTGGGTTCTTGGTCACCTCCCTGACCAAGGCCCTTCTACCGCGATTGCTCAGTTTGGCCGGGTGGCCACCTCTAGGAAGAGTCTTGGTTGTTCCAAACTTCTTCCATTTAAGAATGATGGAGGCCACTGTCTTCTTGGGGACCTTCAATGCTGCAGAAATGTTTTTGTACCTATCCCCAGATCTGTGCCTCGACACAATCCTGTCTCAGAGCTCTACGGACAATTCCTTCAACCTCATGGCTTGGTTTTTGCTCTGACACGCACTGTCAACTATGGGACCTTATATAGACAGTTGTGTTCCTTCCCAAATCATGTCCAATCAATTGAATTTATCACAGATGGACTCCAATCGAGTTGTAGAAACATCTCAAGGATGATCAATGGAAACAGGATGCACCTACTGTAAGCTCAACTTCGAGTCTCATAGCGAACGGTCTGAAGAATAATGTAAAAAACGTTTTTATATATAAATAAGCAAAAAAAAAATCCTTGTTTTGCTTTATCCTTATAGGTTATTGTGTGTAGATTGATGAGGAAGAAAATATTTAATACATTTTAAAGTAAGGCTCTAACATAACAAAATGTGGAAAAAGGGAAGGGGTCTCGATACTTTCCGACTGCACTGTAGGTAGGCATAGTTCAGAGAAGTGTTTGGAAAGTAACAGAGTGGAATCTTTTACTGAGGTTATTTGTGAATATTTGTGTGATCAGTGTTATCCCAGTGGATGATGGCATGAAGAGGTGTTGGTTATTAATTGGAATTCCGAATTTGGTTGTCATTCACCACAGTTTGACTCAAGACTTAACCCATTGCCATGTCAATGTATACTCTCGAGATTAGGGTAAACACATGTTTTCTGCTGGCCAGAAAAAGACTTCCCAAATATGCACAAATGCATGCATTTTTTTGCATAAAAAGTTGTACTTGGTAAGCTGTCTCAGACATTTCTTCAGTTCAATAGGTTATAATTTCTGTTCTTATTTACTTCAATGTGTTCTAAAGTAACTTAATTTTATTCAAACGTCCTGTTGTTGTAACTGCAAGCAAGAATTCAAATATTAGAAGACTAACTACATTACTCAGCACCAGGGTCATTCCACATAGACCCTGCCCCTTGTTTGAGGGTGTAAGGAAACTGAAGATGGACATTTCCATCACTGTAGAGTCATCAAATCAAATCAAATCAAATTTTATTTGTCACATACACATGGTTAGCAGATGTTAATGCGAGTGTAGCGAAATGCTTGTGCTTCTAGTTCCGACCATGCAGTAGTATCTAACAAGTAATCTAACAAATTCACAACAACTACCTTATACACACAAGAGTAAAGGAATGAATACGAGTATGTACATATAAATATATGGATGAGCGATGGCTGACCGGCATAGGCAAGATGCAGTAGATGGTATGGAGTACGGTATATACACACATATATATGAGATGAGCAATGTAGGATATGTAAACATTATATAAATGGCATTGTTTAAAGTGGCTAGTGATACATTATTTCATCCAGTTATAATTATTAAAGTGGCTAGAGATTTGGTTCGATGGTAGAACGGCATAGGCAAGATACAGTAGATGGTTTAGAATACAGTGTATACATTTGATATGAGTATGTTGGATACGTAAATCTTATATACAAAATTGTTTAAAGTGGCTAGTGATACATTTGTTACATCCAATTCCTATGTTTAAAGTGGCTAGAGATTTAAGTCAGTATGTTGGCAGCAGCCACTCAATGTTAGTGATGGCTGTTTAACAGTCTGATGGCCTTGAGGTAGAAGCTGTTTTTCAGTCTCTCGGTCCCAGCTTTGATGCACCTGTACTGACCTCGCCTTCTGGATGATAGCGGGGTGAACAGGCAGTGGCTCGGGTGGTTGTTGTCCTTGATGATCTTTTTGGCCTTTCTGTGACATTGGGTGGTGTAGGTGTCCTGGAGGGCAGGTAGGTTTCCCCCGGTGATGCGCTGTGCAGTCCTCACTACCCTCTGGAGAGCCTTACGGTTGTGGGTGGAGCAGTTGCCGTACCAGGCGGTGATACAGCCCGACAGGATGCTCTCAATTGTGCATCTGTAAAAGTTTGTGAGTGATTTTGGTGACAAGCCGGTGACACGCTGTCTGTGTGGGTGGACCAATTCAGTTTGTCCGTGATGTGTACACCGAGGAACTTAAAACTTTCCACCCTCTCCACTACTGTCCCCTCGATGTGGATAGGGGGGTGCTCCCTCTCCTGTTTCCTGAAGTCCACGATCATCTCCTTTGTTTTGCTGACATTGAGTGAGAGGTTATTTTCCTGACACCACACTCCGAGGGCCCTCACCTCTTCTCTGTAGGCCGTCTCGTCGTTGTTGGTAATCAAGCCTACCACTGTAGTGTCGTCAGCAAACTTGATGATTGAGTTGGATGCATGCTTGGCCACGCAGTCATGGGTAAACAGGGAGTACAGGAGAGGGCTGAGAACGCACCCTTGTGGGGCCCCAGTGTTGAGGATCAGCGGAGTGGAGATGTTGTTTCCTACCCTCACCACCTGGGACCGGCCCGTCAGGAAGTCCAGGACCCAGTTGCACAGGGCTGGGTCGAGACCCAGGGTCTCGAGCTTAATGACGAGCTTGGAGGGAACTATGGTGTTAAATGCTGAGCTGTAGTCGATGAACAGCATTCTTACATAAGTATTCCTCTTGTCCAGATGGGTTAGGGCAGTATGCAGTGTGATTGCGATTCGTCGTCTGTGGACCTATTGGGACGGTAAGCAAATTGGAGTGGGTCCAGGGTGTCTGGCAGGATGGAGGTGATATGATCCTTGACTAATCTCTCAAAGCACTTCATGATGACGGAAGTGAGTGCTACAGGGCGATAGTCATTTAGCTCAGTCACCTTAGCTTTCTTGGGAACAGGAACAATGGTGGCCCTCTTGAAGCATGTGGGAACAGCAGACTGGGATAGGGACTGATTGAATATGTCCGTGAACACACCAGCCAGCTGGTCTGCGCATGCTCTGAGGACACGGCCAGGGATGCCATCTGGGCCGGCAGCCTTGCGAGGGTTAACACATTTAAATGTTTTTCTCACATTGGCTGCGGTGAAGGTGAGCCCGCAGGTTTTGGTAGCGGGCCGTGTCGGTGGCACTGCATTGTCCTCAAAGCGAGCAAAGAAGTTGTTTAGTTGGTCTGGGAGCAGGACGTCATGGTCCGCGACTGGGCTGGTTTTCTTTTTGTAGTCCGTGATTGACTGTAGACCCTGCCACATTCCTCTTGTGTCTGAGCCGTTGAATTGTGACTCTACTTTGTCTCTATATTGACGCTTAGCTTGTTTGATTACCTTGCGGAGGGAAAAGCTACACTGTTTTTATTCAGTCATGTTTCCGGTAGCCTTACCCTGGTTAAAAACAGTGGTTCGCGCTTTCAGTTTTGCGCGAATGCTGCCATCAATCCACGGTTTCTGGTTGGGGAAGGTTTTAATATTTGCTATGGGTACAACATCACCAATGCACTTGCTAATAAACTCGCTCACCGAATCAGCGTATACATCAATGTTGTTGTCAGATGCTATCCGGAAACATATCCCAGTCCACGTGCTCGAAGCAATCTTGCAGCATGGAATCAGATTGGTCGGACCAGCGTTGAACAGACCTGAGAACGGGCGTTTCCTGTTTTAGTTTCGGTCTCCATCTTCTCCATCGGTCTCCATCTTCTGGGATTTCCCCCCTGATGTCACTTAGTCTGGACTAGCAGATGGTGTTATGATCGAGGTTTGGTTTGCAATGTTGGGGTCGGCATGAAATGCCCTTCTCTCTAAATTTCTTAAGTGTCCATCTGTCTCTGTAATCGCTGCCAAAGATGCTTCAACAAAGTACCAAGTAAAGGTTCTGAATACAAATATGTAAAATATGTAAATTGAAAATGGAAAACATTGTACGTTAAAAGCACTGTGCGTGTGTAACTAGTTACACAGCTTTTCTCAGACAAATTGAGCAAACAAATAATTTTAATAGACTGAATTTTTGCCTGTTTTTTCCTACATTTCTTCATGTTGGAGCTAAGTTTGGAACCAGTTACTTAATAATGTTTAGTTGAAACAACTATATTAAAAAAATACAGTGTATGCTGGCCACCCAGATGAACTAGAGCTGTATTTGTAAAGCCATTTTACATCAGAAATTGTCACAAAGTGCTTATACAGAAACCCAGCCTAAAACCCCAAAGAGCAAGTAACGCAGATGTAGAAGCTCTGTGGCTAGTAAAAACTCCCTAGAAAGGCGGGAACCTAGGATGACACCTAGAGAGGAACCAGGCACGGAGGGGTGGCCAGAGAGAGAGAGAGAGTTGCGAGACAGTGATGTGTGAATGTCATGCAATTTTTTTATTTTTTTTATTTCACCTTTATTTAACCAGGTAGGCAAGTTGAGAACAAGTTCTCATTTACAAACTGCGACCTGGCCAAGATAAAGCAAAGCAGTTCGACACACACAACAACACAGAATTACACATGGAGTAAAACAAACATACAGTCAATAATACAGTAGAAAAACAAATCTATATACAAAGAGTGCAAATGAGGTAAGCTAAGGAGGTCATGCAATGATGTGATTGTGAATACAGTGCATACATGCCTGGACCAGTGACTTTTTAGCACATGGGCAAAGTTGTAAGCCTATATGGACACTAACGTGGAGTCCTGTCCTCACCTACAATTATTAAACGCAAAGAATGTGTTTCAGAGCGCAGTCTAGTCAGGGATGAGATAGCATTATTTCGGAGAGAGGTAAATGCATTGGATGGAAAGTGAAAGTAAAAACCCGTGACATCTGGGCCTGTATAAGCATGTTTTCCAGGCTCTGCCCTCATTCGGAGCTGCTGCTGGAGATTTAACAGATTCGCAATTAGTATTTGCACAGTTTGGAGAGCTGGGGGCCAACGACGGCAAAGAAAGGGAGGCGGTTATTTTCCCAACTTCGCTTTGGTCTGAGACTGGGTTTTGTTCTGGGTGTTGCCACACTCAAATAATCTGTTGAAGACGACACATCGTGCCAATGTCACTGACCGGATTAACGCACGCGTTGTTTCCCAGATTTGTACATCATTTGTGTGGGGCATGTGTGCTTTTGATCGTTGCTGCTGCGGGATATTCTGAAGATACTGGAGTGTTGAAGTGACGGGTTTCCGTTGTTACAGGTGTGATTGTGCAAGTTTGAATATGGAATTGCAATTTGTAACGCTTTGCGCAACTATTGGACCTGCTGCGCTTCAAAAGCTTCTGCGCTGCCCACTTTTGTTATACAGTCTTACATATTGTTATTAAAAGATAATAAGTAAGACTAACAGGCTATTACTGAATATTGACGCAGAGGATGGAAACCCGAAGGCTCTCTTTTGACATTGTAGGCTATATGGATATGTAATAAAGACCCCTGGGATCCATCCATCCATTGGATAGAGAATGTAACATGTACCCTCATTCTTTAGAGGCGTGTTGCGTAGTTATTTGTCAGTGTATGCCGACGATATTATGCGATGCATTTTATTTTTATATACAGTACCATGTGTGTCCAGACATGTGTCATTTATTTTGGCACTGTCCTCCACCTTTCTACAAGTTACTATGATGTGTGATTCATTTTCTTTATATCAATTTTATCAGAATTTTCCATAATTTTGGGGGGAAACTGATCATGGAAATTCACATGTGAATGAGTAATCACATCATTCACATTCGGTGTACTCAGACCCAAATTTGAACTTGATGACGGTCTCTCTAGATTGCGAATTAATTGTTAATAGATTGTATCACTAATATATTAATCTTACTTAACAACGTTGTATTTATAAGTCTGTAATAACCGTAGTATATTGGCTTTACTGCAAGTGAATGTGCGTTATACATTATTCGAATTATTATTTAATTTACAAAGATGGCAGAGCATTTACAACCATTGATTGAAATAATTCCTGGTTAAGTGAGGGAAAGTCATTACTAGAGTGGAGTTCTTTATGCACTGGTTTTGGCAATGCAGTACTTTAAACTTCAAACTCAGCTAATGACCCATGTCTCCTTTTGACATAAAGTGGTTGATGGCCCTGGATGTACACACGTGTCTGCCATGAAATACATTGCTTATTTCCTGTCCTTTCAACCTCAAAATCTCTGAGGAAGGCCTTGAGGCTGATACATAAAACGTAATAAAGAGCAGTGATACTAGCAGGAGCAGTGATACTAGCAAGAGCAGTGTGGGGTTTCTTCTTTTTCCTCTGTTCTTTCAACCTGAAAAGGGTACTGTGTTTGTAGCTATTCAGAATTTTTAAAATGAATACCAATGAAGAAAGTGAATGTTGAAATGTCTAAAAATGCCTGTCTATGTTGCTGTTACAGGCTAACAAGGAGCGAAAAGGGCCTGGTGGTGCTCTGGAACAGTGTGTGCTCTGAGTTTGAGGCCTCCAGCGTGTTTAGACAGGGACCTCAGTTGGAGTATGGTCCGACCAACAACTTGGCTCCTGGGTGGGCTATTCGGTAAGAGAAGTGCTGTGGTGCATGTTCATGTGTGAAGAATTGGGGGGCTTGCAGATATCACACTGATCTACAGCAAATGCCCTGGGAACTACGTATCAGGCCAAAGGCTAGAGTCTTCTTGACGTATTGTTGGGAAAGAATCTAGCTTCCAAATGTAGTGGGGTCAGAACTGAGATGATGTGTAGTGGTAGTTTAGTTTGACATCATGGATGTTATTCCTGGTTTAATTAATAAATTATGCTTTTGATGCAAAGTGCTGGGTGAGACCTCATCACATCAACCACTTATAAGTTTAAAGCTAAGAGGCCCTTAATAGTGTGAGGAAGTACATCTGTCAGTGGAGACCGTTGAGAATTGTTTGTACCATACGCATGTTCAGCAACTGAGCCCCAGTTTGTCTTTGGAGAGTGAGAGTGCTAAATATAATTAAGATTTAAGAGATGATAATGCTCTCTGTAAACTGAATAACTATTACCATAAATCATCACTGACAAACAATGTATATTTCAAAGAGCTCCAGCTAGAAAGTGCAAAGGAGAGAGACAGTAGAAAACGTCTATGGGTATTTCCTATCTCAGATAGAGAAACCCCCCCACCCCCAAAAAGGTATTGCGTAGGTCCGGTTTCTGTTGCATAAAAAAGATAGCAGACAAATCTTGATAATCTTTGTATCTAACCACATCCTATAACAGAGGGAGAGAGAGAGACACATACAGAAGTAATAGAAAGGTAGGAAGAATGTATAATGATTGAAAGCAATAGAGGGGGGTGAGGTGAGTGAGGTTGATGAATATCTGATGTTTGAGCTCCTGACGGTATATGGACTTGTTTGGTGTATACAGATTGTGCGGTGAGGCATATTCCTAGTGCTTTGTGAAGTGTGTTGTGAGGTCTTGGAGACTTTGCTGACTCTGAGTCTCTATACAGCCGTCTGCATCCAAGCCCTTGACCACAGTATCTAACCGCACAGTGATCAACAACAGACTGGCTTTGGACTGAATGCCACCACTCGTTCTGCCCCCGACTATTTACAGTCAGAGCTAGTTACTCCTGAGAAAAAATACCCTTTTGTCAAAATAGGCACTACTGTCTCAATCTGAGTTTAGACCACAGGACCAAACCGAACAATCCTGTGTTCACAAACATAATAGCAAGAATTTTCTGCTGACCATGACTGTGTATTGGATGTCTCCTGCCCTTGACCACATGCAGATTATGGTCAGTTGATTTTTTTTATTTTATTTTGCCCAACAGTTTACCCACCTTTTGCAGAAAAATTGAAAGTATAGGGAGCGCTACTTTTTTCCCCACTGCGCCCGGCAATTTATTTACCACTACAAAAGTTGCTATCTAGAACCTAAAAGGGTTATTTGGCTGTCCCCATAGGAGAACACTTTGTAGAACCCTTTTTGGTACTAGGTAGAACCCTTTTGGGTTTCATGTATAAACCTTTCCACGGAGTGTTCTACATGGAACCCCAAAAGGTTATACCTTGAACCCAAAATGTTCTACCTGGAACCAAAAAGTGTTCTCCTATGGGGACAGCCGAATAACCCTTTTTGAACCCTTTTTTCTAAGAGTGTACATCACTGATTATGGTGAAGCGTTTTAGAGGAGATTATTGTTGTGTGAAAATAAAGGTGTTTACTCAGATTTATAATCTGGCTCAGATGGGGCTCTCTCTTAGATTGGTGGATTCTCAGTGAGATAATGAGTCGGATGGAAAGAAGAGGTCATATTTCAGCATAATTAATTTTAGCACATCAGCCAGCCAGCCCCAGAGGTCTAGCTAGGAGCTATGGTCTGTCTTTGCACTGTGAGAGATGTCTTTACTCATCTGAGTTCAGTTCTCACACCATTATACCACTTCAATGGTGGTGAAAAAAATATACAAAACACCAAAACACCAAATTAGTGCACTAGGTCTTTATTACTCCGGGATGAGCAGAGAAAAATACTTGTCTATAGGAGGGTAGCTATCCAAGAACAATGTTGGAGAGCCCTGTATTATATTATATGTATGTTGTGCCCCCTGTAGGTTTGATGTGGGTAATTCCTGTTTTGATGACAGCCACAAAAATTGCCCAGTGCACGTCGTTGAAGACATTGGAAACAAAACTCACCGACAGAAGACGTTACATGGTAAGAATGGTTCAGGATATCAAGACAGTGACTTGCAAGTTTGGAATATGAATGAAATTAAACACACATTAGGGAAGACTAGTGTGTGGATCACTGCACAGAATAATTATATTGAAAGTTGATATATGTGGAAAAGAAAGGTGGTATTTTTTGTACAAACACAATCTGACACCAAAATCTTTCCTGTCTTTAACAGAGGCAGAATTTCCCCATTAATTACACCATCAGAGTTCACTATGATGAAGTCTTTAAACTCTGCAATATCAGCAGGCTGGTGAGTCCCCCCCTTTGTTTCCTAACCCTTTTCATTTTCACTCATCTAACTTGTTCAGTCATATGAAAATCAACGTATCATACCATCCACTCACTCGCCCTTCGTATACTTTGATTCCTTATTCTCCTTCCTTTATCTTCAACCACTCTTATCACCCTATACATCTCTATCTGTTCCTCCTCCTATCCCAATCTATTTTATGTGTCCTTCCAGAGGGTGAGGGTGGTGGATCTGGAGGAGGGGGACCTGCAGGATGTGTGGCTGTTGGTCAACCAGGAGGTGTTGAAGAAGATCTTGAGGGTCCTGCCAGAGAGACATCCCTCCTACAAGTACACCGCCAATCTGGAAGATCTCTTCAGGAAGATCCAGCAGGTGTTCCCACCACAGAGTGATGAGGTATGTAAGACTGGCCATAGTGTCACTGTCACTGCTCTGCCCATCTCTCTGTCGACAAACTTAACTCATAATGGTCATGTACTGTATGTTTATCTCTCAGAGAGAGCCACCAGAGCGAATAGAGGAGATCTACAATAGAGTGAAGGAGCCCGACTCAAAAGGGTGGAGGTTCGTGACCCCCAAATCCCTGTTGGATAACTGCTATAGGACAATGCACTGTCTCTTCAAAAACTGCTTTCCCAGTGAAGATGGAGAGCAAGACTGTGAGTGCACTTCATTCCCTTACTATATTTCCTGTCTTCTATTACCTCTTACCTCTACCCTAACCTCTCTGTGTTGGCATTTTCCCCAGGAACACAAACCTACTCAACTGGTTTGGCATGTTGTGTCGATTGTATCTCTTCAGTGTCTGTAGACACTATGGTGTTCTTATTCAACACTGTTTAAGGAGAGATAGTTAGTTGTCTGTGCCACAGGTATCCATGAGTTCTCTGCCTTAAAAGTAGAGGGACTTGGACAGGCCTGTTAATATCTCCTGTTAGCCTATTCAAGAATCATTTACACATTTATATAGCTTAACACATGACTGTATCATTCACTTTTAACTACACAGGTTAATGGCATCAGCACCTCTTAAGGTATATTTGTTCCTTGTTTTACAGATAACAGTAGAGTTGTTGAGGCTAGAGCACATCTGTTAACAATTTAATAGAAGGCCTTACATATGGAAAACGTAAGGCATGAAGTATAAAGCACTCATGTAGAGAACATGAGTCATGAATATAAAACATTATTAGAAGAAAAAACTGCAACAACGTTGTGACACACATATTGGATTGGTTTAGTGCTTATTTCATGGCTAGGATAAAAGTTTAATGAAGTGTCCCTGATCGTTCAAAATAGTTGGTATGCTTTTATCAGAAATATTTAGACATGATTTTAAGATGATTGATCTCAGTCACTTAAACTATTTTCTTACTTCAGATTGTAGCGCTCTTCACTGGCGGAAGGGCAGAAAGAGACAACTACAGAAAACCTGAGGAGGACGCTATTTCCAAACACTGCAAATATACACCGTAAAAACCATTAAGTACACCTTCTTAATATTTAGTTGCACCCAACCCATTTTTGCCCTCAGAACAGCCTCAATTCGTCAGAGCATGGACTCTACAAGGTGTCGAATAAAGCGTTCCTCAGGGATGCTGGCCCATGTTGACTCCAATGCTTCCCATAGTTGTGTCAAGTTGGCTGGATGTCCTTTGGGTGGTGAACCATTCTTGATACACACGGGAAACTGTTGAGCGTGAAAAACTCAGCAGTGTTGTAGTTCTTGACACAAACCGGTGCACCTGGCACCTACCACCATACCCTGTTCAAAGGCACTTAAATATTTTGTCTTGTCCATTCACAATCTGAATGGCACACATATACAATCCATGTCTCAATTGTCTCAAGGCTTAAAAATCATTCTTTAACCTGTCTCCTCCCATTCATCTACACTGATTGAAGTGGGTTAAGCTAACACGTGACATCGATAAGGGATCATAACTTTCACCTATATTCACCTGTTCAGTCTGTCATGGATAGAGCAGGTATTCATAATGTTTTGTACACTCCTTGTATGTCCAACGTTGCAGTTGATCTGTATGTCATTCCCCTCCCGTGTGAAGTTCGGATGTAGTTGCACCAACAATATACCCTGAAAACTATTACCAACGGTATGCAACCCAAACTTCATCTGTTGCTATGGATGCCACAGTAAATACATTCCCTGTGGACTTTGCATCTTTATCCACTCACTGTTATTGTCTGCCTACAGTTTTGTTTACTTATCATTCTTTGCCTCCTATTTTGTATACTACTTTGAAAGAAATATTTTATAGTTTTCATATGTGTACTTATAATATATTGTCTGCTGATGTTTATGTTCTATGTTTTGAGTGTGGGTTCTACATGTGTTTAGACAGTTGTATGGTATAGCGCAGGTGGCTATGCTCAAGCAGAGAGCTACAGAGTATGGCATTTCTATACTTTTTTTGCAATCTGCGAACACTTGTTGGTGACAGGTATTAGCAACTGTTGCCAATATATACAAAAACAATAACAGAACACAAAAATAGCTACTTTGAGGACTGTTCTGTCCGTCTTCTGTTGCTCAGTTTTTAGAGCATGGCACTTGCTATTTCAGAATAGTGGGTTTGATTCCCAGGACCACCCATACTTAAAATGTATGCATGCATGACTGTAAGTCACTTTGGATAAAAGCGTCCACTAAATGGCATATACTGAACAAAAATATATAAACGCAACATGCAACAACATGGAATAACTGGGTCATTTTCAGCTTCCAGGAATTGTGTACAGATCCTTGCGACATGGGGCAGTGCAATATCATGCTGAAACATGAGATGATGGCAGCGGGTGAATAGCATGACAATGGCTCTCAGGATCTCGTCACGGTATCTCTGTGCATTCAAATTGCCATAGATAAAATTCAATTGTGTTCATTGTCCGTATTTTATGCCTGTCCATACCCCAATCCCACCGCCACCATGGGGCACTCTGTTCACAACTTCAGCAAACCGTTCGCCCACACAACGCCATACACGTGGTCTGCGGTTGTGAGGCCAGATGGACATACTGCCAAATTCTCTAAAATTACGTTGGAGGTGGCTTATGGTAGAGAAATGAACATTAAATTATCTGGCTACAGCTCTGGTGCACATTCTTGCAGTCAGTATGCCAATTGCACACTCGCCTTTTATTGTCCCCAGCACAAGGTGCACCTGTGTAATGATCATGCTGTTTAATCATCTTCTTGATATGCCACACCTGTCAGGTGGATGGACTTTCAGGGAAAAGGAGAAATGCTATGGCCACTCTTATCTGTCATATATTTAATCTGAGTCTAGAGGAAGGTGTATGTCCTCAAGGCTGGAGGGAAGCCAAAGTAATTATTCTACCCAAGAGTGGTAAATCGGCCTTTATTGGTTCTAACAGCATACCTATAAGCTTGCTGCCAGCTCTTAGCAAACTGTTGGAAAAAATGGTGTTTGACCAAATACAATGCTATTTCTCTTCAAACAAATTGACAACAGACATTCAGCATTCTTATAGAGAAAGGCACTCAACATGTACTGCACTGACACAAATGATTGATGATTGGTTGAAATAGATTGATAAGAAGAAGATTGTGGAAGCTGTACTGTTAGATTTCAGTGAAGCCTTTGATATTATTGACCATAACCTGTTGTTGAGAAAAACGTATGTTTTGTTGCTTTTCAGCCTCTGCCATATTGTGAATTCATAGCTATCTATCTAATATAACTCAGAGGGGTTTCTTTAATGGAAGCCTATCTCTGTATCTATGCACTCTTTGTATATAGATTTGTTTTTCTACCGTATTATTGACTGTATGTTTGTTTTACTCCATGTGTAACTCTGTGTTGTTGTATGTGTTAAACTTCTTTGCTTTATCTTGGCCAGGTCGCAGTTGTAAATGAGAACTTGTTCTCAACTTGCCTACCTGGTTAAATAAAGGTGAAATAAAACAAACATTTAATGTAAAAAATGTAGGGTGTGATGTACCACAGGGCAGCTCTCTAGGCCTTCTACTTTTTCTATTTTTACCAATGACCTGCCACTGGCAATAAACAAAGCCTGTGTGTTCATGTATGTTGATGACTCAACTATATACACGTCAGCAACCACAGCTTATGAAGTCACTGAAACCCTTTACAAGGAGTTGCAGTCAGTTTTGGAATGTGTGGCCATTAATAAACTGGTCCTGGACATCTAAAACTAAGAGCAGTGTATTTGGTACAAATCATTCCCTAAGCTCTAGACCTCAGCTGAATCTGGTAATGAATGGTGTGGCTGTTGAACAAGTTGAGGAGACTAAATTACTTGGTGTTACCTTAGACTGTAAACTGTCATGGTCAAAACATATAGATTTAATGGTTGTAAAGATGGGGAGAGGTATGCCCATAATAAAGAGACACTGCTTTTTTTGACACCACACTCCAAAATGCAAGTCCTGCAGGCTCTAGTATTGTCTTATCTTGATTACTGTCTAGCCATGTGGTCAAGTGCTGCAAAGAAAGACCTAGTTAAGCTGCAGCTGGCCTAGAACAGAGTGGCACATCTTGCTCTTCATTGTAATCAGAGGCTGTTATGCTGTATACTGAGCAAGAATATAAACGCAACATCCTAAAATGTCAATGATTTTACTGAGTTATAGTTCATATAAGGAAATCAGTCAACTTAAATAAATAAATTAGGTCGTAATCTATGGATTTCACATGACTGATTCTGAGTCAGAGCATAGGCCCACCCAGTTGGGCACCAGGCCCACCCACTGTTGAGGCAGAAAGGTCTTTATTACAGACAGAAATACTCCCCAGTTTCATCAACTGTCCAGGTGGCTGGTCTCAAATGTTCCCGCAGTTAAAGATGCCAGATGTCCTGGGTTGGCGTGGTTACACGTGGTCTGCGGTTGTAAGGCCAGTTGGACATACTGCCAAATTCTCTAAAATGACATTGAAGGCGGCTTATGGTAAAGAAATGAACATTAAATTATCTGGCAACAGCGCTGGTGGACTCCTGCAGTCAGCATGCCAATTGCATGCTCACTCAAAACTTGAGATATCTGTGGCATCGTGTTGTGTGACAAAACTGCACATTTTAGAGAGGCCTTTTATTGTCCCTAGCACAAGGTGGATCTGTGTAATGATCATGCTGTTTAATCAGCTTCTTGATATGCCACACCTGTCAGGTAGATGGATTATCAGGGCAAAGTAGAAATGCTCACTAACAGGGATGTAAACAAATGTGTGCATATGGAACATTTCTTTTATCTTTTATTTTACCTCATGAAACATGGGACCAACACTTTACATGTTCCGTTTATATTTTTGTTCAGTATAAATTCTATGCATGCCAGTCTCTCTTGGCTAGGAGTTGAGGAGAGACTGACTGCTTCACTTCTTATTTTTATTAGAAACATGAATGTGTGAAAATTCCAAATTGTTTGCATAGTCAACTTACACACAGCTCTGACACACACACTTACCCCATCCAGAACAAATTCAAGAAAGCATACAGTGCCTTTCTTGACCTAGATATTTTGTGTGTATATATTGATATGTAGGCTATGTGTGCCGTTTTTTTATGTATGTAGTTCTGTCCTTGAGCTGTTCTTGTTTATTCATGTTCTGTATTATGTCATGTTTTGTGTGGAACCCAGGAAGAGTAGCTGCTTTTTTTGCAACAGCTAATGGGGATTCTAATAAAATAAAACATTTTCCACTGCTCCCTCCTGTAAGTTGTTCTGGAAAGGATGATTAAACTTTAGTTGGACTTTCTGCAGGATATGATGCAACCATGTCACCAGTCCACTGAAATCCAATTTTATTTGTCACATGCGACGAATACAAAAGGTGTAGACCTTACAGTGAAATGCTTACTTACAAGCCCTTAACCAACAATGCAGTTTAAAAAAATAAATATATAAAAGAAATAGGAATAAGAAATAAAAGTAACAAATAATTAAAGAGCAGCAGTAATGTAACAATAGCCAGGCTATATACAGGGGGTATCGGTACAGAGTCAATGTGCGAGGGCACCGGTTATTTGAGGTAATATGTACACTACCGGTCCAACATTTTAGAACACCTCATTCAAGAGTTTTTCTTTATTTGTACTATTTTATACATTGAAGACATCCAAACAATTAAATAACACATATGGAATCATGTAGTAACCAAAAAAGTGTTAAACAAATCAAAATATATTTTATATTTGAGATTCTTCAAATAGCCACCCTTTGCCTTAATAACAGCTTTTCACACTCTTGGCATTCTCTCAACCATCTTCATGAGGTAGTCACCTGGAATGCATTTCAATTAACAGGTGTGCCTTCTTAAAAGTTAATTTGTGGAATTTCTTTCCTTCCTAATGCGTTTGAGCCAATCAGTTCTGTTGTGACAAGCTAGGGTTGGTATACAGAAGATAGCCCTATTTGGTAAAAGATCAAGTCCATATTATGGCAAGAATAGCTCAAATAAGAGAAACGACAGTCCATCATTACTTTAAGACAGGAAGGTCAGTCAATAGGGAACATTTCAAGAACTTAGTTACTTCAGGTGCACTTGCAAAAACAATCAAGCGCTATGATGAAACTGGCTCTAATGAGGACCGCCACAGGAATGGAAGACCCAGACTTACCTCTGCTGCAGAGGATAAGTTCATTTGAATTACCAGCCTCAGAAATTGCAGCCCAAATAAATGCTTCACAGAGTTCAAGTAACAGACACATCTCAACATCAACTGTTCAGAGGAGACTGTGAATCAGGCCTTCATGGATGAATTGCTGCAAAGAAACCACTACTAAAGGACCAATAATAAGAAGAGACTTGCTTGGGCAAAGAAACATGAGCAATGGACATTAGACTGGTGTAAATTTGTTCTTTGGTCTGGAGTCCAAATTAGTGATTTATTGGTTCCAACCGCCGTGTCTTTGTGAGATGCGGTGTGGGTGAACGGATGATCTCCGCATGTGTATTTCCCACCGTAAAGCATGAAGGAGGAGGTGTTATGGTGTGGGGGTGCTTTGCTGGTGACGCTGTCTGTGATTTATACAGAATTCAAGGCACAATTAACCAGCATGGCTACCACAGCATTCTGCAGCGATACGCATCCCATCTGGTTTGGGCTTAGTGGGACTATCATTGTATTTCAACAGGATAATGACACCTCCAGGATGTGTAAGGGCTATTTTACCAAGAAGGAGAGTGATGGAGTGCTGCATCAGATGACCTGGCCTCCACAATCCCACGACCTCAACCAAATTGAGATGGTATGGGATGAGTCGGACTGCAGAGTGAAGGAAAAGCAGCCAACAAGTGCTCAGCATATGTGGGAACTCCTTCAAGACTGTTGGAAAAGCATTCCTCATTAAGCTGGTTGAGAGAATGCCAAGAGTGTGCAAAGCTGTCATCAAGGCAAAGGGTGGCAATTTGAAGAATCTCAAATATAAAATATATTTTGATTTGTTTAACACTTTTTTGGTTACTACATGATTCCATATGTGTTATTTCATAGTTTTTATGTCTTCACTATTATTCTACAATGTAGAAAATAGTAAAAAATAAAGAAAAACCCTTGAATGAGTAGGTGTTCTAAAACTTTTGACCGGTATTGCATGTCTGTTAAATAGTCTGTCTGTCATGGTGTGCCCTTGTGCTCTGTACTTGGTCCCCTTTTATTCACTATTTATATAAATAATTTAGACAAACATTTGCAAAATGCGCAACTTTACTTCTATGTTGATGAAAATGTTATATATTGTTGTGCCTCAGCTCTCACAAAAGCTTTCCAGAACTTGCAAACTGCTTTTTATACTGTTCAACATATGTACCTTGTGCCAATTGAAGCGTATCCTCAATGCTGACAAAACTAAACTAATGGTGTTTTCTAAAGCAAGAAATAGACCTCTGAACCTTTTATCACCTATTATTACCTGTCAGGGCAATTAGATTGAGGCTGTAACCTCATGTAAATATCTTGACATTTTAATTGATGATGGCCTCTCTTTTAAATTGCAGTTTTTCTTTCTTTTGAAGCCAAAAGGAGGCTATTATAAGCTACATTTATGCCTATACTAGACTATGGTGATATTTTATGTATGAATGTTTCCGCTCAGTGTTTGAGATCAATTGACACCCTTTACCATGGAGCATTGAGGTTTATTTTAAACTGCAAAACCCTTACGCACAACTGCACTTTATATACCAGGGTTGGCTGGCCTTCTCTAGTTAATCGTAGGCTCAGTCAAAGGTAAACATTTCTTTACAACGCCATTATGGGGTTACTACATTTTATTTTGGGATTTTTATTGTTCAGAAATGTGGTGGGTACTCTCTTCGTTCACATTACTTTATCCTGCTGTTCCAAATGTCCGAACTGAATTTGGTAAAAGGGCTTTTATGTACTCTGCGCCATCGGCTTGGAACGCATTACAAAATTGCTGTTTTATGATTTTGTTATACTTGTCACGATCTTCTGAAAGGACGGACCAAGACGCAGCGATGCTTCCAGTATACATATTTATTTAATCGACGTAAACTGGGAAAACAATAAACAAACCTGAATGAAGATCGTAACAATGAACATAACATACACTGAACATTTACGCTATGAACAAACAAACAATAACCCACAAAACCCTAGTGAACACTCCAAACATATATATGGTTCCCAATTAGAGGTAACGACAAACAGCTGCCTCTAATTGGGAACCATTTCCCCAACATAGAAATACACCACCTAGAACAGAAAAAACCCTACACCAAAACTGAAACTAAGCACGCCAGCCTGTCAACTCAGGCCTGGACGTGACAGTACCCCCCCCCCCAAAGGCGCGGACTCTGACCGCGCCAAAAGTCCATGGGGGGGTCTTCGGGTGGGTCTCTTTAGTCCAAGGTGGCGGCTCCCGTGCCGGCCGTGCTGGGCCGAGGTCACGCACCGGAAGTCCTGGGCTAGCAGCCGGAACAGTTCGCGCTAGACTCACGAAGCGCACAGGGGACCTGGTGCATGAAGCAGGCTGTGCTGGACACACGATGCGCACAGGAGACCTGGTGCGGGGAGTAGGAGCAGGCTGTGCTGGACTAGCGATGCGCACAGGGGACCTGGTGCGGGGAGTAGGAGCAGGCTGTGCTGGACTCGCGATTGGCACAGGGGACCTGGTGCGGGGAGCAGGAACAGGCTGTGCTGGACTCGCGATGCGCACAGGAACTCTGGTGCGGGGAGCAGGAATGGGCCGTGTAGGACTCACGATGCGCACTGGAACTCTGGTGCGGGGAGCAGGAACGGGCCGTGTTGGACTCACGATGCGCACTGGGACTCTGGTGCGGGGAGCAGGAACGGGCCGTATTGGACTCTCTATGCGCACTGGGACTCTGGTGCGGGGAGCAGAAGCGGGCCGTATTGGACTCAAGATGCGCACTGGAACTCTGGTGCGGGGAGCAGGAACGGGCCGTGTTGGACTCACGATGCGCACTGGGACTCTGGTGCGGGGAGCAGGAACGGGCCGTATTGGACTCTCTATGCGCACTGGAACTCTGGTGCGTGGAGCAGGAATGGGCCGTGTTGGACTCTCTAAGCGCACAGGGATCCTGGAGCGTGGAACAGGGACAGGACGTGCTGGGTCCACGACTCGCACAGGGATCCTGGAGCGTGGAACAGGGACTGGATGTACTGGGCTCTCTATGCGTACAGGGGGCCTGGTGCGCGGAGCCGACACCCTTCTCCTCGGCTGTTCACTCACCCTCGCCTCACAGATGGTGGGAGCTGGAATGTCACGCACCGGGCTGTGGGCGCAAACCGGAGACACCGTACGCAGAGCCGGCGCAGGATATCTCGGTCCAAGAAGGTGCACTGGAGATTTAGCGCACAGAGCCGGCACCACTCTACCAGGCAGCACACTCACCCTAGCCTGACAGATGAGTGGAGCTGGAATGTCGCGCACCGGGCTGTGGATACGTACCGGAGACACTGCATGCAGAGCTGGGGCCGGATATCCTGGTCCGAAGAGGCGCACCGGAGACCAGGAGCGCTGAGCCGGCACCTCTCTTCCAGGCTGCACGCTCAACCTAGCCCGACAGATGAGGGGGAGCTGGAATTTCGCGTACCGGC
Organism: Brachymystax lenok tsinlingensis; assembly: GCA_030435695.1. NCBI lineage: Eukaryota > Metazoa > Chordata > Actinopteri > Salmoniformes > Salmonidae > Brachymystax > Brachymystax lenok. The sequence continues at coordinate 24,771,308 of CM059793.1, read as the reverse complement.
CTATGAACTCGGACTGGAGACACCGTGCGCATTACACCATAGCACGGTGTCTTACCAGTGCGACGCTCCCTCTATAAAGCACGAGGAGTTGGCTCAGGAGTCCACCCTGAACTGGCCAACCTCCCCGTGTGCCCCCCCCCAAAGAAATTGGGGGGCTGCCTCTCGGGCTTCCTCGCCAGGCGTGTCCCAGCATATCTCTCTTTATCCCAGCTCCGATCTGCCCTCGCTGCTTCCATCTCCTCCCTGGGGCGACGATGCTCCGCAGTCCTTTTCCAGGGTCCCTCTCCAGCCAGGATTTCCTCCCATGTCCAGAAATCCTGGCTCTTTCGCTGCTTGGTCCTTTTATGGTGGGTTATTCTGTCACAATCTTCTTGATAGACGGACCAAGACGCAGCGATGCTTCCAGTATACATATTTATTTAATCAACGTCAAACCGAACGAAGATCGTAACAATGAACATAACATACACTGAACACTTACGCTACGAACAAACAAACAATAACCCACAAAACGCTACTGAACACTACAAACGTAAATATGGTTCCCGATTAGAGGTAACGACAAACAGCTGCCTCTAATTGGGAACCATTTCCCCAACATAGAAATACACCACCTAGAACATAAAAAACCCTACACCAAAACCGAAACTAAGCACGCCAGCCTGTCAACTCAGGCCTGGACTTGACAATACTCCTGTGAATTCTATGTTTTTTTTACTATATTACCTGTAGTTTTTCATGTTGTCTGTCTTGGCCAGGATGCTCTTGAAAAAGAGATTTCAAATCTCAATGAGCCCTTCCTGGTTAAATAAAGGTTAAATAAATAAATACATTAAATGTTATCCAGCCTGCATAGCAACCATTTTGTTTAGAACGGATGACCAGTCATTTTGCTTAGCAACTATTCAAAAATAATTAATGACTGGGTGGCGTCTGTAGCAGCATGACCAAAATAACTAACAACCAGATTTAAACTACAACTACACTATACCATTCAAAATAGTTGAATACTAATTATTTTACAACATTCCCTATCTATTTATAGTATGTTATACACAGATAAGACAACATTAGAAGAAAAGATAATTAGCTAAATAATACATCTTCAAAAATAATAGTCTGGAATGCAAAAGTGCTCAGAATCAACATGGTAGGGATAAAAAGCACAGCAAACAGAGGACATAGAAGGCACAGTACGTGGGTATGTGCGGGTGTATTGTGATGAAAGATGGGGTGTGTGTTTTTATGTTTGGAAAAGTGTGGAGTTAAGTGAATGCAAATCCCAGACTCCATGTATGTCTGCGAGCAGGGGTTGTGAGAAAGAGATTTACATTTTACATCTCAGCAAAAAAAGAAACATCCTCTCACTGTCAAATGCATTTATTTTCAGCAACCTTAACATGTGTAAGTATTTGTATGAACATAACAAGATTCAACATCTGAGACATAAACTGAACAAGTTCCACAAACATGTGACTAACAGAAATTGAATAATGTTTCCCTGAACAAAGGGGGGGTCAAAATCCAAAGTATCAGTCAGTATCTGGTGTGGCCACCAGCTGCATTAAGTACTGCAGTGCATCTCCTCCTCATGAACTGCACCAGCTTTGCCAGTTCTTGCTGTGAGATGTTACACCACTCTTACACAAAGGCACCTGCAAGTTCCCGGACATTTCTGGGAGGAATGGCCCTAGCCCTCACCCTCCGATCCAACAGGTTCCAGACGTGCTCAAAGGGATTGAGATCCGAGCTCTTCGCTGGCCATGGCAGAATACTGACATTCCTGTCTTGCAGGAAATCATGCACAGAATGAGCAGTATGGCTGGTGGCAGTGTCATGCTGGAGGGTCATGTCAGGATGAGCCTGCAGGAAGGGTACCACATGAGGGAGGAGGATGTCTTCCCTGGAACGCACAGCGTTGAGATTGCCTGCAATGACAACAAGCTCAGTCCGATGATGCTGTGACACACCGCCCCAGACCATGACGGTCCCTCCACCTCCAAATTGATCCCGCACCAGAGTACAGGCCTCGGTGTAACGCTCATTCCTTCGACGATAAACGCGAATCCGACCATCACCCCAGGTGAGATAAAATCGCGACTTGTCAGTGAAGAGCACTTTTTGCCAGTCCTGTCTGGTCCAGCGACGGTGGGTTTGTGCCCATAGGCGACGTTGTTGCTGGTGATGTCTGGTGAGGACCTGCCTTACAACAGGCCTACAAGCCCTTACCGTTGCCTACCGTCTGTAAGCTGTTAGTGTCTTAACAAACGTTCCACAGGTGCATGTTCATTAATTGTTTATGGTTTATTGAACAAGCATGGGAAACAGTGTTCAAACACTTTACAATGAAGATCTGTGAAGTTATTTTGATTTTTACGAATTATCTTTGAAAGACAAGGTCCTGAAAACGGGCCGTTTTTGTTTTTTTGCTGAGTTTACATTTTAAAATAAATTATATATATAGTTTCATGATGGAACGGTCCCCTAACCTATACCTTAGACACACACCTGAGTGACCAATACACTAAAGAGAAGTCCTTGTCTGTTTTATGGGCCTACTGTAAGTAGCCTATACACAGCCAAAACAGAAAGATAAACGTGGTCAGAGACCCACTAAAGCAGCACCGCCCGCTCAAGATTTTGAGCCTGCTTGGCAGGGTTGATCTTACAAAGCCCCCTGATGGGTGAGCATAATATACAAGGAATTTCTCAAAGCTGCTAATGAGAACCTTGAAAACCTTGTAACTAGCCAGTGGAGATTCCGGTGGGGTGCCCCCCCCAAAACAAATTGTTGTTAACCTGGCACCATCCCACCGGAGAAGCATGGTGGTGGCAGCATCATGCTGTAGGGATGTTTTTCAGCAGCAGGAACTGGGAGACTAATCAGGATCGAGGGAAAGATGAACAGAGCAAAGTACAGAGAGATCTTTGATGAAAACCTGCTCCAGATCTCTGAGGACCTTAGACTGGGGTGAAGGATCACCTTCCAGCAGGACAATGACCCTAAGCACACAGCCAAGACAATGTAGGAGTGGCTTTGGGACAAGTCTCTGAATGTCCTTGAGTGGCCCAGCCAGAACCCAGACTTGAACCAGACCAAACATCTCTGGAGAGACCTGAAAATAGCTGTGCAGCAACGCTCCCCATCCAACCTGACAGAGCTCGAGAGGATCTGCAGAGAAGAATGGGAGAAACTCCCCAAATACAAGCTTGTAGTGTCATACCCAAGAAGACTCAAGGCTCGCTGCCAAAGGTGCTTCAACAAAGTACTGAGTAAAGGGTTTGAATACCTATGTAAATGTGATATTTCAGTTTAATTTTTTTTTAAATTAGCAAACATTTCTAAAAAACAGTTTTTGCTTTGTCATTATGGGGCATTGTGTGTAGATTGATGAGGGGAAAAACGATTTAATACATTTAAGGCTGTAACGTAACAAAATGTGTAAAAAGTCAAGGTGTCTGAATATTTTCCGAAGGCACTGTATTGACTCAGGGGTGTGAATACTTATGTAAATGAGATAGTTCTGTATTTCATTTTCAATAATTGTGTAAACATTTCTAAAAACATGTTTTCACTTCATCATTATGGGGTATTGTTTGTAGATGGGTGTGAATTATACTTTTTTTAAATCCATTTTGAATTTAGACTGTAACATAACAAAATGTGGAATACATCAAGTGGTATGAATACTTTCTGAAGACACTGTATGTGCATGTCTTTCTGGTTTCTATTATCACTGTAAGTGTATGTGTATATGTAAATGTTCTGGATGCAGTGAGTCTGTAGGAACATTTAAAGAAGACTTTGCTCCCTGCTGACCTGACAGATTGAGGAGCTCAAGCTGCTGCAGAAGACCAGAAAACCCAGACCAGATGATGACAAGAAGGTAAGGCCAAAGACAATATATACACTACCGAGACAGTCTACTGCATTTCCAATATGAAAAGGGATCATGCTTGTAGGCATGCCAAGACAGGGGGGTGCCTATCTACAATTGACAAGCAGAGATTCTCTCTCTCTCTCAATTCAATTCAAGGGCTTTATTGGCATGGGAAACATATGTTAGCATTGCCTTAGCAAGTGAAGTTAATAATAAACAGAAGTGAAATAAACAATACAAATTAACAGTAAACATTACACTCACAGAAGTTCCAAAATAATATACATTTCAAATGTCATATTATGCCTATATACAGTGTTGTAACAATGTGCAAAGTACAAAATGGAAAATAAATAAACATAAATATGGGTTGTATTTACAATGGTGTTTGTTCTTCACTGGTTGCCCTTTTCTTGTGGCAACAGGTCACAAATCTTGCTGCTGTGATGGCACACTGTGGTATTTCACCCAATAGATATGGGAGTTTATCAAAATTGGGTTTGATTTCAAATTCTTTGTGGATCTGTGTAATCTGGGGGAATATGCGTCTCTAATATGTTCATACATTTGGAGGTTAGGAAGTACAGCTCATTTTCCACCTCATTTTGTGGGCAGTGTGCACATAGCCCATCTTCTCTTGAGAGCCAGGTCTTCCTCTGGCGGCCTGTCTTTATAGCAAGGCTATGCTCACTGAATCTGTACATAGTCAAAGGTTTCCTTAGGTTTGGGTCAGTCACAGTGGTCAGGTATTCTGCCACTGTGTACTCTCTGTTTAGGGCCAAATAGCATTCTAGTTTGCTCTGTTCTTTTGTTAATTCTTTCCAATGTGTCAAGTAATTATCTTTTTGGTTTTTTCATGATTTGGTTGGGTCTAATAGTGTTGCTCTCTCTCTCTCTCAAATGCTTTATTGGTATGAATGGTGGTTGTCAGTTGCCATAAGCAATGTATGTGAAGTATTACAAAAATGAACAACATATTTGAGCAACAATATTAATACATTAAAGAAATCATACATTAAATAACAATACACAAAAAATAAAACGAACAAGCAACATTGAGACATTAAATATACAGGGCTCATGTGTGTACAATGGTGGGAACAGTTGTCTCCCTTATAGTATGACAGGCCAGGACATACTATGCAGCAAGGTCTACGGTCTATTAGTGGAGTATGGAGGGCTGTTCATCCTCTACTTCAGCTGTGCAACAATGCTTACATCTCTCTTCTGTCTCTTTTCACAGATTGAAGAAGATGCTCCAGTCCATGCAAGAGTACGCTCTCATCCGAAACTACCTGGAGTTTATGGTGGGATTTCTATACGCAGTACACCACTACAATCTCTGTTAATGTCTTAATATATACTTTATTCATTAAACTCATAGATGTACACATCCATAAATACAGAGTCACACCATATTCACGTTTCAGGTTATACCTTAATCTCTGTAATGGGATAGAGTATTTTCTGAGGCGAGGGGAAACCACAGTGACATTTAATGATGTATTATGTATTATGTACCACTAGAGGGAGTCCATCACCACAGTTCTCTCTTGAACTCTATTCAAAATGGAAGAGAAGGCTTCTACCACTGGCGTGAGCTCCATATCATATTTCTCCACTGGTTGCTTGGTCTTCTCTACTAAGCAGAACCAGCAGAGGGAGCTAGTAATTCGACACTAGAAATGTGCTTATATAACACAGAATTACCGCATGGGGGAGGCCAAAACTGTACATCTGCTTATTCATGACCTAACCCCTCTGTTAGTCAATTATTTTATTTCCATCTTGGCTAAAACTCTTCTTAATTAAATAGTAAAAAAAAGTGATTAATTGAAACACTTGATTTACATTAGATAAAGTTACCATGTTTATGGTGTGAGAATTAAGCCATTCTCCTGTCTTTGCAGACTGTCTTGATATCCTCACTTCTCAGGTGCTGAAGAATGAAAACTATGCCATGGAGAAGCTGGAGAACCTGGCTGTGAGGCAGCTGGAGAGCACCCTCAAGGGGCCCATCCTGTGCTTTGTGGGTCCACCAGGGGTGGGCAAGACCAGTGTGAGCCCTTGAAATGAAGTGGATACAGTCAGATTTAATTTGAGGGAATTTTCATTCATATCGGGTGAACCGTTTAGAAATTATAGCACTTTTTGTACATATTCCCCCCATTTTAGGGGAACCAAAAGTATTGGGACAAATTCACTTATGTGTATTAAAGTATATAATTAAAAGTGTAGTATTTGGTTCCATATTCCTTGCACTCAATGATTACATCAAGCTTGTGACACTACAAACTTGTTGGATGCATTTGCTGTTTGTTCGGATTATTTTGTGCCCAATAGAAATTAATGATAAAAAAAATGCATTGTGTAATTTTGTAGTGACTTGTATTGTAAATAAGAATATAATATGTTTCTAAACACTTATACATGGATGTGGATGCTACCATGATTACAGATAGTCCTGAATGAATCCTGAATAATGATGAGTGAGAAAGTTAGACGCACAAATATCATACCCCCAAGACATGCTAACCTCTCACCATTACAATAACAGAGGTTAGTATTTTTGGGGGGGGTATGATATTTACACCTCTGTAACTTTCTCTCTCATCATTATTCACAATGCATTCAGGATTATCCATAATCATGGTAGCATCCACATTAATGTAAAAGTGTATAGAAACATTTTATATTCTTATTTACAATAAAGGTGACTCCAAAATTACACAAAACATTTTCCCCCCATTGATTTCTATCAGGGACAGAATCATCTGAAACACAACCAAAACAATCAGCAAATGCATCCAACAAAGCTTGATGTAGTCATTGCGTGCTATAAATATGGGACCAAATACTTAACTTTTGACTACTTTAATACATATATAAATTAATTTGTCCCAATACTTTTGTACAAAACTATGTATAAATAAAGTGCAGTAATTTCTAAACGGTTCACCCGTTATGGATGAAAATAAACTCAACTTAAATCTGACAGTCGGCACTTTAACCTCATAGTTATTGTATCATTTAAAATTTCAAAGTGCTGGAGTACATAGCCAAAACAACAACAAATGTGTCACTCTTCCAATACATTTGGAGCTCACTGTATATCATAATAACGAAAGTATTGACATGATTTGTCCAGAAGGCAGTACTTGTCAAGGTACAAGTAGTTCAACATGTGTGAAGCCTTGACTAACTCACCAGTGGTCATGGTTGATAGGCGGAGACAGATGTGGGTCAACAGCAGCAGATAAAAGGTTCAGGTAGAATAGTGCTATCTGTCTGTCTAGACGTTACATACCGCCCTCTGCATAATGAGTAAACCGGAGAGGGAAACCTAGGAGTGGGAGCATGATGTCATCTTTCATGTTCCTTTGATCTCCTGTCACCATGGAGACTCAGTGGGGCGATGACATCAAGGCCTACAGGCCCGGGCATGTCCTTCCTGTGTCTCTCAGCCAGTCTCTGAGTTCATCCATAACCCCTAGCCTCCAGTCTCATACAATAACCGTGACACCACACAACACCACCCACCACTGCAGTTTAGGAAGCTGCCTGTTGTGTGTTTTGATGTGGTTTCAGGTGTGCTTAGTGTGTGTGTGTATATACTAATAAGTGTTTAAGGGAAGGACCTGGTTCATGCTGGTTCAGGCTCATCTAGTAGGGTTTGTGTGCTGTAGTGAAGTGTAGTGTTAGTGTCTGAGTGAAGTCTAATGATATCCGTGTTGTGTTGCCCCCTCATGTCTCTAATTAGCTTTAATCTGCTTCCTGCCTTTCTCCATCCTGTCTTTGGAGCCCCAGGGCCAGGCATGTGTGGGAGGAGACCTCTGTGTTAGTCTTCCTCCTGTGGTTTCTCTCCCAAATATACAGTTGAAGTCGGAAGTTTACATACACTTAGGTTGGAGTCATTAAAACTTGTTTTTCAACCACTCCACAAATTTCTTGTTAACAAACTGTAGTTTTGGCAAGTCGGTTAGGACATCTACTTTGTGCATGACACAAGTAATTTTTCCAACAATTGTTTACAGACAGATTATTTCACTTAGAATTCACTGTATCACAATTCCAGTGGGTCAGAAGTTTACATACACTAAGTTGACTGTGCCTTTAAACAGCTTGGAACGTTCCAGAAAATGATGTCATGGCTTTAGAAGCTTCTAATAGGCTATTTGACATATTTTGAGTCAATTTGAGGTGTACCTGTGGATGTATTTCAAGACCTACATTCAAACTCAGTGCCTCTTTGCTTGACATCATGGGAAAATCAAAGGAAAATCAGCCAAGACCTCAGAAAAAAAATTGTAGACCTCCACAAGTCTGGTTCATCCTTGGGAGCAATTTCCAAAAGCCTGAAGGTACCACGTTCATCTGTACAAACAATAGTACGCAATTATAAACACCATGGAACCACGCAGCCGTCATACCGTATAGGAAGGAGACGCGTTCTGTCTCCTAGAGATGAACGTACTTTGGTGCGAAAAGTGCAAATCATTTCCAGAACAACAGCAAAGGACCTTCTACGGTTTGCAACTGCACATGAGGACAAAGACTGTACTTTTTGGAGAAATGTCCTTTGGTCTGATTAAACAAACATAGAACTGTTTGGCCATAATAACCATTGTTATGTTTGGAGGAAAAAGGGGGAGGCTTGCAAGCCGAAGAACACCATCCCAACCGTGAAGCACGGGGGTGGCAGCATCATGCTTTGGGGGTGCTTTGCTGCAGGAGGGACTGGTACACTTCACAAAATAGATGGCATCATGAGGAAGGAAACTTGTGTGGATATATGGAAGCAACATCTCAAGACATCAGTCAGGAAGTTAAAGCTTGGTCGCAAATGGGTCTTCCAAATAGACAATGACCCCAAGCATACTTCCAAAGTTGTGGCAAAATGGCTTAAGGACAACAAAGTCAAGGTATTGGAGTGGAAATCACAAAGCCCTGACCTCAATCCTATAGGAAATTTGTGGGAGGAACTGAAAAAGCGTGTGCGAGCAAGGAGGCCTACAAACCTGACTCAATTACACCAGCTCTGTCAGGAGGAATGGGCCAAAATTCACCCAACTTATTGTGGGAAGCTTGTGGAAGGCTACCCGAAACATTTGACCCAAGTTAAACAATTTAAAGGCAATGCTACCAAATACTAATTGAGTGTATGTAAACTTCTGACCCACTGGGAATGTGATGAAAGAAATAAATAACACAATAGAATGTCTATATACAGTGTGTGCAAATTAAGTAAGATTAGGGAGGTAAGGCAATAAATAGGCCATAGTGGCAAAATAATTACAATTTAGCAATTAAACACTGGGGTGATAGATGTGCAAGTAGATACTGGGGTGCAAAGGAGGGAGAAAAAAATAACAATATGGAGATGAGGTTGTTGGGTGGACTATTTATAGATGGGCTATGTACAGGTGCACTGATCTGTAAGCTGCTCTGACAGCTGATGCTTAAAGTTAGTGAGGGAGATATGAGTCTCCAGCTTCAGTTATTTTTGCGATTTGTTCCAGTCATTGGCAGCAGAGAACTGGAAGGAAAGGCAGCCAAAGGAGGAGTTGGCTTTGGGGATGACCAGTGAAATATACCTGCTGGAGCACGTGCTACGGGTGGGTGCTGCTATGGTGACTAGTGAGCTGAGCTAAGGCGGGGCTTTACCTAGCAAAGACTTATAGATTAATCGTTCTCTCTACTTTTATTCTGACATTGCACATTCTTAAAATAAAAGGTGATCCTACCTGACCTAAAACAGATAATTCTTACTAGGATTAAATGTCAGGAATTGTGAAAAAATGAGTTTAAATGCATTTGGGTAAGGTGTATGTAAACTTCCGACTTCAACTGTACCTTACTGTCTGTGTCTGTAGGAACTATTCTTGGGTGGTGCCGCTGTGACTCCTCAGAACAAGTGCTATTAACTTAACAATGAAGAATGAGCTTTTTCACATCCTGTTTTGTTTTTAATCTTTCCACATTATTTTATTATTCCCCTTCCATTTATTCTCTACTTTCTATTATTACCTATCTCACTGCACACCTTTCTCTCTTATTTTGCTTCCTTTATGTTATCTACCTCTATTTCTCTCCCTCCTTTCGCCTCTTTTCCTCTTTGCTCTCCTTTCCTTTCTGTGCCCTATTTTCTCTCCACTGCACTGTTCTGTGTCTGACGTTCCCTGACTCCCTCTGGCTGCAGGAGGACCTACGTGGGCAGCATGCCCGGCCACATCATCAACGGGCTAAAGATGGTGGGAGTAAACATGAGGTGGACAAGCTGGGCAATAGTCTGCAGGGACCCTGCCTCTGGCATGCTGGAGGTAAGACACATGGGACAAGTAACCAGACCAGGGGGCAGCCTAGTAGTCTCTCTGATACAAAACATATGGAGAGGACAGGGAGGGGGTGGTTGACTGCTGCTAGTAAAAGAGAGAGGGATTGAGTGATACAGGGAGAGACAGGAGACACAGCCAGACAGGCAGGCAGAGAGAGATAATACGATTATAGAGGAGGATGGAGTAAACAAAAAGTTTGCACGTAAGAAGTCAAAATCTGTCTGATCTCTAGAAAGACCCAGTAGTCCACTGGAGGTAGGTATGTGACCTGGTCTGGTTCAACTGGACCTGCTCCACTTCCTGCTGGAGTTAACAGCTCCCATGGTGCATCACTGTTCCACTTCACTTCAAATCAAATCAAATTGTATTGGTCACATACACATGGTTAGCAGATGTTAATGTGAGTGTAGCGAAACACAATGGATGAAACACTGGGGGAGGGGGAATTAAGAATCCCCATCGCAGTGATGGACAGAGAACATGAGCACTGTAGTCTGCAAAATCTGCAAAAAAGGCAGTTAACCCCCAACAACTGGTGCCGTGGACGTCGATTAAGAGATCCCCCGGCACCTCTCTGATTCAGAGGGTTTGGGTTAAATGCAGAAGACTCATTTCGGTAGAATACATCAAATCAAATGTATTGGTCACATACAGCAGATGTTAATGTGAGTGTAGCGAAATGCTTGTGCTTCTAGTTCCGACCATGCAGTAGTATCTAACAAGTAATCTTAACAATTTCACAACAACTACCTTATACACACACAAGTGTAAAGGAATGATTAAGAATATGTACATATAAATATATGGATGAGCGATGGCTGAACGGCATAGGCAAGATGCAGTAGATGGTATAGAGTACAGTATATACATATGAGATGAGTAATGTAGGGTATGTAAACATTATATAAAGTGGCATTGTTTAAGTGACTAGTGATACATTTATTACATCCAATTATTAAAGTGGCTAGAGATTGAGTCTGTATGTTGGCAGCAGCCACTCAATGTTAGTGATGGCTGTTTAACAGTCTGATGGCCTTGAGATAGACTGAAAACAGCTTCTCTCGGTCCCAGCTTTGATGCACCTGTACTGACCTCTCCTTCTGGATGATAGCGGGGTGAACAGGCAGTGGCTCGGGTGGTTGTTGTCCTTGATGATCTTTTTGGCCTTCCTGTGACATCGGGTGGTGTAGGTGTCCTGGAGGGCAGGTATTTTGTCCCCTGTGATGCGTTGTGCAGACCTCACTACCCTCTGGAGAGCCTTACGGTTGTGGGCGGAGCAGTTGCCGTAACAGGCGGTGATACAGCCCAACAGGATGCTCTCGATTGTTCATCTGTAAATATTTGTGAGTGTTTTTGGTGACAAGCCAAATTTCTTCAGCCTCCACGCTGTCTGTGTGGGTGTACCATTTCAGTTTGTCCGTGATGTGTACGGCGAGGAACTTTCCACCTTCTCCACTACTGTCCCGTCGATGTGGATGTTTTGTTGACGTTGAGTGTGAGGTTATTTTCCTGACACCACACTCCGAGGGCCCTCACCTCCTCCCTGTAGGCCGTCTCGTCGTTGTTGGTAACCAAGCCTACCACTGTAGTGTCGTCTGCAAACTTGATGATTGAGTTGGAGGCGTGCATGGCCACGCAGTCATGGGTGAACAGGTAGTACAGGGGAGGGCTGAGCACGCACCCTTGTGGGGCCCCAGTGTAGAGGATCAGCGGGGGGGGAGATATTTCCTACCCTCACCACCTGGGGGGCCGCCCGTCAGAAAGTCCAGGACCCAGTTGCACAGGGCGGGGTCGAGACCCAGGGTATCGAACTTAATGACGAGTTTGGAGGGTACTATGGTGTTACATTCTGAGCTGTAATAGATGAACAGCATTCTTACATAGGTATTCCTCTTGTCCAGATGGGTTAGGGCAGTGTGCAATGTGATTGCGATTGCGTCATCTGTGGACCTATTGGGGCGGTAAGCAAATTGGAGTGGGTCTAGGGTTTCAGGTAGGGTGGAGGTGATATGATCCTTGACTCTCAAAGCACTTCATGATGACAGAAGGGAGTGCTAGTTACCAAAACTAAGGAACAGGAAAAAAGCTTTCTCGGGAACAGGAACAATGGTGGCCCTCTTGAAGCATGTGGGAACAGCAGACTGGGATAGGGATTGATTGAATATGTCCGTATACACACCAGCCAGCTGGTCTGCGCATGCTCTGAGGACGCGGCTAGGGATGCCGCGAGGGTTAACACGTTTAAATGTTTTACTCACGTTGGCTGTGGTGAAGGAGAGCCCGCAAGTTTTGGTAGCGGGCCGTGTCAGTGGCACTGTATTGTCCTCAAAGCGAGCAAAGAAGTTGTTTAGTTTGTCTGGGAGCAAGACATCGGTGTCCGCAACGGGGCTGGTTTTCTTTTTGTAGTCTGTGATTGACTGTAGACCCTGCCACATACGTCTCGTATCTGAGCCATTGAATTGCGACTCTACTTTGTCTTTATACTGATGCTTAGCTTGTTTGATTGCCTTGCGGAGGGAATAGCTACACTGTTTGTATTCAGTCATGTTTCCGGTCGCATTGCCATGATTAAAAGCAATGGTTTGCGCTTTCAGTTTTGGGCGAATGCTGCAATTAATCCACGGTTTCTGGTTGGGGAAGGTTTTAATAGTCACCGTCGGTACCACATCACCGATGCACTTGCTAATAAACTCGCTCACCGAAATCAGCGTATACATCAATGTTGTTGTCCGATGCTATCCAGAACATATCCCAGTCCACGTGATTGAAGCAATTTTGAAGTGTGGAATCAGATTGGTCAGAACAGCATAGAACAGACCTGAGCACGGGCATTTCCTGTTTCAGTTTCTGTCTATAGTCTGGGAGCCACAAAATGAAGTCATGGTCAGATTTGCCGAAAGGAGGGCAAGGGAGGACTTTGTATGTGTTGCAGAAATTAGAGTAGCAATGATCCAGAGTTTTACCAGCCCGGGTCGCGCATTAGATATGTTGATCAAATTTAGGGAGCCTTGTTTTCAGATTAGCCTTGTTAAAATCCCCAGCTACAATACATGCAGCCTCAGGATATGTGGTTTCCAGTTTACATAGAGTCCAATTAAGTTATTTCAGGGCCGTCGAGGTGTCTGCTTGGGGGTGGATATACACGGCTGTGATTATTTCATTCAGTTGTGCAACTGACTAGGTATCCCCATTCCCACACACATGCTATAGTGTCCACATATACACACCACTGAGTGCCTTCAGAAAGTATTCATACCCCTTTGACTTGTTACAGCCTGAATTCAAAATGGATTCAATAGATTTTTTTCTGTCACTAATCTACATGTTTTTATAAATGTTTGCACATTTATTGAAGATGAAATACAGAAATATATAATTTACATAAGTATTCACACCCCTGAGCCAATACATGTTCGAATCACCTTTCACAGCTGTAATCGCTGCCAGTCTTTCTGGGTAAGTCTCTAAGAGATTTGCACACCTGGATTGTACAATATTTGCACATTATTTATTTATTTTTCAAGCTCTGTCAAGTTGGTTGTTGATCATTGCTATACAGCCATTTTAAGTTTTGCCATAGATTTTCAAGCGAATTTGCAATATTTTTTATTCTGTACAGGCTTCCTTCTTTTCACTCTGTCATTTAGGTTAGTATTGTGGAGTAACTAAAATGTTGTTGATCCATCCTCAAATCCTATCACAGCCAACTCTGTAACCTCCCTGGTCTCAGTGTTTGAGCATTTCTAAAAATACTTGGACATTATGGTTTGTTCTGTGTAAAAAATTTATTCATTTCCATTTTAAATTCAGGCTGTAACACAACAAAATGTAGAAAAAGTCAAGGGATGTGAATACTTTCTGAAGGCACTGAATGTGTTGAGTCTGAAGACAATGGCCTGAAAACGATGTATTTAGGTGAGAGGGATACCTACCTTCCAGCAGTGTGATAGAAGACTAATCTCAGTAAGAACGCTTACAGCTAGTTAAGATAACAGCCCCACCAGCCTCAAGCCCAAGCTTGACCCTCCAGTAGGAGTGGTGCTCACTACTCAGACATGTCACACACACTCTGTCTTCTCTCGGTTACACACACATACACACACACACCCCCTTGCACATTCCTAGTTCAAACACACTATGGCATGCTTCTACAAGCTCCCTCTGTAGGTCTGTTTGTTTGGTGTTGTTTGGTTTTGCTTTAATCCTCTTATATATTGACGTGTGTGGTTATGTAGTCATGGTTTCTGAGGAGGCAGTGTGTGCAGACCACGGCACAGCCAAACCAAAAGGCTCAGTCGCAGAATTACCCATCAGGTGCACCGCGTTCTGCTGCATTCTGCATTCCACCGTCTTACTCCAATTTTATTTGATTTTGATTTGATACTCCCACTTTCCCTCTCCCGCTCTGCCTCCTACTCTCTCTCTCTTCTCCTGCCCTGTCTCTCCCTCACCGCTTGGCTGCCCAGAGGGAGGGAGAGAGGGAGAGAGAGAGGCATAGCAGGGAGGAACAGAAGGGACATGGCGGAGGAAGCAAGGCAGAATGATTTGTATATTGCCTCTGGCAGTGTGAAGTCTGACCCAACAACACACATATACACAGACACACACAGTGTCTGTGTTTCTACAACTGCAGCTGGTAGACATGCAGGTCATTAATAACAGTTGCTAACCAGTTGAATATATTGAAATATGAGTTATTAATGTGCTAAATAACCAAATGAAGACTAGACTTGCAAGTGTTGCAACGCATGACTAGACAGTCACTAACCAGAGTACATTGAAATATGCATTGTTCCTTGTAGTCAATTTGTTCTTTGTCCTGACTACCACCAAGTCCTGGACCAAGAGCAGAACCACAGCTTCACAGACCACTACCTTAACGTGACCTTTCTCAAGTTCTGTTCATCGTTACAGCCAACACCACGGCCACTATCCCTCCGGCCCTGCTATAATGTGTGTGTATAATGTCCTCTCAATGTACACTCAGGAGGAGACGGTGGAGATAGCTGATGGGGAATCAGGTAAGGACGAGCTACAACAGCATGGTCTCACCCCCCAGCCGCTACCTCAGGACATCATTAGCAAGTATGCAGACACAAACATAAACGCACACATAGCACGCATGCACACACACCATAGGGGAGCGATAGGTCAAAGACAGGACGAGGGGACTGATTATCTTTCTAGCAGGACAGAAGGGGGAGATTACCAGAGTCAGACAGTTTAAGACGGTTTACAGAGGGCACCTACTGGTACATACTGACAGACACACAGACAGATAATTAGACCAAAACAAATAGATCGGCAGTACAGTAATAAACCTAGACACCCCAGTAGATCCAGACGGACTTGAGTCATACAGTTAACATAAACAACTGGGGCTGTCAGTATAGTCATACATTCCCAGTTCAGTCCAGACAGCTTTACTGAGACATACGTACCTCCACCATAGCTTCAGTAAAGGTGAGTAGTTGGGCATAGAAGAAAGAAGGCCACCGGGGTTGGCTGGCTGAAGAACAAAGAGAGTAGAGGTCAGAGCATGCTGCAGATGGGGCCAGTACCTATCAGACATGGCCTGGGGGGGGGAGACTGTGGTATTCCATTATAAAATACTGTTGTCTCAAACACTCACATCACACTCAGTCATTTTTCCCACCATGATTGATGCTGATGCTAGCTGAACTGTGTGTGTGTGTATGCGGTGTCCGCACCCTGGAGAATATCGGAAAGATCTTATCTGTCGAGCGGTGGTAGGGGAGGTCGCAGATGGTCACAAGTTCACCAAATCATGCCCCCTGAGAGGCCATGCCGCCTCCCAGGGAGTTGAGGATGAATGTAGGAAGACCAGCAGGGGAACAGCCTTGCCCCTCTGTGGGGCAGGAGATGAGACTGACTGACACAGCTAGCTAAAGTACCAGTCCCTGGGCCCTACAACACACTGCAGTGGTGAGCTGCAGCGTCTCAGACTGGGCTGATGTGGGCTGCATAAAGACAGAGGCAAGCACAACCCACACACTACAAGCTGTGAAATCACCATATCTGCCCCTTGATGTATTTGAGGCCCTGGAGACTGGAGGTAATTGAGTTGTTAGTATGATATAGCCATGTTCCAATGTACACTAGCAGGTGCCCCCCCACCTCACGCACTTTCACACTGCTGGCTGGCTGCACATTCCCTGGTTCCAAAAGAGTGCTGACCACTGCACAATGCCCTCACACAAACATACAGGCATGCTCACACAGTCACACATACAGTACACACACACACACACACACACACACACACACACACACACACACACACACCATTCGCCCTCTGAATATGGGGCCTTCTGGGGTATGAGTGGGGTTAAGGGGAGGGGGCAGGGCTTAATCCTGCTAGCAGACGGCCTCATGACCACATGCCCCCTGCCTCCCCTCCCCCACCCAGTCTGCAGCTGCTCTTGTGTAACAGGAGAAATCACACCGCCAGTTAACATGGCCAGAGCCAAGGAGGAGGGGGAGAACAGAGGGGTTTTATGACTGTGTTGCATTTGCCCTATTGAAACTGAATTAGACTCTGCATAACCACTCCCACTGTACGAGGAAAAACATCAGCAGATGAAAAGGGAGGGGGGCAGTCTTCCTCTGCTCTTTGTGCAAATGTCTGTCTGTTGCCAGGTAACGGTGACATTATTGCAGACAGAACAAAGAGTTCTGAGGTGTGTGTGTGCGCACTGTGGGGGGTATGTGTCTTTCTTTCCTCTTCCAGCTGCTCCACGACTGGCGGCTCGTGACATCTGTCACATGACCAGTTAGGAGCACACCTGTTGTTCCTTTGCCCACCTCTCTTGGTTGTATCCTCCCTCACTTTGTTTTAGCTTTCATTGCACTACACTGCTCAGAGGGAATGAACTGTCAGACGTGTTTCCTGTTATATTACACATTCAGACACTACTTCGTTATCTCGGTCAGTAAAAACTAACCTCCGTTATATTAACAGATAGAGATAGGAGAGGAAGAAATCTATCCCCTCTTCCCCTTCTCTTTGGTGTTTCATTGAGTGTCTGTAGAATGGTGCTGTGCTACAGTGTAGTTTGTTGCTATTGGCCTGTGCAATAGCACAGTGAAATGCCTTTCCTGCTTGCTCTTTCACAACAATGCAGTAGAATGTGGGTAGAGTGTGTAGAATGTGCATAAAGTGAGTGTGCATAGAGACAGTACAAAAATAAAATAGAAAGGTCAATGCAGATCGTTCGTGTAGCTGTTAACTATTTAGCAGTCTTATGGCTTGGGGATAGAAGCCGTGGGACAGACTTGATGCTCCGGGACCGCTTGCCGTGCGGAAGCAGAGAGAACAGTCTATGGCTTGGGTGGCTGGAGTCTAACAATTTTCCCGGGCCACACTGCCTGTTATAGAGGTCCTGAATGGCAGGGAGCTCAGCCCCAATGATGTACTGGGCTGTCAACACCACCCTCTGTAGAGCCATGCGATCGAGAGCGGTGCAGTTGCCATACCAAGCAGTGATGTAGCCAGTCAAGTTGCTCTCAATGGTGCAGCTGTAGAACCTTTTTAGGATTTAAGGGCCAATGCCAAATATTTTCAACCTCCTGAGGGGGAAGAAGTTCTGTCGTGCCTTCTTCACGACTGTGTGTGTGTGTGTGGACCATTTTAAGTCCTTAATGATTTGGACACAGAGGAACTTGAAGCTCTCGACCCGCTCCACTGCAACCCTGTCAATGCGGATGGGGGCTTGCTCTCCCTGCCCCGTTTCCTGTAGTCCACAATCAGCTCCTTGGTTTTAATGACATTAAGGGAGAGGTTGTTGTCTTGGCACCACACTGCCAGGTCACTGACGACCTCCCTGTAGGCGGTCTCATTGTTGTCGGTGATCAGGCCTACCACTGTCGTGTCGTCAGCAAACTTGATGGAGTTGGAGTTGTACGTGGCCACACAGTCGTGGGTGAACAGGGAGTACAAGAGGGGACTAAGCACACACCCCTGTAGGGCCCCCGTGTTGGGGATCAGTGTGGCGGAGGTAATATTGTCTACCCTAACCACCTGGGGTCGGCCCATCAGGAAGTCCGGGGTCCAGTTGCAGAGGGAGTTGTTCAAACCCAGGATCCCAAGCTTGGTGACGAGCTTAGAGGGGACTTTAGTGTTGAACACTGATCTGTAATCAATGAACAGCATTCTCACATAGGTACTGCATTTCTCTTATCTAGGTGGGAGAGGGCAGTGTGGAGTGCAATTGAGATTGCATCGTCTATGGATCTGTCAGGGCAGTATGCAAATTGGAGTGGATCTAGGGTTTTTGGGATGATGGAATTGATGTGTGCCATAACCAACCTCTCAAAGCATTTCATGATTACAGATGCAAGTGCAACAGGGTGGTAGTCATTGTGGCAGATAGAGTTGTTGGGAACTAGAATAATGGTTGTCAGCTTGAGAAGTGGGGATTACAGACTGGGACAAGGAGAGGTTGAAAATGACTGAATATTCCCGATAGCTGTTCTGCGCATGCTCTGAAAACACGCCATGGAATTCTGTCCGGCCTTACGAGTGTTGAACTGATTGAAAACCTTACTCACGTTGGCTTTGGATAGCGAGCTCAACCATTCCCCTCGGTCAGCGAGGTCCCTAGTGTACAGCTTGGTGTTGTTTTTGAAGTGTGCATAAAAAGCATTGAGTTCGTAGAGGCATCGTTTGGCAGATCACGGCTGGGTCTTCCTTTCTAATCCGTAATGGACTATAGCCCCTGCCACGTGTCAGGCATTGAAGCCTGTGTAATAGGATTCCACTTTGTTCCTATTTTGCATGTTTGATGGCTCTGCGGAGGTCGTAGCAGGACTTCTTGTACTTATTAGTTTCCTGAGCCATAGCCTCTGGGTTGGCTGTGATAGCCCTGTGTGTGGTAGCCTTGTCCTTTAGCTTAGCGACAACCTCAGTGATAATCCAGGGCTTTTTTATTGCGGAAACAGCAAACCTTCACTCTGGGGACAACGTTGGCAATGCATTTCCTAATGAAGCCAGTGACAGAAGTGGTTAGCTCGTCAATGCTATCGCCGGAGTCCCGGAACATATTCCAGTCAGCTCTAGCAAAGCAGACTTGTAGCATATCCACCGAAAAGGAGGACCATTTCTCAACAGAGCACGTCACGGGTACTTCCTTATCCACATGACATTGGTAGTCAGGGCACTTGATCAGTGGGCAGTGATCGTCATGTGCATAATAAGAGGTCTAGGGAGGCTGGCTCGTGACCGTGCCGGGTTGTGGACCACGTAAAAGAACAAACAATATGTGCAGAAATGCTCACCTTGTCATTTTAAATCCTCCTCCAACCTCCCCAATGAACTCTCAAGTGGTAATGCTAATATTTGTATACATTTCTATCATTTTCTCTCCAGCTTTCTACGTTCTTGTCCTCTCTTACCTCTGTATTATGTGTGTCTTTCAGAGGGGGAGCCCAACCCGAGCAATCCGTTCTGCCACCTCTTGGCCCTCCCACTCCTATACTTTGGTTGGGGATCATTGATGGACAGAGAGATCTACACAACCTACTCCACTTAAAATGTGGAGTAGGTTCAAGGGGGTGTAGACTTTCTATAGGTCCTGTACATGTAAAGAAAAGCCTTGTCATACAGAATTAAAGCCTGTACCCATAACATGGTTCCTCTTGCGAGAACAAGAGCCAACTATAAACATGCACTTATAACCCTACTGGTTTGCAGACTTCAATGGTGCAACTTAAAAAAAAAGGACTGATAGTTGTGCGGCTCTGCTCACGTTGTTGACTATAGGCTTACAGCAGTGTAGCTGTTCGAGAGAAAGTACACACGCACACTTATGTTAGTAACATAAGCATTCCATTCATACCCATGGGATTTGGGGGTGTAGGGGGGAGAGGGGATCGGGGTTAGGGGCTCTTGAGCTCGCACAGGGGGGACTGGAATGTGTCTGTGTTATGTGTAAAGCAGGGAGAGGAGAGGGGAAGGAGGGTTATCTGGAGGGGAGACAGACAGGGGTTATATTGACCACAGTATTCTTCTGTTCTAGTCCTCACTGCATAGGATACTGAAGCAAGGCATAACTACATATGGAAGGACACAGAGGTCCAGAACTCGGTAATATTGTTAAAAGATACACACACCTACACACACAACCATTCAAAAGTTTGGGGTCACTTAGAAATGTCCCTTGTTTTTTAAAGAAAAGCTATTTTTTGTCCATTAAAATAACATCAAATTGATCAGAAATACAGTGTAGACATTGTTAATGTTGCAAATGACTATTGTAGCTGGAAACGGCAGATTTTTTTAAGTGGAATATCAGCATAGGCGAACAGAGGCCAATTATCAGCAACCATCACTCCTGTGTTCCAATGGCACGTTGTGTTAGCTAATCCAAGTTTATAATTTTAAAAGGCTAATTGATCATTAGAAAACCCTTTTGCAATTATGTTAGCACAGCTGAAAACTGTTCTTCTTTAGACTAGTTGAGTATCTGGAGCGTCAGCATTTGTGGGTTCGATTACAGGCTCAAAAAATGGCCAGAAACAAAGACCTTTCTTCTGAAACTCGTCACTCTATTCTTGTTCTGAGAAATGAAGGCTATTCCATGTGAGAAATTGCCAAGAAACTGAAGATCTTGTACAACGCTGGTTACTAGTGGGAGTGGGAGGCCCCGGTGCACAACTGAGAAAGAGGACAAGTACATTAGAGTGTCTAGTTTGAGAAACAGACGCCTCACAAGTCCTCAACTGGCAGCTTCATTAAATAGTACCCGCAAAACACCAGTCTCAACGTCAACCGTTGCAACTCGTGAACTTAGGGAAGGAAAATGTTAAGAAATGCTAAAAGGGATAATCCTAAAAGGTTCTCTTCACTACATAGTACCCACAAAACACCAGTCTCAACGTCAACCGTGAAGAGCCAACCCCCGGGATGCTGGCCTTCTAGGCAGAGTTGCAAAGAAAAAGCCATATCTCTTTCAGTGTCTGTGTTCTTTTGCCCATCTTAATCTTTTCTTTTTATTGGCCAGTCTGAGATATGGCTTTTTCTTTGTAACTCTGCCTAGAAGGCCAGCATCCCGGGGTTGGCTCTTCACGGTTGACGTTGAGACTGGTGTTTTGTGGGTACTATGTAGTGAAGAGAACCTTTTAGGATTATCCCCTTTTAGCATTTCTTAACATTTTCCTTCCCTAAGTTCACGAGTTGCAACATTCTTACACAAACAACCGAGGACAGATATTTAAGAACTTGTTGAGATGTAGTGCCCTAACTTGAAGCACCGGTTGCCTTTCCTTTATGCTGTGGAGGATTTGGATTGGATCTGATATTTAACATTTATGACCTGACTGGTCTGAACTTGGTAAAATTTCAAAAGTTCAGACCCAGAGTTGAGGCCATCAATCCCTTAGCTCTACTGTCTGCTGCACAGGTTGTTCTGGGAACTGGCTGAATAATCCACAGTGGGGGAATTTTAGCGGTACTAGCCAGTGATAAAGTTATTCCAGAGGAACCATTTGTTACTCTGCGTGGAAGTTCTGGCCATGTACATTTAAGGGCAACCCTAATTTTCAGTGTAAGATAATAACAAGACAGTTGACCTTGACCATGCTGTTCATGTACCTCAGATCTAATATAGTGACTGAATTAATGAGATTTACAAAGGCTTCTTGATGGGTATCAGCATCAGAGGACTGCTCAACATCCAGAGAAAAACTGCTGGTACACTATATATACACAAAAAGGTAGGCAGACGCCCCTTAAAATTAGTGGATTCTGCAATTTCAGTCACACCCGTTGCTGACAGGTGTATAAAATCGAGCACACAGCTATGCAATCTCCATAGCCAAACATTGGCAGTAGAATGGCCTTATTGAAGAGCTCAGTGACTTTTAACATGACACCGTCATAGGATGCCATCTTTCCAACAAGCCAGTTCAGCATTTTTGCCTTGCTAGAGCTGCCCCGATCAACTGTAAGTGCTGTTATTGTGAAGTGGAAACATCTAGGAGCAAAAACGGCTCAGCCAAAGTGGTAGGCCAAACAAGCTCACAGAACGGGCCCACTGAGTGCTGAAGCACGTAGTGTGTAAAAATAGTCTGTCCTCGGTTGCAACACTCACTACCGAGTTCCAAACTTCAGCACAAGAACTGTTCGTTGGCAGCTTCATGAACTGGGCTGCCATGGCCAAGCAGCCGCACACAAGCCTAAGATCACAATGCGCAATGCCAACAGTCGGCTGAAGTGGTGTAAAGCTCGCCGCCATTGGACTCTGGAGCAGTGGAAACGCGTTCTCTGGAGTGATGAATCACGCTTCACCATCTGGCAGTCCGACAGACGAATCTGGGTTTGGCGGATGCCAGAAGAACGCTACCTGCCCCAATGCTAGGTAAAAGTGCTACCTGTCCCGAGCTGACAAGGTAAAAATCTGTCGTTCTGCCCCTGAACAAGGCAGTCTGGGGCTGTCTTTCATGGTTCGGGCTAGGCCCCTTAGTTCCAGTGAAAGGAAATCTTAACGCTACAGCATACAATTACATTCTAGACTATTCTGTGCATCCAACTTTGTGGCAACAGTTTGGGGGAGGCCCTTTCCTGTTTCAGCATGGTTTGTCGAGATCGGTGTGGATGAACTTGACTGACCTGCACAGAGCCCTGACCTCCATCAAACACCTTTGGAATGAATTAGAACGCCGACTGCCTAATCGCCCATCATCAGTGCCCGACCTCACTAATGTTCTTGTGGCTGAATGGAAGCAAGTCCCTGCGGCAATGTTCCAACATCTAGTGGAAAGCCTTCCCAGAAGAGTGTAGCAAAGGGGGGGACCAACTCCATATTAATGCCCATGATTTTGGAATGAGAAGTTCGATGAGCAGGTGTCCACATACACTACATGACCAGAAGTATCAGAATTGACTAGTGATTTCATTTACAGTGCCTTGAGAAAAAGTATTCACACCCCTTTTTGTTGTGTTACAGCCTGATGACATTGGGATTGTGTCACTGGCCTGCACAATATCAAAGTGGAATTGTTTTTAGAAATGTTTACAAATTAATACAAAATTAAAAGCTGAAATGTCTTCAGATTATTTATCAATACACCCAATCACTACAAAGATACAGGGGTCCTTCCTAACTCAATTGCCGGGGAGAAAGGAAAGAGGTCAGGGATTTCACAATGAGGCCAATGGTGACTTTAAAACAGTTAGAGTTTAAAGGCTGTGATGGGAGGAAACAGGATGGATCAACAAAAACCGAAATGACAGAGTGAAAAGATGGAAGCCTGTACAGCAAATCCAACATCACTGAGTACCACTCTTCATACAGTATTTTGAAGCCTGGTAGTGGCTGCATCATGTTATGGGTATGCTTGTCATCAGCAAGGACTAGGGAGTTTTGGGGGGGATAAACAAAACAGAATAGAGCTAAGCACAGGCAAATCCTAGAGGAAAACCTGGTTCAGTCTGCTTTCCACCAGACACTGGGAGATGAATTCATCTTTCAGCAGGACAATAACCTAAAACAAGGCCAAATTTACAATGGAGTTTAACAAGATGACATGGAATGTTCCTGAGTGGCCTCGTTACAGTTGACTTAAAAACGTCTTAAAAAACTATGGCAAGACTTGAAAATGGCTGTCTAGCAAGGATCAACAAACAACTTGACAGAGCTTGAATAATTTAAGAATGTGCAAATATTGTACTTTCTAGGTGTGCAAAGCTTAGACTTTCACAGCTGTGAGTCTTTCTGGGTTCGCTGCCAAAGGTGATTCTAACATGTATTGGCTCAGGGGTGTGAACACTTATGTAAATTAGATATTCCTGTATTTCATTTTCAATAAATTGGCTACAAATTCTAACATTTCACTGTCACTATGGGGTAGTGTGTAGATTTTTTTTTGATTTTTTTTTTTTTTAATCCATTTGAATTCAGGCTGTAAGACAACAAATGTGGTATAAAATCAAGGAGTATGATTGTACAATAGCTAATAGTGTATACTGTTAAGATGCAATACTGTGTCAAACCCTAAGACACAAACTCATCTCATTTAGCCATTTTCCTGTCTCAGCCTCCAGTATCTATGCTGCAATAGTTTGTGTTGGGGGGCTAGGGTCAGTCTGTTATATCTGGTGTAATTCTCCTGTCTTATCCGGTGCCCTGTGTGAATTTAAGTATGCTTTTATTCTCGCTCTCTTTCCCGGAGGACCTGAGCCCTGGGACCATGCCTCAGGACTACCTGGCCTGATGACTCCTTGCTGTCCCCAATCCACCTGGTCGCACTTCTGCTCCCGTTTCAACTGTGGCTATGGAACCCTGATATGTTGACCGGACATGCTAGCTTGTCCCAGACCTACTGTTTTGCGACCCTCTCTCTCTACAGCAACTGCTGTCTCGAACTATGAATGCTCGGCTATGAAAAGCCAACTCAATTTACTCCTGAGGTGCTGACTGGTTGTATCCGCTGTTGCACCCTACAACCATTGTGATTATTTGACCCTGCTGGTCATCTATGAACATTTGAACATCTTGGCCATGCACTGTTATAAATCTCCACCCGGCCCAGCCAGAAGAGGACTGGCCACCCCACAGAGCCTGGTTCCTCTCTAGATTTCTTCCTAGGTTCCTGCCTTTCTAGTAAGTTTTTCCTAGCCACCGTGCTTCTACATCTGCATTGCTTGCTGTTTGGGGTTTTAGACTGGGTTTCTGTATAGCACTTTGAGACATCAGCTGATGTAAAAAGGGCTTTATAAATACATTTGATTGATTAACTTGCTGTGTAACAGTTGCATCAATGACCTGAAACATGATTGGTCACTAACTGCAGAAAATATGGAATTTCAATTCAAATATGTACTCTGTTGAATGTGGTTGAGAATCAGCAGAAAACTATGCAGCTGCCTCAGCAAACAGCAAGAGCAGGGAGGGTGTGGATCATCATTCTGACCACCACCCATTTAGTTCTATGACGATGAGCCAAGACAAGCTCAACCACAGCCTGCCTGCTACCTCCAGCATCTACATGCCTTCCACTGGGCCCAACAGGAGTTGGCTACCAAAATATGACTGAAACAAAACTACAGACAATAGTAGCCTACTGTTAATATTAAACTCAATTGTAAGTTTCAGGGATTGGGGTGAAGGAAATTGTGATTAGTGCATCTGGCACAGGTTGTTTAAGCTGTGCTCAGATGTAGGCTAGTCAGCTGGCCTGAGGCTGATTCTACAGACAGGAGAATTGCCATTTAACTCTGAGCAAGGATTAAATAATCCACCCTGAAAATCTGCATTACAGACCAAACTTCCTCAGGGCAGGGAAAATAAGGACTCAATGACCTCATCATAAGGAAACTACCCTGTGCTGTAAATCACCACGGGAACCACTACAGTGCACCTCACACAGCAACATACTAGAATAGCAGATACCAGTTAGTGATCAAAATCCCATGACTGCTTTGCTCCACCACTTATGGACACATCTAATTGCAGCTTTGATTGAATGAGGCCTGGGAAGGAAACAGGAGCACTTTCCCCTAAACAGAATGAACAGTACACATGACTGAACATGGCTGTTACTTTAAGGGCCACTACTGGGGGAGATAATGCATGACGGAAGTGGCGTGAAGACAAAACAGCAGCAGGGTCAGAGAAAAAAAAACTCCCTAGAAAGAGTGGTCTGTGTTCCCCAGTGGAGTGTAGCTGGCTGGGTGCCAAAGTCCCCAGGGCGTCCTGGGGGCCTCTGGTAATTATGGTCCTACAGAGCTAACCCTTCATTCACTAGGCCAGAACACAGACGCCCCAGCCTCCACCTAGTGCAGGGCTGGATAGGACTTGGGCACACACGCACACACTACTATAATCAACAATGCACCCACAGCACACACACAAACCTTTGTGATCAGCAGTGCACTCATGCATGTCTACATGATTAAAGCCATCTGATGAGCATAACGTGCTTAACTAGAATGATAATTGCGTGGTTGGAGTAAATCCCTGCCAATAAATAATGCTGTTATTGCCTATAGCAAATCACAGGGATGGAGAAATTGCACAAGGTATGAAAAAGAGATTTATTTAATGACAAAATAAAACAAAGACAATTAAGAGATGGGAACTAGCAACAGTACTATGTATCCACAGAGATGTTTGGCATTGCTACGCCCACTCACAAACAGAATTTAGACAAAGACGGACAAACGACGAGAGAAAACTAACTCACAAAATAAAATACATTGAAGTTTTCGAAAGAACGACACAATTGATCTACAAACACTGAAGATTAGCCACAAGGGTACAGCCTTTTTCATTCATTAAAAGTCATTACAAAAATGATAATTATGATAACAATCTCCATTTAATAATAACGATATTATAACTGTAGAAACTGTCCTCATTCCTGGGGTGTAATCATCTTGCAACGGAAAAACATTTACCGTTTAAGAACCAAACGGAAGCAAACAACGATACAGAGGGACCTACCTGAATTTGTCCAATCGAAACTCTTGTTTTTGTTGTAAAAAGCTTTGTAACAGACAAAACGTTTTGCAACAGAATTAGCATAATGAATACACCCCAGGTCAGATATTCAGGTGGTTTAGGCTGAAACCGTTGGACTCCAAAAAGACCAAACTAGCTTCTCAGCCAATGTCCGTGCACACAGTACTAGGACCTTCTCATCCAAGGAGGGGGAAAAAGGACAACAGAACTAATAATCAAAAACATTAATAGTTAATTTCACTTCGACTCAACTGAAATGCAATATATAAAAAAATAAAAACATTTGCCATTGTTTTTGATGCCTCACCCTCCCTCAAATTGAGTCCACCCACTCCCAGTTTCTCACCATATGTAACCCTTCTGCCAGCTTCCCTCTGCAAAGATAGACCACAAACTGAGCCCCACCTGTTGTAGTGTTCACTCCATAGGTGTGCTCTGGGTTGAAGGGCATTGGTGGATTCTTCTCAGAAAAACTTACCTTTATTATTGAACGAATATTGTACTGAAGCCTAAAATGTAATCCCGGGGATAGAGTTCCATTGTTTGCATCAAGCTCTTACAAATCTGTGAAAGTTCTAAACCACAATTTACAACAGCAACAGGATCTTTGGGACAACTCTTACACCCTGCTCCTCTCCAAACCCAGGTTTCCTGTAGTGTCTGAAATGTGTCTGAGTACACACATACATATATATATATACACACACACACACGTGTGTGTGTGTGTGGTGTGTGGTAATGGTAGTGGCTGTCCACCTGACAGTCCTCAGCACATGGATATGGTGACGTTGATGCCCAGGTTTCCGTTCTCAGCGAACAGCTGCGCGATGGAGGTGTCAAACACCAGGCAGTCGCTGTTCATAATGGCCGTTGCAATGCCCTCGTGGATGGAGCGGGGCGTGGCCTCCCAGGTGAGCCGTCGCCGGTGCCCGTTGAGCTCCAGGCGGTAGGCAAAGTTCTCAGCCTGCTTCCGCGTGCCGATTAGCTGCACAATGGCAAAGAACTGCTGGTGGCCATCGTACTTCTCCTGCTTCTCCAAGACCAGCATGAAGTGGAAACCAAAGCAGGACTGCATCATGACCCAGTCCACTGCCCCAGGCAGGTTAATGTCTGTAGCCAGGAACACAATGTCCTCACCCTGCAGCGTGGTGATGGATTTGTGCTGGTGCATGAGGTGGGGCATGACCGCGTCCAACGAGCCCTGCCACTTACAGGAGGCCCCTGGGCAGGGGCAGGAGTACGGCCGGAACTCACACAGCTCCTCGTGCTCTGCCTTGTCTGTGTGGGGCAACGTCACTTCGCAGCCCGACGACGCATACTTGCAGGGGAACAGCACAGAGTTGGCCACCTTCTCCATGGCCAGGTTCCGGATGGAGCCCAGCGGGCCCCGGCAGGTGGGGCAGCAGGTGAGCTTGGGCCGGCAGTTGCTGCAGACCAGGTGGCCGCTCTGGCACTGCAGGATGGGGGGCAGCACATAGTCAAAGCAGACAGGGCACTCAAACAGGCTGGCCAGGTCGCTGTTAGAGGCCGTAGTGCCGGACAGGGTGGGGATGCGCTGGGAGGGGGCGCACTTGGAGGTTCCTGTTGGCAGCGCTGTGGCGGTCTGGCGACTCATTTCTGTCGAGAAACACAGAGGTTAGAGAGACACACTGGGAGAATAACTGAACTAGACATTTGGTGAGAACATTGTAAAATAGTAGTGGAGGAATGTGAGGACAAATGTAACAGTCTCCATGAGAGGCTTGACCAATCCTCTCCAACAACAGTCATGGTTCATTCACCTGCACAAAAGGTCACGTAGGCAATATGCTATAAAACAGAAGGGCACATAAAGTACATAAGGCATATAGATCACATGGACTACGATCAATGAATACCAGACTAACAAAGTCATGGAGATCGCTGTAGCGGAGAGGCAGACAGAGACAGACATGCGCTCCATTTCATCTTCTCCATGCCGAGCCTCCTGCCATGTAAATTAACAAAGAGATAGGCCTCAGGGCCTCCAGGGAGATGTTTTTTCACTGATAGTAATGTTCCTCTCCCAGCATAGCCGCAGTACAGTGGGCCTGGTTGGGGCCTCAGGGCAGGCAGCCCTCTACACTGATGAGCATCTCCCCTCCCTCCGAGGGCCAGCCTGGAGGCTCAGTGATACGCCTATCTGTCCATTTGCTCTGATAAAGTCTGACCAGCGCAGGGCAAGCAGATAGCTTGGAGGGGCATTTTTGGATTTGGGAGAGCGACACAGATTTTAATGGTTGCATAAGAAAAATATACAATTCCAGACGGCAAAGTGGACTGGCTGTGAGAGCAGAGGGCTAGCTTGCTTCCCGTCAGCCGTTCCCATGGCAACAGGCTGTGGTTGAGGGCTTTGTGGATGGGACGGCCCACCGAGGGGAACGGGAGGGAGGGATGGATTTTCCCTGGGCCGCCTGGCAGGAGCTGGGTGTGACCCACCCCTGGCCCTGCTGCTACTTTATATAACCCAAAGCCACAGCACATTGTACAGCTCAGAGACTGGGAGGCAGGCAGGAAGACAGCCATGATGGGGGCACTGTGGTCCAGACAAAATGGAGGAAGTTCACTGATACTGTAGGAAGCACAGAAAGGGAGAGTGGAAGAGAGCGGCAGACTGGGCAGTAGGGCTGTGCGTGTAGGTGTCATTGAGCCTGCCTGTAAACACATCTGCTCTGATAAAGCTCTAACTATTTATAGGCCTCTTAGCGAGCAGCTCCGGACACACAAGCAACAACTGTGGACCAAATTAGCACAGAACAACAAGGCCAACACTAGCAGATCTAAAAAAAAAAAAAAGATATAAAACAATTAAATAAAGAGCTTGACGTATAGGGGCTAAAAACAGTTGCACTTGGTGGCTGTCTGGGATTGTTGTCACGTCCCTGCACCATTAAGTTGACCTTTAAAATGGTTAAGGTAAGGGTTTGGGCAGGGCTCTACAGTTTCTCTCATACATGTGCCTAAATACTTTTAGTGCGACCTGGAATTTTTATTGAAGAGCACCTGTGCGTCCCAAAAAAAGATAATTGTTGCAATGATTACGTCACTGTACCGCAGCCCAAGTGCCATGGAGAATACGTTGAGCGCAGATTCATGACCGTCATGCACGCACCATACCAAAGAAACCAGCTTGTTACCAGAAATATTTTTCATTGTGCTCCTACATTTTTCAACGCGTGCTCCTTGTAAAAAAAAGTCAGCGTAAAGCCCTGGGTTAGAGTTGGGTTAAAAAAGGGAATACTGGACACAGAGACATGCAAATGGTATCCACGAGTTCATCTTACTCTGGGGAATTAGATAAAAGGCCTCATTGCCAAAATCCTGAAGTATTACTAAGGTTAGGGACGTCCCAAGGATCCCTGATAACTCTAACCCTGGGCTGTTCGTGTCTGTGTGAGGTACAATATATATGTGGGCAAGCCCCTTAGCAGGAAGTCTGCAGTGACGGCAACAGAGTGTGTGTGTGTGTTGCTTATGCAGCCTGCATGTGGGCAGTGGTGTGCTCCAGTGCAGCAGGGAGGGAGATGCAGACAGCTCTTTAGTTTTGTTTGTCTACTGGAGGCATTGGCACCAGCAACCTACTCTACTCCCTCATCCCAGAGTCTGTCTGCCTGCTGCTTGGCCCTCCTGGATCCCTGCTGGATGCAGGCAGCCATGGGACTGGTGCCATAATGAGCATAAACAACACTGCTCTGAGAGTATGCTCGTTGGTGTGCCTGCAGTGAGGATCATAGGAGGAACAGGCGACATGAGT
The DNA here is from genome assembly GCA_030435695.1 of Brachymystax lenok tsinlingensis. Taxonomy (NCBI): domain Eukaryota; kingdom Metazoa; phylum Chordata; class Actinopteri; order Salmoniformes; family Salmonidae; genus Brachymystax; species Brachymystax lenok. The sequence goes on along the minus strand of CM059793.1, from coordinate 24,740,839 downwards.
GTTTCTCCTACTAAAGATAAGATGTTTATGATTTAGAACCAGGGTGTACAGGTCAGAGTGAGGGAGCAGGTGAGCAGAGGTTACTGCAGAGATCAAATCAAAGCAGTTCCATCATAAATAGTGGAAATTAACCTCCCAATGAACACCCAAAACAGCCAGGTCTCATGCCTCACTAAAAATAAAGTCTCTAGAGAACAATTTGACATAACAGTGCTTGACTTGGGCAGGAGTTCACCGGAGCAGAATACCGGCACCTCAAAATATTCTACAAGCGCAAAAGTATTGTGGAGCTCCTGCACCCAAATATAAAAACAGTACCGGCACATATTTCAGTCCATGTCAAGTACTGCATCATAATCATCCTTCACTCATGCTAATGGGGTGGGGTGGGTAGCCTTGTGGTTAGGAGCATTGGGCCAGTAACCGAAAGGTTGCTGGATCGCATCCCTGAGCCGACAAGGTAAAAATCTGTTGTTCTGCCCTTGAGCAAGGCAATTAACCCTAATTGCTCCAGGGTCTCCGTCAATAATGGTTGAGCCCTTGGCTGTGACCTCACTCTGAGGGTTTTTATTTAACCAGGTAAGCCAGTTGAGAACAAGTTCTCATTTACAACTGTGACCTAGCCAAGATAAAGCAAAGCAGTGTGACAAAAACAACACCACAGAGTTACAAACAAAATGTACAGTCAATAACATCTATCTACAGTGTGTGCAAATGTAGAAGAGTAGGGAGGTAAGGCAATAAATAGGCCATAGAGGCAGAATTATTACAATTTAGCATTAACACTGGTGTTAAATGTGCAGATGATGTGCAAGTAGAGATACTGGGGTGCAAAAGAGCAAGAGGATAAATAACAATATGGGGATGAGGTAGATGGGTGTGCTAATTACAGATTGGCTGTGTACAGGTACAGTGATCGGTAAGCTGCTCTGACAGCTGATGCTTAAAGTTAGAGGGAGTTAAGACTCCAGCTTCAGTGATTTTTGCAATTCTTTCCAGTCATTGGCAGTAGAGAACTGGAAGGAAAGGCTGCCAAAGGAAGTCTTGGCTTTGGGGATGACCAGTGAAATATACCTGCTGGAGTGCGTGCTACGGGTGGGTGTTGCTATGGTGACCAGTGAGCTGAGGTAAGGCGGGGCTTTACCTAGCAAAGACTTATAGATGACCTGGAGCCAGTGGGTTTGGCGACGAATATGTAGTGAGGGCCAGCCAAAGAGAGCATACAGGTCACAGTGGTGGGTAGTATATGGGGCTTTGGTGACAAAATGGATGGCACTGTGATAGACTACATCCAATTTGCTGAGTAGAGTGTTGGAGGCTATTTTGTAAATGACATTGCCGAAGTCAAGGATCGGTAGGATCGTCAGTTTTACGAGGGTATGTTTGGCAGCATGAGTGAAGGAGGCTTTGTTGCGAAATAGGAAGCCGATTCTAAATTTAATTTAGGATTGGAGATGCCCTGAGGGTGTCTCAGGGGGAGTGGGAATTGCAAATAACACATTTTCATTTCACACCCCACACCTGTCCAGGTTATCCACTTGTACATACAGTGAAACAGAACTATATAAGCACCCCCTAATAATAATTTTACTAGGGTTAAGAGGGCAGAATTACTTTTACTGGAAAGAGGTGGCATGTAATCTCAGTGGAGTAGGCTAGCTTAGGCTCTGGTAGGACTGGGTGAGCAGTCAGAACTGTATGTGTCCACTGTGGTCAGTGTCCTAGGATGGTGCTGCACTAGTGGAAACTCGAGGCCATGTCTTCATACTGGAACACAGGCAGTTGTACAGAATCACTTCAAGAGATCTAGTGCTTCCCCCTAGGATTTTTTTAAAGCCTTGGTGACAAAGTCAGCCTGGTAGTGGGCTTGCGGCACGGTTTTAGAGGAGCAGAGACAATTTTGCTGTTTTAAATCTAATTTCCTGTAATTCTACACATTTTGCCATGGCTTATGCAGTGTTCTTATGCCACCTGAAAGACTCAAACATTTTTATATATTATTATTTTTTAATTTATTTTTTAAACGGGGTTCCCTTCCATGACAGTTTGGGCATTTTAGATTCTTCCAGACCATCTAGTTTTTATTTTGGTGATTGTTAGTTATCAAAGATGATCTTACTGAAAAATATATAGCTCCATTATATTGACTACATTCATATAATATAACATAGATAGAGATATATATCTCTAAGTCATTTAAATTTACACAGCCATTTTAACTCCCCCTTTTTTGCATTGGTGGCCACAATTTAGCAGTGGTGGTGTGCTGCTGCTAAATGCATATATGGGAAACAGTTGTCAACCACATTTGTATTGCTTATTTATTTTCAAATGTGTTTATGGTTGAGGGGGGGTTATGGTCAGACGTGAGAAATGGTGTGCCAATCAGATAAGAGGGACGTACAGACAATATGCTGAGTTAAGGTTATTTTAGGGGTCGACTCAATTCAATTAAAATTCGAGGCTTGATTGGAATGAGAAACGTGTTTACATAGGAGGTCGACCGATTAATGGCCGATCAATTAGGGCCGATTTCAAGACTGCGTGGCAGGCTGACACCTGTTACGCGAGCTCAGCTCGGTAAGTTGCTAACTATCATTAAACTTATCTTGTAAAAAACAATCAATCATTCACATAATCACTAGCTAACTACACATGGTTGATGATATTACTAGTTTAACTAGCTTGTCCTGCGTTGCAAATAATCAATGCGGTGCCTGATAAATTTATCATCGAATCACAGCCTACTTTGCCAAACGGGTGATGATTTAACAAGCGCTTTCGCGAAAGAAAAAAAAACAATCGTTGCACCAATGTACCTAACCATAAACATCAATGCCTTTCTTAAAATCAATACACAAGTATATATTTTAAAACCTGCATATTTAGTTAAAATAAATTCATGTTAGCAGGCAATATTAACTAGGGAAATTGTGTCACTTCTCTTGCGCAAGCAGAGTCTGGGTATATGCAGCAGTTTGGGCCGCCTTGCTCGTTGCGAACTGTGTGAAGACCATTTCTTCCTAACAAAGACCATAATTAAATTTGCCAGAATTTTACATAATTATGGCATAACATTGAAGGTTGTGCAATATAACAGCAATATTTAGACTTATGGTTGCTACCCATTCGATAAAATATGGAACGGTTCCGTATTTCACTGAAAGATTAAACGTTTTGTTTTCGAAATGATAGTTTCCGGATTTGACCATATTAATGACCTAAGGCTCGTATTTATGTGTTTATTATATAATTAGGTCTATGATTTGATATAGCAGTCTGACTGAGCGGTGGTAGGCAGCAGCAGGCTCGTAAGCATTCATTCAAACAGCACTTTCCTGCGTTTGCAAGCAGCTCTTCGCAATGCTTGAAGCACAGCGCTGTTTATGACTTCAAGCCTATCAACTCCCGAGATTAGGCTGGCAATACTAAAGTTCCTATAAGAACATCCAATAGTCAAAGGTATATGAAATACAAATGGTATAGAGAGAAATAGTTATATAATAACTACAACCTAAAACTTCTTAACTGAGAATATTGAAGACTCATGTTAAAAGGAACCACCAGCTTTCACATGTTCTCATGTTCTGAGCAAGGAACTTAAACGTTAGCTTTTTTACATGGCACATATTGCACTTTTACTTTCTTCTCCAACACTGTGTTTTTGCATTATTTAAACCAAGTTGAACATGTTTCATTATTTATTTGAGACTAAATTTATTTTATTAAGTTAAAATAAAAGCGTTCAGTATTGTTGTAATTATTACACACACACGGCCGATTAATCGGTATCTGCTTTTTATTGCGTTCCTTATCTTACCTCATTTGCACACATTGTATATAGACGTGTTTTTCTACTGTATTATTGACTATGTTTGTTTACTCCAATGTGTAACTCTGTTGTTGTATGTGTCGAACTGCTTTGCTTCATCTTGGCCAGGTCGCAGTTGTAAATGAGAAATTGTTCTCAACTTGCCTACCTGGTTAAATAAAAAGGTGGAATAAAAAATAATAAAATATTTAAAAAAAAATTGGTCCTCCAATCAGTATCGGCGTTGAAAAATCATATTCGGTCGACCTCTAGTTTACATTGCCAAAGCAATTGAAAAACTGTGGGGGAATGGCACACGAGAAGGAGTGGCTGAAAATGTCCCTCCAGATGGAGAGGAGTTGATAACTAAACCAGCTCAAGGTGGTGGCTCACTGGGCCTTCATTAGATGACCTCTATATTGTGGACCCCAGGAAGAGTAGCTGCTGCTTTCGCAACAGCTAATGGGGATCAAAATAAAATACCAATCCCCCAAACGCCTCCTGTTTGACCAACCAAGCCACTTTCCCCACATTAACCCAAAAACACAGCTCTCTCTCATACAGATCTCACTCACGGACACACGAGAAACAAAATGTTGCTTGCCTTCGTCCATAAGATTCCCAAATAAGGCTTTCTTCTTCTCTTGAAATGTGGGGACCTCTGAAAGTGGAGAGAGAAATAGAGGTTAACTAGTGGAGTAAAAACAAGACAAGAAAGAGTCAAAAGGAGCTGAAGTCTCCATAGAAACACACCAATCAGCATAACAGTTCTGTGAAGGCCCATATGCCCACCTTCTGTTCTCTGCTGGGCAACCACTCAGAGCTGGTCATGGTCAACAGTTCTAGCTATAGTATACACTGAAGATGGACATGTATTGGGGACTGACCTGCTCAAACTTCAGCCAATACAAATGCAGTGTTAACCAGTGATCTGTGGAAAGAAAATGTCATGGCTACGACACTTTTCTCTGAGACAAGTGCTAATACTGAGCGCTCTTGGCCCATCACATATTCTGCTGAAAAACCACAGCTTCCATCATGTAATGGGTTAACAACAACACTAATGCAAAGTATATTACATGAAGCATCGATTTCCCCCTTGAGTCTTTTCCCTCAGATCTACATTTTTAAGAATGTTCTATCTGAAATTCAGAGGCACCGACGTTCTACAAGTGTTTTTACAATGTTATCACTCTGTCCACTAGCATTTAGACCTGCTATCACATAACAACTAGGGCTAGACCTTGCTACAATATCCTCGCTACCCGACACAAACATAGAAATTACTTTACAAAATCAGTCAACTGATTGACAAGGATGCAAACTGGTAAGAGCCCACAAAGTGACAAACCAAATGTGCATGGAAACACGTGAAAAACCTGTGTAAAGTGCAAAAATAATAATATTTTCTGGAGAACAACAAGTACACAATACACATTTGATTAAATCGTAATACTCTTAATTTTCTAAACCACAGTAACCAGAGAAAAGTATCCTAGTAGGGTCAGTTGGGGTCTTTGGTCTGGGTTTATCATGAAATGTCTCCCCAGACAGGAATACATAGCGCACTATGTAGATTATTTGCCGAATTCCATTTTCTCGGTTCAGTTTTTCCAAGTTTTGGATTGTCACTGAATATTCTAAGTCCTACAACCATGCTTAAACCACACAGGGCATAGCTGCCCTTTAAATCAATTGCGCACCAGCAAGAGACCCTTGTATTAAGCTAGAGGTGTTTGTGGCGGTTCTTGTAGCAGTGTTTCATGTGATGGGAGAGTTTGCAAATCAAATGCTCAGCCCATTGATACAAATCATGATAATCTGACATGTACGCCTACTTTGCAGTAAACATTTCATTGGGCAGGTTTTTTGGGAAAGCCTTTAGAAATGACTGTTTAGGCATGCTAACTGGCTACACAACAACAGATAGGCGGACAGAAATCAGGAGGTACTTCAGAAAGATGCAGAAAATCACTGATACATTCTATTCATGAATTGAGCAATGAGTGCAATAACTACTTTTCTAATAAGTTCAACACATTTAACTTTGTGCTCAGTCCAAAGCCTCAGCCACTGATTGATGAGAACCCCCTCCCCATTCATGTGGATGCCGAAAAGTGACAAGTTCGCATCCCTGGATCGAGGTCCTGATTGTGGTCTTCTGTAGCTCAGTTGGCAGACTGAGAATTGTGCTTGCAACAGCAGGATATTGAGTTCGATTCCCATTCGTCAAATGTTTGCACGCATGACTAAGCGGCTTTGGGTAAAATAGTCTGTCAAATGGCATATATTATTATTGACCCAAATCTCTGCACCGAACTCATGTCAGATTTGTAGTTTTAACATCTGGCTACTCCATCTAAACCATTTGTTGAATCATGTTTTTGTGTAAGGGTAAAACAATGAATTCTCATCCCTACCCCGTTAAAATATGACTTATCAAAGATGACAGCCAGTAAGGAGCACCAGAAACTAGCAGATGAAGGCTAAACCAAAAACAAAACACACGATCACGTGCATCAGCAGCCTCCTCCATGCAGGCGTCTGGCTTTGAGTTAGTGTGGACTAGAAGAGGCGGGCGAGTCTCCTCCTGCCCTGCCTCCTTACTGTAAAATCCTGCTGCTGTTTACTACCAAACACACACTGTCAGCCTGTGCTCTGTGCCCTCCACACACACACACACACACACACACACACTTTAAAGCAGTCCAATAAAAGTGACGTACCATCCAACGTCTAAACACAAACAGAGGGGGACAGAATGAGAGAGTTGGCAACCATGAGTGTTGAAAATAAATAAATAATAATTCTCAACAAAAACATGCCATTATTTGTTCTCCACTCATGTCCCGTCTCTCTCACGATCCTGCACACACAATCAATTAGAATCTGCAGTACCTTGCAAAAAACAAAGCCAAATGTCGGGACAGAAGTGAACACCTGTAGGTATTTATGACGCCACAGTTGCACCCCAGGTATAGGAGGAGCATGGGAAAGGGCAAACATTCCATTCCAACAGACATTTTTCCCACTGAAAATTAGCAGGGGAGTATTTATGAGCCACTGAGTGTGCAAATAGGACTTCTTACCTTTGGGGTTGTTGGCTGTTCTAGCAGCTATGCATGTGAAGAGCTTGAGCACCCCCTTCCATGAGTTCACAGGCTGCACATTAGCTCTGCCAGACATAGGGAGAGAGTGAGGGAACTCTTCATTGCGGTTTTTCCATAGAAACAAAACAGCCCATAACAGAGGGCCGCTCCTTTCCGGTACCCCCCACCCCCACCCACCCTCCTTTGGGTCTCCGCCTAAACCCCCATCTGAAAACACAGATGTACTACTTTATCAGAGCCTGAGAGTCCAGGGACAGACACCTTGGAGGGATGGAAGCCTCATACAGAGCCAGAGAGAGAACACACAGAACGACTCTGATCCAGGCTCTTCTTTCCCCAGCACAGCAGAGAGCAGGAGGCCAAAAATCCTCTTGAAAGTGCAGCCCAGGAAAAGGCCAAGAGGGGGGGTCGAACAGAGACCAAAAAACACGTTGCTGTAATTCAGGAATGTTACACAAGTATATCCAGCTCCCAGAGCCTCGCAGGCAGCTTGGGCAGCAGGCAGGCAGCCCAGCCAGGGAGAGAGGGAAAGAAAGGGAGAACGTTGAAGAGGAAGCTAAGGAAACACTGGCAGTGTTTCTCCTTCTGAAAACGTAGTCGAGCCCTGGTGTAAGTACACTCCTTGCATCCTCTGGTTGATCCAGTCAGTCAAGAAGGCAGCTGCTCCAGGCAGAGAGAGGGAACTCCCAGGCAGACAGCAGGGTGAAAGAGATCGACAGTCCTGGCGGAGCACCACAGAGCAGTCCCTCTAGAGGGCTCTACACAGTCTATGCAACGGATCCGACAGAGGGTCGCTGCTGCTCCCTGTAGGCTAAGGAGTCCAATAGACTGGAGAGAGTATGCTCACATTCTCCCTCACTCTCTCTCTCCTGAGGTGTGGGGCCCCTTTTCCTGGGCTCAGCCCTTCTCAGATTACAGTCTGCCTGCTCTTGCAGCTCCACCTCCAGCATGGCTGACACCTTCCTTCCTGCCTCTCTGCTCCCTTCCTTCCTCTGACCACGTGGACTAAACAAAAGAGACTGGAGAGGGTAAGAGCCTGAAAACACAACTACTGTTAAATACACTCTCTGACCTCCGACCCTATAGCAGCCTCACAGCGGAGTGGACACCCCAAAACACAAAAAGGTCAGAGTATACATGACAAATGCAAAGCACGTTCAGAGTGGATACCAAAAACACTCCATACATACCCTCAGAAACTTCACCATAACTTACATTTCCACTACTTGTGTACTCTAACGGTAACTGCTGTATCTAATCAAATCCAAAATAGACTTCCCATGAGGCATGGCCTATGTGAGAGCAAAGTGAAAGTAAAACATCAAATAAAAATGTATAATTGTCAGCACCAAAGTTTTAGCAGCCCCCAAAGTCCAGGTAGAAAACAAATATCACTAGTCACCATTTGACAGGCTTACGGTTGTATTTGTTTATTATCAGGCCATTTGTCTCAATATTTCAGACCATCAACTTATACCATGTCACAAAATATGTTTCAGCAACAGGTATGATGGCCTGACCTTACAGAATGCTAGAACAGCAACAATCTTTCATCCATTCTATACAGACCTCATTACCAACCTAACGATACTAGCTAATAAACTGACAATAGACTAGACAGAAGATCCATTCACTGCCCTTTCCTCTCCTCCCTGATTAACATTTGAAGGCATTTGGGTATTCCTACTAAAAGCAGCTGGATATTATTTGGCATCCTGCAACAGACTGACTAACCTTTTGTTCACCAGAGGCAGGCACCAGACAGAGCATATAAAACAGTAGCAGCAGCATGCAAAAGAGTAGCTCCTATGGTTGCTCTTAAAGTATAATGCCTTAAAGCCACAGCTACAATAATTTGGATATTTATTTTACCTTTATTTAACTAGGCAAGTCAGTTAAGAACAAATTCTTGTTTTCAATGACAGCCTAGGAACAGTGGGTTAACTGCCTTGTTCAACGACAGATTTTTACCTTGTCAGCTCGGGGTTTCGATCTTGCAACCTTTCGGTTACAAGTCCAACGCTCTAAGCACTAGGCTACCTGCCACCCAATATAGCCTACATCTTTATTTGGTAAGAACATGACTAAAAAACCTTTGTCAAGCGTATTGTTAGAAGAGGGCAGGGGGGACTGAATTCCCATGAATGACAAGTGTCAACATTTACATCAAAACTAGACAGACACCTGCAAAGGGACAGAATGCATAGAACTCAACCAGCAGGATGCAAAACAGGTTCCCCGGTCAAGGATCATATCACTTCCACCTTACCTACCACCCTAGAACCACTTCAATTTGCCCCAATAGGTCCACAGACGATTCAATTGACATCACACTGCCCTATCCCATATGGACAAGAGGAATACTTATGTAAGAATGCTGTTCATTGACTATAGCTCAGCATTCAACACCATAGTACCCTCCAAGCTCGAAATCAAATTTTATTTGTCACATACACATGGTTAGCAGATGTTAATGAGAGTGTAGCGAAATGCTTGTGCTTCTAGTTCCGACCATGCAATACTCCCTGTCGATTTCACCCATGACTGTGTGGCCATGCACGCCTCCAACTCAATCATTAAGGTTTGCAGACGACAACAGTAGTAGGCTTGATTACCAACAACGACGAGACAGCCTACAGGGAGAAGGTGAGGGCTCTGGGAGTGTGGTGCCAGGAAAACAACCTCTCACTCAACGTCAATAAAACAAAAGAGATGATCGTGGACTTTAGGGCACATCAGAGGGCACATCCCCCTATCCACATAGACAGGACCGCAGTGGAGAAAGTGGAAAGCTTCAAGTTCCTCTGTGTACATATCACTGACAAACTGAAATGGAGGCTAAAGAAATTTGTCTCGCCACTTAAAACCCTCAAAGTTTTACAGATGCACAATTGAGAGCATCCTGTTGGGCTGCATCACCGCCTGGTACAGCAACTGCACCACCCACAACCGCAGGGCTCTCCAGAGGGTGGTGCGGTCTGCCAAACGCATCACCGAGGGCAAACTACCGGCCCTCCAGGACACCTACAGCACCCGATGTCACAGGAAGCCCAAAAAGATAAAGGACAACAACCACCCAAGCCACTGCCTATTCCCCCCACTGCATCAAACTGGGACTGAGACTGAAAAACAGCTTGTATCTCAAGGCCAACAGACCATTAAACAGCCATCACTAGCACAGAGAAGCTGCTGCCTACATATAGACTTGAAATCATTGGCCACTTTAATAAATGGAACACTAGTCACTTTCAATAATGTCACTTTAATAATGTTTCCATACCATGCATTACTCATCTCATATGTATATATCGTATTCTATACTATATCTTAGCCTATGCCGCTCTGACATTGCTCATCCATATACTTATATATTCTTAAATTTAAGGAAAGGAATCGAATTATGAGCATTAGATATTTGTTGTGAAATTGTTAGATATTACATGTTAGATATTGCTGCACTGTCGGAAGTAGAAGCACAAGCATTTCGCTACACCCGCAATGACATCTGCTAAACACATGTATGTGACCAACAAAATTTGGATTTGGCCAAACAGTTTCAGGTTGGAGAAATTCACAACAGATAGCGTAGCCCTTGCCTAGCTCTCACATTTCAACTGCAAAAAAAGCATGCTTTGTGACACCCCCTTCGCAAAACTATAACAGTATACACAAGTTTGCTCATAGTGAGTTTAATCCCTGAAACAGACGATTTATTCACTTAACATCCTGGTAGACAAGAGCAGCCTGGATGTTAAGAACAGCATTTTCAGCTGTAGCATGTGTTGCCATGGTGAAGGTATGTTGAGGGTTAGAATCTGAAGGCAGAAACACCCATCTTCAAACATCCATATCCAGCCGTGCTCCTCTGCAAAACACACACACGCCAAGTATCATGTTCACACTATTCCGCAGGAGAGAGGGATACCGATTAAGATGGAGAGAACTAAAAGAGGCAGAGAGCTAGTCAAGTGACTAGTCATGCTTTGTAAAGGATAAGAATGACCTCACTGCCTGAGTGTCACCAAACTGGAATTACCACAGCTAGAGACACAGGGCTGTCACTATCTGGGGTTTACCATGTTCGATTCACTATGCATGTGCTGTTGCCAGCAAGTCAGGGATTGACAAAGGACAGGCTGCTACAATCATGAACCAGGCAGTTCACAATTTGACTAAAACCTAGGCCGGCCCTAACACACCAATATTGGAAGTCCGATTAATTGTTTGTGCAACCCCACCAATAGAGCTCTGAAATGGTAGTCCTAAAAATAAGGTTATACTTAGGCTGAGTAAATCACAAAGATAAAAGACCACGGTTCTCTGTTGTAGCTGTTAATGGACTGGATATGGATGCTGTGCACAATTACATCCAGTCATGGCGAATCAGTAAAACAACTTGCAGAATTGTGCCAACAAATCACAACATAGATGCGAGAGCTAGCAGCTCAATTTGCAAATAGCTCATTAGGAAGACAATTTTCCTTGCAAGTAAGTTGACATGTATGACTCGATAAAGTAGCCTTTGTTACATTATTAATTTTAGATTAAAAGCAGCAGCCATTTAAGGCGCAAACCTGCAAATTGCATTGTTTTGGGAGTGATGGCTACTAAACTAAGCTTTCCAGCAAGACGTGGGCGCATTACAGAAAGTATTTTCAAGCAGCTGCTGTTGCACCTCGTTTGGAATATCATCTTAAGACGTCTTAAGTTTATTATTTTGACATGCATTTAAATTGTAAGATGTTCTCCAATCTCGGGTATTAGACTGGGCAAATATTTTTTTAAGAAAATAGCTCTATATGAAATCATGCAGAATATAGCCTAAGTATAACTGCATTAAATAATGTTGGAACTACAAAACATTGTCTTACTATTATGAGTTGAAGACTTGTAAATGGAGAAACATGGGATAAGGAATATAACATTTACAGAAATTATACTACACCTGCCACATCTGATTGCCACTAGCTCAGCTCGTCTACAATCCGGCTGGAACGCGCCCATTCATGTTAGAGGTTCTGTCAATTGCCATCGCCAAAAGACATTTAAAAACAGTCCATTAGCAAACACGTGGAAGATTGCAAGGTATATTCAACTAACTAGCTATGGAGGCCCAGATTCTGTAAGCAAACTGCTGGGACGATGTCATCCCCATTGCAAACGCTAGTTAGCGTACAACGTAAACAAATCAATGAAGGGTATTTGAATCGTTATAGTAGCTAGCAGAAAAATAGATCACAATACCTCAATTTTCACTTGCTGCGTAAATTAGCGAACTACGGTTAGCTGACAAATTCGACAAATGGCATGAGTTGACAGCCAATTTTGGTATGGCATGGTCATGATGGGAGTCAGCTAACGTTAGTTGTTTAATAACATTAGTGGCTCGAGCGCGGCCTATCCGAATGTAGCCAAAGCTTGTTTTTTTTATTATTTTGTTTTTGCCAAGGCTAGGTAGTAGTCAGCTAGCTAACAATAGCTAACTAGCTAGCTAACGTTAGGTCGGAGAGTTACTGTAGCGATGTACAAGGCCTCCCCTGTGGTGAACGGAATTATCACATAACCAGCCACATACAGTCGCTATCTACACAGTAATGTTAGCTAGTTTACCAGCTATATTATCCATCATATCTAGCCAACGACGTCGAGTCATTTAGCTAGCCAACGTCAGCTAACCAAGTTAGCTGAACTTGCTAGCTAAATTACTCTAACTACTTTAGCCTAGCAGTGGCGTTGTTTTTCCGAGTACAACCCGGTAAAACATCCGCACTCATTTACACCCCTTACCTTGGTGTAAATATCCGTTTAATATTGTTGCTATCTAGCCACCGCGACGTAATCCACAAGGGATCCCGCTCCAATTTTACCGTCACACGTTAGCTATAGGGTTTTCCACATTCGGCTGTCCTCGAGAGACGAGACGCCTGTAGTCCTAGTACTCACCGGTCTCGGGCCCGCGCACAGTTGTTGAAATAGTTTTTCACGAGAGCGGCGCACAGGAGCATAAATGCGCTACTGGTTGAATGCGCCAGTAGGTGTACAAGGCGTCATGACAAAATCTATACAGTATCCTAACAGTAGCAGCTAATATAGTATTCTGCTCTATTTGTGGGCTTAATCTACCACACTCTGCATTTACTTGGGCTACTAAACCACTTATCATTCTCTAATAGAACCACAGTCATTAAAAATGGAAAGTAGAAATAAAAGAAATGGCAGTAGGCCTATGCTGTATGTGTAGGTCCATGTGACACTGTAATTAACGCAATGAAGCTTTTCCTTACCATTTCCTAAAATGTTTGTTATTTTTCTTGCTGTCTACTTAAAAGTTTGTGAATAATTCATAATCAAGGGACCTGTCTAGTATTAATGAAACAGTGATACCTACCTTTACCTGCCATGTGCTCCTGCTTGGATACTGTTACAAAGGATTTGTACCGGCTAAAGTGATTCTCCATTACCTGTTACATGATAGGTACTGTTTGGCGTAGCCCAAGAATGTACTATTAAGGAATGTAGACCAAGCCGACCGTTACTCTTTAAAGTCCAAGGATCTTACAGTGCATTCAGAAAGTATTCATACACCTTGACTTCTTCCAAATGTTGTTATGTTACAGCCTGAATTCAAAATGGATGAAATATATATATTTATCAACCATCTACACACAATACCCTTAATTATTTTTTAATTTTTTGCAAATTTATTGAAAATGAAATACAGAAATATCTAATTTACATACAGTTGAAGTCGGAAGTTTACATACACTTGGGTTGGAGTCATTAAAACTCATTTTTCAACCACTCCACAAATTTATTGTTAACAAACTATAGTTTTTGCAAGTTGGTTAGGACATCTACTTTCCGCATGACACAAGTAATTTTTCCAACAATTGTTTACAGACAGATTATTTCACTTATAATTCACTGTATCACAATTCCAGTGGGTCAGAAGTTTACATACACTAAGTTGACTGTGCCTTTAAACAGCTTGGAACATTCCAGAAAATTATGTCATGGCTTTATAAGCTTCTGATAGGCTAATTGACATAATTTGAGTCAATTGGAGGTGTACCTGTGGATGTATTTCAAGGTACCACGTTCATCTGTACAAACAATAGTACTCAAGTATAAACACCATGGGACCACACAGCCGTCATACCACTCAGGAAGGAGACGCGTTCTGTCTTCTAGAGATGACCGTACTTTGGTGCGAAAAGTGCAAATCAATCCAAGAACAACAGCAAAGGACCTTGTGAAGATGCTGGAGGAAACCGGTACAAAAGTATCTATAAAATTGTTCATGCTCTGTCAAGTTGGTTTTTGATAATTCCTGAACAAAAATGTTCAAATCTTTACATAGATTCTTAAGCCGTTTTTAGTCAAAACTGTAACTAGGCCACTCACGAACATTCATTGGCGTCTTGGTAAACAACTCCAGTGTAAATTTGGTCTTGTGTTTTAGGTTATTGTCTTGCTGAAAGGTGAATTTGTCTTTCAGTGTCTGTTGGAAAGCAGACTGAACCAGATTTTTCCTGTGTTTAGCTCTATTCCATTTTTTTTATCCCAAAAAATCCTCTAGTCCTTGCTGAAGACAAGCATACCCATAACATGATGTAGCCACCACCGTGCTTGAAAATATGAAAAGTGGTACTCAGTGATGTGTTCTGTTGGATTTGCCCCAAGGATATAAAGTTCATTTCTTTCCCAAATTCTTTGCAGTTTTACTTAATTGCAAACAGGATGCATTTTTTAAAAATATTTTTATTCTGTGCCGGCATCCTTCTTTTCACTCTGTCATTTAGGTTTGTATTGTGGAGTAACTACAATGCTGTTGATCCACCCAGTTGAAGGCAGCAGGTAGCCTAGTGGTTAGAGCATTGGACTTGTAACCAGAGGGTTGCAAGTTTGAATCCCTGAGCTGACAAGGTAAAAATCTGTCGTTCTACCCCTGAACAAGGCAGTTAACCCACTGTTCCCTGTGTGCTGAAGATGTGCATGTTGATTAAAGGCAGCCCCCTGCACCTCTCTGATTCAGAGGGTTTGGGTTAAATGCAGAAGACACATTTCAGTTGAAGGCATTCAGTTGTACAACTGACTAATAATGGTGACTTTGATCCTCAGTTTTCTCCTATCACAGCCTTTAAACTCTGTAACTGTTTTAAAGTCACCATTAGCATCATGGTGAAATCCCTGAGCGGTTTCCTTCTTCACCGGCAACTGAGTTAGGAAGGACCCCTGTATCTTTGTAGTGACTGGGTGTATTGATACACCATCCAAAGTGTAATGAATAACTTCACCATGCTCAAGGGGATATATTCAATGTCTGCTTTTTTTATTTTTACCAATCTACCAACAGGTGCCCTTAGAAAACTTCCCTGGTCTTTGTGGTTGAATCCATGTTTGAAATTCACTGCTTGATTGAGGGACTTTACAGATAATTGTATGTGTGGGGTACAGAGATGAGGTAGTCATTCAAAAATCATTTTGAACACTATGAGTGAGTCCCTGCAACTTATTTCTGAATTGCTAAGCATTTCATTTGAAAGCAAACACTTTGAAGTTTGTGTAACTGTGAATTGAATGGAATGTAAGAGAATATAACATAACAGATCTGGTAAAAGATAACACATTTTTACTCCTAAACTGATTAAGCCTTGCCATAACAAAGGTGTTGAATACTTTTTTAATTATACTGGACAAAAATATAAACACAACACTTTTATTTAACCAGGTAAGTTGACTGAGAACACATTCTCATTTACAGCAACACCCTTGGGAATAGTTACAGGGGAGAGGAGGGGGATGAATGAGCCAATTGTAAGCTGGGGATGATTAGGTGACCGAGATGGTATGAGGGACAGCTTGGGAATTTAGCCAAGACACTGGGGTTAACACCCCTACTCTTACGATAAGTGCCATGGGATCGTTAATGACCTCAGTGAGTCAGGACACCTGTTTAACATCCCATCCAAAAGACAGCACCCTACACAGGGCAATGTCCCCAATCACTGCCCTGGGGGATTGGGATATTTCTTTTTAGACCTGAGGAAAGAGTGCCTCCTACTGGCCCTCCAACAGTCTCCCATCCAGGACCAACCCTGCTTAGCTTCAAAAGCAAGCCAGCAGTGGGATGCAGGGAGGTATGCTGCTGGCGTACATACAACAATTAAAAATGTTTTACTGAGTTACAGTTCATATAAGGAAGTCAGTCAATTGAAATAAGTAAATTAGGCCCTAATCTATGGAGTTCACATGACTGGGAATACAGATATGCATCTTTTGGTCACAGACACCTTTAAAAAAAAAAAAGGTAGGGGCTTGGATCAGAAAACCAGTCAGTATCTGGTGTGACCACCACTTGTCTCATGCAGCACAACACATCTCATTCGCATAGAGTTGATCAGGCTGTTGATTGTGGCCCGTGGAATGTCGTCCCACTCCTCTTCAGTGGCTGTGCGAAGTTGCTGGACATTGGCGGGAACTGGAACATGCCAATCCAGACCATTCCAAACATGCTCAATGGGTGACATGTCTGGTGAGTATGCAGGCTATGGACGAACTGAGACATTTTCAGTGTCCTGTAATTGTGTACAGATCCTTGCAACATGGGGTTGTGCATTATTATTCTGAAACATGAGGTAATGGCAGCGGATGGATGGCACAACAATGGGCCACCGGATCTCGTCACGGTATCGCTGTGCATTCAAATTGCCATAGATAAAATGCAATTGTGTTCGTTGTCCGTAGCTTATGCCTGCCCATACTATAACCCCACCGCCAACTTGGGGCACTCTGTTCACAACACTAACTTCAGAATACAGCTCGCCAACAGAACGCCATACACGTGGTCTGTGGTTGTGAGGCTGGTTGAACGTACTGCCAAATTCTCTAAAACAACGTTAGAGGCGACTTATGGTAGAGAAATTAACATTAAATTCTATGGCAACAGTTCTGGTGGACATTCCTGTAGTCAGAATGCCAATTGCACGCTCCCTCAAAACTTAAGACTCACCGGTCTGTCTCGATTAAAGTGAGAAAATTTGAAATCTACAAGACGGCGGTGTACACATTGTTGGATTAATTCAGAGAGAATTACTGTAATGTGCAGTAACTGATTACATTACACAGCTGAGACAATTAGTTGCGATCTGCAGTGGTGACTGAAACTTGATCACACCACTCTAGCTTGCAGTGTGTAGAATGTGTCATTGTTCTGATTGGATATCAGCAGGTTAGCCTTCTATTATGACTCAACTCACTCTGACTTCACCTATATGTTTAGAATACCCACATGAAAAAATACTACAATTTACTATAGAATCCTACAATACTTAACTATAGAATTCTACACTAAACTGTAGTATACTCTACAATACTTGACCATGTGTAGTACTTACTATAACATGTTGTAGTATACTGTAGAATACTATAGTAAATATTAGTGTTATCTGCTAAAAAAACACTGTAGTAAATACTACAGTAATGTCAACAAAAACAATACAGTCCGCAAAAACACTATACTTTTTAAACTATAGTAAATACCTCAGTATTCAATTTGCATATACCCTGCCCTTTCCCCTTCCCCATAGCCCAATTTGTGCCACCCATAAGTGAGAAACCTACATGCCAAGTATAGATTGTATATTGTGTTCCCTACAGGTTATAGAAAAGAGCAGAAGTGCCAAACTATCCATTCACACGCCAGTAAATACTACAGTCCACAAAAACAATACAGTAAATACTACAGTAAACTATAATCTGCAAAAAACACAACATTAATTAGTATAGTAAATACTATAGTTTTCTTTTACTACAGTAATTATACTAAAGTTAACTGGCATGACAAACTTTTTCCCCCTGAGTAGACAAGGGGGACAAGACATGTCACCCATTTCCTCCCGCATGACAAACCTTTTCCCCCTGAAAAGATTTGGCATGGGTCCCCAGATACTCAAAAAGTTCTGCAGCTGCATCATCGAGAGCATCCTGACCAGTTGCATCACCGCCTGGTTTTACACTGCTGCTACTCGCTGTTTATTATCTATTATCACTTTACCCCTACCTACATGTACAAACTACCTGTCCTCTGCACATTGACTCGGTACCGGTACCCCTGTATATAGTCTCGGTATTGTTATTTTATTGTGTTACTTTTTATTAAATTTTTTACTTTATTTCTGTAAATATTTTATTAACTCTATTTCTTGAACTGCATTGTTGGTTAAGGGCTTGTCAGTAAGCATTTCACGGTAAGGTCTACACCTGTTGTATTCGGCACATGTGACAAATGATATATTACAGTAAATACTACATTAAATAATACAGTGAAGTCCACAAAAACACTACAGTGAATAGTATAGCATTTATACCATTGTATTTATTTCCTGTGGGCACAAAAGACAGTCATTATTACAATCCAATGTAAACACAGACAGTTGGACTGAACCTCTCTCTCTCTCTCTCTCTCTCTCTCTCTCTCTCTCTCTCTCTCTCTCTCTCTCTCTCTCTCTCTCTCTCTCTCTCTCTCTCTGGCATTTCCTTTAAACCAAGTAAATGAGAATCACTTTCAAGTTTATCTAAAACAAAACAGAATCCTCTGCAACTGCATTACTGGTACTGTTTGTAAATGGAAGTTGGAATACTTGGATCTGGAATTCATTGCACACTCTAATTTTATACATTATTTCTGTGCTCTTTCCAGATAAAGAATTTGCCTGCTCAGCCACTGACAGGATATTACATCAGTGTTGGCAGTTTTACAGCAGATGGAGGGACTATAGTCGGATGCTTTGTAACCCCTCCCTTAGCCTCGGCTAGGAAACCAGGGTGTGAAGTGAGGAGAACACACTGAGAGGTCAGATCTGTGTGTACAGTTCATAGCCCTTTTAATCTGAATTAAGTGATACACAACAAAGCTAAGGAATAGCCTACTGTAGATAAAAATCTGGTGACCTGCAGAAGATGGCGCTGGTAACAAGGCTAGTGAATCTAAACACTCTTATTAGATCCAAGATGCACCACTGACTCTGTGCACACATATTGCTGCTGCACAAAATCTTTGGTTGTCTGCAACAACACAACAAGCAGAACTGTGTTCCCCTCTGGATCCAATTTCATCTACTGCCACTAAATCTCTGGCCAAACAATGATTTCTGTAGTTACCTTAAGGATCACCATATCTTGTCAAGGATGGACACCACTATTCTCAAGTGTTTTTCCCCTCTGGAGGTCCTCTTCTGCAGGCTATATAAATCAAAATCAAGAAATATTAACATATGTATTTTTGAAGACTAACAGGGTATATTACTTCCTTTTGCTCGTTTTGTTACATTCTTTGATTTCACTATTTTACATTCATTGTCACACACTTCACTTGCCGCACTTTCAGATTCTAACACAGTTGCCATTTCCTCGACCAACCGAATCTTCCATCACCTGCAGGAATGACTGATGACTGCTGAGTAGAAGTTGAGTGTAGAGGGAAGTGAGGTGAGGAAGGTGGGCGTCAAGTGCAAAAACAGGGATACGTGCTCCAGGAGTTCAGAGATGGAACTTGTTGAGAGTAAGGGTGAAGTACCTGCGGCAAAGCTCGCCGAGTTCGGGCCTTGTCCCAAGGATGATACGGATGATTTTAGCCCAGTGGGAGTGAGATTTGTAGAGAGAATGAATTCTTGTTGTTTGGTTGATCCATATGTGGTGTCAGGTTGGGTGGAGGAGAGGTTGGGGACTGTTGAGTTGGTGAAGGTAACTCGGAATGGACTCTTGATGATTTATTGTGTTTCCTCCGCACAGAGGGAGAGGGCGCTCCATATTATGAGATTAGGGACAAGAATTGTGACTTGCTTTTCTCTCTGGAGCAGGGTGCCGTTGAAAAGAGTGATAACGGGGGTGGCATTAAGTGTTGAGGAGGAGCAGTTGAAATGAAATTTTCCGGTGTCTGTGACGTAGATCCGGTGGGGAAACAGAGAAGGCATTATCTGTCATGCTGAGTTTTGATGCAGAGTCGTTACCAGATAAGGTCAAGGAAGAAAGTGTCAGTTATCCCGGGAGAGTTTACAGTATGTTCCAAAAATATTACAGCGTTTTAGGTGTCAAAGTAATGGGCATATTGCAGCAGTGTGTAGGAGGGAGATGCCTAGATGTGAGAAGTGTGCAGGAGGGCATGAGACAAAGGAATGTGTGGTATTGATGTAGAGAGTTACGAAGAAATGTGTGGTATCGGTGCAGAGAGTTGTGTGTTAGTTGTCGGGGTGATTATGGGGCTGGAGATCGGAGGTGTCCGGTGAGAAAAAGGCAGATTGAGGTTTCCAGGGTTAGAGTAGTACAGAACGTGTCGTATGCCGAAGCAATGAAGAGAGTGGTAGAGGATGATGGGAAGAATATGTGCGTCAGTAAGGTGGGCTTTTTAGCATTTATAGCCATGGTTGTCAACTGTACTGCAGAAATGAATAGAAAGTCACTGAAAATAGAGGTTGTAGTGGCAGCGGCAGAGAAGTACTTGGGATTGCAAGGATTTACTGCCAAACAGCTACAGGGGGTGATGAGTGGTAGTGATAGGCCCTCTCAGACTAGGCAGGGTTAAATAATGGGATGGGTGGTGGGTTTTTTAGAAGGATAATAGGTGGTAGGGTACATTTCCTCTTTCCCAATTTTGTATTTTGTATCTAAGAATAATGTATGTCACAGTGAATGGCCTCACACACCATTACAGTAGGTGGCGATGTATGCGACTAAAGTCAGATGTGATCCCCCAACCAAATCCCGAAGAAGAAGAAGAAATCGCATAGCCTATAGTCGGAAAGGCCTGCAATTTGCGTGCAGCAAATACCAAATAGATTATCGACGAGTTGTGTTGAAAAGCAGAGAAACCCAGTCAGGCATATCGCAAAAGGAATATTTAAAAATATAATCGCTGATAAACAGTTTGGAAAAAAATAAATAATTTGCTGTAAAGAGAAGACAATGAAAATAGTCAAATTTGTCTTTTAGTTATCAAAATTCTCAATTTAATTAAGCCAAAAGTATCTTATTGGCACCAGTTGATAACATCGGCGATATCATTGGTGAGTGTGCATATTCACTGTCTTTATCATTGGGTCAGTGCCACTTTTGTTTGTTTTTTGAATTTGTGTCTCCTCTTTTCGTATAGGCCTAATACACTAAATATACAAAAGTATGTGGACACCTCTTCAAATTAGTGGATTCAGCTATTTCTGTCACACCCGTTGCTGACAAGTGTATAAAATCGAGCACACAGCCATGTAATCTCCATAGACAAACATTGGTAGTAGAATAGCCTTACTCAAGAACTCTGTGACTGTCAACGTGGTACTGTCATAAGATGCCTTTCCAACAGACAGTTCATCAAATTTCGACCCTGCTAGAGCTGCCCCGGTCAACTGTAAGTGCTGTTATTGTGAAGTGGAAACGTTTAGGATGAACAACGGCTCAGCCGCGAAGTGGTAGGTCACACAAGCTCACAGAACAGGACTGCCGGGTGCTGAAGCGAATACTGTGTAAAAATCGCCTGTCCTAGGTTGCAACACTCACTACCGAGTTCCAAACTGCCTCTAGAAGCAATGTCAGCACAATAACTGTTTGTCAGAAGCTTCATTAAATGGGTTTCCATGGCCGAGCAGTCGCACACAAGCCTAAGATCACCAAGCGCAATGCCAAGCGTCAGCTGGAGTGGTGTAAAGCTCAACACCATTGGACTCCGGAGAAGTGGAAACGTGTTCTCTGGAGTGATGAATCACGCTTCACCATTTGGCAGCCCGACAGACGAATCTGGGTTTGGCGGATGCCAGGAGAACGCTACCTGCCCCAATGCATAATGCCAACTGTAAAGTTTGGTGGAGGAGGAATAATGGTCTGGGGCTGTTTTTCATGGTTCAGGCTAGGCCCCTTAGTTCCAGTGAAGGGGAAATCATAACTCAATATCATACAATGACAATCTAGATGATTCTGTGCTTCCAACTTCCTGGCAACAGTTTGGGGAAGGCCATTTCCTGTTTCAGCATGACAATGCCCCCATGCACAAAGCGAGGTCCATCCAGAAATGGTTTGTTAAGATTGGTGTGGAAGAACTTGACTGGCCTGCGCAGAGCCCTGACTTGTAACTTGTGACACTGTTTTAAGTGTGTATTTTGCAATATGTTATGTACATGCTGCTATTTCCCTGTTTTGCCTTTTTGCCCGGTCACCCTCACAAAATAGTTTTTTAACCTCAAACGGGTCTTACCTGGTTAAATAAAGGTTATATAAATAAATAAATAAAATCCCCATCGAACACCTTTGGGATGAATCGGACTGCGATCCAGGCCTAATTGCCCAACATCAGTCCCTGACCTCAATAATGTTCTTGTGGCTGAATGGAAGCAAGTCCCCGCAGCAATGTTCCAACATCTAGTGGAAAGCCTTCCCAATAGAGTGGAGGCTGTTATAGCCGCAAAGAGGGGACCAACTCCATATTAATGCCCATGATTTTGTAATGAGATGTTCAACGAGCAGGTGTACACATACTTTTGGTTATGTTCTGCATATGGTTGATGGATCACGTTGTTTTATTGATCTTAGTAAGTGTCAACAGAGTAGGCTACCCTGTAGGTTTTGTCATAGTAAAAAATATTCTACTAATGTCTCCAGTCATATAAAGTGTAGTAGAAATGCATGAAATGTGTTTATAAAAGGCCAACATTTTCCTGTGCAAAGAAAGAAAAAGTGTTGGCTATCTAATATAGCCTATGGCCTAGTCTTTTTTGCAAAAAGTGATTGAGTTATATTATTAGCCTAAATAATGACCATCTAATCATCACATTAGGTATAGTAGCCTATCTTACATAAGTGCAAATGCCAGGATGCATGGAATGCTTTAGGGACAGATTGACATTTACTGGGGGAAATGTCAGAATAATACTAGAGAGAAGGATTTATTTCTGATTTTATTTCTTTCATCACATTCCCAGTGGATCAGAAGTTTACATACACTCAATTAGTATTTGGTAGCATTGCCTTTAAATTGTTGAACTTGGGTCAAACGTTTCAGGTAGTCTTCCACAAGCTTCCCACAATAATGGCCAAGTCCTCCTGACAGAGCTGGTGTAACAGAGTCAGGTTTGTAGGCTTCCTTGCTCGCACACACTTTTTCAGTTCTGCCCACAAATTCTCTATGGGATTGAGTATTTGACCCCCTCTCAATCAGAAAGATTTCTGGCTCCCAGGTGTCTTTTATACAGGTAACGAGCTGAGATTAGGAGCACACTCTTAAAGGGAGTGCTCCTAATCCCAGTTTGTTACCTGTATAAAAGACACCTGTCCACAGAAGCAATCAATCAATCAGATTCCAAACTCTCCACAATGGCCAAGACCAAAGAGCTCGCCAAGGATGTCAGGGACAAGATTGTAGACCTACACAAGGCTGGAATGGGCTACAAGACCATTGCCAAAGAGCTTGGTGAGAAGGTGACAACAGTTGGTGTGATTATTCGCAAATGGAAGAAACACAAAAGAACTGTCAATCTCCCTCGGCCTGGGGCTCCATGCAAGATCTCACCTTGTGGAGTTGCAATGATCATGAGAACAGTGAGGAATCAGCCCAGAACTACACGGCAGGATCTTGTCAATGATCTCAAGGCAGCTGGGACCATAGTCACAAAGAAAACAGTTGGTAACACACTACGCTGTGAAGGACTGAAATCCTGAAGTGTCCACAAGGTCCCCCTGCTCAAGAAAGCATATATACATGCCCGTCTGAAGTTTGCCAATGAACATCTGAATGATTCAGAGGACAACTGGGTGAAAGTGTTGTGGTCAGATGAGACCAAAATGGAGCTCTTTGGCATCAACTCAACTGGCCTAGCCAGTCTCCAGACCTTAATCCCATAGAAAATCTGTGGAGGGAGCTGAAGGTTTGAGTTGCCAAACGTCATCCTCGAAACCTTAATGACTTGGAGAAGATCTGCAAAAAGGAGTGGGACAAAATTCCTCCTGAGATGTGTGCAAACCTGGTGGCCAACTACAAGAAACGTCTGACCTCTGTGATTGCCAACAAGGGTTTTGCCACCAAGTACTAAGTCATGTTTTGCAGAGGTGTCAAATACTTATTTCCCTCATTAAAATGCAAATCAATTTTATAAAAATGTTCACATGCGTTTTTCTGGATTTTTTTGTTCTGTCTCTCACTGTTCAAATAAACCTACCATTAAAATTATAGACTGATCATTTCTTTGTCAGTGGGCAAACGTACAAAATCAGCAGGGGATCAATTTTTTCCCCCCTCACTGTACATACAGTACCAGTCAAAAGTTTGGACACACTTACTAATTTAAAGGGTTTTTCTTTATTTGTACTATTTTGTGTGAAGACATCAAAACTAGAAAATAACACATGGAATCATGTAGAAATCCAAAAAGTGTTAAATAATTTTAAATACATTTATATTCTTCAAAGTAGCCACCTTTTGCCTTAATGACAGCTTTGCACACTCTTTGCATTCTCTCAACCAACTTCATGAGTTAGTCACCTGGAATGCATTTAAATTAACAGATGTGCCTTGTTATATGTTAATTTGTGGAATTTCTTTCCTTCTTAATGCATTTAAGACATTCAGTTGTGTTGTGACAAGGTAGGGGTGGTATACAGAAGGTATCTCTATTTGGTATAAGACCAAGTCCATATTATGGCAAGAACAACTCAAATAAGTGAAGAGAAATGACAGTCCATCACTTTAAGACAACTTGGACTCCAAGTTGTAGAAACATCTCAAGGATGATCAATGGAAAATAGGATGCACCTGAGCTCAATTTCAAATCTCATTGCAAAGGGTCTGAATACTTTTATGTAAATAAGGTATTTCTGTTTTTTATTTTTAATACATTTGCAAACATTTCTAAAAAGCTTTTTTTGCTTTGTAATTATGGGGTATTGTGTGTAGATTGAGGACATATTTTATTTAATCCATTTTAGAATAAGTCTGTAATGTAACAACAAAATTTTGAAAAAGTTGAGGGGTCTGAATATTTTCTGAATACACTGTGTGTGTGTGTGTATATATGTATGTCATACAGTGGACACCTAAACCTAAAAGCCTACGCATGCAATGCTCTTTAACATTTAATGCTCAAATCTCTGACAACTAAACCGTGTGGTGGACAATTATTGTTTTAGGAAAGTAGCCTATAAACCAATACAACAATAAGCTATTAAGTTTTGCAAGTGCTACACATCGAAACACAAGGAATAGTGTTTTTGTACATTTCTCAAATATCCAGTAAATTAAAATCTTCCTTGTCATTTTTCCTATTTTTTTTGCCTACTTAACCTCGGAAGCCAGCCGCACCAATGTGTCGGAGGAAACCCCAACTGACAACCAACGTCAGCATGCAGGTGCCCGGCCCGCCACATGGAGTCACTAGAGCGCGATGAGCCAAGCAAAGCCCCCCCCAGGCCAAACTCTCCCCTAACCCGGACGACACTGGGCCAATTGTGCGCCGCCCTATGGGACTTCTGGTCTCGGCCAGTTGGGACACAGCCTGGGCTCAAACCCGGGTCTGTAGTGACGCCTCAAGCACTGCGAAGCAGTGCCTAACACGGAACCCAAACCGGCTGCGCGTGTGAGCCATCGTGCATAAATGTATTTTGTCCCCTTACACCAAACGTGATCACGACACGCAGGTTATAATATGAAAACAAACTCTGAACCAATTATATTAATTTGGGGACAGGTCAAAAAGCATTAAACTGGCCTGGTTTAGATCTATCTGTCGGAAAGATATCAGTTTGTCTCTGTGGATGGTTTGTCCTCTGACAAATCAACTGTAGATTTCGGTGTTCCTCAAGGCTCCGTTATAGGACCACTATTGTTTTCACTATATACAGTGGGGAAAAAAAGTATTTAGTCAGCCACCAATTGTGCAAGTTCTCTCACTTAAAAAGATGAGAGAGGCCTGTAATTTTCATCATAGGTACACTTCAACTATGACAGACAAAATGAGGAAAAAAAATCCAGAAAATCACATTGTAGGATTTTTTATGAATTTATTTGCAAATTATGGTGGAAAATAAGTATTTGGTCAATAACAAAAGTTTCTCAATACTTTGTTATATACCCTTTGTTGGCAATGACAGAGGTCAAACGTTTTCTGTAAGTCTTCACAAGGTTTTCACACACTGTTGCTGGTAATTTGGCCCATTCCTCCATGCAGATCTCCTCTAGAGCAGTGATGTTTTGGGGCTGTCGCTGGCCAACACAGACTTTCAAAGATTTTCTATGGGGTTGAGATCTGGAGACTGGCTAGGCCACTCCAGGACCTTGAAATGCTTCTTACGATGCTTCCTTTGTTGCCCGGGTGGTGTGTTTG
Organism: Brachymystax lenok tsinlingensis; assembly: GCA_030435695.1. Taxonomy (NCBI): domain Eukaryota; kingdom Metazoa; phylum Chordata; class Actinopteri; order Salmoniformes; family Salmonidae; genus Brachymystax; species Brachymystax lenok. The sequence continues at coordinate 24,714,560 of CM059793.1, read as the reverse complement.
GGATCATTGTCATGCTGAAAGACCCAGCCACGTTTCATCTTCAATGCCCTTGCTGATGGAAGGAGGTTTTCACTCAAAATCTCACGATACATGGCCCCATTCATTCTTTCCTTTACACGGATCAGTCGTCCTGGTCCCTTTGCAGAAAAACAGCCCCAAAGCATGATGTTTCCACCCCCATGCTTCACAATAGGTATGGTGTTCTTTGGATGCAACTCAGCATTCTTTGTCCTCCAAACACGACGAGTTGAGTTTTTACCAAAAAGTTCCATTTTGGTTTCATCTGACATTCTCCAAATCCTCATCTGGATCATCCAAATGCTCTCTAGAAAACTTCAGACGGGCCTGAACATGTACTGGCTTAAGCAGGGGACACGTCTGGCACTGCAGGATTTGAGTCCCTGGTGGCGTAGTGTGTTACTGATGGTAGGCTTTGTTACTTTGGTCCCAGCTCTCTGCAGGTCATTCACTAGGTCCCCCGTGTGGTTCTGGGATTTTTGCTCACCGTTCTTGTGATCATTTTGACCCCACGGGTGAGATCTTCGTGGAGCCCCAGATCGAGGAAGATTATCAGTGGTCTTGTATGTCTTCCATTTCCTAATAATTGCTCCCACAGTTGATTTCTTCAAACCAAGCTGCTTACCTATTGCAGATTCAGTCTTCCCAACCTGGTGCAGGTCTACAATTTTGTTTCTGGTGTCCTTTGACAGCTCTTTGGTCTTGGCCATAGTGGAGTTTGGAGTGTGACTGTTTGAGGTTGTGGACAGGTGTCTTTTATACTGATAACAAGTTCAAACAGGTGGCATTAATACAGGTAACGAGTGGAGGACAGAGGAGCCTCTTAAAGAAGAAGTTACAGGTCTGTGAGAGCCAGAAATCTTGCTTGTTTGTATGTGACCAAATACTTATTTTCCACCATAATTTGCAAATAAATTCATAAAAAATCCTACAATGTGATTTTCTGGATTTCTTTTCCTCATTTTGTCTGTCATAGTTGAAGTGTACCTATGATGGAAATTACAGGCCTCTCTCATCTTTTTAAGTGAGAGAACTTGCACAATTGGTGGCTGACTAAATACTTTTTTGCCCCACTGTATTTTACCTCTTGGTGATGTCATTCGGAAACATAATGTTAACTTTCACTACTATGCGGATGACACACAGCTGTTCATTTCGATGAAATATGGTGAAGCACCAAAATTGCCCTCCTTGGAAGCCTGTGTTTCAGACATAAGGAAGTGGATGGCTGCAAATGTTCTACTTTTAAACTCGGACAAAACAGAGATGCTTGTTCTAGGTCCCAAGAAACAAAGAGATCTTCTGTTGAATCTGACAATTAATCTTGAGTGCGTCGCTGATGTGATCTTCCTGTCCGGGTTGGCGCCCCCCCTTGGTTTGTGCCGTGGCGGAGATCTTTGTGGGCTATACTCGGCCTCCAGTATTTAAGTATGCTCTCTCTAATTCTCTCTTTCTTTCTCTCTTTCTTTCTTTCTCTCTCGGAGGACCTGAGCCCTAGGACCATTCCTCAGGACTACCTGGCCTGATGACTCCTTGCTGTCCCCAGTCCACCTGGCCGTGCTGCTGCTCCAGTTTCAACTGTTCTGCCTGCGGCTATGGAACCCTGACCTGTTCACCAGATGTGCTACCTGTCCCAGACCTGCTGTTTGTTTGAGCGCTAGAGATACTCTGAATGATCGGTTATGAAAAGCCAACTGACATTTACTCCTGAGGTGCTGACCTGTTGCACCCTCGACAACCACCGTGATTATTATTATTTGACCCTGCTGGTCATCTATGAACATTTGGACATCTTGGCCATGTTCTGTTATAATCTCCACCCGGCACAGCCAGAAGAGGACTGGCCACCCCTCATAGCCTGGTTCCTCTCTAGGTTTCTTCCTAGGTTCTGGCCTTTCTAGGGATTTTTTCCTAGCCACCGTGCTTCTACACCTGCATTGCTTGCTGTTTGGGGTTTTACGCTGGGTTTCTGTACAGCACTCTGTGATATCAGCTGATGTAAGAAGGGCTTTATAAATACATTTGATTTGGTTAAACATTTATGGCAATTTAGCTAGCTTGCACTTGCTAGTTAATTGGTCCTATTTAGCTAGCTTGCTGTTGCTAGCTCATTTGTAGATAAGATAACATGAGCTGGCGCACACCCAGTACGAAGTTTGTGTGGAGGTGCTGACTAACGGCGAATAAACTATACACTATCAAAATAAAGAAAGTCGCACACTACATATATACTCTCCCAACAGTTTAATGGGTATTTACCAACGTTTCGGCATCACTGTGCCTTCCTCAGGGTAATGTCATAAATATTTGAACCAGGTTATATAGGCAAACAGTGTAATTAGTGTAATCAATAACAGTAGTGAGGGGTGTGTCGTATTGATAAAGTTAATTACAATTAATTAGTGACAAAAAAGATTATATAGTATATGGCATATTAAATATATTATTCTATTGTTATCACATAGAAACAATGGAATATTGTACATCATATTGTCATTAACATATTCAATTTCACAATTTTGTATTCCATTTTTGTTACATATAATAATGGTTCAAACTTGATATATAACAACCATCATCAACAGGGGGAACATATTAGATATATACTTAATAATCTGTAAAAATAATTATTTTAAATATATAGGACTTGTTCATGAAGGAAACAAATGTTCATAAAAAGGGCCTGAGATCAAAATCAATATTCAGACCATTAGGGGTCAGTGTTTTTAGATAGAATATCCAGTAGGCCTCTCTTTGTAGTAGTAGGATCTCAATGTTACCTCCTCTTCTCGGTAGAGCAACATGCTCAATGCCTGTGTATCTCAGGGAGGAGACAGGATGGTTAGCCTCAACAAAGTGAGCTGCTACTGGATAGTCAATGTTCTTACACCTGATTGAGCTGCGGTGTTCAGCTATGCGCTGCTTTAATTGTCTCTTCGTTTGTCCTACATAGGCTTTGCCACATGAACAGGTGATGAGATAGATTACTGCCTTGGTCTTACATGAGATGATACCCTTCACAGGGATCTTTCGACCTGTATGTGGGTGTGTAAAGGAGGATGTTTTTTTGGTGCTATTACACTGTGCGCATGAGCCACTTTTGTAGTTTCCATTTGGGATAGATGTCAAGAGTGTTTGAGTAGGCTCAGGGGGCATGTCAGATCTTACCAAACTATCTCCAATATTGCGACCATGCTAGCTAATTTGTAAACATTGTTATTTTACCTACTCCGCCAATTAATCCACACATAAAACGGTCAACCGAATCGTTTCTAGTCATCTCTCCTCCTTCCAGCCTTTTTCTTTTCTTGACTTTATATTGCGATTGGCAACTTTCATAAATGAGGTGCATTACCGCCACTGACCTTGTTCGTCTTTTAGTCACCCACGTGGGTATAACCAACGAGGAGATGGCACATGGGTACCTGCTTCTATAAACCAATGAGGAGATGGGAGAGGCAGGACTTGCAGCGCAATCTGCGTCATAAATAGAACTGATTTCTATTTTAGCCGTTGGCAACGTGGACGTGTGGGGGCAATAATTGAATAATATAGATTTCAAAATTTCCAAGGGTGTTCCAAGTTATTTTACTGTACAAGGGGAGGGTCACGTGAAAGTTTTTTTATTTATTTTTTTACGCTCAGGCGGTAATGCACCTAATTTACCTTCAAACGGAAACCATGTTTGACATGTTACCCCTCCATAGGTCTGTAAGTAGGGCCTCCAATCAAGATATAGAAACATCTCAACGATGATCAATGGAAACAGGATGCACCGGAGCTCAATTTTGAGTCTCATAGCAAAGGGTCTGAATAAGGTATTTGAGTTTTATATTTAATACATTTCGTTTTTGCTTTGTCATTATATGGGGTATTGTGTGTAGATTGACGAGGAAAAAATACAATTTAATCCATTTTAGAATAAGGCTGTAACATTGTGGAAAAAGTCAAGGGGTCTGAATACTTTCTGAATGTACTGTATATTACTATTTTTGTTTTCAGTACATGTCTACACACCAACAAAACAGCTAATAAATGGTTAGAACAAAGACGACAACAGACAGATTAAGAAAAGGTCTCATTTAGGACAAACAGTTGGCCTTTATTAACTTTACCAGCCTGTGGAGATCAAATATACACCCTGTCTTTCAAGTAACCGTGAGATACCCACAGAACGCCTATGCCCTCATTGGTGATACCACAGCATTTCCTTTCTCGTAGAAATCTGAAAAGGAAAAAAATGTAAACAAAACACCAGTGACTGATATCCTTTACATTTATATAGAGAAGAAACAACAGAAAGGGGACTTGGATACAGAGTCCAAAGTTTTACCTCACTGGTAGAATAGACTGACGAACATCTACAAAAAGACTTGAATATTAGTTATACAAAATGGATGCACCTTGTTATACAAAACTGAAGCTATACACAACAGAAGCAAAATTGTTTTCATCATAATAGCCAGGCCACTCTTCTGTCTGAGATTTGTTTTTAGCAATAAGTGCTCCAGTAGCAAATAGCCCCTGACAGCTTGGTTCACAGTGACCTCTGGTGGCTGGGGTCTTATCCAATCAAATCAAATTTTGTCACATGCGCCAAATACAACAGTGAAATGCTTACTTACACGCCCTTAACCAACAATGCAGTTAAGAAAATACCTTAAAAAAAAGGGAGATAAGAATAACAAATAATTAAAGAGCAGCAGTACTATACAGGGGGTACCGGTACAGAGTCAATGTGCGAGGGCACCGGTGTTGAGGTAATTGAGGCAATTATGTACATGTAGGTAGTTATTTGTGATCATTGTTCATTGAGCAAACAATGAATAATGGGTTTGCTATGTTGCTACCATTACAAAAGATAGTGACTTGTACAAGTGGCCAGAGTGTTCCAGATCATTGAGTAACATGGGTAAGTTGGCTCTGAGTCAGTCTGGGACTCTCCAGAAGATACAATGGCTATGTCCTCAGAGTGTAGTGGACAATCAGTACAGGAAGATACGGGACTTAGCAGCCAAACTCTGCAAGTAATATTTGTGATGTCATACCAGGAATATAATTTCCTCATTCTTTAGAATCTTTTTAATATCATTTTCTCAGCACAGGATTGTGCTTACACAGCCTGGAGGCACCAGTGCCCTGTGCATCTAGACTAGAGGAACCCATCTACCCTGCCAACCTAGTATCAAAGCACTGGATTGTGAATCACTGGAGGAATGAAGTATCACTAGTTTAAAAAAAAGCTTCTTTATGGAGCTGTTTCAATTTAAGGTTAATTACATAAAACCATATCCGCACATGTCAATGTTCATATTTACAAAATCATATAAACAAACAAATTAACCTTCCTTCAGCAGTTATTACAGCAACAGCAATTTCAACACAATTTGGTTTCACACCTTAAAGACTTGTGCAGAGACAAATGACAGGAAATAAGTACTGCCAGCTGGACAATTCCTTCCCCACAATTTATGGTTTCACTCGGAAGCAATCTATTCAGAAATGTCATATGTGCATATGTTCCATGGACACTGCTGAACTTAAATGTGTAGAAAAAGGAGAGTTATGCCTTCCAAACAAATAGCCATCCAAGAGCAGTGCAGTTGACCATCGATTTTAATACAAAAACTTGAAATAGCTCAGTTTTCTGTACATAGGCCTATTATTGGCACCCTCCTTCGACAGAGACTTGTAAGTGCATCTGTGTGTGAGTGGCTGAGTACAGTGTGTGTGCTTGGTTTTATCCCAGCAGAAGGCCTGACAGTGCATTAAGGTCCCTCATGTAGGGGTTGTCACTGAGGATACGGTCAATACGCTGCTCCTGGTCAGGAAAGATATCGTACAGCTTCCTTTTTGAGCTCTATGGTTTCCAAGGGTGACCGCTGGGGAGGGGGAGAGGGTGTTGGGCGAGGGGTGTGTGATCGCTGAAGAGGGGGTGAGGGGCGAGGAAGGTGTGACCTCTGTGGAGGTGGTGAGGGTGTTGGGTGAGGGGGGTGCCACCCAGGGGGCCCAGAATGTGGCCAGTGGGAGAGTGGCCTCATCTGGGGGGTAGCTGTGGGGCGGGACACCGATGAGGGGCGGGGGGCAGACTGCAGAGCTTGGACATAGACAGGCTGCGGGATGGCTCGGGGGGTCTGGCCTCAGAGGAGGTGTGACTGGGCGCCGTCTGTGAGAGAGACACACGTATGGTCAATACACACACCTCTGCAGTAAGGTCATACTGTATAAACAATACTATCATCTCCTTTCTTTCACACACACACCTGTTGTCCTTCCGTAAGAACACCTCCAGGTGAGGGCCATGCTTCCCCAGGGGGTCATCTGGGATCATAAAGTGGTCCTCTACAAAGGTAAACTGCAGAAGCCTGGAAAAAGGGGCCAGTCAGTGTGAGAGGAGAAGGTAATGTGTCCAGGGATTACATAAATGAGTGCATGTCTGATGATTGGTTAAAAGGCCTTCACCTCTCTTGGATGATCCTCATCCATGCCTCTGATGTATTAACAAAGTCCCGCAAGTTGTCATTGGTGACGATAACACCTCCTGTCTTCTCTGCCAGGTGGAGCAGAAACCTGTAGGTGAGAGAGATAGACCGAGTCAGCTGACAGTGAGTCAGTATGGATGACAGTAAGGAATGTGGGCGAGACTGTGGGACAGAGTGAGTTTAGGATGGAATATTTTCCAGGTATTTTACAAATGTTCCATCACGAGAATAAATCCCTTTTCTCCCGGGTAACCCAGTATTTCCCACCAAAACCGGAAGTGTCATTCAAAAGCATTTAAATAGGCCTGTGTCTGGATTTGATTAGAGCTTTGATCTCAAATTCAAGCCTGATGCAATCTGAGCCTTAAATACATTTAATGAGCCCAAATGATTGTGCCGTTATGCAATACATAGGCTACTGCACATTACACACTGGAATTACGCACCTCGTTCAAACCATGATAAAGCAGGGAGAGAACATGCGATTCAGGTGCAGCACAAAGTTGCAAGTATAGGCTAGCAAATTTGATTCAACATTTTCATAATATTTCCACTAATGTTATTTGCCTACCTCCTTTCTCTCTAGTGTGGTTTCATTCCTTACTCACTTTCAACAGTTAAGGACAACAACTTATTTCATTTATCTTCATCATTCTAATGACATGCTTGAATAATATAGGACCAGAATTAGATGCAGAAGGCTTTCACTTCTCTTCATGAAGATTGAATGGTTATGGGTCTGAATAAATAACTGCTATAGCCTACGGCCATCACGCGTGTTTGCCCTTCTTTCAAACTACCCGTGAGTTCTATTGGCTGCTGTATTTAACATTCAACAAACAATAGCTTGTGCCCCTCTTTGAATAGTCTATTGGTATAAGAAATGCCCCAAAATGATGTCCAGCAAGCTAATCTAGTCTAGCTTTTCCTGCATGGGACACCAAGAGCTAAGGAGGCTTTGTTTTTTTTAAGAGGCCAGCGAAGCACAGGTGTGCACATATTGCGCAAGAGAGGTTATAAGTTAGAATCTTATTATGCATAACCCACCATTCATGAACTAAATATAAGGCTAATACCGCATTGAATTTATTACCTGAAAGAGGTAGGCTAGGACATCATATCTATATAGATCTATCTATATAAATCTTGAACAGGATTATCTATTTTGAATGCAGTTTGAATGGAATTGATGGGTGAGAGAGAGTGCTCGCTCATGTTTTAAAACTCTGCAGCTACAATAAAAAAAAAGTGACCCCCGAAAGCCAGATGGAGATATGTAAATTAGCCGCACATTCGGTCTTTATGTTACTGTAGCATAGGCTATGCTGCAGCAAATGTAGGTCTGTCCACCTGTCACAAGAACAAAGTTACCATAATGAGACGATACACTACATTACTAAAAGTATGTGGACGTGTGCTTGTCTAACATCTCATTCCAAATCCGGGCATTAATATTGAGTTGGTCCCCCTTTGCTGCTATAACAGCCTCCACTCTTCTGGGAAGGCATTCCACTAGATGTTGGAACATTTTTGTGGGGACTTGCTTCCATTCAGCAACAAGAGCATTAGTGATGTCGGGCACTGATGTTGGGCGATTGGGCCTGGCTCGCAGTCGGCATGGGGTTGAGGTCAGGAATCTGTGCAGACCAGTCAAGTTTGCTTTGTGTACGGGGGCATTGTCATGCTGAAATAGGAAAGGGCCTTCCCTAAACTGTTGCTACAAAGTTGGAAGCACAGAATCGTCTAGAATATCATTGCATGCTGTAGCGTCCCTTCAATGGAACTAAGGGGCTTAGCCCGAACCATAACCCCCCCCAGACCATTATTCCTCCACCAAACTTTACAGTTGACACTATGCATTGGGGCAGGTAGCGTTCTCCTGGCCAAACCCAGATTCTTCCATCGGACTGCCAGATGGTGAAGCGTGATTCATCACTCCAGAGAACGTGTTTCCCCAGCTCCAGAGTCCAATGGCGAACTATGTACAACTCCAGTCGACACTTGGCATTGCGCATGGTGATCTTAGGCTTGTGTGTGGCTGCTCGGCCAAGGAAACGCATTTCACGAAGCTCCCGACGAACAGTTCTTGTGCTGATGTTGCTTCCAGAGGCAGTTTGGACTTTAGCTCTTCAGTAAAGCCATTCTACTGCCAATATTTGTCTATGGAGATTGCATGGCTGTGTTCTCCACCTGTTAGCAACGGATGTGGCTGAAAAAGCCAAATCCACTAATTTGAAGGGATGTCCACGTACTTTTGTGTATATATAGTGCAGATGTACATATTGAGATGGGCTCTCGCTCCCGACCCTGAGCGTTGATGATTCATCATGCAGTGACCAGAGAGGTCGTAGAGAATTCATATTTAGACATGGCATATCATTTAACGCCCTGCTGTTCATATAAAACATTTATATAATTTCCCGGTCTCTCGCAGTTATTTATCCCTGGAAAAGGGAATGGTTTTGGGCGGTAAATCTCAGTCACCGGGTTCCCGCCATTCAACCCTAGTGAGTATGGATGGGGTGGCAGCAGGGAATGTGGGTGAGGCTGTGGGACAGGGTGGGTATGAATGAGGTGGCAGCAGGGAATGTGGGTGAGGCTGTGGGACAGGGTGAGTATGGATGAGGTGGCAGCAGGGAATGTGGGTGAGGCTATGGGACAGGGTGAGTATGGATGAGGTGGCAGCAGGGAATTTGGGTGAGGCTGTGGGACAGGGTGGGTATGAATGAGGTGGCAGCAGGGAATGTGGGTGAGGCTGTGGGACAGGGTGGGTATGAATGAGGTGGCAGCAGGGAATGTGGGTGAGGCTGTGGGACAGGGTGGGTATGGATGAGGTGGCAGCAGGGAATGTGGGTGAGGCTGTGGGACAGGGTGAGTATGGATGAGGTGGCAGCAGGGAATGTGGGCGAGGCTGTGGGACAGGGTAAGTATGGACGAGGTGGCAGCAGGGAATGTGGGCGAGGCTGTGGGACAGGGTGAGTATGGATGAGGTGGCAGCAGGGAATGTGGGTGAGGCTGTGGGACAGGGTGAGTATGGATGAGGTGGCAGCAGGGAATGTGGGCGAGGCTGTGGGACAGGGTAAGTATGGACGAGGTGGCAGCAGGGAATGTGGGTGAGGCTGTGGGACAGGGTGAGTATGGATGAGGTGGCAGCAGGGAATGTGGGTGAGGCTGTGGGACTGGGTGAGTATGGATGAGGTGGCAGCAGGGAATGTGGGTGAGGCTGTGGGACAGGGTGAGTATGGATGAAGTAGCAGCAGATTACAGAGGGTGGGCTGGCTGTATGACGATGTGTGACTCCGCAGTACCTGTCATCATGGGAGGAAATCCTCTGTCCACAGACCTCTCTGGAAGGAGTAAAGGAGAGCAGACGCAGGTCTTCCAGTTGGTTTAGGTAATGTTGTTCTATTGAGACACGTGGAGAAAATACACACATTAAGACCATATCCTTATCAGAGCACACATAAGACAAACATGTGGAGCACTTTATCACCATTCAAACAGTAATCTTCACAACTATTTGCCAAAGTACAATCATCTTTCTCCTGACCAAAACCTTGGATGGTTGAACTACCAGTACATTTCATATCACTTCTTTACCCCCCAAAACCAGAGGGATGAGACTGAGTCCAGGTCGGGGTGGCCTGTGCTGTGGTAAGTGTTTTACATTTATTTATTATCTATTTATTGAATATCTGTGGTTTGTTCTGACCTGTGGTGTAGCGGTCTCTTTTCTGCCTCCACTGAGGCACAAAGACAGTGATCTCCCGGTGGCCCTGCCTCCAGAAGGCCTCCACAGCGATGGCTATCCCCCGGCAGGAGAAGAAGCGGTGGAGACCATGTCTACAGAGGAGCACAAGGAGGAAGGGTTACTTAGGAATGGCTTATAACTATCCTAATACATAAAGTGATTGTTGTATTTCAGATTGACAAATTGAGGATTGCCTTCAGACAGTATTGTCACAGATGAGTAACAAGTAGGGCTGTGATGGTCATGGAATTTTGGATGACTTATTTGCGGTCACCACTATAACCGTTCGAATACCAAAAATCTAGTAAAAAAAATTCTGCTTTTGGGTAAAGTTTGTTGAATATGAAGTTGATTAAAATAAAAATAATATTTTACTAAAACTGCTATGACGGTTATTTTATGACTGTCTTTATCCTTAATAGTCAATTACACGATTATAAAATTACTGTGCCAGCCCAGTTTGAGAAAGAAAGCCACTCAGAAAAGTAACACATTGAAGGTGTGAAAGACGTTCTGACGTCTACAAAAACAACAACATATAAGACGTAGTCTAACAGAGTAGAATGTCCCTCTGGTCAGAGACAGCTTTTGGCAGGAAGTTAACAGTGCTGCAAAAATGAAGATATGACAAGTTTAAATGCAGCCTTTGTACAATTCTACTTAAAATTCTACCCCGAGTTGTTGATCCCTCCCAATACACTAATCTCATTCTATATTTAAAAAAAAGTAAAGTAGGGTTTGTTTCTATTACTTGGAGATAGCCTAGTCAGGGGAGAGTGCTGGAAAATATGGGCAGATTGGGGGTCCAGTAGATCTCATAAGAACCGTTTCAAACAAATGGCCAGAGAATATTGTGAACACACACAAGCTTAAAACACACGTCTCATTTTGTGGCAATGCAAAGTCAAGGGAAGTTCCCTCTTAAAGAGAAAGTTGCACATCCTGTTTGAACTCACTAACTCCAGCACCACTGACGTGGATAGTAAAATCACCTTGTCAACCTGGAAATGTAATCGCCAAATATACAAAACTTTACTTCCCCTTGAAATTTTCTAAAATAAAACCCCATGTACTCCGAGATCTTATCATGAAATGTGATTCTGACCTCATTCGGATGAGGTAGGTAGCTAGATAGCCTAACTCATAGTCCTGGTCAGTCCACACAAACTGAAGTTAGCTCTGCCAGTCAGATTAGTCCGAGTCTGAAAGGGTGATATACCTCTATTACAACTCTTCTGACTAAAACAACTTCCAGTAATGACTTCAGTGGACAGAATAAAATGGTGCTCGAAGTAAGAAACAGAGGAGAGCTGGAGTTATATTACTGACAATTATTTCATAGAGATTTTCCCATCTGGACAGTCATTAGCCTTGCCAAAGACACTGTGACCATGTGCTAGGCCTACCTACTCATACACTGAGGGTTACTGGAAGAGCTCTCAGCTATGAGCCTTTACGCTACCCTTGAAAGTCCTGACTGAGGGTTACATTCCTGCTTTCACACACACACACCAACGCTCACATAGGCCTACACACAGGTGGTTCCAGACAGTCATATCTGATGAGAAAATGAGTGTGGGCTCTCAGTGTTGTTCCACATCCTCCTACAGAAGGGGGTATAGTAAGGGGAGGTTACTCACGCCATGGCCACGTTGCTGCCGTCAATGATGATGTGGCGGAGATCAGGGCGTCCAGGCTCGTTCTGTAGGGTCAGGGTGTAAGGGTTTCTCAGGGAATCATGGAAGCGGGTCGTGGCAGTCAGGGGTGGTGGAGCAGGCTCTGGGCGGGGTTGGGGGACTCTGGCTGACAGGGTCTGATAGGAGCAGCCTGGCCGTGTGTCTGCTAGCTGGGTTTGGCGCTGTGGCGTACTCCGCAGTGCCGTCACACTCTCTACACGTACTGGCCCCATGGTCTGAGCCCCTTCCCGGGACAGGTAGTCCATCCTGGGCCCCGATGGAAAATCCATCTGCTCTGCCATCCTGGCTTTACTGCCAGCCAGTGTGTCTGTGTTGTCCTCGTCATCATTGATGGTGATGATATCGTAAGCAGCCCCCTGAGCACTGCTGCTCCTCTTTAGTGTCACTGTCTGCAGCATGCTGCTATACTGTCCCCTCTGGCCAACCCCATTGCTGCTGGGTGGCTTAATGTTCTCCTTGGACTTTACATTCAGGGCTCGGTTTGGCACTCTATCTAGCCCTCTGTCTTTATCCCTGGAGTTTAAAGTAGAGGAAGAAGACTCAGAGTTGTGGGTTGAGGATGCCCCTCCTCGCTGCCTCTCTGTTCTTTGGCTCTCCTCCACAATGCACTCCAGCAACAGGAAAGTGTCCTCTGTCTGGCCCGTCTCCTTCACCACCCGCTCCACCACCTCCTGCTGGTAGCCCATGGTCCTGAAGAAGTTCACCAGGCACCGCAGGTTGGTCTCAGGGCTAACAGCCTCCCCGTCATCTGCACCATCACTAGAGTTCAGCACCATCAGCCCCATGTTGGTCTTGGAGGGGGGCTTAGCTCGGCTATCACTGGCCACAGTGTGGCGCTCTCTCTCCATCGACTCATCCCTCCTCTCCAGGGAGTACTGCCTCTTGGTGTCCCTCAGCTCGCTCTCTGACGAGCGGCGTTTGTGGGAGGGCCGGACGCCATTCAACAACCCCGTCTCAGCCCCGGATGCAGCCCCAACCACCTTCTCCTCAAAGCTGGTGTCCAGGATGCGATTGGAGAGGTCAGTGACAGGAGTGCTGCTCTGGGAGCGATCCTGTTCCACTTCTAATGCCCCACCAGGCTGAGTGGGGCTCTGGGCCAGACCTAGCAGCTCTTCCTTCAGGGCACTGGGCAGCAGGAGCAGCTCCATGGCATACTTATCATCTCGCTCCTCCACAAATGTCTTGAAGGTACGTTTCACAGCCGGCTCCCTATCTGCGGGCAGGCTGCGCTTCTCTTGGAAGAGAGCAACAAACTGCTGCACGCGGCTCTTTGCCATGATGACAGACTCAAAGCAGCCCAGCAGGCGCAGTGTGCCCGGCTCCAGCATCACAACTTCAGCGCTGGTGTCCCACAGCAGTCGGTCAAGGAACAGACCCCGGGCACCGGCAAAGATGCAGTGCATGTCCACAGGGTAGTGTTCCTCCTGCTGCAGCTCTGGATCACACAGGCCTTTCAGGTACTCCTGCAACAACACAGGGTCAACACCCGTTAGAAAAGTAGACATGACAACAAAAAAACATCATACACACGAGAAGGTCCACGTTCGAAGCTTAACGGGGTAACGCGTCAATTGAAACTGATAGCATGATGCACAGGGACACCCCCTCTACGCCTACCCAAGAAACTTTACTCATCATCTTCACTGACAACTCTCAGTCAACTCTGTCATCACCACATTGACTGTAAATTGGTGAGATTAAAACGTGGAAGATGGGAAGTTGTCAGAAACCAACTGAAACCCAATGAGGAAATCTCAACCTCTTTCCAGAAATATTTGATGAATCAGCCTCAAGTTTGGTCAAAGAAGCACCTCTCACAATGCATACGTGTGTCTCCTCTCCATACAGTGGACATGGTTTCCTGATGACTACACACTGGAAAGAGACATGATGAGGCAAGACATAACTGTGTTGGGGTTTCCGTTTTCTGTGTTCTCAATGGGGTGGGAGGAGATTCCAAGTTTACTGGCACCAATAGTAATCGTTTCCGCGTTGTCGAACAGGTGACATTGATATTACCCAATCCGGTGATCTGTACATTGAACTTTACCTGCCCGCTACACGATGTTGTCATGGGAAAACTCAAGACACAGAAGTGTAAAATATGTAGCCTAGCTAAGACAGGTGTTTTAAGAGTATTAGATTGAACGGGAAATCAGTGTTGAAATGAAAACAAAAGTAACGCCAAGTACAGCTTGTCCATCTGTCATGCAATCGGGATCTTATGGAATGATGTAAACCTGGCTGGACTCTAACGTTGGATATATAATCTTTAACATTACTGATATATTATCTGTAAAGTTAATTAGCTATAGGTCATATGACACAAAGCCTTATCAGATTATGAAATCCAAACAACTTCTCAATCAGCATGGTAGCTATTCCATTCGGTACACCATGACCATGCGATTGATTATACTGGCTAATTTGCCGCTTACATTTCAGGATGCCCGTTCTCTACTAACGTTAAAGGCTGTTGAACTGCATAACTGACTGACAAAAATAAATAAAACAATATAACAAAAGGTTTCAATATTATAAGCCTCAAGCTAATTTTAATAAATCACAGTCCATGTTTACCTTTGCCCTCGACACGTCCTCTCTCTTTCCCTTGAGTTGAAGCCATATCTGCCTTGATGCTGTACTACTGTGGGCTCCAGTGTCCAAAAGGCCGATAATTGTGAAAGCTACCTGAAAAACTTGTTCTACTCTGGGCTTAGCGCATTTCAGTTCTTCTTGCTTGTTTTCAAAGACAGCAAATTCGTCCACTGTCAGGGCTTCTTGCTGTTTGCTGTTTCCCAGGGGTTCCTTACAGGTTACCTCGGTGACTCGCTTCATACCGAGAAGGGGCCGCGTTGTTGACATTCTGCTTTTGAATATATCTGTCCCTGTTGACAACAGATCGTTTTAATATCTTCACCATTCGGTGTCATTTGGATCTTTACCCTTCTTCATGGTTTCCTTCTATCTGTCTTCCTCTTCCCTGCGGTGAGATATTAGCTAGAGTAATCCAGTTTTAAGACAACTTTTTACATGTCAACCCCGACGCATCCGGAAAGTCCCAGTGATGATGTCATCAAAAGACGACAATATGTACGGTATGTGTTTATTTATCTCATCCAAAGAGAAGATCTTATCGATATTTTGACTATCTATTCAATATCTTTAGCAAAATGTAATTTATTTTTTAGTAAATAACAGTCGATTCTAGTTTCCCATGGAAAATAACAAACAACCAATGTTAAAGTCCAGACACACCATTGTCAAACAAATTATAATGGCCACGAGGGAAATTAGTGGGACATAGGCTTATCATCCAGATAAAGATGGATTATAAACAAATCATATTATAATATATTATTTTAACCAAGCACATTTGTGAAACTCCAGAAATACGCGTATTTGTGAAGCTGATTCGTCGATTCATAGTTTATCTAAAATTATACAATATTACCACCTACTGGTGATGAAGCTACATAACATGATACGCTTCGTGATGTGTTTTGCGCATTGTCAACCTTTTTTCATGACACATAATGAGCCATAATACAAGACAAGAGTTGTGAGGTTTGAACAGGCTCTAGACAATTTAAAACTTAATTAATGGCTAGTCTGCTTACATAAATTAATTGTGCTGAAAACGAATGTGACGATTATTGGTACATTGTAATCAGAGCCATATACTGTATCTGTATCATTTGCCTAATACGGTTGGGTAAAGCTGAGCATACATTTGGAAAAATACTTTCCCTCTAACTAGAGTTTATCTGCTAATATTTGAGGAACTAATATTTGTGTCAGTTTAATCTCAAGAGACCAATATCCTATAGCAGTGTTTCCCAATCTCAGTCCTCGGGACCCCATGACGTGCACGTTTAGTTTTTTGCCCTAGCACTACACAGCTGATTCAAATAATCAACTAATCATCAAGCTTTGAATCAGCTGTGTAGTGCTAGGGCAAAAAAGTAAACGTGCACGTTGTAACTCTGCCTAGAAGGCCAGCATCCCGGGGTCGCCTCTTCACTGTTGACGATGAGACTGGTGTTTTGCGGGTACTATTTAATGAATCTGCCAGTTGAGGACTTGTGAGCCACCTGTTTCTCAAATTAGACACTACTGTACTTACTCAGTTGTGCACCGGGGCCTACAACTCCTCTTTCTATTCTGGTTAGAGCCAGTTTGTGCTGTTCTGTGAAGGGAGTAGTACACAGCGTTGTACGAGATCTTCAGTTTCTTGGCAATTTCTCACATGGAATAGCCTTAATTTCTCAGAACAAGAATAGACTGTCGGGTTTCAGAAGAAAGTTATTTTTTTTCTGGCCATTTTGAGCCTGTAATTGAACCCACAAATACTGATGCTCCAGATACTAAACTAATCTAAAGAAGGCCAGTTTTATTGCTTATTTAATCAGAACAACAGTTTTCAGCTGTGCTAACATAATTGCAAAAGGGTATTCTAATGATCATTTAGCATTTAAAATGATAAACCTGGATTAGCTAACACAAACTGCCATTGGAACACAGGGGTGATGGTTGCTGTACGCCTATGTAGATATTCCAGCTACAATAGTAATTTTCAACATTAACAATGTCTACACTGTATTTCTGATAAATTTGATGTTATTTTAATGCACAAGAAAATGTGCTTTTCTATGAAAAACAAGGACATTTCTACGTGACCCCAAACTTTTGAACAGGAGTGTATATGTATATATATATATATTTACACATTTGTTGCATGCAATCCAGATTCTATTTTGCTTATTCAAGATATACAGACTGAGACATTTAGCCTTTGACCAAGTAAAATAGTATGCAACGCCAAGTGATGTGACTTGATATAAGCCAAAGTCTGTGTATTTGTTTGATTGTGTTTCTGTATGTGATAGTGTTCTTTTCATGCTTGCGTGTGTATGTGTTTATTTGTGAGTGCGTTTGTGTGGGCACTGGATGAGCAGAGGTAATGGAGAAAGAGGAGTGGCTGGCTGGCTGTTGTCAGGCGCTGAGGCCTTGAGATGGAGGAGAACACAAAGCAGCAGCAGCAGCTAAACAGGCCATTCAGAACAACAACGCCTCACCCACACTGATGGCAATGGCAAAGTGTTCGCTCTGTCAGTCAGGAACATTGATTATAACAACATTATAAATCCAGCAATTGTGACAGTGTTAAAAGCTATTTAGAGTATTATCTTTATATGTACCGATTAAACTGTATTGGAGGGTTCCCCATCTGGCGACCCGTTACCTGGAGTTTCCCCGCGAGTGGTTTTATTTGGCCCCCCCAAGTTTTCTGAGCAAAAAAAAAAAGATCATTTTTTTTATTTGTTTTATTTGTACATTTTTCATTGTTGGACATAAAAGACTAAAAACACCAGGAAATCAGCTCCAAGCTCCAATCTCTTCCCAAATATTCTGAAGCATAATAGAGAGACGTGATTGTATACAAATGTAAGCAAGGTTTGAAATTATGTTTTAGGCAAATATATCTGTTTGGGCTTCTTGCGAAAAATGTTCAGTCTACAAATAATTTTTAATAATGTTCTGGACGTCCGACCACCCGCTCAAGAAAACATTTGCCCGCGGCTGACGTTGCTCGATGATCCCTGCTGTATTGTTTTGTGAAAGGTGTGGCGTGAAGGCAACAGATTATCGTGACAATTTGTATTTATTCTCTGTCCACTAGATGATGCTCTCACCCTCTCGACACCAAAACGGCCACTAAACCAGGCTCTTTGCCGTCTCCATGGCAGAGTAATATTGACAAAAAAAATTGCAGGGGAATCTAAAGTTAATTGAGGAGAAGAGTTGGGTTGAACAAGAGAAGAGAGCGTGCCGTAAACCATGAACGTCCGGATGACAGTAATATCAGCAGAGGTATCCTGTCGGCCCATTTGTTTCTGGCAACCTCATAATGTACCAAGCCTACAAAACCAAATGAACACTCACTGTTGTTGGAACACAACCACAACACAGCCAGACCTTGATTATTTCACATTCTCCTCATGTTGTGTTTTGCTCTGCCTGCGAATTAACTAGTGTGTCTCTCTCGCTCTCGCTCTCTCGCTCTTGCTGTCTCTTTCTCTCTCTCACACACATACACACACAGTTGCATGCTTGCGTACACCGAAGTCCATGAGGAATAGTTAGACAATATATCAATCAGTGGTTACTCTTTATTCTCCTCTCATGAAGAGGACATTCCTACTCCTTTTAATTTCTATGACACACGATTGAACCATAGCTATGGACAGGAAATCACACATTCTAAATATCTGAAGAAATATGGCTTGACATATTGTTCAAGGAATGAATGGTATTATAATATTATATTTAAGCAATAAGGCTAGAGGGGGTGTGGTATATGGCCAATATATCACGGCTAAGGGCTGATCTTTGCACAACTCAACGCGGAGTGCCTGGACACAGACACTTAGCTTCGGTATATTGGCCATATATCACAACCCCCCAAGGTCCATTATTGATATTATAAACTGGTTACCAACGTAATGGACAGCTGTGAGGTGCAGAACAGAACTGACCTGCGACACATGCTCCACTTTAGTTTTTATTGGCTAATCACTGTTTAGTCACAGCTGGGACGATCAGACAGAAGACAGAAGTGAGATGTGGGAGGAGTCCTTGGCGAGAGGTGCAGATGGGAGGCCTTGCTTACTTTCTGTTAACACGTAGGAGTGTCACATACACAGATGTTTACGGATGTGACCGTTGACAGCTTGGGTAAGAAACAGCCTCCACCCAGCCACCCCCTAGCAGGTCATGTGGAGCAGGAAATAAATATAAAACCAGATAAAAGGCAGATCATGAATAATAAAACGGTCATGAATGTAATAATCTGGCCTGATGATTTATGAATTTACAGTGTGTGATGGCCCCGACCAAACTGTAAATATTTATGTGACAAGCGCTAAGCTCTCTTTAATTGTGATTAATGGTTATGCGTCTGAGCGGACCCCATAACTGCCAGGCTTTATTACAGGCAGTTGGCTGAATGCAAATGTTATTTCGTGTAAGATTAGGGAGACAAATTGGGCTTTTCTGGTGGTCTAAAGCCCATCAGACAACAATCAGCCTCTCACGATTCAACACTTCGATTACTACAGCAGTTTTTTCGACAGGAAGGATCTATCAAAGTTTAGACCACACTGACAGCTACTATATAAGAAAAAGGATACATTGAAACATGCATGCACACACTCACATGCACACACACATTCACACATGAATGGACACACACGTTCACATGCAAACACACACCTATTTATGTGGTGAGCCTGCGTCAGAACCCGCTTGTGTGTGTCACTGGGTTAAAACGGGTGATATGAACACTATCCATTAAAGGGTCAGTGAGTCACAAATGCCTGGAACATTGTGGACATCGTGGTTGTATCTTTATTACGATATGTAATTTGTAGAAATGTGGAAATGCCCTATTCACTTCCATACATTTTTGGCCCGGTACCGGTTTACATTTAGACGAGCCCTGTGACACTTGTGGGGATCATAGAGCAAAACGGAGAACACCATCATGTTCGTATCTTTCCATAGAGGGGTCATATTAGAGTTTCTAAACCCAGAGGCACAACATCGCGAGACTTCCGGGAATGCTTGCGAAACAGGCTTAATAGACCAGGCCTGTTTTTGGGGTTTGAGAAGTCAATGAGGGAAGTGAAAATTCCTCCTTTGTGGTAAAAATGATCTCGAACTCTAAAGGCTAAACCTAGATTCAAGCCAATGTCTTAAATAGTTAAACATGTTATTACTCCAACCTCGTGAAAGTGACAAACTGACCCATTTTCATTTTCGTCAAAAACAACTTTATATCGAAGGAGTGCCTTTTGATTTGACGGCCTGACCACGCAGCCTATTAAATAAAACATATCTCTAGCTTGAACAGATGGACTTTGTTGTTTTTTTTTTTCTTATGTTGTGAAGAGTTCCGTGGAGGGGTGGACATCGACTCTTTTAAATACATTCCCAATGTCAAAACTGCTGGAGAACATTCCTAGAACATGACTAAAATGTTTACTTTTAAACTTTTAGGAAACGTTCTGTTAAGGTAATGAAATACCAAGAACATTTAACAAAAATTGTGAAGTTCCTTAAATGTGCTGAGAATGTTCCAAAGCCAAGCAACACCATTCCCAGAAAGTTGTGGGAAGGCTGTATGCAAAATAACCATAGAACAACCACACTCTCACCAAGCTCTAAGAAACATATGGTTCTCAGAACGTTATGTGCTAGCTGGGTTCCCTTTAATTTAAAGAACATTAAGATGCAATGTTATTCTGTGGGAATTTCAGTACTCAGCATAACCCTGAGAGCACTTGATTCAGTGTATCATGCAGCCCTCAGGTTCATTACAATTTAAAAACGTCTAACACATCATTGTGATCTCTACAGCGCTGTTGGCTGGTCGTCATTGGCCTTGCGTAGGCTTTAACACTGGTGAACAGGTCATGGTGGAAATAGTTTTAGTTACTTAGCTCCGTGGTCCTGGAATTCTCTCCTGAACATTTTAAAATGTGATTATCTAGTTTTGTTGGTGGAGTGTAAACACTTGATCGATGTATATATCATAGAAGAGTGTAATTGTCTTTAGGGCAGCTGTTTTTAGTCAAGATTTTCGTGTTTTTAACGTAAAATGTTTTTGTTGTACTGTATGTGTGTTTATAGTTGTGTTTAATGTTGTGATAGTGTATGTAAGTTGTTTTGTCTGAAACGTTGTTCCCCCTGCTGCTATTGGACCAGGTCTCTCTTGGAAAAGAGATGTTATCTCAATGAGAAAAAGCTGTATAAATAAAGGTTAAATAAAAAATAATAACGTTTCCTACAGGTTAGCTCATGGTTCGATGTTCTCAAATTCCATAAAAAACACGAGACCTTTAACGTTCAGAGAACATTTTAAGAATGTTATTTAAAAACATACATTCCGTTCTCAGAATCAACAAAACTGTCTCTATCCTCTTTCTTGTTAAGTGTGTTCCACTAAGTGTGTTCCATTAACTGATCTTAATGAGTGCTTGTTTCCCTTGAAATGGGGTCTGTTTGAATAGACTAAAATGAATAGCTTTGTATGCGTAAAAAACATGGCATGCTAGCTGCATCCTGGTGGCACGGTGAACTAATTCCATGGACAGAGACCAGAATATTATAGTTTCTAATCTCACTGATGCCGTGTCACAATAAAAAAAATGTGTTTGCATGATTATTGCCTAAGGAAGTGCATTTCCATGTGTCCTATCTGAGATTACAGTAAAAAATAAAAAAGTATGTTATTAAAAGTCTTATTGAACCATTCAGTGAAGGGTTTAAAGGAAGTTATTCAAAAACTTCCAAATAACCTATCATTTCTGTTCTCAGAGCAATAATGAAACCTCCCATGAAAATGTTAAAGGAACCTGAATAAAACGAACCTCCCTCCAATCTAAAAATAAATATTCCCAGAACGGGCAAAGTTCTCAGTTTTAGGAAACGCATGGCTTCGTTCCACAACCAATGTGAAAACAAAAACTTACGTTCCCACAACTTCCAATGAACCAAATGTGCTAGCTGGGAAATGAGGAGGAGACCTTACAGAATGACGAGATATGACCTTGAGATAGAAAACAGAAAAGATCTCTTATTCTCCTCCATCATCACGACTTTACCCACCGACTTCACCAATGCTTTCTATTCCTCCCATGTCCTTCCTCCTCCACTCCTCCCCTCCAACTCTGCTTTCTATTCTCTCTTTACCTCATTCCTCTGTATTTGTTATAAGTTAAAAAGCCTGCACTTCTGAGGTGGGAGGCAGGAGCTGAGGCAGGAGCTGAGGCAGGAGCTGAGGCAGGACAGAAGATAGCTAAAGGAGAAGGAGGCGATGTTGAATGGCTGTCATTTCCTGAGCCCAGAGTATCTGGCGTCTTCTCTATGGCAACAACCTCTCATAAACCGTAAATAGTCTCACTCTCATTTTAGATGAATTTCACCCAATGGGACTGTACCATTTCAGGGTCTGTTAAAATGCCATTGTCTCCCATGTACCTGTATGTTGAGGTCTTCACGGGTCCAAAAAGTTGGACCCATTTTGAAATGGACTTTGGGCTTTCCCACACAGACAATTTTAAAATATAGAGACTGGTTCCGAACAGACCAGAGGACAACTAGAACCGTTCCGTATAGACCTGGTCGGATCCAGACTCGGTCCAATCTGATCAGCAGAAACATATATATTTTTAAGCTACTTTATTAACCTGAGCTGATAAAGCGCGAGAGGAGAGAGAGAGCGGGGGCGCTTTAGAAGGCAAGGGAGGGGGCGTACTGGGAGCGAGTGACATTGGGAGCAGGAGGGGGAGCAGGGAGGAGGGTGGGAGAGACGAGAGACATCAACCAACCAAGCTGACTCACGCTATAGTAGAGTAATAACTGCCATAGTGAGGTTTATTTATCATTAAATATGATTGCTTAGTACCTGTCTAGACTGCTATCGAACGTTATCTAGCTAGGCTTATTGAGGCTTCAGTGCATGCACTTCCTCATCCTACACTTACAAATAACAACAACTCCATTTATTAAGTAGTGGCCTACCTGTTGGCTCCTTCTACTTGAACTTTTAATTCTGTCATTTTAATTCCATCTTCCATTGATTAGATGTCTCATAACCTTTGCCACACGGAGGCTCTATGACTGTAGCCTATTGCCACTTTGTTGACTTATGACTGGCCAATAACAACAACTAGGTATACGCGCCATGCTCCACTCTCGCAAGAGCAGCAGCATTAAATTATAAAATGTCTCTATCTCTACTGCAGCAGTTGAGTTTGGATCTGTACGGGCCCTTCCGGACAAGTCAGGTAAAATTACACATACCCGAGAGAACGTAACATTTGTGAATGGAAGATGAGAGGAACATCTGTTCTCCACCTACAACAACAAAGAGACTGAGAACCTGTGAAAATGAGGCACAACGTTTTTTAACCATCATTGAATACACACAGTGGCACTGACAGTCATTTACACACACACACACACACACACACACACACACACACACACACACACACACACACACACACACACACACACACACACACACACACACACACACACACACACACACACACACACATACACAAACACACACACAAACATACACACAAACACACAAACTTATGCACCTTATGCATCTTATACTCTTACGCCCCAAAAGAATCTAAAGCAATGTCATATCACTGCACGCAAACATATTGCCATATAACAGATGTGTTGACCATGAAGGAGGACTGGAGGAGGGACACTTGGGTATCCAGGGGACATGTTGCACTCATCCCACAGGGAACTGATCGTCCACTGGCCAGGCCTCCTGCAGCCTTTTCAGACCGGTGGTAAGTCTGTCTCCACTCCACAGGACAGCATGGGCAGACATGCCACTCCAGCTCCACCACAGATTTAAGCCTGGTTCTGCGCTGGCCCAGTAATTGGTGCTAGTGTCTGGACAGGCACAGAGGGAACGGAAGGGGGGTGACTAGAGAGGGAGATAAGGGGGTAAGGAGGGGCTACTGGTGTGTGCCTGTGTGCCTCTCTCCCCAATTGCAGTGGTTATGTAGAGAAAGCAAGGAAAGGAGGAGAAAGTGTAGTACCCGTACCGTACATGTCAATGACCACAGTGGATTAAACGTTGCATTTGACACTAACGCTTCAACTGTTAATTCTTCTGTTTGTAATCTCTAAACATGACAATTTACAATGTAATTATACACACGCACACACGCACACACACACACACACACACACACACACACACACACACACACACACACACACACACACACACACACACACAGAAGAATGAACTAATTATAGCATTCATTCATTGGTCAAAGTTGTGGACAAATCACGATTGGATGATTTACCTATAGGCTCCAAAACAGCTTTGAAAATGAGGCTCGTTGTGTGTGTGACTGTGTGTGTGTATGTGTTTGTGTGTGTCTCTCTCTAAGCTCTGCTATGGAAAAAAAATCACTGATAGGACGTCAAGAAAACAACAACATTCCAATAAAAGAGACCAAAGAGGAGGAATACCTGTAATGGTACAAATTCTCTAGACCAAGACCACTCGACCCCGACTGCTCACCTCAACACCCCAAACAAACCTGCTCTATTCCCTCTACCTCTCTGCCTTCATCTCTCCCTCTCTCTCTCTCTCTCCCCACACTCCCAGTCCACCACAGCGGGAGAGCACAGCCACTGAAGCCAATTAGCTGAAGCACTACAGACTGCCTTTACTCAAGGGCTGATGGGCTCATTAAGCATGAAGTATTCATGGCATTTAACTCCTCAATTCAGCAAGCGTGGAGGCTCACGATTGGCTGGGGAAAAATATATTTTACAAATATACTTTTTTTGCAAGGCACAGCGAGAGGGAAATAAACAGCATGTGTGCTTGTATATGTCCCTCCCTGGAAAACATTGTGTTTAGACTAGCGTTAAAAGAAAGGTGTCTATTTACCTGAGAGAATCTGGAAATCGAGGTTTAAGATCATCTACAAAAAGCCTCTTGTCACCTTATTCTCACAGAACGCAACAGACTCACACTCTGATTTGACAAGGCAAGCACAATGTGTGCGCGCCAGTGTGTGCGTCCATGTGTGTGTCTGTGTATGTGTGTGCGTACCTGGGGGAAGCAGGTGAAACAATAACCTGACAGAGATGGGTCCTCTGTCACGTCCGGGGGGCCAGACACTGTTACTGTGGCAACATGCAGATCTGAGGATCAAAAGGCCCGTGAATAACTTTGTGAAGTGGAATGCCCCCTCCACTTTAAAACGAGCCTTGAACATGGTAATTACACACATAAGAAAGGCATCCTGAAGAGAGCCAACAGAGAGAGAGCAGCTGGAGAGAGCAGAGAAGTACTGTATGTTAAGCCAAAAGATAACTGGCAGCTGTTCAGCACTGTCTGGGACCCACTGCAGAGTTGAGAGCAACCTAATGAATAAACGAAACGGCACATTCACTGTACGACTGTATAGATCAAGGTATAAGGGAAAATTATATAGAGATGGTATCATTCCCCTGAAATTTTTTATGGACTACACCACCATATTTCTGAGTCCCTGTGAGATGCTCAGAGAGAGAATGAAAGTGTGGGAGATGAGCTTGGTGGGTGTGTGTATCAGGCAAGCAAATATGGCTTGGGGTCTTGATCTGAGAATTGGTGGGCATCAGCAACAGTTGCTGGACATGTGTTGTCTCTTGTGTGATGGCTGATATAGTGTGTAGTCTAGTGTGAACACAGGGCGAAGTGACTCCAGATGCAGGAACCCGAGCCAACCTCTGAACTCCTACAGAGAGAGAGCTGCCTCTCCTCCCCAAACTGCTCACTTTGTTACCCCCTCAGAGCGTCTCTTTTCATTTAATCATTTCATTTTTCATCCCTAGCTCTCTTTGATCTGCTCCCACTCTCCAGTTCTTTTCATATCTTTCTCAGCTCTCTTCCCCCCGCCTCCGCCTCTCCTCCTCCCCCTCCTCCTACTCCTCCTCCACCACCTCCTCCCACTTCTCCCCCTCCTCCCACTTCCTCCTTCTCTCCCTCTCCCTCCTTCTCCTCCCTTTCCTCCTCCTCCCCCTCCTCTCCTCCTCCTCCCCATCCACCTCCTCCTTCCGCTTCATCCACCTCCTCCCCATCCACCTCCTCCTCCCCATCCACCTCCTCCTTCCGCCTCATCCACCTCCTCCCCATCCTCCACCTCCTCCCCATCCACTTTCTCCCCATCCTCCCCATCCACCTCCTCTTCCCCATTCTTCTCCCCATCCTCCACCTCCTCCTTCTCCCCACCCCTCCTCCCCATCCTCCACCTCCTCCTCCTCCCCATCCACCTCCTCCTCCTCAATTCACTTGCTCTGTCTCTGTTTCAGTGTTTATTATACAGATTTTCTCCACTCTCTCTCTCTCTCTCTCTCTCTCTCTCTCTCTCTCTCTCTCTCTCTCTCTCTCTCTCTCTCGCCTCTCTCTTGTGTTCCTTCTCTCGTTCACCCACACCCATCATTCAAGCCTTTCCCTTTTCTCCCAAATTCAAATTTCAGTCAAATATTATCACTGGCATGGTGAATAGGACTTTTGTAGTGCCAATTAATTTCACACATTGGCATCTACATCAAAACAGAGAAAGAAAAAATACAATATAAATGTGATTGATCTGTCCCTCTTGTCTCCATCTCCCTCCCTCTCTCTCCTCGCTATGGTGCCCAGGTGTTGAGGAAGAACGCCTGTAATTGTGCAATTGAGGGGGATGAGCGAGGTTTGCTGTGCAGATCCTGGTTACATGAACAAGCTGACAGCTGGACACTATCACCCATGAACTTTGCCCCATCCTTCAGATGTGCATTGCTTACTCTCTCTCTTGCCTTGTGTTCAAATGTTTTGTTGTGAGAGCGTATCACTCAGTTTCACAGTACAAGATTGGTAAGAGGACAAAGGGTCTCGCCTCTTTTAAACTAGAGAGCCTTGAGGGGTATGGCCTGGATTCTATTCGATATATGCTTGTGTTTACTGTTAACAAAGTGGTGGTTGTGTTCACTCTCTCTCTAGGGAAACACTGATTTGGAGTGCTGTAAATGTATATTTCTGTCTTGAAACTGCAGGATAAAATAAAACCAAACCTCCTTTGTGTAGAGTGGACAGTATTGTTAGCTTAATGACTCTGAACTCTCCCCAAGCCCCCCTAACTGTGGTTGCTCTCATTTACATATATTTATGGTTCCCACTTATTTTCTAAGTATCACTGAGGGAACACTGTGCTGTCTTTAAAATATGTTCTGCCTTGGGACAGCAGGCAAGGAATTAAAAGGATGTTCACCTGTGTCTCTGAGGCACAAATAGCCAATCACCACAGATAAATGGGACAGGGATCAATACAGCCAGAGAGAAGAGAGAGAGAGAAGAGGGAGAGACGGAGAGAGAAGATGCGAGGGAGAGAGAAGGGAAGAGAGAAGAGAAGAGAGAAAGAGAGAGATGCAGACAGGAGCAGTTGTTGTTGAGCTGTGGTTAAGCGGTTTTCTTCGGCGCTCAGCCCTGTTATTGACCTGCCTGTGGTCTACTACAGAGTCTGCTGCCTGCTCCTCTCATGGGACGGACGTTTATATCTAACACAGCATCAGACTCTGAGCTGCTGGATGGGAAGAGACAAAGACTCTCTGAGCAGTATACAGACGTGTTTTGAAGGCACAATGCCAAAATCAACAAAAGAAAAATGTGACAACGTCATTCACAGCACCTGGTTTATCAAGGGATATTCTGTAATATTATAGGCCAAAGTAGTGCCACAGTTACCCAAACAACAGAAGTTTGTGTCAACCGGTGACAGCCTAAACATCTAAACATCCTCCAAAGCATTGGATTGACTCTGTCTTGGTTCTTGGAAAATAAAGTTGACAAGTCATTGATGCTAAGGGTAGATGTAACGCACACAGTAATTATCTGTAATGTTTGATGATCAGATCCTTAATGACCAGTGTGTGTGGGTGAGACCATTATTCACTCAGAGGAGAGGTTTATACAAATACAAAAATGAGCTTTTAATGGCGCTATGGGCTCCAGGGAGAGAAGACAAGAATTGTGGTCATAGAAATCACACATGCTCTTTCCCATGTCTGATTCTATCCCTCCTCCTTCTAATCTCGATCTCCA
The DNA here is from genome assembly GCA_030435695.1 of Brachymystax lenok tsinlingensis. NCBI lineage: Eukaryota > Metazoa > Chordata > Actinopteri > Salmoniformes > Salmonidae > Brachymystax > Brachymystax lenok. The sequence goes on along the minus strand of CM059793.1, from coordinate 24,686,924 downwards.
TATTGTTCTATGTCCCCGTGAAAAAAAGGAAAATGGTTGTTCTGGCTAGCAGGGTCTTTGAGGGTAAAGCTATTATTGAGTGTGATTTTTGCATCCATGGCGTCAATGTCTGATGTCAAGCAATTTAGCAGTGGTCAGGGTTGCTGGGTGGAGGCAGGCAGCAACACAGATGCTACAGAGAAAGTAAGGGATAGAGGAGGAGGATGATAGGAATGCAACATATATGGTATAGTAGTAAAAGTGGTGGTATTCATTAAAGTAATACAACATGTGTGTGTGAAATAAAAAAAATCTCTGTAGATACGTGCTGCACTGTGATGGCATTAGTACCTTGAAGAAAAGAATAGCACAACTGTGAGTTCCGCTCCTATCTCTCAAGTCAGCCTGATTTATAGGATGCTGACGGGAGGTAGCAGCTTCTGCACAGAAAAACGGGAGAGAACCATGTGAAACAGTAAAGTAGATGATGGCCTCGGCAGTTCTGTAATAGACAATCAATAGGGACTATATAGAGAACAAACCAATAACTTAAACAGGCCCTGTGCTACTCACTGGTGAATCAATAGGTAATAGATAGCGTTTAGAGCTTATAAACAATGGACACAAATCATTAGCGCTAATCAGGTGGACTGTCTGTTGTGACTGTATGCATAGAGAAGAGAAGACTAGAGAGTGAACAGAATATCTGTGGAATGAGACGGGTCTCAGCAGTAATAGAGGGAGAGAGAATTGAGAGAGTAGCGAAGTGTCTATGGTAGATGAGAATTCTGCATAACTCTGTGGTAACAGAGAAAGGGCTCTGGAGGGGTGAATGGGGGTTTGACTCAGTCCTGGAAAGCTCAGAGTAGCCATAAATTAGCCTGTGCTGCTGAAGGGCTCCCCAGCTGGTTCCCCAACATGCCACAAATAATTACACTGCTTACCCCTTTCCTTTCCCTCCCACGCCACCCAGAGAAGAGACAGCCCAATCACTAAAATCCTGGGGGAAGCCAGGAAAAAAAAGGATATTACAACCTATGTGTTGTAATAATTGCTTAGTTTGCTCTATAACCTGTTGGTTCATATCAAATCAAATTGTATTTGTCACATGCGCCGAATACAACAGGTGTAGACCTTACAGTGAAATGCTTACTTGCAAGCCCTTAACCAACACTGCTTTAAGAAGTTAAGAAAAACGTGTTAAGTAAAATATAGATAAGTGAAAAAAAAAACCTACAAAAAAATATAGAAAATAAAAGTTACAAATAATTAAGCAGCAGTAAAATAACAATAGCAACAGCAAGGCTATATACAGGGGGTACCGGTACAGAATCAATGTGCAGGGGCACCGGTTAGTCAAGGTAATTGAGGTAATATGTACATGTAGGTAGAGTTAAGGTGACCAGAGAGTAGCAGCAGCGTAAAAGAGGGGGTCTGGGTAGAATTTGATTAGCTGTTCAGGAGTCTTATGGACCTAGATTTGGCGCTCTGTTACCACTTGCCATGTGGTAGCAGAGAGAACAGTCAATTTTAATTTTGAAAATTGTATTTTACCTTTATTTAACTAGGCAAGTCTGTTAAAAATAAATTCTTATTTTCAATGACGGCCTAGGAACAGTGGGTTAACTGCCTTGTTCAGGGGCAGAACAACAGATTTTTACCTTCCAATCCCGTGAACGGGATCGATTTAGCTAACATCCGGTGAAGCTGGAGAGCGCCAAATTCAAATTACAAAATTGTAATATAAAACATTAATGGAAATACAAGTGTTGCACACTCTTCAAAAGCTTCGACTCTTGGCAATCTCACAGCGTTGTCAGATATCAAAAAGGCTTTACGGCAAAAGCAGAACATTTGATTGTCTGAGGACAGCGCCCCGTGTACTTCCTCCATTAGCGTAATAATAAAACCAGCGCGGGTGTCACAAAACACATAAAAAGAGCTAAAATAAATCGCTTACCTTTGAAGATCTTCTGCTGAGGGCAATCTGAAGTGTCCAAGCAAGACAATCAATGTTCCTTTTGTTAGAAAAAGTCTCTCTTTATATCCATAAAGCTCCGTTTGGTTGGCGCGTTCTGTTCAGAAAATCCACCGTCCACTCGTCCCATTATACAAGACATATAGAGCGTTCAAAATATACCTATAAACTTTATCCAAACAAATCAAACCACATTTCTAATCGATCCTTAGGTACACTATTATGAATATTAAGTACTATAATATTTCACACGGATAATATCCTGGGCGATAGAAAAGTAAAAAAAAACGAGGTGCGCGCTCCCGGGTGCAACTCGTCACAGACAGAAATGACTTCCTCACTCAACTTGGAAAAACATCCTGTATTCCTCTAGTTTTCAAGGTAAACTCTTCAAACCTTTTTCAAATGACGGTTGACATCTAGTGGAAGCCATAGGTACTACAACGTGGGTCCTGGATTAAAGCATGTCCTATAGCAACCAATTGGAAAAAGAGGCATGTCACAAAATCCGATTTTCTTGGATGGATTTTGCTCGGGTTTTCGCCTGCCATATCAGTTCTGTTATCTTCTTAGGGAGCAGCTCCCGGGGTGACGGTTTTGGAGAGTCTGGCGTGCCCAAAGTAAAATGCCTCCCACTCAGGCCCAGAAAATAGGATATGCACATAATTAGTACTATTGGATAGGAAACACTCAGAAGTTTCTAAGAGTGTTACAATATTGTCTGTGAGTATAACAGAACGGATATAGCAGGCGAAAACCCGAGGAATTTCTGTCCTGGAATAAGTCTATTTGACACATTGCCCCATTTTGAACCGCTCCCTATTGAAAATGACCATATAAGGGAGTAAGATTTCAGTACCTATTGCTTCCACTGGATGTCAACAGTCTCTAGACAGTGTTTTGATTATGTTTAGTTGCTCTGGATGGTAATAGAAGAAGAATTGGGAAGTGGTCACCAGATGTAAACAGAAGAGGATGAGTGCACTGTGGTTTTTTCCTTTCCTATCGCACAGTTTATAATCCGGTTAAAATTTTATACTAAATATACATAAAAGTGTTCCTAAGGATACACTATCAATGATGTTTGATTGTTCTTGGACAAGTGTATAGGTATAGGTTGAATGAGTTCTCTTCACGGTTCAATGGGCGAGTGGACGCTGTAGTTTCTGATCATAACGCACCAACCAAACAGAGATTTATGGATATAATACATTACTTTTTCTAACAAAAGAACCATGGATTGTCTTCATTGGACACTTGGGAAGCCCTTAGCAGAAGTTCTTCAAAAGGTAAGGGATTTGTTTTTGCTGTGAAATGTGTTTTGTGTGAACCGCGATGGTTTATGAATTTATGCTAATGGTAAAATATTGGAGGTGCTACCCTCAAACAATCAAATGTAGTGCTTTCGCCGTAAAGCCTTTTTGAAATCTGACACGCTGTGATATTGCTAAGAAGAAGAGCTTTTGATGACTATGCAACACTTGTATATTGATGAATGTTTAATAATTCAACTTTTGGATTTTGAATTTGATGCCTTGCATTTCACCGGGTAGTGTCGGGAGTGGCGCCCCACCACTCCCTAAGTAGATTTATACTCACAGACATTATTTTAACAGTTTTAGAAACTTCAGAATGTTTTCTATCCAATACTACTATCCAATACTACTGCATATCCTAGTTTCTGGGCCTGAGTACCAGGCATTTTACTTTGGGCACACCAGACTCTCCAAAACTCGGTACACTGACCCTAGCCCGTAGAGGTTAAGAACAAATTCTTATTTTCAATGAAGGCCTAGGAACAGTAGGCTAACTGGCTTGATCAGGGGCAGAATGACAGATTTTTACCTTGTCAGCTTGGGGATTCGATCTTGCAACCTAGTCCAACGCTCTAACCACTAGGCTACCTGCTGCCCCTATAACTAGGGTGGCTGGAGTCTTTGACAATTGTCTTTGACAAATTCTTCTGACACCGCCTGGAATAGAGGTCCTGGATGGCGGGAAGCTCGGCCCCTGTGATCTACTGGGCCGTACGCACTACCCTCTGTTGTGCCTTGTGGTTGGAAGCCGAGCAGTTGCCAAACCAGGCAGTGATGGTGCAGCTGTAGAACCTTTTGAGGATCTGAGGACCCATGCCAAATCCTTTCAGTATCCTGAGGGGGGAATATGCTTTGCCATGCCCTCTTCACGACTGTCTTAGTGTGTTTGGACCATGATAGTTTGTTGGTGATGTGGACACCAAGGAACTTGAAGCTCTCAACCTGCTCCACTGCAGCCTTGTCGATGAGAATGGGGTCGTGCTCGGCCCTCTTTTTCCTGTAGTCCACATCATCTCCTTTGTCTTGATCACGTTGAGGGATAGGTTGTTGTCCTGGCACCACACGGCCAGGTCTCTGACCTACTCCCTATAGGCTGTCTCATCGTTGTTGGTGATCAGGCCTACCACTGTTGTGTCATCGGCAAACTTGATGATGGTGTTGGAGTCGTGCCTGGCCATGCGGTCATGAGTGAACAGGGAGGGGACTGAGCATGCACCCCCTGAGGGGCCCCTGTGTTGAGGATCAGCGTGGCGGATGTGTTGTTACTTACCCTTACCACCTGGGGGTAAGTTGTTTCTGTCAATGACGTATACTCTCAATGCGATTTGATTGGAGTGATGCCAAATCCAAGCTGGTGTGCCAGGACCATTCACAGTTGACCTCACTCAGTTTAGCTCAACGCTGATTGGCTATTATTTTACACTTTTTTTGATCAAGGGAAGCCAAATGCTCGCTGTCTTCCCTTGCATTCAATACTACAGGCTACAACAAGGTCATACTCTTTTGGACCAGACAGAGTCAGATAGATGGCCTACACATACAGAGACAGAGGGGCACTGTTCTGCTCGCTTGGATGCGTTCTCCAGTGAGATACAGTATACTCAGCCTCTTGAAAATTTAAGTAAAGTTATGAAACACAGAGAGATGAAAGATAAATCGTTTTTTCTTTATAATTTTTTGGGGGAAGCCTGGCTTCCCTTGGCCCCATGAATACACGCCACTGTCCCTCGCTCTCGCCCCTGAGTCACATAGTGAAAGAACAAATGGACGCGAGCATACATGTACATGCACACACACGCACAAACACACACGTGTCTTTCAAACATCTTTCCAATGACATCATGAGGTTTTGATTAGATGAGGTTTTGATTAAATGACATCATGATTAGATGCAGTTTTGATTAGATGAGGTTTTGATTAGATGAGGTTAGAGCTGTGATCCCACCTGAGGAACAGAACAAACACAACCCTGTCTATGTGAGTTGGGATAGCACAGCATACATTTTCACTCAATCAACCTTCACACAACTTAATGAATGAGGCACTGCCTGTCCTTGTTTAACTTTATTTACAAAAAGAAAACATCAATTGTATCTCTCTATGAGTGTCATAATGGTTGTCTACCATACTTATTATTCAATTTTTGGGCAAAAATAATAAAACCTGATGAAACTTTTATAAAGACTTTTTCATGATAGGCCTAAAGGGTTACAAAGGGAGGGTATATTACTGAAACTTTTGAAGTTTACCAGTAAACTACCAGGATTTTGTCAGGTTACATCTAGTGGCCTTTCTGGGTACTTCAGATTATCACAGGCATCTGCAATTATCTCTGGCCTTCAGTGTGGCCGTCAGAAGTATAACATAATCAAATAAGATGATTTTAAATTGTAATGACAAATCTTTAAAACATTATCCTAACTATAAACCATCAACTTAGCGAATACCATTGGTGTTAAATATGAGGTTTTCAGCATGAAATATACAATTATTTTACTATGTCAATATGTCTGTTGGCAGATGTGAATAAATTCATTAGTTAGAAGAATTTCATAGTTAATTGAAAATATTGTCATTGTTGTTTTTTTTTCATTCATTTGGCTATTTTCTCTTGATCCGTATGGTCTATCCACTAGAAACCCATGGACAAAATGGACACAGATATAACAAATTAATATGTTTAAAAAAAAGTTATTCAAGTATAAAGTTACCATAGATTGATTATCTGTTTAATTGCCAAAACTGCAGAAGATTCCGGTAACTTTGGTAAATTGCCAGTAGCTTTGCAACCCTATAGGCCTATGTGTCTACATTACTCTGTGTGTGTGTGTGTGTGTGTGTGTGTGCGTGTGTGTGTGCGTGTGCGTGCGTGTGTGGGTGTGTGTGTGTGTGTGTGTGTGTGTGTGTGTGTGCTTGTGTGTTATATAAGCACCATTGTGTGTGTTATGTATCCTCTGTGGGATAGTGAAAGGGAGTTAGGAGGGGATGACACATGGGAAAAGGACAGAGTGACCCTGGATGAAGGAGGGAGTGGGCAGAGCAGAAGAAGAAGAGGGTTACAGGTAGAGCAAGGAGACAGGAAGAGATAGGACAGGTAGCCTTCTCTCCTCCCATCACTTACTCTGCTGCATTAATGTTATTTATTTCTCCCTTTTCCTTTTCTTATGTTCTCTCCATCTCCTCATTATCCTCTCCAGCGCAACGGGATGACGGAAGGATACCCGAAAAAATTGAGAGGAAACTGACCTTGCCCTCCTCCTCATCGCCCTTTCTTCACCATGCTGGGCTAAATTGCCTATTATTTCTACATTTTCCCCGTCCTTTATCCCCTCTGTCTGAGTATTAATGATGGTAGGCAGAGACTGGGATGCTGATGGCCGTGTGGCTAGCTGTGCATCTCATTATCTCTGAGGATGCTTAAACATGTTTAGTGTCTGTGTTTTAAGGATACACCATCTCGTTCCTGTCAAGAGCTGCCACCTGACAGAACCTGATGAGTCCTTTACCCAAGGATTTCTCAAGAGCAGCTAGGAAGTATACACCATAGTGTGGCTAACTCCTCCTACGATCCACAGGGAATATGCAAACCACAGCACATAACGGCACATGGAGCTGGAAGTATGATGTTGACGAATTATGTGGATGGTAGGTTGCTTGCTCACCTTGTGGTCATGGTCACAGTCACCTTGTGCTCTTGTATGGGAGTGCAGTGAGTGGACTTTGTTGAAGAGTGGGGCTTGACTGTAATAACAACTTGCCTACTACAGACGACCCAGTCATGGTTTGAGAACTTGTTGATCCCAAGCAGTAAGCCATGTCAGTCATTCTGCTGCAATCCCAGAGTTCCTGGGGTGACACATGGATGTGTGTGGGTCAAGAGACTGTGCCATGGCTGACTGGATGGATGTGTGTGTCTGTGCGTTTGTCACTGTTTGTGTCAGGAGACGGGGCCTTGACTGACCACTCCAGGATGACCTTTGAACCAAGAGAGTGGTGGCGTGCTGTGTCAGTCATCACTGTCAGAACGGCAGACTGAGGAGGGCTCCTGAGGGGACGAAGGATAAGAAGAGACAGCTGGTCCACTGTCAAACATGACCCTGTGGCCTCTCACCCCTCCACTCACCCTATCTCTCTGTTCCATCCAACTACCCATCCATTCATCCGTCCATTCATCCATCTAGCGATGGGCATGGGAAATGCTGTGAAAGTGCCAAACTGGCAGAAACAATAAGCACTGGAACAGATTATGAATGTGATATATATATATATATATATATATATATATATATATATTTGAATTTAAAACGTAATCATCTGTGGCACAGCAGTTAGGGTGTAGGTGAAGTGACTGCCTGAAAAAAACAGTTTTGTTCAGATCACAAATCATTCTTAATTATTATTCTGCAGATTCAAAACAAAGGGAAAATGTTGTAGTGAGTTGCTACTTTTCTCTGTACCTTGCAAGGAGGTGAATGCTCATTTTTCAGTCATATATTTGCATAAATTCTCATATTTTTAAGTATGCACTGCCAAAAATGATAAAGTGCACCCAGCACAAAGTACAGAGTGAAAAGGAGGAAGAGGGGTAGGGAGGGAGGGATAATGGGAGAGAGGGAATGAGACAGTCATGTGGCGGCAGAGAAATAGCAAAATATGTGTATGGAGAAAGAGAGTTTGAGGTGAATATAGTAAAGGAAAACCAAAATGGGATTACAGAGCAGAGAGGACAGTGATGTAAAGGTGCCAATACATGAAAAGATAATGAATATTGACAATATAATGAAGGAGGTGGAGGGAAACGTGTGCAAAAAAAGTAGCATATTGGGCATCAGATTTCTGAGTAGGGTGGGGTGGTGCGATGCTGGGTGATGGATCACTAAGTGCTGGAATAAGTGAGCCACTCTCTTTATGTTGTGTTTTACAGCACCAGTCAAACCCAGGCGTTTAGAGCTGATGAGGGAACAGTCGCAGGTCCTTAACTTTTACTGCTGAAATGATGGCATGAGATCGGGCCGGGCTACGCTGAGCCACAAAGCTGTCAGCACCACCTCCGCCATGTCATCTATTCACCAGGGCCTCTGTGTATGCCTGGTCTTCCTGCTCTCAGCCTGCAAGGAAATCTACATATGCCATACACACAAGTGCATATGCACCCTAACGCACACACACGCGCACACACAGGCACACACAGGCACACACAGGCACACACACAAATCTTAGATGAAACATAGCCTGGGGCCAAGCAGTGCCAATTCCATGTTGTAATGTAAGAAAGATATATTACACAGTATAGTTTGTGGCCGTGCCTTGCAGCAAGCAATAGAGACATAATGGGATATATTTAAATGTACACTCTTGAAAAAAAAAGGTGCTATTTAGAACCTAAATTGGTTCTTCGTCTGTCCCCATAGGGGATCCTTTTTGGTTCCAGGTAGAACCCTTTTGGCTCCAGGTAGAACCTATTGGGTTTCATGTAGAACCCTTTCCTCAGAGGGTTCTACATGGAACCCAAAAGGCTTCTAACTGGAACCAAAAAGGGTTCTCTTATGGGTACAACTGAATAACCCTTTTGGAAACCTTTTTTCTAAGAATGTAGGTGCACTTGAGCTTCTTGCATGTGCGTGCGTGTGTTTGTGTATGTGTGACTCAATGACGTGCAATCAGGGCAGGCAGGATAGGCAGTGCCTACCCTGTGAAAATGAATACAAAAATAACTGTAATGAAACATTTCATCAATGATCATTTTTCATCATCATGTTTTTTCTGCATGATAAACCCGATTTCCAAATTTGCTGTGATCTGGTACAAAATGTGAAAGGTGGCCAGGGGGAAAGGTGGCCTCGCCAAGTGCCTTTCTTTCCCTTCAAACTCTAAACTCAATGCAAGTCATTTACATGACTACCTTATAGTGCCAGCTAACGGCACCGAAAGGCAGGCAGAGAGCTTCGCTGCCTTTCATGTGTCAATATGTCCCACTCACTTTATTGTGTCAATATGTCCTACTCACTTTCATTGCACTCAAATAATAAATGTGCATGTGTATTGTCATGAAATGGGATGGGCAGGGGGGATGGGCAGGGGGATGGGCAGGAGGATAGGCAGGGGGATGGGCAGGAGGATAGGCAGGAGGATTGGCAGGAGGATAGGCAGGAGGATGGGCAGGAGGATAGACAGGAGGATAGGCAGAACTCTCTCCTGCTTATTGACATCACACATCATCTGCCACCTTTTGGCGGTTACATTGATTTTACTGGTAACTAAAGTAAGCTGATCAGGCTGGCTAACATATTGCATCTGAAACCGTTTTCAATGTTGGATTTTCTCGAGAAACGGAGTGAGAAGGGATGGAAGATCAAAACCTGAGTTTAGGGACCTACATCAAAGGAAGGGACAGAAAATAACAATCATATCAATCTGAGTGGTATCAACGGAAAGACTGGCTCTTAGCCATATAGCTCTTAAGACATTTGGCAGCTCATGGATAGATCTGGCATTGAATGAACACCGGGAGTTGAACATCAGCATGCACAATGCAATGCAAAGATAAAAGAGAACTGTGACATTTTGAAAAACCTAGTTAATTAATGTTACATGCTACCAGGGTTGGGTAGTTTACTTTCTAACTGTAATCTGTTAGTTACTAGTTTCCTATACAAAATTGTAATCAGTAACGTAACTTTTGGATTACCCAAACTCAGTAACGTAATCTGATTACATTCAGTTACTTTTAGATTACTTTCCCCTGAAGAGGCATTAGAAGAAGACAAAAATGTATGTTACCAATTGAACGACATCTATTGCAGGATAAATCAATGTTAAAGTTTACATAGCTGGCCATATATGGATGTTACATTTTACTTTATGGGTTGGTTATGTAGGCTTCTTCTAACCCATCGCTTTCTACTACATATAGTAATATTCAATTATATCTTTACATTAATATATATAATTTACAAGTCCAAAAAATGGATGTAGCAACTACAGATTGCCGCTTTAAGTCTATCAAAAGTGTGCGAGTTTGAGCATATGTCCGTTAGGCTTATGTATAAAAAATAAATTATCAGCATGAATTAGATTGAACAATAAAATCCCAATTTTTACTCCATGGGCTGGGATCAACACTATGCAGCTGTTGCAAGAGCACATTTTTCACTGGCTGTTCACTGGTTTCAAAAACAATGATTGATAGGCAGCTTAAACTTCTTTAATTCAACCATTATTGGGTTCATATACACATTTAGATTTGTGAACAGCCATCCACAACAACCACAATACGTAAGGCGCAAATAGCAAAATGAGAGAGCAGCAGTGTGATTCACATCAACGCACAATGTAGATATAATAATAAGTAATATCCGTATCGCAGTAGACTACACCTCTGCTGTCATCCTTACTTCCAAGTGTTTATTCAAGTTTGATAATCTTTGGATGCCGACAGCAGTCGCACCATTGGAAGACATAGCTTGGGACTGTAGCCTACAAAAGCCTACTGCCCTTTTCCCTTGATCCATCAAACACATTTGGTGTGTCATCATAGTTGTCTCTGACTTGTGGTCAGACTCGCTCAGGTGGAACGAACTTAAACTTGCGCCTTTTTTTCAATGCTGATTTGAATGTCATTGAGAAACAGAGAAGTGTCAAAGATTTGTTTTTGCAAACATCCTTTCTGAATTTAAAAGTAATCCTCAAAGTAATCATCAAGTTTTTCAAAAGTATCTGTAATCCGATTACAATATTTTTGCTGGTAACGTACCGGATCACAGTTACCAGTTTTTTGTCATCCCTGACATGTAACAGATTACATGTAATTCATTACTCCCCAACCCTGCATGCTAGCTAAGTAAAAATGAGTTAGCGTGTCGTGGCAACGATGAGAGTGTCAGCTCATCAAACAGCCTCAGGGGTAACTATGTGGAACTATTACTTGCCTCTACATGCCCATCTAGAGACCGCCATCCTACTAACTTCGTGCTCATGGCCTATGATGGAATTTTCTATGAAACTGATGTGCTCTTCCTTGTTCTTCAGAACAAAGTGATGCATATGGGTTTCTGCTGTGCCCGTATTAGCGACACAATGAAAGCACTGGAACGGCAGAGACGACTTTGATAGTTTTTACAGTATGAGCGATTCGAGCAAAAATGAAATTAACTGGCCTGGCAGAAAGCGAAACTTATAGTAAACAGCCGATCAGAGTAGAAGAGGCGAATCTACTTCAACATACTGGGCAATATCAATGTTCAGATGAGAGCTAGGTTTGACCACTTTGGTGAATAAAATGTCCTTGGCTTAATGGACTGCAAAATGCCACAAACGAGAGCCTGTCAAAAAGTACTTTGATTTCGTTAGACTTAAGGCTGATCCTGTCAGATTGTAAAGTTCCCAAATAGGTACGAGACAAATTATCTGAACAACTCTTCAGGGTGAGTGACTGTTATTGTCCTCGTGTTCAAAATGGCATAATTTGTGGTCAAATAAATTACTCATTAAATGATTCTGAAAACACACTCAATCCTGTTATGCCATTACTGGCCATATTCTCAAAACCTTTACAGATGTATTGAACAATTTCAAGGTGATGAGACTCTCTATTCATACAAATCATTGCTGGAATCCAGCAGCACATACACAGCATGGGAGGAGGCTACTGCAGCACCTCCATGGAGCGGCTGGCTGGAGGAGGCAGGCTTTAAGAAAGATACAAGCACCGCTGCTTCCTGCTGTTCTCTCCTCTGCTGCTCCAGCCTGCTCTCCACCCCCTTTAGAGGAGACAATTCCAGGTGTCTGTGTGACCCAGACATTTGAAATAGCCGTCTCAGCATGGGGCAATTTCAAATCAGATTCCCCTCATCAAACAGAGAGGGGAGGGAGAGGCAGAAGGTCAGGAAAAGAGAGAGCAGGATAGGGCATGATGATTACTTAATCCAGAAGAATAACAAAAAGACAGAATGAATATATGAGAGAGAGAGAGAGAGAGAGAGAGAGAGAGAGAGAGAGAGACTGTTCGGCATCTGTTTGAGAGCATCCTGTCCATTTTAAAGAGAGGTTTGATAATAACATAAAGAAGGATTGTTGTAAACAATTATTGTGTTCTTTAGTTTTCACTCTAACCTCCCTCTGGGACCTGCCACCAACGCAAACTGCACAATTCTCCCTGTGAGCAGCACCGCACGGTGACACAATTTACACTGATGAATGTTGATGTGCTGACAAAAAAAATCCCTGTTGCTGGCTGGCAACGTACGCAGTGCAAGAGCTGATGTTTTTGTGCACAGGTTGCTGTGACAGCCAGGTGACAGAGATTAATAGCCCCTGTATTGACTGAGTAACTTCCAGTTCCTCATCTCTGTCAGGACAAGGCTTGGCCCGAGAGCGCTGCGCCGTTATTAGAGGTATAATTGTGGAGACATTTAAAGCGTTTCCCCTCCAGGGACTGTGAAATCCAATAAACCTTTCATCAGAACACCGCACGGCAAGGTATTCCAAGCGCTGCAGTCTCACTCAAACAGCCTACACTCACAGTTCAGCCACGCTGCCAAAGACAGAGCACTCAAGTTGTCTGTGAAAATGAGTGATTTATTGAGCCGCACACCCCTTTAGATTAGTTGTTTTATTAAAAACATATGAGAGGCGTTTTAGAATATGACAGGGTTTCTGCCAACAGTCTGTGAATGTGTTTTTATTGGTGTATTTGTTTGAACCATTTATGTTTGTGAGAGTACACAGTGCATCTATGGATCTGACAAACATTATGCTTGTCCATGTGTATGAAAAATATGTAGATGAGTATGTAAATTAACCAGAGATAGTGTGCATGTGTTGCCATGACAAAGAGGATACACTATACAGTGGGGCAAAAAAGTATTTAGTCAGCCACCAATTGTGCAAGTTCTCCAATTTAAAAAGATGAGAGAGGCCTGTAATTTTCATCATAGGTACACTTCAACTATGACAGACGAAATGAGAAAAAGAAATCCAGAAAATCACATTGTAGGATTTTTAATTTATTTATTTGCAAATTATGGTGGAAAATAAGTATTTGGTCAATAACAAAAGTTTATCTCAATACTTTGTTATATACCCTTTGTTGGCAATGACAGAGGTCAAACGTTTTCTTCACCAGGTTTTCACACACTGTTGCTGGTATTTTGGCCCATTCCTCCATGCAGATCTCCTCTAGAGCAATGATGTTTTGGGGCTGTCGCTGGGCAACACGGACTTTCAACTCCCTCCAAAGATTTTCTATGGGGTTGAGATCTGGAGACTGGCTAGGCCACTCCAGGACCTTGAAATGCTTCTTACGGCCACTCCTTCAAGGTTCGGGCGGTGTGTTTGGGATCATTGTCATGCTGAAAGACCCAGCCACGTTTCATCTTCAATGCCCTTGCTGATGGAAGGAGGTTTTCACTCAAAATCTCACGATACATGGCCCCATTCATTCTTTCCTTTACACGGATCAGTCGTCCTGGTCCCTTTGCAGAAAAACAGCCCCAAAGCATGATGTTTCCACCCCCATGCTTCACAGTAGGTATGGTGTTCTTTGGATGCAACTCAGCATTCTTTGTCCTCCAAACACGACGAGTTGAGTTTTTACCAAAAAGTTCTATTTTGGTTTCATCTGACCATATGACATTCTCCCAATCCTCATCTGGATCATCCAAATGCTCTCTAGCAAACTTCAGACGGGCCTGAACATGTACTGGCTTAAGCAGGGGGACACGCCTGGCACTGCAGGATTTGAGTCCCTGGCGGCGTAGTGTGTTACTGATGGTAGGCTTTGTTACTTTGGTCCCAGCTCTCTGCAGGTCATTCACTAGGTCCCCGTGTGGTTCTGGGATTTTTGCTCACCGTTCTTGTGATCATTTTGACCCCACGGGTGAGATCTTGCGTGGAGCCCCAGATCGAGGAAGATTATCAGTGGTCTTGTATGTCTTCCATTTCCTAATAATTGCTCCAACAGTTGATTTCTTCAAACCAAGCTGCTTACCTATTGCAGATTCAGTCTTCCCAACCTGGTGCAGGTCTACAATTTTGTTTCTGGTGTCCTTTGACAGCTCTTTGGTCTTGGCCATAGTGGAGTTTGGAGTGTGACTGTTTGAGGTTGTGGACAGGTGTCTTTTATACTGATAACAAGCAAACAGGTGCCATTAATACAGGTAACGAGTGGAGGACAGAGGAGCCTCTTAAAGAAGAAGTTACAGGTCTGTGAGAGCCAGAAATCTTGCTTGTTTGTATGTGACCAAATACTTATTTTCCACCATAATTTGCAAATAAATTCATTAAAATCCTACAATGTGATTTTCTGGATTTTTTTTCCTCATTTTGTCTGTCATAGTTGAAGTGTACCTATGATGAAAATTACAGGCCTCTCTCATCTTTTTAAGTGAGAGAACTTGCACAATTGGTGGCTGACTAAATACTTTTTTGCCCCACTGTATGTAGGACACACCGCAATATACGTCTACAATATGCATGAGTGTGTGTGTGTGTGTGTGCGTGCATCCTCCCCTTTACCTCTTGTTCAGAGCCCCCACCACCATGGTGCAGGGTGGGGACAGGAGGGGTGCTGAATATGCAGGGAAAATCTGGGCTGTAATTTTACTGAAATTTTGTTTACTCTCTCTAGGGAAGGACAGCTGTGGGTCGGCCAGGGTGGTGTAAATGTTCTGAGTGCAGTATGGGGGTATTCTGTGTCTTTCTCCCTCAGTACCTCTGCAGAATGTATGGAAATCTCACAAAAGAAGGAGTTTCCTGGATTTTAAGGCACAGAGCAGTGGCAATGTTTCCACTGTCTTTCTGTTGGTCCACCTTAACCTGGTGTAGTGGTGAGTAAAGTAGGACAAAGCAGAATAAACTATGGACACGTTTGCCCAGTACATCCTAACACGTCACCAAAGTCCTTACATAAGCTAGATCTCACTAAGCCGTGAGGGAGTGGGGTAAGTTTAGTCACCTTTGTTTCTAGGAAACCATACACAAAATGAATAATTCAACCAAATATTTAGTAATCCTTTCAGTAATCATCCTTTTATTGAGTCTGGGAAGGAATAAACCACATGGGAAAAGTGTTAAGCAAGTTAGGCCAAGTCAAATTAATATATTGTGTTAGAGGTTTCATGAACCAAAGTAGATTATTTTAAGATTGGTCCTGAAACTATCATGAAAGTGCATCCTTGCAGCTGTGTGGGCTAATATAGTCAAAATTGTTGACTTTGCAATGGGGTAAGTTGAACAAATTAAAGTGTTTTCTTCCCAGGCGTAAAGCAAGGCATTATCACTGGGATATGAGGTAACAAAAGGGCCTGGCCAATGTTAAAAGTTTTTTGTTTTTAAAGTATGAAGTTTTATTAAGTCTTCAGCCTGTGTTAAAAGATTCTTCAAGTGATTAAAATACAAAAAGTGATTGTGATTGTGTGGAACCGTGTTTGGGAAATAAAGATAGACATGGTTTTAAAAAGATAGAGGTAATATTTCATGCTGTGCAGAAATTTGTAGGCGGCTTAACTTATCCTGTTCCGCCGCTGAACTTACTCCATACACGGTGTAAATTGTGCTAAGAGACCACTTTTTTTGGACAAGCTAGGTTTTCAACTGTAATGTTTACATGAATTCTGATTATTTCCAGCGATACACAACATCCTGAAAAATATGTAGATATCTTTGTTAGAAATAATACTATATTTCCCTTGACGGAGTGATGCTGAATGTAAAAATGGCTCAACTTACTCCACTCTCCCCTATCCTTAAAGATAAGGTAACAACGAGATAGCAACAGTACAACGTTGCTTTCTACAATAGGCTAAATGTTGCCTCAGCTAGCCTCATGGCCTAGCCAGAACTCTGCCAACTACTTTCATTTGATATCAAATCAAATTGTATATGTCACATACACATGGTTAGCAGATGTTAATGCGAGTGTAGCAGCAGTATCTAACAAGTAATCTAACAATTTCACAACAACTACCTTATACCCACAAGTGTAAAGGAATGAATAAGAATATGTACATATAAATATATGGATGAGCGACAGCCGAACGGCATAGGCAAGATGCAGTAGATGGTATAGGGTACAGTATATACATATGAGATTTATTACATCAAATTTTTTATTATTAAAGTGGCTAGAGATTTGAGTCAGAATGCTGGCAGCAGCCACTCAATGTTAGTGATGGCTGTTTAACAGTCTGATGGCCTTGAGATAGAAGCTGTTTTTCAGTCTCTCGGTCCCAGCTTTGATGCACCTGTACTGACCTCGCCTTCTGGATGATAGCGGGGTGAACAGGCAGTGGCTCGGGTGGTTGTTGTCCTTGATGATCTTTTTGTCTTCCTGTGACATCGGTGGTGTAGGTGTCCTAGAGGGCAGGTAGTTTACCCACGGTGATGCATTGTGCGGACCTCACTACCCTCTGGAGAACCTTACGGTTGTGGGCGGAGCAGTTGCCGTACCAGGCGGTGATACAGCCCGACAAGATGCTCTCGATTGTGCATCTGTAAAGGTTTGTGAGTGTTTTTGGTGACAAGCCAAGTTTCTTCAGCCTCCTGAGGTTGAAGGGGCGCTGTTGTGGGTGGACCATTTCAGTTTGTCCGTGATGTGTACGCCAAGGAACTTAAAACTTTCCACCTTCTCCACTACTGTCCCGTCGATGTGGATAGGGGGGTGCTCCCTCTGCTGTTTCCTGAAGTCCACGATCTCTTTTGTTTTGTTGACGTTGAGTGAGAGGTTATTTTTCTGACACCACACTCCGAGGGCCCTCACCTCCTCCCTGTAGGCCATCTCGTCGTTGTTGGTAATCAAGCCTACCACTGTAGTGTCGTCTGCAAACTTGATGATTGAGTTGGAGGCGTGCTTGGCCACGCAGTCATGGGTGAACAGGGAGTACAAGAGAGGGCTGAGAACGCACCCTTGTGGGGTCCCGGTGTCAGCGGGGTGGAGATGTTGTTTTCTACCCTCCCCACCTGGGGGCGGCCTGTCAGGAAGTCCAGGACGCAGTTGCACAGGGCGGGGTCGAGACCTAGGTTCTCGAGCTTAATGACGAGTTTAGAGGGTACTATGGTGTTAAATGCTGAGCTGTAGTCGATGAACTGCATTCTTACATAGGTATTCCTCTTGTCCAGATGGGTTAGGGCAGTGTGCAGTGTGATTGCGATTGCGTCGTCTGTGGACCTATTGGGACGGTAAGTAAATTGGAGTGGGTCTAGGGTGTCAGGTAGGATGGAGGTGATATGATCCTTGACTAGTCTCTCAAAGCACTTCATGATGACGGAAGTGAGTGCTACGGGGCGATAGTCATCACATCTTCCTCCAACACTAAACCTGTTAACACATTAAAAACAGAAAAGATTGCATGATAATTTCACTCCAACAAACACCCGAGCCCTCCCTTAATGTCTCTCTAATCTATTTAGCCTGTGAGATGTGTGGCAATGACCTTGTCCTTCTCTCCAGCACATTCACTGTACCCCAGTCAGGGGGAAAGGAGCGGAGGGGGAGCAGTTATTTAATAAAGTCTCCTTTCTGGGAGTCTGCTGGTGGGATGGGGGCCCATTACTAGGGAAAGGGGAGGGGAAGGGGGAGTTTGAAGGTGGCAATGCATAACATGTACTCTGTCCCTGACGCCACCCTCCTGTCTGAGACTGGATAGACACAATCCATCAACATCAGGGTGTCAGTGCTCTTAGTTTTGGCTGTCCTCTCTGTGCAACATCTGTCACCTCTTCTTTATGTCAACATATCATGCTGGATGGATGAAAGACGCAGGGGGTTCTGGGGTGTGGTTACAGTAGGAGGCGATGTGGTCAACGTGCTGCACTGTTATATGTAAAAGAAACACAATGAACACCTCAGAATGAAGTCATTTTAATATGCTGTTTGTGTCTTTCTGTACCTTTTCTCCTGCAGACATGGTGAGAGACATGATGAGGGACATGGTGAAGGAACAGTGGCACAAAGAGTGCCGGTGTGAGGCACAGAGTAACCCTGAATTGGAATCAGTGGAAAAGACAAAGCAAAACTCTTTCTTTTTGAGTGAGCCATGAGGAAGGGAGTCAGTTGGATCCCTCTCTGTGGGCAAGCTGAAGTTCCCCAGAGATAGTGGGTAAATAACTAGATCCATTTCAATTGATTCTGTGAAATAGCCTTCGGTCAGACGGGATGCGGTGTGTACAGTATGTGTGTGTAGAGAGAGAGAGAGAAAGGGGAGAGAGAGATGGATATAAATCCAGGGTTCTCTATTCCAGGAGGGACTGTATTGTACATCACAAAATGAAAAAGCATTAGGGGGGTGGAAGCCATATGCAATGAGACAAAATAAAGAAGTTTTCACTCTCTATCCAAACCTAGCTTTAACATTTAACTATTGTATGAAGCATGATTTAAGATCCCAAATCTATGTATGTTTGGAGAATGAAAGAAACTGTAATGACTCACGCAGGAAAACAGACATTTACTGTAGAGAGAAACAAGGTATATTCAATGCCTGTGTGCAAACACTAAATGCAGAGCAGAAGTATTCTGCATGAACACTTCCCATTATTGTAATCCATCTTCCTTGAAACTTTACTTCACCGCGCTGTGGAGGGTGGTCATCAACAGCCTCACATAATTTCCTGAAACAGCTCGCCTGTGATCTGAACCTGTTAATTAGAATATGGCTAAATCTGAGGTCATAGCTCTCTGATCCCGGGGGTATGGCAGATGTGCTCATTGGTACCTGGGATAAGACAGCGTCCACACTGGTGCTTGAGTAAAAATACTCTGAGTTAGTGAGTCATTTTTTGTTACCTCCAGCAGGGTGTTGCAGCTATTCTTACTGCCTTGCCTGGTGTCACTAATCTGTCATATTTTTGCATGTACTGTAGAAAGTAATTTGGTGAGACGCTGTCCCACCCACTTACCTTGTAACATCTGAGATTGGTTAAGATGGTGGGCTTGTTCTTAGAACACTAGGAAGGCAGCTCTATCACGTGGACACTGGGTTCAGATAGCAGTTGGAGAAAATGCTGGGAAAGAACGAACTGTCCTAGATTAAAAAGATAGCAGAGGGGCATATTCATTTCTGAAATATCTGGATACAGATATACAATATAGCACAGACCTGGATATTCCTGTCTTCTGATCTAAACTAAGAGGAGCGGAGGGGAGAGAACAGTGAGCGTACAGCACCAGCACGCATCCTCCTCTGAACAGATGACTTCTCCCTACAATCTAATTATCTTGCCTGCACTGCTGCACAGCCATCCATAACCTCCCAAATCTGCCTCTAATTAACTGTAATGAACGACACCAGCGCCGGCCAAGAAGGCCAGCCACCCTGCTCCACTGCAGATGGGGAACCGGGGAGGGCAGAGGGACCCAGGAGGGAGGGAGGGAGGGATTCATTCTGAGGGGAGGAAGAGAGAAAAAGGGAATAGAAGGGATGGAAGATGGAATGATTCAGGGAAAGAAGGAAAGTGTGGAAGGACAAAAAAGTAAAATAAAAACTATAAATTACATTGAACAAAAATATAAAAGCAACATGCAACAATTTCAACAATTTGACTGTTACAGTTCATATCAGGAAATCCATTAATTGAAATAAATTATGTAGGCCCAAATCTATAGATTTGACATGACTGGGAGTACAGATATGCATCTGGTGGTCACAGATACCTTAAAAAAGATATGGTGGTGTGACCACCATTTGCCTCATGCAACACGACACATCTCCTAAGCATAGAGTTAATCAGGCTGTTGATTGTGACCTGTGGAATGTTGTCCCACTCCTCTTGAATGGCTGTGCAAAGTTGCTGGATATTGGCGGTACCTGGAACACGCTGTCCAACACGTCGATCAAATCAAATGTTATTTTATTTGTCACATACACATGGTTAGCAGATGTTAATGCGAGTGAAGTGAAATGCTTGTGCTTCTAGTTCCGACCATGCAGTAGTAACTAACAAGTAATCTAACAATTTCACAACAACTACCTTATACACACAAGTGTAAAGGAATGAATACGAGTATGTACATATAAATATATGGATGAGCGATGGCCGAACGGCATAGGCAAGATGCAGTAGATGGTATAGAGTACAGAATATACATATGAGATGAGTAATGTAGGATATGTACACATTATATAAAGTGGCATTGTTTAAAGTGGCTAGTGATACATTTATTACATCCAATTTCTTATTATTAAAGTGGCTAGAGATTTGAGTCAGTATGTTGGCAGCAGCCACTCAATGTTAGTGATGGCTGTTTAACAGTCTGATGGCCTTGAGATAGAAGCTGTTTTTCAGTCTCTCGGTCCCAGCTTTGATGTACCTGTACTGACCTCGCCTTCTGGATGATAGCAGAGTGAACAGGCAGTGGCTCGGGTGGTTGTTGTCCTTGATGATCTTTTTGGCCTTCCTGTGACATTGGGTGGTGTAGGTGTCCTAGAGGGCAGGTAGTTTATCCCCGGTGATGCATTGTGCAGTCCTCACTACCCTCTGGAGAGCCTTACGGTTGTGGGCGGAGCAGTTGCCGTACCAGGCGGTGATACAGCCCTACAGGATGCTCTCGATTGTGCATCTGTAAAAGTTTGTGAGTGTTTTTGGTGACAAGCCAAATTTCTTCAGCCTCCTGAGGTTGAAGAGGCGCTGTTGCGCCTTCTTCACCACGCTGTCTGTGTGGGTGGACCATTTCAGTTGGTCTGTGATGTGTACACCGAGGAACTTAACTTCTTAGGCAGAAGCGCACGAGGTGACCGTTTTGGAGACCCTGGCGTGCCCAAAGTAAAATGCCTCCCATTCAGGCCCAGAAAATAGGATATGCACATATTTAGTGCCATTGGATAGGAAACACTCTGAATTTTTTTTTAAAGTGTTAACCATTTGTCTGTGAGTAAAACAGAACGGATATGGCAGGCGAAACCCCGAGGAATTTCTGTCCTGGAAAAAGTGGTTTTGACAGAGTGCCTCATTTGGAACCCCTCCCTTATGAAAATGCCCATATAAGGGCATATGAATGCAGTACCTATCGCTTCCTCTGGATGTCAACAGTCTCGAGACAGTGTTCAGATTTTTTTGGGATGCTATTACAGCAGAGAAGAAGAAAAATCAGGAAGTGTCCCCTTGGAAGTCAACAGAAGAGAACGCGCGCTCCCGAGAAGGCACGCTCTGTGTTTTTTTCCGTTCTTATAGCCCAGTTTATATTCCGGTTGATTTATTATAGTAAATATACGTAAAAGTGTTCCTAAGGATACATTTAAAATGATTTTTGATTGTTCTTGGACAAGTTTATAGGTATAAGTTGAACGAGTTCTCTTCATGTTTCAATGGAGGAGTGGAGGCTGTAGTTTCTGATTATAACGCGCGAACCAAACGGAGATTTATGGATATAATACACTGCTCAAAAAAATAAAGGGAACACTAAAATAACACATCCTAGATCTGAATGAATGAAATAATCTTATTCAATACTTTTTTCTTTACATAGTTGAATGTGCTGACAACAAAATTACACAAAAAGTATCAATGGAAATCAAATGTATCAACCCATGGAGGTCTGGATTTGGAGTCACACTCAAAATTAAAGTGGAAAACCACACTACAGGCTGATCCAACTTTGATGTAATGTCCTTAAAACAAGTCAAAATGAGGCTCAGTAGTGTGTGTGGCCTCCACGTGCCTGTATGACCTCACTACAATGCCTGGGCATGCTCCTGATGAGGTGGCGGATGGTCTCCTGAGGGATCTCCTCCCAGACCTGGACTAAAGCATCCGCCAACTCCTGGACAGTCTGTGGTGCAATGTGGCGTTGGTGGATGGAGCGAGACATGATGTCCCAGATGTGCTCAATTGGATTCAGGTCTGGGGAACGGGCGGGCCAGTCCATAGCGTCAATGCCTTCCTCTTGCAGGAACTGCTGACACACTCCAGCCACATGAGGTCTAGCATTGTCTTGCATTAGGAGGAACCCAGGGCCAACCGCACCAGCATATGGTCTCACAAGGGGTCTGAGGATCTCATCTTGGTACCTAATGGCAGTCAGGCTACCTCTGGCGAGCACATGGAGGGCTGTGCGGCCCCCCAAAGAAATGCCACCCTACACCATGACTGACCCACCGCCAAACCGGTCATGCTGGAGGATGTTGCAGGCAGCAGAACGTTCTCCACGGCGTCTCCAGACTCTGTCACGTCTGTCACATGTGCTCAGTGTGAACCTGCTTTCATCTGTGAAGAGCACAGGGCGCCAATGGCGAATTTGCCAATCTTGGTGTTCTCTGGCAAATGCCAAACGTCCTGCACGGTGTTGGGCTGTAAGCACAACCCCCACCTGTGGACGTCGGGCCCTCATACCACCCTCATGGAGTCTGTTTCTGACCGTTTGAGCAGACACATGCACATTTGTGGCCTGCTGGAGGTCATTTTGCAGGGCTCTGGCAGTGCTCCTCCTGCTCCTCCTTGCACAAAGGCGGAGGTAGCGGTCCTGCTGCTGGGTTGTTGCCCTCCTACGGCCTCCTCCACGTCTCCTGATGTACTGGCCTGTCTCCTCGTAGCGCCTCCATGCTCTGGACACTACGCTGACAGACGCAGCAAACCTTCTTGCCACAGCACGCATTGATGTGCCATCCTGGATGAGCTGCACTACCTGAGCCACTTGTGTGGGTTGTAGACTCCGTCTCATGCTACCACTAGAGTGAAAGCACCGCCAGCATTCAAAAGTGACCAAAACATCAGCCAGGAAGCATAGGAACTGAGAAGTGGTCTGTGGTCACCACCTGCAGAACCACTCCTTTATTGGGGGTGTCTTGCTAATTGCCTATAATTTCCACCTGTTGTCTATTCCATTTGCACAACAGCATGTGAAATTTATTGTCAATCAGTGTTGCTTCCTAAGTGGACAGTTTGATTTCACAGAAGTGTGATTGACTTGGAGTTACATTGTGTTGTTTAAGTGTTCCCTTTATTTTTTTGAGCAGTGTACATTACTTTTTCTAACAAAAGAACCATGGATTGTCTTCGTTGGACACTTTGGAAGCCATCAGCAGAAGTTCTTCAACAGGTAATTGATTTGTTTTCGCTGTGAAATGTGTTTTGTGTGAACCGTGAAGGCTAATGAATTCATGGTATTGAGAAAATAGTGAAGGTGCTACCCTTAAACAATCAAATGTGGTGCTTTCGCCTTTTTGAAATCTGACAATGCTGTGATATTGCCAAGAAACAGAGCTTTTGATGAGTATGAAACACTTGTATATTGGTGCATGTTTAATAATTCAACTTTTGGATTTTGAATTTGGCGCCTTACATTTCACCTGGTAGTGTCGGGAGTGACGCCCCACCACTCCCTAAGAAGTTAAAACCTTCCATCTTCTCCACTACTGTCCCGTCGATGTGGATAGGGGGTGCTCCTTCTTCTGTTCCCTGAAGTCCACGGTCATCTCCTTTGTTTTGTTGACGTTGAGTGAGAGGTTATTTTCCTGACACCACACTCCGAGGGCCCTCACCTCCTCCCTGTAGGCCGTCTCGTTGTTGTTGGATGAACAGCAGTCTTACATAGGTATTCCTCTTGTCCAGATGGGTTAGGGCAGTGTGCAGTGTGATTGCGATTGCGTCGTCTGTGGACCTATTGGGACGGTAAGCAAATTGGAGTACGTCTAGTGTGTCAGGTAGGATGGAGGTGATATGATCCTTGACTAGTCTCTCAAAGCGCTTTATGATGATGGAAGAGAGTGCTATGGGGTGATAGTCATTTAGCTCAGTTACCTTAGCTTTCTTGGGAACATGAACAATGGTGGCCCTCTTGAAGCATGTGGGAACAGCAGACTGGGATAAGGACTGATTGAATATGTCCGTAAACACACCAGCCAGCTGGTCTGCGCATGCTCTGAGGACGCGGCCAGGGATGCCATCTGGGCCGGCAGCCTTGCGAGGGTTAACACATTTAAATGTTTTACTCACGTTGGCTGCGGTGAAGGAGAGCCCGCAGGTTTTGGTAGTGGGCCGTGTAGGTGGCACTGTATTGTCCTCAAAGCGAGCATTAAAGTTGTTTAGTTTGTCTGGGAGCAGGACATTGTGGTCCGCGACGGGGCTGGTTTTCTTTTTGTAGTCCGTGATTGACTGTAGACCCTGCCACATACCTCTCGTGTCTGAGCCGTTGAATTGTGACTCTACTTTGTCTCTATACTGAAACCAGGTGGTTGTACCGACTCTGATAACGTATCCCGAGTGAGCCATGTTTCCGTGAAGCAAAGAATGTTGCAATCTCTGATGTCTCTCTGGAAGGAAACCCTTGCTCGGATTTCGTCTACCTTGTTGTCAAGAGACTGGACATTGGCAAGTAGTATACTCGGGAGCGGTGCGCGATGTGCCCGTCTACGGAGCCTGACCAGCAGACCGCCCCGTCTGCCCCTTCTCCTGCACCTCCGTTGTTTTGAGTTGCCGGCTGGGATCCGGTCTATTGTCCTGGTTGGTGGACCAAACAGAGGATCCGCTTCAGGAAAGTCGTATTCCTGGTCGTAATGTTGGTAAGTTGACGTTGCTCTTATATCCAATAGTTCCTCCCGGCTGTATGTAATAAAACTTAAGATTTCCTGGGGTAACTATGTAAGAAATAATACATAAACAAAACTAAATACCGCATAGCTTCCTAAGAAAGCGAAGCGAGGCGGCCATCTCTGTCGGCGCCAGAAGTCTCCAGAGCATCCCAAACATGCTCAGATGGTGACATGTCTGAGTATGCAGGCCATGCAAGAACTGGGACATTTTCAGCTTTTAGGACTTGGGGCTGTGCATTATCATGGTAAAGCATGAGTTGATGGCAGTGGATAAATGGCACAGTAATGGACCTCAGGATCTCGCCAAGGTATCTCTGTGTATTCAAATTTTCGTTTTCTGTAGCCACTATGGGGCACTCTGTTCACAATGTTGATATCAGCAAACCGCTTGCCCACATGACGCCATGCACACGGTCTACCATCTGCTTGGTACAGTTGAAATTGAGATTCATCTGTGTAGAGCACACTTCTCCAGCGTGCCAGTGGCCATCGAAGGTAGTTACTGCAGTCAGGTGAGGGCGACGAGTACGTAGAGGAGCATCCCTGAGACGTTTGTGCCAAAATGTGTGCAGTTGTGCAAAGCGATAATTTTATCAGCTGTCCGGGTGGCTGGTCTCAGTTAATCCCACACGTGAAGAAGCCAGATGTGGAGGTCCTGGATTGGTGTGGTTACACATGGTCTGCAGTTGTGAGGCTGGTTGGAGGTACTTGTTTACGTGCTGCTGTGCGTTCTGTTGCTAACCTAACTTTGTTACCTGCCAACTTTGTTACCTGCCGTCTATATTTTTTTGTTTTTCCATCGCTCAACTTTTTTTAAAAATTCAACTTTGTCACTCCGGACGCTTTACCTCCACCAACCGAAGCTAAGTAGAAACATTAACATGATGCCTTCTAATTCCAGTTGCTGTACTCATAATATACAGGAGAACGATAGCTGTGCTGCAAGCCCAGCTTCAGACGCAATCGTTAGGCAAGGGAAATGTAAGTGTAGGAAAGGATGAAACAGTGTCTGTGCCACCAGTAAGTACAGATAGTAGTATAAATCCCCTCGCACAGTCCCCGCAGCCGGACAATTTTCTCATGGCTTCTGGAAGGAAATGCTGTAGCAATGCTCAACCGGTGTTGCTCATTCAGCCGACAGAAACTTTCAACCGGTTCTCCCCATTAAGCAGCGGGTCGGAGTCAGAGGCCGAGCCTTCTCTGGTCTCTACTCCTCCCGTTACGGGGTCTGAGACGCCAAGGCCTCCCAACATTAGCTCTGACAAATTGAAAACTCTAGTCATTAACGACTCCATTACTCACAGTATTAGACTTCAAACGAATCATCCAGCGATCATACACTGTTTACCAGGGGTCAGGGCTACCGACGTTAAGGCTAATCTGAAGATGGCGCTGGCTAAAGCTAAATCTGGCGAGTGTAGAGAGTATAGAGATATTGTTATCCACGTCGGCACCAACGATGTTAGGATGAAACAGAGGTCACCAAGAAAAACATAGCTTCAGTGTGTAAATCAGCTAGAAAGATGTGTCGGCATCGAGTAATTGTCTCTGGCCCCCTCCCAGTTAGGGGGAGTGATGAGCTCTACAGCAGTCTCACAACTCAATCACTGGTTGAAAACTGTTTTCATCCTGCAAAGGCGGAGGTGTTGCTAACATTTACGATAGCAAATTTCTATTTACAAAAAACAAAAAAACGACGTTTTCATCTTTTGAGCTTCTAGTCATGAAATCTATGCAGCCTACTCAATCACTTTTTATAGCTACTGTTTACAGGCCTCCTGGGCCATATACAACGTTCCTCACTGAGTTCCCTGAATTCCTATCGGACCTTGTAGTCATGGCAGACAATATTCTAATTTTCTGGACTATCGGACCACCATTTTATTATGTTTGAAATCGCAACAAATAATCTGCTCAGACCCCACCAAGGATCATCAAAAGTCGTGCTATAAATTCTCGGACAACCCAAAGATTCCTAGATGCCCTTCCAGAATCCTTCCACCTACCCAAGGACGTCAGAGTAGAAAAATAAGTTAACCACCTAACTGAGGAACTCAATGTAACCTTGCGCAATACCCTAGATGCAGTCGCACCCCTAAAAACAAAAAACATTTGCCATAAAAAACTAGCTCCCTGGTATACAGAAAATACCCGAGCTCTGAAGCAAGCTTCCAGAAAATTGGAATGGAAATGGCGCCACACCAAACTGGAAGTCTTCCGACTAGCTTGGAAAGACAGTACCGTGCAGTATCGAAGAGCCCTCACTGCTGCTCGATCATCCTATTTTTCCAAGTTAATTGAGGAAAATAAGAACAATCCAAAATGTATTTTTGATACTGTCGCAAAGCTAACTAAAAAAGCAGCATTCCCCAAGAGAGGATGGCTTTCACTTTAGCAGTGATACATTCATGAACTTCTTTGAGGAAAAGATCATGATCATTAAAAAGCAAATTACGGACTCCTCTTTAAATCTGCGTATTCCTCCAAAGCTCAGTTGTCCTGAGTCCACACAACTTTGCCAGGACATAAAATCAAGAGAGACACTCAAGTTTTTTAGTACCATATCTCTTGACACATTGATGAAAATAATCATGGCCTCTAAACCTTCAAGCTGCATACTGGACCCTATTCCAACTAAACTACTGAAAGAGCTGCTTCCTGTGCTTGGCCCTCCTATGTTGAACATAATAAACAGCTCTCTATCCACCGGATGTGTACCAAACTCACTAAAAGTGGCAGTAATAAAGCCTCTCTTGAAAAAGCCAAACCTTGATCCAGAAAATATAAAAAAACTATCAGCCTATATCGAATCTTCCATTCCTCTCGAAGATTTTAGAAAAAGCTGTTGCACAGCAACTCACTGCCTTCCTGAAGACAAACAATGTATACGAAACGCTTCAGTCTGGTTTTAAACCCCATCATAGCACTGAGACTGCACTTGTGAAGGTGGTAAATTACCTTTTAATGGCGTCAGACCGAGGCTCTGCAACTGTCCTCGTGCTCCTAGACCTTAGTGCTGCTTTTGATACCATCGATCACCACATTCTTTTGGAGAGATTGGAAACCCAAATTGGTCTACATGGACAAGTTCTGGCCTGGTTTAGATCTTATCTGTCGGAAAGATATCAGTTTGTCTCTGTGGATGGTTTGTCCTCTGACAAATCAACTGTAAACTTCGGTGTTCCTCAAGGCTCTGTTTTGGGACCACTATTGTTTTCACTATATATTTTACCACTTGGTGATGTCATTCGGAAACAAAATGTTAACTTTCACTGCTATGCGGACGACACACAGCTGTACATTTCGATGAAACATGGTGAAGCCCCAAAATTGCCCTCCCTGGAAGCCTGTGTTTCAGACATAAGGAAGTGGATGACGGAAAATGTTCTACTTTTAAACTCAGACAAAACAGAGATGGTAGTTCTAGGTCCCAAGAAACAAAGAGATCTTCTGTTGAATCTGACAATTAATCTTGATGGTTGTACAGTCGTCTCAAATAAAACTGTGAAGGACCTCGGCGTTACTCTGGACCCTGATCTCTCTTTTGACTAACATATCAAGACTGTTTCAAGGACAGCTTTTTTCCATCTACGTAACATTGTAAAAATCTGAAACCTTCTGTCCAAAAATGATGCAGAAAAGTTAATCCATGCGTTTGTAACTTCTAGGTTAGACTACTGCAATGCTTTACTTTCCGGCTACCCGGATAAAGCACTAAATAAACCTCAGTTAGTGCTAAACACGGCTGCTAGAATCTTGACTAGAACCCCAAAATTTGAACATATTACTCCAGTACTAGCCTCTCTACACTGGCTTCCTGTTAAGGCAAGGGCTGATTTCAAGGTTTTACTGCTAACCTAAAAAGCATTACATGGGCTTGCTCCTACCTATCTTTCTGATTTGGTCCTACCGTACATACCTACACATACGCTACGGTCACAAGACGCAGGCCTCCTTACTGTCCCTAGAATTTCTAAGCAAACAGCTGGAGGCAGGGCTTTTTCCTATAGAGCTCAATTTTTATGGAATAGTCTGCCTATCCATGTGAGAGACGCAGACTCGGTCTCAACCTTTGTCTTTATTGAAGACTCATCTCTTCAGTAGGTCCTATGATTGAGTGTAGTCTGGCCCAGGAGTGTGAAGGTGAACGGAAAGGCACTGGAGCAACGAACCACCCTTGCTGTCTTTGCCTGGCCGGTTCCCCTCCACTGGGATTCTCTGCCTCTAACCCTATTACAGGGGCTGAGTCACTGGCTTACTGGTGCCGTGGCGGAGATCTTGGGCTATACTCGGCCTTGCCTCAGGATGGTAAGTTGGTGGTTGAAGATATCCCTCTAGTGGTGTGGGGGCCGTGCTTCGGCAGAGTGGGTGGGGTTATATCCTGCCTGTTTGGCCCTGTCCGACGATACCCCCGGACAGGGCCACAGTGTCTCCCGACCCCTCCTGTCTTAGCCCCCAGTATTTATGCTGCAGTAGTTTATGTGTCGGGGGGCTAGGGTCCGTCTGTTATATCTGGAGTATTTCTTCTCTTATCGGGTGTCCTGTGTGAATTTAAGTATGCTCTCTCTAATTATCTCTCTCTCTTTCTTTCTCTCTCTCTCTCTCTCTCTCTCTCTCTCTCTCTCTCTCTCTCTCTCTCTCTCTCTCTCTCTCGGAGGACCTGAGCATTAGGACCATTCCTCAAGGCCTACCTGGCCTGATGACTCCTTGATGTCCCGAGTCCACCTGGCCGTGCTGCTTCTCCAGTTTCAACTGTTCTGCCTGTTTTATGAACATTTTAAAATCTTGTCCATGTTCTGTTATAATCTGCACCCGGCACAGCCAGAAGAGGACTGGCCACCCCTCACAGCCTGGTTCCTCTCTAGGTTTCTTCCTAGGTTTAGGCCTTTCTAGGGAGTTTTTCCTAGCCACCGTGCTTTTACACCTGCATTGCTTGCTGTTTGGGGGTTTAGGCTGGGTTTCTGTACAGCACTCTGTGACATCAGCTGATGTAAGAAGGGCTTTATAAATAAATTTGATTTGATTTGATTTGATACTTCCAAATTCTATAAAACGACATTGAAATTCTCTGGCAACAGCTCTAGTAGACATTCCTGCAGTCAGCATGCCAATTGCATTTTCCCTCAATTTGCAACATCTGTGGCACGGTGTTTTGGGACAATTCTGCACATTTTAGAGTGGCCTTTTATTGTCCCCAGCACAAGGTGCACCTGTTTTATTGCTCATGCTGTTTAATCATCTTATTGATATGCCACACCTGTCAGGTGGATGGATTATCTTGGCAAAAGAGAAATGCTCAATAACAGGGATGTAAACTAATTTGTGCCCAACATTTGAGAGAAATAAGCCTTTTGTGCAAAATTATCAGGGATCTTTTATTTCAGATCATGAAATATGGGACCAACACTTTACATGTTGCGTTTATATTTTTGTTCAGTATAAGTAATATGATATGTTTTACCAATTATGTTTTACCAGATATGTTTTACCCACCCCCCCAATATACTGTAAGCATCATAGAGATCCTATAATTCATTCATTGGATAGATTGAATTATAGGATCTGGAAGCATGACCAGACAGAACAGGGTCTACTGACAGATAGAGACAAGTACTGGCAAACACATTGACAGGCAGGCAAGCAGCCAGACTGGATCCATTGACAGACAGTCAGCTTGATAGAGGGATAAACAAACAGAATCCATTTGGTGTAAAACAGGACTTTTGTCAGGGCTGATCCTGCAGCCAGTAGCAGAAGCCTGTCCTGTCCGGTCTGTCACGGATGGCTCTATTAAAACACCCTGCTCTGGCTGCTCTACAGTCAAGCAGCTCTGCCATCAGGTCAGCTATTTAAACCACCACAACTTGCTGAAGGAGTTAATGGACTTGAATTATGAATGTGGAACAGAACAGGGTGTCTGGTCTGGATCAACGGGCTGACTAAGATGAGGGGTTTCATGGCTGGTCAGGAGAATCCTAAAAACTCCTCATATGCCCTGAAATAAATTAATCTATCTGCACACCCCCGAGCTAAAGCCAATTATGATATTTGAGTAGGGAGGCCTATTCAAGGAAATATCATAGGCCTAGTTTTATTATATTGATAATTAGATTCTATAGAGCAAATTGAAAGAAAATTAATTATTACAAGGTTGAAATAAAATGTCTTCATATGTGCATGTGTTTAATTAATTAATTAATGTATTAGTAGGCTTTTGGATAAAAAAATCAAGTATTCCCCCAACCCTGTTTCAATTATTCTGTCTAAAAGGAAGGCAACGAATGCAGCACATTTTATTCCTTTATTTATTTTATACAATATTCTGCCCATATGAACCCATTTTTATAGAATATTCTGGCCATATGAACAAATGTATTTTAGGGCATCAACGAACCAATATATGAGAGGCTTCTGACATGTTTAAACAAGTTTCCCCACGGAAGAGATGTAAGAGCCTTCACTAGTTTCCCCACACAGCCACAGAGCCACTAGCGCACATGTGTTGTTCCCCAGCCAATTGTGCACGTGCGGACGGACGGAAGCATCTCCGACTACGGCATTCACTTTTGCTGCAGCCTTCGCTGTAAAATATAACATGTTGTGGCGGTGCTTCATCCAAGCTCGCCCTGGATATACACCCTGGGGAGCAGTGACCAATGGGTTACATTGGAGGTGGAGGAATTTAGGATATTGGTGATGGGGATAAAGTAGGGTGGAGTGTGTGATAAAAAGGTGATGAAGGAGTAGTAGGCAGGAGGAGGGATGGATTGGAGGTGAGACTTAGAGGGGTCTGACTCAGACAGCAGCAGTGGCCTTTTAGCTGGTCTGGCCCCAAGCTGTGAGGTGATAAGGGCCCAGAGGAGAGCCTCTACAGCACAGCAGGCTACAGTTCACACAAGGAGGCAAAGAGAGCGATTGTGCCGCCTGCTTGGGCCCCACAGTCACTCCCCTCATTAGACAGCCCACCTACCTGCGCCTCTACAAAAATGACATCACACAAAATAGCTGTCAGTCATCTCCACACCTTCAATCACTCCCCACCTGGACTGGGAATACCAGAGTCTGGCCCAACACTCTTAACCGCTAGGCTACCTGCTGCCCTGCAGTACATACTATGATAAAGACAGTAAATCCATGATTTGTTTCCTGATGATGATGACTGTGATGAGATGAGAAGGATTCACAACTACTAATTCCTTCTGAGGTTGCCAACCTATCAACAGACTGTAGTATGCTTAATTGCTTGCCAACAGGCTTATGCTTGCCTCTTTACTGTCTTTTTGCACTCAAATGTCGCCATAACCCATCTTTTCACGTGAAATAATTGAAATATACTGAGTGTTCCGTTCTGCCACACAGCACATTACAGTCCCAAAGTGATAATTTTGTCTATCTCTACGTCTGTCAGAATACACTGGTCTCTGTATTCCTAGCATCACATTATGCTGGTCTAAACATTGCAATAAATCTACAAGGAGAATTAGAGGCTATTCCCTTCTGCTTGCTATGTAATGTGCATTATGCAATGCTGGCAGCCTCATCAATCAAATGCATTACAGTCTCTGTTTCTTCTTGCTAATGTTTTCTTTGTCTTAAGAGGGGGATGTGATTATACACACAGAGGGAGACAGTGAGACTGGGACGCAGAGGAAGACAATATTCTACATGATTCATTTTCAGGTACACGACACACTTTCCACTATGATTTCTAGAAATCATCACAGGTCTAGTTTAGATGGACTGCTGCTAGTCTGCTGGTCTAATGGTCTGCTGGTCTGTTGGTCTGCTGGTCTGTTGGTCTGTTGGTCTGCAATATAATATGGGCTGCGTTAGTGTTTGACCATCTAGCAGGACTCCATCTACCCCCTACTCCTGTACCCGAAATCACCCCACAACACTCCCCTGTACCCCATGCCATCCCAGTGCACCAGCGCCCCCTGTCCTCTGTCTGGGTCCCACAGTCTCTGATGTCAGATGAGGTTTCATTAGCAACCCACACGGACACAAGAACATCTTGCATTTTATGGTTCTTTCCTTTGAACTTCACAGGTCTGTCGACTCCAATTTACTCAGAGGATCAACATGCTTTTACAAAACATGAAACCTGTTGTTTGTTTGGATTATATAACAGCTTGCAGTGTCAAACAATCTGCAACAGATCCCTCTATCTCTCTGTGCCTATCTCTCCCCTCCCTCCTTTACTATATCTCACAACTTCTCCCTCTTATCTCTCACTGCTACTCATTTCCCCTTTCTCTTACCAACAAGGATATACAGTGCATTTGGAAGTATTTGATCCCTTGACCTTTTTCAAATGTTGTTATGTTACCAACTTTTTCTAAAATTAATTAAATTGCCTTTTCCCTCATCAATCTACACACAGTACCCCATAATGACAAAGCAAAAACAGGTTTTATAGTTTTATTTTTGCTAATATATATATATTTTCAACCTGAAATATCACATTTACATAAATATTCAGACCCTTTACCCAGTAATTTGTTGAGTCTTCTTGGGTTTGACGCTACAAGCTTGGCACACCTGTATTTGGGAAGTTTCTCCCATTCTTCTCTGCAGATTCTCTCAAGCTCTGTCAGGTTGGATGGGGAGCGTTGCTGCACAACTATTTTCAGGTCTCTTCAGAGATGTTCGATTGGGTTCAAGTCCGGGCTCTCACTGGGCCACTCAAGGACATTCAGAGACTTGTCCCGAAGCCACTCCTGTGTTGTCTTGGCTGCGTGCTTAGGGTTGTTGTCCTATTGGAAAGTGAACCTTTGTCCCAGTCTGATGTCCTGAGCGCTCTGGAACAGGTTTTCATCAAGGATATCTCTGTGCTCCATTCATCTTTGCCTCGATCCTGACTAGTTTTCCAGTTCCTGCTGCTGAAAAACACCCCCACATCATGATGCTGCCACCACCATGCTTCACTGTAGGGATGGTGCCAGGTTTCCTCCTGACGTGATGCTTGGCATTCAGGCCAAAGAGTTCAATCTTGGTTTCATCAGACCAGAGAATCTTGTTTCTAATGGTCTGAGAGTCCTTAAGGTGTCTTTTGGAAAACTCCAAGCGGGCTGTTGTGCCTTCTACTGAGGAGTGGCTTCTGTCTGGCCACTCTACCATGAAGGCCTAATTGGTGGAGTGCTGCAGAGATGGTTATCCTTCTGGAAGATTTTCCCATCTCCACAGAGGAACTTTAGAGCTCTGTTAGAGTGACCATCGGGTTCTTGATCACCTCCCTGACCAAGGCCCTTCTCCCCCGATTGCTCAGTTGGCCGGGAGGCCAGCTCTAGGAAGAGTCTTGGTGGTTCCAAACTTCTTAGATGAAGCAGAACTGTTTGGGTACCCTTCCCCAGATCTGTACCTCAACACAATCCTGTCTCGGAGCTCTACGGACAATTCCTTCGACCTCATGGCTCGGTTTTTACTCTGACATGCACTGTCAACAGTGGGACCGTATATAGAAGGTGTGTGCCTCTCCAAATAATGTCCAATCAATTGAATTTACCACAGGTGGACTGCAATTAAGTTGTAGAAACATCTCAAGGATGATCAATGGAAACAGGATGTAGCTGAGCTTAATTTTGTGTCTCATAGCAAAGGGTCTGAATACATATGTAAAAAAGATATTTAAAATGTATATATATATATATAATTATACATTTGAAAAAAATTCTAAAAACCTGTTTTAGCTTTGTCATTATGGAGTACTGTGTGTAGGTTGATGATCTTTTTTTGTATTTTATTCATTTTAGAATAAGGCTGTAACGTAACAACACGTAGAAAAAGTCAAGGGGTCTGAATACTTCCCGAAGGCACTGTATTGTGGATGATGACGCCTTTTACCTGGTGGGTAACCCCGAAGACGTCTGTACCTAGTGTGGGCAGCTTACCTGGGGGGTGGAAGGGTCTGAGTTTCCCCTAGACCTGGAGCAGGTGTGTCCCAACACTGACCCAGGGCTGTTTCTCTCCCACTGCAGAGGGGAGGCTCCAGCCTGCAGGGCACGTCAGGGGGACTACTGCCCACACACACACACACAATTAAATCAGCCTGCCTGAGGCTTTTCTGTCCCAAACCTGCCTACCCATTGATTTAATGTCCTCCCCTGTTCTGATGAAAGGCACTACAGAGCAGAGAGTGACCCTCTGCACCACTCACCTCCAAACAGAGAGCATAGAGCATCCACAACACTATTCTTCGTGGAGGGATGGGGGAAGGGGAGGGGGAAAGGGAGAGAGGGAGGGAGAGCTTGAGAGAAAGAGAGAGGGGCATGGATGGATGGAGGGAGAGCAAGAGAGAGGGGGAAAAGGGAGAGGGATAGGGAGAGAGAGAGGCAGGGAGGTAGAAAATACCTGATAAGAAGAATGAGAGATACCCCATGGGCATCTCAGTAACATCTTGAATATACAGTACGTATGGGTAACATCCTAAACTCTTACACAAACTATTTCACAAATGCATGTACTTGCACACTCACTCACTCACTCCGCACACTCACTCACTTGCTCACTCACTTGCACGCTCTCACAAACACACACACACACACACACACACACACACACACACACACACACACATGCTCTACTCATAATGGAAAAGCTCCCTGCAGGCAGAGCCTTCCTGCAGAAACGCTGCTTCTGATCTTCCACACGGGCTTCTCCCTCTTCAAAGAAAGCCTTTACTCGGGCTCCGTCTCTGTGTTCAAAAAGTATCATTATATCTAATTCCTGATGGAAAGGGAGGAAAGAAAGAGAGAAAAAGGGAGAAGAGGGATGTGAGAGATGATAAACAGCTGATCAAATGCGTGCTGAAGACTGGGGAGGAGCAGGAAGCCACTCTATGATTCATTTAATTGGGGGCATTCTTGCAAATGACCTGAAAGCTGCAAAAATGCACGCAAACACATTCACACATGTGTTCATTATGTCTCATTCACACAAGTAACACATGTAACAAACATCCACATACATTCACAGTTAGACAGAGTCACATATGCACACATACAGTACATTATAGGCATATGAACTGATTTGATTGAGAGCAGAGCTGGCCAGTCTCCAGGTGTCCAAGTGCTCTGTCATATTGCCTTTCTCATATTTCACTCCTCCTCTCCAGGGCTCTGCTGAGCAAACTAAATCACATCCTCCTCGCCCTGTTCACCCTAGAATAAGAGTAAGGCCATGATGAGTGTATGTCCTGCATTTTCCATCACTCACTCCTGTGCTTTCACTCTCTCTCTCTTTCTGTGTGCACGTGTGTGCTTATGCATGTAAATCGAATGTGCCAGTACAGATGTGTGTGTGTTTTAGGGACTAGTGCGGTGTGTTAGGGACTGGTGTGGCGTGTTAGGGACTGGTGTGGCGTGTTAGGGGCTGGTGTGGTGTGTTAGGGACTGGTGCGGTGTGTTAGGGACTGGTGCGGTGTGTTAGGGACTGGTGTGATGTGTTAGGGACTGGTGCTGTGTGTTAGGGACTGGTGTGGTGTATAAGCGACTGGTGCGGTGTGTTAGGGACTGGTGTGGTGTGTTAGGGACTGGTGTGGTGTGTTAGGGACTGCTGCTTTGTGTTAGGGACTGCTGCAGTGTGTTAGGGACTGCTGCAGTGTGTTAGGGACTGGTGTGGTGTATTAGGGACTGGTGTGGTGTGTTAGGGACTGGTGCGGTGAATTAGGGACTGGTGCGGTGTATTAGGGACTTATGCAGTGTGTTAGGGACTGGTGTGGTGTATCAGGGACTGGTGTGGTGTATTATGGACTGCTGCGGTGTATTAGGGACTTGTGCAGTGTGTTAGGGACTGGTATGGTGTATCAGGGACTGATGTGGTGTGTTAGGGACTGGTGTGGTGTGTTAGGGACTGGTGTGGTGTAGGTGACTGACAAGTCCCCATGCGCATTCTCTGTGCCCTCATAAAAATGAATGCTTCATCTAGATAAATCACATTACAATCCAGAAGATAAAGACTGACACAGAGACTGAAGGGAGCAAGGGACACAAGCTCCCCTCCTAACACACACACATGGACACACACATTAACATTTTCTAAAATGTATGAATTAAATAAATCAGAGGGTGATTTATATGTTGAATATCCTAGCCTCATTTCAGAGTCTAAAACTCTCAACTGTTTCTCTGGGCAAGTGCACGTACAAACACAAGCACAAACACAAACACAAACACACACACACACACACACACACACACACACACACACACACACACACACACACACACACACACACACACACACACACACACACACACACACACACCCTTCCTGCTCTGTACATCAAATGTTAACCTGGCTCCACCTACGCTCCTCTCTCCAAAAAGCAACGATGGCCCTGTCAATCATGAACATCTGCCGTGACAGCCCATCTGCTTCCCGTAACCATAGGAATGTAAGGTCTCTGAGTCGAGGACAAGCACTGGTACACTACCGTTCAAAAGTTTGGGGTCACTTAGAAATGTCCTTGTTTTTGAAAGAAAAACAATTTTTTTGTCCATTAAAATAACATCAAATCGATCAGAAAAACAGTGTAGACATTGTTAATTTGTAAATGACTATTGTAGCTGGAAACGGCAGATTTTTTATGGAATATCTACTTAGGCGTACAGAGGCCCTGTCACGTCCAGGCCTGAGAAGACAGGCTGGTGTGTTTAGTTTGGTTTTTGGTGTAGGGTTTTTTATGTTCTAGGTGATATATTTCTATGTTGGGGTAATGGTTCCCAATTAGAGGCAGCTGTGTGTCGTTGTCTCTAATTGGGAACCATATATATGTTTGGGGTTTTCTATTAGGTTTTGTGGGTTATTTGTTTGAGCATAGCTTGTTTTATGTTTAGTTGTGTTCAGCGTCACGATCTTCGTTACGTTCATTTTGTTGTTTTGCCCAGTTACGTGGAGAAATAAAAAATGTATATTGGAAGCATCGCTGCATCTTGGTCTGTCACTTCTGGAGATCGTGACAGGCCCATTATCAGCAACCATCACTCCTGTTGTCACATCCAGGCCTGAGAAGACAGGCTGGAGTGTTTAGTTTTGTTTTGGTGTAGGTTTTTTTTCTGTTCTAGGTTATATATTTCTATGTTGGGGTAATGGTTCCCAATTAGAGGAAGCTGAGTATCGTTACCTCTAATTGGGAACCATATGTTTGTAGTTTTCATTAGGGGTTTGTGGGTTATTGTTTGAGCATAGCTTGTTTTATGTTTAGTTGTGTTCAGCTTCACGATCTTCGTTACGTTCGTTTTGTTTTGTCCCAGTTACGTTCGTAATAAAAATGTATACTGGAAGCATCGCTGCGTCTTGGTCTGTCCCTTCAGAGGATCGTGACACCTGTGTTCCAATGTCACATTGTGTTAGCTAAACCAAGTTTATCATTTTAAAAGGCTAATTGATCATTAGAAAACCCTTTTGCAATTATGCTAGCCCAGCTGAATAATGTTGTGTTGATTAAAGAAGCAATCAAATCAAATTTATTTATAAAGCCCCCCTTACATCAGCTGATGTCACAGAGTGCTGTACAGAAACCCAGCCTAAACCCCCAAACAGCAAGCAATGCAGGTGTAAAAGCACGGTGGCTAGGAAAAACTCCCTAGAAAGGCCAAAACCTAGGAAGAAACCTAGAGAGGAACCAGGCTGTGAGGGGAAACTGGCCTTATTTAGACTAGTTGAGTATCTGGAGTATCAGCTTTTATGGGTTTGATTACAGGCTCAAAATGACCAGAAACAAATAACTTTCTTCTGAAACTCGTCAGTCTATTCTTGTTCTGAGAAATAAAGGCTATTCCATGCAAGAAATTGCCAAGAAACTAAAGATCTCATACAACGCTGTGTACTACTCCCTTCACAGAACAGCACAAACTGGCTCTAACCAGAATAGAAAGAGGAGTGGGAGGCCCCGGTGCACAACTGAGCAAAACACCAGTGACGAGTCGACCTGGGGATGCTGGCCTTATCTCAGACTGGCCAATGAAAAGAAAAGATCAAGATGGGCAAAAGAACACAGACACTGGACAGAGGAAGATAGGAAAAAAGTGTTATGGACAGACTAATCTAAGTTTGAGGTGTTCGGATCACAAAGAAGAACATTCGTGAGAATCAGAAAAAATTAAATGAGTGCTTGACGCCATCTGTCAAGCATGGAGGTAATGTGATGGTCTGGGGGTGATTTGGTGGTGGTAAAGTGGGAGATTTGTACAGGGTGAAAGGGATCTTAAGAAGGAAGGCTATCACTCCATTTTGCAATGCCATGCCATACCCTATGGACGGCGCTTAATTGAAGCCAATTTCCTCCTACAACAGGACAATGACCCAAAGCACAGCTCCAAACTATGCAATAACTATTTAGGGAATAAGCAGTCAGCTGGTATTCTGCCTATAATCGAGTTGCCAGCACAGTCACCGGATCTCAACCCTATTGAGCTGTTGTGGGAGCAGCTTGACCGTATGGTACGTAAGAAGTGCCCATGAAGCCAATCCAACTTGTGGGAGGTGCTTCAGGAAGCATGGGGTAAGATATCTTCAGATTACCTCAACAAATTGAATGCCAAAGGTCTGCAACGCTGTAATTGCCGCAAATGGAGGATTATTTGACGAAAGCAAAGATTGATGGATACAATTATTATTTCAATTACAGTTTTTTCCAACTGCTTACACACAAAATCTGTTCATGTCACACGATTTTTTAAACCTCTCACTCAAAGTGCAAAACTACACACCAAATATCCAAAACCATAAGCTATATCTCAGCCTTTGACTCAGTTGTCAATTGCATAAAACACTTTTTTCAAAACACTACACACAATTCTCTACCTAAAACACAAAAATCTAACAGGAAGTGACTTGCTTTCCTTTTCCAA
Organism: Brachymystax lenok tsinlingensis; assembly: GCA_030435695.1. NCBI lineage: Eukaryota > Metazoa > Chordata > Actinopteri > Salmoniformes > Salmonidae > Brachymystax > Brachymystax lenok. Next base: position 24,647,278 of record CM059793.1, on the reverse strand, counting down.
ACACAACCAATCAAAATGCTACACTTATTCACCAGGTCACACACACACTCCTCACATGTGCAAACACTAATAGTTTAACTGATCACTAACCAATCACTGCTTTACTGTAGTATAGGCCTATAAATAGGTCAAAGGTCAGATTACCTGTTTTGAACAATGGATGCCAACAATGGACAGAGAGCAAGAGGAGTAGGAGGGAGAGGAAGAGGAAGAAGAGGACGAGGGCAAAGAAGAGAAGGAAGGAGAGCCATCTCTGATGAGATTAGGGAAACACTTGTTGATCATGTGATCAACCACGGTTTCACCATGAGAGAGGCTGGACTGAGAGTCTGAGAGTCCAGCCCAACTTGAGTCGATTTACAGTGGCGTCCATAATTCGAACCTTCAGAAATGAGAACAGGTATGCAACTATCTAATGACTATTTTATTATATTTAACAACATCAATGCTGTAAGCCTGTCGACCATACAACGCATCCTCCAACGGCACCGAGTGACGATGAAACAACTTTACAAGGTGCCATTTGAGAGAAACTCTGACAGAGTCAAGAATATGCGACATGACTTTGTAGAGGTATGTATGCAACACTACTTCCATTACTTCAGACATACCATATTTACTCATCTGTATATCCTTTTGTCTGTTACAGAGAGTATTGGAGCTGGATGCCCATGTAATTCGCCATGAATTTATTTCTGTGGATGAGGTTGGCTTCAACCTCACCAAAACCAGGCGCCGCGGAAGAAATGTAATAGGACAGAGGGCAATTACCAATGTCCCTGGACAGCGTGGGGGTAATATAACTGTGTGCTGCCATCACTCAAAACGGGGTCCTCCATCACAATGCCACACCGTACAACACCGGCCATATGCTCACTTTTCTGGATGCAATTTACACAATGCTTGTCCCTGATCAAGATCAGGAGCCTGCTAGATTTGTGGTTTTATGGGACAATGTTAGTTTTCACCGGGCTGTTCTGGTCCAAAACTGGTTTGCCACCCATCCACAATTTGTAGTTTTGTACCTACCCCCATATTCACCTTTTCTAAATCCCATAGAGGAATTCTTCTCAGCCTGGCGCTGGAAAGTGTATGATCGCCAACCCTATGCCCGCATGCCGCTTGTCCAGGCAATGGAGGACGCATGTGGGGACATAGAGGTTGCCTCTGTCCAAGGTTGGATACACCATGATGTTTGGCAAGAGAAAATGTATCTTGTGATGTGGACGAAGTATTGTGGCCAGACCCAGGCCGGAGAAGAGATGAAGCGTAGCTTAGCACTGGTGACTGCCCCCTACCAATTCCTGGACTGCCCCCGGGACCCCACACACACAATTGTGTTCTTTACTGTATTCTAAAGAATATACTTTTGGTTTATATATGTTTATGGTTTTGTTGTATGCTACTGTATACAACAGTAATGTTTGGCCTAATAAATATTTTCTGTTTCTACATTGCATTGGTGTTTACAGTGTACCTGTTACCCCTCTCAGCAGATTACTTTCACTGTAGAACATTGTATTGAAATGTAGATATAAGCCTATGAAAGATCAAAGAGCTTTAGATTTAAAACAACAGTGTTTACATGGTATATCCAAAAATGTACTATTATGAAAGCAGTGTTTGCCATTTGATGCAAATGCTTCATTCTGACACGTGTTTATGGCATTTTGAATGCAGTGTTACATTTTGAAGGAGATGTGAGGCATTTTTCATTTTGTGTGTGCAGTTTTGGGAATTGTGTGTAGAGTTTTGAAAAAAGGTGACAGTTTTGAAAACGTGTGTAAGCAGTTGGAAAAAACTGTAAAAATCATTATTTATAACCTTGTCAACTTCTTGACTATATTTCCTATTCATTTTGCAACTAATTTAATGTATGTTTTCATGGAAAACAAGGACGTTTCTAAGTGACCCCAAACTTTTGAACAGTAGTGTACATGTGGGCGGGTCGCGTCACAAAGAGAACGTCAATAGGCTAATCAATCACTGTTTCCCATTTATATTGAGGCTTATTCCTATTAATAATTCAGCATTCTATTACACAAATGATTTGATGTATGCATATAATAATGCTATACTGAGAGAGTGAATGTGCCCTCAAAGTTACTGAATACATTAAACCTGGAAGACTAGAGTCATTTGACTGATTATTCAACAGAAGACTCGAATGGAGTTATATTTTACTGCTGAATATTGTTACAATGGTCCTCATGAACTTTAGGCCTGACATGCAGTAGGCCAACATCAAATACACCAGAGAAGAGTAAGAGCCTAATTAATTATCTTCCTCCCAATGAACAAGAGAGCTTCAGTCAGTAGCATTCATCCTGTCCTGACCCTGTGACTTTGACATTGAGATGACATTGGTCTGAAAAACAGACTCAGAATGCAACAGGACCTCATTTGGTCTTTCTGCATGACACAGAAAGGACATATTCTGAAATAGAACACCATACGATGCAGAACACTCCACTGGTTGTCAATATCAGGGCTAGTCTACATAGCAGGTTGGTAGGAACAGATCAGGTGACATATAGAGGTAATGTGAGAGGAGTAAAGACATTGTATTAGGAGTACAATGAAGTCTTAATGTGATAGTCCAGGTTCTCTGCCTCATTTTTAAAGTGAAATATTAGTGTCACACCTCTAAAAGTGAGGCAGCAAGAGAGAGGATAGAGAGATGATAGAGAGAGGTTATGGGACAACAGTGCAGATGGTGGGTGGGCGTCCTGAACACTGACTCACCCAAAACCTGTCTGACAAATCACACACCTTCCTCTATACCAACACTATGTTCTCATAGTATTATTTAGATACATGAGTAAAGACAAACACCCTGACACTCAGATATCCACTCATACACAAGGGTAAAAGTTCGATTTTTTTGATGGGGGGACTGTCACCAAAACTGGCTACTTTCCCATTACATTTCTTACAGAAATATGCGTGTTGCCTTCCTCTTCTTTGTTTTTCCTTGAACGTACCAGTAACTCAAGACACAAACACATACAGAAAACTCCAACACATTCTCATTGCCCTGCCATTGTAGCGACTAGGCATATCCAAACCACAGTGCACAGTGCACACATTATAGTGGGTTTTCTCTCTGTTCTGCTGCCTACCACAGAAACACGCTGTATTGAGCTACTCAGTCTGCTGGTACATATTTATTCAAGTTCATGAGATTCACCCCTACAGCAATTAGTGTGTTCCAATAATCTGCCTGACGCTCGAATGACAGATATAAGCAGCGATTACTGTTAAAGGCATTCTTAAAGGTTAGGCATCAAACAATATTCAATATGTCACATAAACACACAGCTCAATGCCAAAAGAGAAAACACACAGAGAGGAGAGGAGGCTGAGGGGAAATCACATGGGACATCCAATGTGCTCTTTCTGATTGAAGATAGAGAGAGAGAGAAGCCCAAATAAAGTTGGGTGTGTATGAAGAGGAGGACCAATGGCATCCCACTGACTAATTGATTGTGAGGCTGCTGCTGCAGTAACTGTCAGTGTATTAATTATGAAGAGGTTAAAGTGGAGCAGATATATGGAGCGAGAGAGAGGTGAGAGAGAGAGAGAGAGAGAGAGAGAGAGAGAGAGAGAGAGAGAGAGAGAGAGAGAGAGAGACAAAGAGAGAAGGATAGAGAAAGATAACGATAGAGAGAGCGAGGAAGAGAGAGAGACAGGGAACTTACCTCAACACAATGATGCAGAGAGAGATAGTCTAGCTAGAGGCCAACACGGTAACAAGGTATATGATGAAGCAATTAGACAGCAACCTTTAAGATACACTGTTTTGTAAACAGTGGGAAGGAATGGAAACCAACATGGCAACCCTTATAGTACAGAATAGTATGATTAACTCACAGGCCAAGATCACATGCTTGGAACCTGTCCCATAAAACATGTCTCCATTGAGACATTAAATAAGTATGTTTATAAATGTAATCTTTGCATTAGCTTTGTCTCTCCTTAGCTTTTATCTCCCAGAGTGTGAGCCTCCAGACCTGTCTCTAAATCAGTCCCATAGCCTGGCCTGCTCTTCCTCTCCTCTCCAAACCTGCTGACACACATTATTAATGTGCCTAATTTACTGTAACCTGTCTGTGGTCTAAGGTCCTCAACCCGTCCCCCTCCCCTTTCTCCCCCTCTCCCCTCCTCCCCCAGGCAGGTGTGGCCAGGCAGGTGTGAACAGGCAGGTGTGGCCAGGCAGGTGTGGCCAGGTCGTCCAGATCCATACACTGTGGATAGAGGAGACCTGTGCAAGCAACTGAACTGGACCTGGGGCCAGCAGGGGGTCTCCTCTCTCTCTCTCTCTCTCTCTCTCTCTCTCTCTCTCTCTCTCTCACCCTCTCTCTGTTTCTCTTGCTCTCTCTCTCACCCTCTCTCTGTTTCTCTCATTTTCTTTCACACCCCCACCCCCTCTCCATCCTCTGACTGGACTTGGAGGATTTAACATCCTACTCCACGCTCTGTCTGTTGTACTGATACCACTGCAAAGTATATTCACAGGCACAGGCACCAACAAAAATATATCCCAGATATTATTGAAGTTCTGGAATATCAGTACACAACTGATTATATAAAAGAATCACATTCTCCAAAAACAGCTAGGGAACTTTGATAACCTGAAAACCCCTAGCAGGAAATGAGAGAGATCATAAGAGAGGAGGCCTGGGCAAGCTTCTGTCTATGTGTGAGGTGACTGTGTGTGTGAAAGCATGTGGAGTGTAGGCCATGCATCCGGGGAGTGTAAGATTCCTGCGTGTGGCATTGCACCGAATGGAACCTCACACAAACACTGATGCCATACATCCCTGCTTCATGGCACCTGTCCACTGTGCTCCACCAGGCGGCTGAGTCATGATGTCTGGTATCCAGTGGCCCCTAGGGAATGGCTGAGGGGCAGAGGCCAGGCCGCAGTAATTAGAGACTACAGGAGGGGGCGCCGTGGATGACTGCAGAGGATGGAGCTGCCTGCAGTGCGCCTCATCTGCAGAGCTGAGCTGCCATCTGTTGATCTCTCTCTCTCTCTCTCTCTCTCTCTCTCTCTCTCTCTCTCTCTCTCTCTCTCTCTCGTCACGGGGTAAGATAGACTTAACCCTGTTCTCCCTAAGCTCCTCTCTACAACTACTCTCCTCCAGGCGCCTTCACCTCTTTGTAAATACAGGGAGGAATTCCAAATCTGCGACAACTAAGAGATATGCCATTATTCAGAGACATGCTAGATGGTTACAGTGAGAAAATATCAATGTGTGTTTACAGTAACTCTACCATATGTGAATGACTACGTGCACATGCGTGTGGAGATGCATTTGTATTTCTTGGACCCTGGGTGGCTGGTGGGTGTGCCTGTGGGTTAGTGTGACAAGAGGATTGGCTATGATCACCATCTCTGACTAACATTGGTGTCTGTTTTTATTTTATTTAACTAGGCAATTCAGTTAAGAACAAATTCTTATTTACAATGACAGCCTAGGAACAGTGGGTTAACTGCCTTGTTCAGGGGCAGAACAACAGATTTTTGCCTTGTCAGCTCAGGCATTCGATCTAGCAACCTTTCGGGTACTGGCCCAACGCTTTAACCACTAGGCTACCTGACGTCTGTCAGTTCTCTTTAGTGACATTCCTCAGCTGTATGCTCTTCTGAGACCCAGTGAGGGGAGACCCAGTACAGTAACATCTCACCAGACTAACGTATCTTATGTCTGCCTGTGGAACCATGACCTGTGCTAATGAGCAGCCTTACACTCAGGCAGACTGGGACAGAAATTCAGCTCTGGCATTTTAGCTATATCATCCCACATCACCGCGCACAATGCACCTATTCCATAACATGGGGCCTTTTTCTACACATGAGATGATCCGGACAAGAAAATCCTTGTCTGTAAAACACGAACAGTGTGAGTTATGAGCTACGAACACAACAGCATCAGTTGTTTGGCTCTAAGATGTCTATACACTTTACGGCAGTCGTCTGAACTCTCTGTCGCAGATGTCCTGATTTCAAAGGGGTCTTCTCACAAAACCAAATGTCCAGACCGAACCGTTGGAGCTACAAACTAATATGTCACCAATAACGAAAGGTTAGACTCTCTAAAACGCACACAAGCTTCAGTTTCATCAGCTGTCCGGGTGGCTGGTCTCAGATGATCCCGCCGGCAAAGAAGCTGGATGTGGAGATCCAGGGCTGGCATGGTTACACGTGGTCTGCGGTTGTGAGGCCGGTTGGACTTATTGCCAAATTCTCTAAAATGACTGGAGGCAGCTTATGGTCGAGAAATGGACATTCAATTCTCTGGCAACAGCTCTGCTGGACATTCCTACAGCCAGCATGCCAATTGCACGCTCCCTCAAAACTTTTGATATCTGTGGCATTGGGTTGTGTGACAAAATGTATTCCTTGTCCCCAGCACAAGGTGCACCTGTGCATTGATCATGTGGTTTAATCAATTTCTTGATATTCCCCACCTGTCCGGTGGATGGATTATGTTGGCAAAGCAGAAATGCTCACTAAGAGGGATGTAAACAAATTTGTCCACAAAAATGTGCACGGAACATTTCCGGAGTCTTTTATTTCAGCTCCTGAAACATGGGACCAACCCTTGTTGCATTTATATTTTTGTTCAGTGTATACATTTCTGTTGACCATCCAACCCCAATAAAAGATGGCCCTTCTGGCATTTTCCAGAATTGCCAGATGGCCAATCCGCCCATGCCTACGCTATGCAGCATCAGCCATAATGAGAGCTAATGGGAGAGATGACAGAGAAACTTAGAGCCACTGGGACTGGTTAAAGAGCTAGTCATGCTTTGAATTGTGGGCATTCTGTGAGATAAAGCTCCATTGCAAAAGGATGGGATGAGAGGGCATTGGTCTATATGGCCATGTTGTATATGTGAATTTAATTGATAGACAATATCTGTTTTTACAGAATTAAACACCCAATCCGTGGCTGGAACAAAATCTCCTTTTAACATCTCTAATAGTTCATCCTTAAAACTCTTCAATGGTTATCGTCGAAATAAATACAACAACCATTGCATGGCTTTAGCTTCTGCTGTCAGGGAAACTAAAGCCATCCCCCACCCCCACTTCAGCCAATCAGATCACATCTCTCTGTTCCCACTCCCCCGCCTACAAGCAGCAACTCAAGAGGGAGCCTCCAACACAGAGAATAGTGAGGCACTGGACAGATGAGGCAGACTCACTGCTGCAGGATTGCTTTGAGAATCCTGATTGAAATATGTTCAAAGATTCATCCACCCAGGACTCATCCATTAACATTGAGGAATATATATCGTCAGTCACAGGCTTCATTAGGAAGTGTGTTGATAATGCTGTACCCACAATAACAATCCGGACATACGCCAACCAAAAATCCTGGATGAATGGAGATATCCGTACAATGCTGAGAGCCCATACTGCAGCATTCAATGTCAGCAGAACGAACCCTGGACCCTCTCCACTTTGCCTAATGCTCCAACAGATCCATGGAAGATGCCATTTCCATCGCTATTCACACGGCCGTAACACATCTGGACAAGAGTAACACCTATGTGAGAATGCTGTTCATTGACTACAGTTCAGCATTCAACACTATTGTTCCCTCCAAGCTCAACACCAAGCTCAGAGCCTTGGGTCTGGACACCACCCTCTGCAACTGGATCCTGAACTTCCTGATGGGCAGACCACAGGCTGTGAGGATTGGCAACAGCATCTCATGTACTTCCTGTTCATCCCTGTTTGCTGACAACACCACGGTTTTAGACCTGAGAACCAACAACCACGAGTCAGTCTATAGAGAGCTGGTAAGTGAACTGGCATTGTGGTGTCATGACATCAACCTCTCTCATTGTCAGCAAAACAAAGGAGTTGCTTGTTGACTTCAAGAAGCAGAGGAGGAAACATGCCCCTATCCACATCAACGGGACTGCAGTAGAGTCACAAGTTTTATGTTCCTTGGCGTCCATTTCACAGAGGACTTGTCGCTTGAAGCAACAACACCACCAGTCTTGTCAAAAGGGTGCAACCGCATCTATACTTCCTAAGGCAGCAGAAGAAATTTGGCATGCCGCCCAGGGTCCTCTCCAAATACTACCGCTGCACCATCGAGAGCGTCCTGACAGGTTGCATCACAGGCCTGGTACAGGAATTGCTCCAACCATGACCGCATGGGCTTTCAGCAGGTAGTGAAGATTGCCCAGTACATCACTGGGACAGTGCTCCCACCCATCCAGGACATCTACTCGAAACGATGCGTGAGGAAGGCGCGCAGCTTCATCAAGGGCCCCACACACCCCAGCCATGAGTTGTTCTCTCCCTTACCATCAGGCAGACAGTATCGGAGCATGAGGTCTGATACCAAAAGGTTCAGAGACAGTTTCTATCTACAATCCATCAGACTGCTGAACACTTGAACTAGACTGACCACCTGCTCATATACCCCCTCACAACTTCTGCTACCAGACACTTATTAAACTGCTCAATTTATACACGGCACTCCACCCCCCCTCCCCCAATACATGTGTAAATATTGGACTATAAATTGTGCCTTCCTGTATTGTACTCACTCTCAAATGTTTATTCTATTCTACTGAGCCATTTACTTTATGTTTGTATTCTTATATTTTCTTATTTCTTATTGTTGCGTTGTCGAGAAGGAACTTGCAAGTAAGCATTTTGTTGGATGAAGCATGCCATGCGTATCCCGTACATACCACTAATAAACCTTGAAACTTGCTGCTGCAGTGACATGACTAAAGATAACCTAAGAAGTGAGGGCTCTCTTCCCTCTCCTCCCTCCCTCCCCTCTCTCCAGTGTGTGTAGGCCCAGACCAGGCAGGTGTGTGCAGCAAGGCTTGATGTTGCACTCTCCCCCATTAGGGCCGTCGGACCACCTGCCAGGGCCGGGATGAGATGGCTCCCTCATGGCCCTTCGGACTCATTACTGGCCAGCCAACAATTACTGTCTCCCCTGGATGAATGAAGTGGGCTGGATCCAGCATCACCTCCCACCACTAATCCCCTCCACTGGTTCTATAAACCAGATGAACCCCAGCCACCCCTCTCTGCCCCCTGCCCTTGGGGTGCCCCTGGGGTGCCCCTAGGACGAACAGGGCACAGGCTAGTGCTCTCACTCTCAGCTCCAATAATAATTACAGAAACTAGCATAGCTCACCACTGTCAGTACGCACTTTGGTAGAACTCCTCAAAAATAAGATAGTAGAGAGAGAGAGAGAGGGTGAGTTATTAGTGTCAGCAACTCTAAATGGGGGCTCCTGGGGGCTCATTTATAACCGTTGTGTAATTTTTACACTAAATATCAAACACAGATTCAACCACAGAGACCAGGGAGGTTTTCCAGTGTCTTGCAAAGAAGGCAACCTACTGGTAAACGGGAAAGAATAAAAAAAGTAGACATTGAATATCCCCTTGAGCATGGTGAAGTTAATAATCGCACTTTGGATGGTGTATAAATTCACCCAGTCACTACAAAGATACAGGTGTCCTTCCTAACTCAGTTGCTGGAGAGGAAGAAAACCGCTCAGGGATTTCACCAAAAGGCCAATGGTGACTTTAAAACAGTTACAGTACAGAGTTTAATGGCTGTGATAGGAAAAAACTGAGAATGGATCAAAAACATTGTAGTAACTCCACAATACTAACCTAATTTACAGAGTGAAAAGAAGGAAGCTTGTACAGAATACAAATATTCCAAAACATGCATCCTGTTTGCAATAAGGCAATAAAGTAAAACTGAAAAGATTTGGAAAAGAAATTAACTTCTCCTGAATACAAAGCGTTATGTTTGGGGCAAATCCAACACGACACATAACTGAGTACATATTTTAAAGCATGGTGGTAACTGCATCATGTTATGGGCATGCTTTTCATCGGCAAGGACTAGGGAGTTTTTAGGATAAAAAGAAAAAGGAATAGAGCTTCTAAAGCCATGACATGATTTTATGGAATTTTCCAAGCTGTTTAAAGGCACAGTCAACTTAGTGTACGTAAACTTCTGACCCACTGGAATTGTGACACAATGAATTATACGTCTGTAAACAATTGTTGGAAAAATTACTTGTGTCATGCACAAAGTAGATGTCCTAACCGACTTGCCAAAACTATAGTTTGTTAACAATCAGTTTGTGGAGTGGTTGAAAAAACAACTTTTAATGACTCCAACCTAAGTGTATGTAAACGTATATATAATTTTTTGTCCGAAAATGGATGTAGCATCTGCAGATCACTATCAAAAGTGTACGAGTTTGAGCATGTGTCCATTAGGCCTATGGATCTGTTTTTTTATCACCATGATTAAGATTGATCAATAAAAGCCCCACTGTTACTCCATGGGCTGGGATCCACACTATGCAGCTGTTGCAAGAGCACATTTTTCACTGGCTGTTCACTGGTTTCAAAAACAATGATTATTGGGTTATTGGGTTCAAATAAACATTTAGATTTGTGAACAGCCATCCACAACATCCACAATCCGTAAGGTGCAAATAAGTAAATGAGAGAGCAGCAGTGTGATTCACATCAATGCGCTATGTAGATACTGTATCAATAATAAGTGATATCCGTATCGCCGTAGACTACACCACTGCTGTTATCCTTACCTCCAAGTGTTTATTCACGTTGGATAATCTTTGGATGCCGACAGCAGTCGCACCAATGGAAGACATAGCTTGGACTGTAGCCTACAATAACCTATTCCTGCTCTTTTCCCATGTTCCATCAAACACATTTGGTGTGTCATCATAGTGGTCTCTGACTTGTGGTCAGACTCGCTCAGGTGGAACAAACTTAAACTTGCGCCTTTTTTCAATGCTGATTTGAATGTCATTGAGAAAACAGAGAAGTGTCAAAGATTTGTTTTGCAAACATCCTTTCTGAATTTAAAATTAACCCTCAAAGTAATTATCTCGTTTGTATCTGTATCTATATTTTTGCTAGTAACAAAATGGATTACAGTTACTGTTTTTTTGTAATCCCTTACATTTAATGAATTACAAATTATTAATCCGTTACTCCCCGTCCATGCGAATGCCCAAATAGTCACCCAAGCCAGACCATTAAGCACAGCCATTGTCTTCATCCAAAACCTCTCAGGTGTTCTGTTAGAGATGTAGCAAAGAGGGAGATTCTCCAGTCACATGTCCAAATCAGTATCAAGCAAACCACTCTAAAAATCTCAAGCCGTACAACAAGTCACAGCGGGCCAAGACACCTAACTCCCATCACAAGGACGACCATCCTACTCTGGGAGCTCTGACCAAAGCTGAAACCCCAAGAGTCACTGCCTACTCCCACCCATCGACATCCATTTCCTTTCAGCCAACTCTACACCAGATGGTGTTACCCCTGTCCATAGGCCCTTGGACAGGAACAGGCATCCAGTACACCGGGTCATCCTACACGCTGCTCAATGAGAAGCTATGGAAGGAGGTGAGAGGTCCACAAAACAATATGATGCCTTGGAGAAAAGGTCCATTGTATCTGGCTGACGGTGAGGCTAAACAACAACTTGGATGGAGTCAGGTTGAGTTCCACCTGTGTAACCGCTCCTTTATGATTCCTTCTGTTATTCTGCCTTCCAAGACCCTTACTTTTCCTGTCGTGCTGGGAAATACCCATAAACTTCCAGTCATTGCGCCAATGCTAGTTAACATCAAGAGTCAAGTAAAAACTATTACAACACACACACCCTTACACACACATGCAGGGAACGCACCAAGGGAGAACCTGTGCCCTAGCATACACATTGCCTACTGAACGCTCAGGTTAATTTAGACATGAGAGCCCAGGCCAGGGATCATTCATTCTCAGACATTATCCCTGGTAATTAGCTGGTGGCTCCTGTTCTAGTGGGGGACACGGAGCAGCGTCTCAGGCAATCTTGAGTCACGGCCGTGGCAGAGTGGAGGTCAGGGTAGGGCACCGTGGAGGGTCTGCCTGTGCCCTGTGCCCACCTGGCCCGCTTCTCATCAGCATGCTGCCTGCCTGGGGGACCAGAGGGAGGGAGGGAGGACTGGAGGGATGGAGGGAGTGGGAGGTGGAGTGGGGAGACGTCCCACCGCTCTGTTTTCCTCTAGACTCTCAATCCTGATTCTAATCTGCCAGGACCGTCCACAGGTGATCCAACAAGAATAATGCAAAGAGGATATCTATAGACGGAAAAACCACAAGGGAAGATATATGCCTCAACCTTTCTGCCCATCTGTCTCATTGCTATAAGTGTTCATCATCCAGATGCATACTAAATATTGGAATAGAGTTGAGGAAACTGTGATCCTAGCGTTCACACTGTAAAATGTAACAATGTGAGAGATGGAGAGAGAGATGAAGAACCTTTTGGCTAATGGCTATACTGCCTCTGTCAAACCTTCAATTCGTATTGTTCTTGCTCTATCGTTCTCTCTCACCCCCTCTCTCTCTCGCACTCTCTCTCTGTCACTCTCTCTCACACACACAGACACGTGTGCACACGTAGACACACACGGATGGGCACTCCCGCACCAACTCACACACATTTCAGATCCATATGGTGTCTGCCACAGCTCTTCCTTGGAACACGATGGTGGCAGGAGTACAAAAATAACATGAATTAAATTAGGACTAATAAAGAGGCTTAATATTGCAATCATGGGGACGTTATTCTCATTATAAATGGCACTTGAATTTAAAAAGTGAGATGAGTTTATCTATTAAAAGTTGATGATATTCTAATCTAAACCAAGAATGTATTGTACAGAACATATCTTCCTTATAATCATCATCATCTCATACAGTAATTGACAGTGTAAAACATCAAACATCCAGTTAATTTAACCCAGGGATGGGCAACTTTGATGGGGGTGGGGGCCACAGAAAAACAGAACTCATCATGAGGGGCTGCAGTGGCTCGTGGGTCTGAGTACCCTCATCCATACCCACCAAGTTTTTAATATGATAACTGATGATCAATGGGCCCCACCCCGGACGATAATTCCACCATGCTTGCTACAAGTTTAGATATAGTTGGACACTTTTTTGCTGACATGGGCTAATTGAGTGTCTGCTGATGCACAAACACATTTCGAAATTGCACCTTGTGTATTCTATTATTCTAACTCTCAACAGTAAGTTGAGACCCCGACTGAGTACCTAAGTAAAAAAAAGGATATATATATATATATATATATATATATATATATATATATATATATACATGTATATATCAAAAGAGGGGCAGTGGGCAGCATCCACCAATTGCCCATCCCTGATTTAACCCATTCAGTTCCCTATCTTTTGGTCATCCTCTGTGGAACTATCTGGATTTGAACTGCTGCTGGCACCAGACCCAGTTTCCTTCCTGACGTTAAATCTACTATGAATGGACATGTAGTTTCCACATTTGTACAGAAATCCAGGGAGAGTAGTTGATCACCGTCATGTTTGAGCCTGTCCCCCTCAGCTCCCCTCAGCTCCTCTGTGAGTCCAGTCCCCCTGTCAGAGCCAACAGTAATGGCTGTAATAACAGCTAATCTATTCCCTGGCTCGACCAGAAACACATTCCAACACGTCCCACAACCGGCCAATCAGGGTGATTTATAGAAGCCGGATCAGGGTCTTTCACACTTTTCCTCGCTCTCCTTCTCTAAGCTGCTTTGTCTTGTTCTCCTGGTTGGTTATTAATGTCTTTAATTTACAGTGGAGACCTTGGTGCCTATGCAAGCCCCTCTGCCCTGTGTGCGTGTGCGACCATGTGCTTTGTCTTCTTTAACTCTGGAGCTTCTTCAAGGTATCGCTTCTGTTTCCCTCTCTGCACCGTGGCACTGCTGCCCTCACAGGGCTCTGCTGGGTAAAATACAAACACCTTGTTCATCTGTCAGAATCATTAAGGCCGGATTTCAATCTTATCAGCGGTAGATCGGCGTTATAGCACACTCGACATTTAAAGGTAATTTCCGAATGAACGGATATATGCAGTGTTGATCCTGAATACGGTCGCCAAGAACATTGCCTTTAAAAGGTGCATAGCCGACAAAGAACGATGGAATTGAATCCCGGCCTAACACCCTGCTTAATGCAGAGCCTCTACTCCTCTCCACAAACACACACCGACACAGCATTTTATCAAAACCACAAGGTCACTCTATGGCACATTTAGACAAGTGGTTATAAATTGCTGGTATGTTGTTAATATTTAGACACCTTGTCACTCCTGGTCTCTGTATGGACGTGGAATAGTTATGGACATTAAGGAAACACACACGCACACACACCCGCACACACACAGAATACAGACATAATGCCAGATCACAGTAGCCTTGAGAGGAGGCTGTATTTTATTTAAGTCTGTGTGTGACAGTGGGTTTTAATTGACAAGGCTTGGATTTTCCCACCCCAGCGGAGTACAAGCAATAAAGGCAATAAAGACAGAATGAACCATAAAGAAGACCTTGTTTCTTTTGATCAACTTATTCCCAGGGTACTCAACTCTGCCTGCTACAATAATAGGTAAAAACACACTCCCGCACACATGCACACACACACACACATGCACACACACACACACACACACACACACACACACACACACACACACACACACACACACACACACACACACACACACACACACACACACACACACACACACACACACACACACACACACACACACACACACACACACACACACACAGAGAACCTAACACACATGCATGCACACACGCCCACACAAAATTCTTGGGTGAATTTTATTTCACCTTTATTTAACCAGGTAGGCCAGTTGAGAACAAGTTCTTATTTACAACTGCGACCTGGCCAGGATAAAGCACAGCAGTTCGACACACACAACAACACAGAGTTACACATGGAATAAACAAACATACAGTCAATAATACAGTAGAAAAAAAAGTATATATACAGTGTGTGCAAATGAGGTAAGATAAGGGAGGTAAGGCAATAAATAGGCCATGGTGGCGAAGTAATTACAATATAGCAATTAAACACTGGTATGGTAGATGTGCAGAAGATGAATGTGCAAGTACAGATACTGGGGTGCAAAGGAGCAAGATACATAAATAAATAGAGTATGGGGATGAGGTAGTTGGATGGGCTATTTATAGATGGAATTCCAAAACAACAATGATAACATTGTGCTATTCTTGTGGAGCATTCTTGTGAGGCAATATTGTGTTTTTCTTGGTAGAATTCAATTATTACCATTGATTTAATTTACTAATCTATACACTTTCTATTAAGACATAATTACGTAACATATGAATACACCACAGAAATGTACTTAACAAGTCACATAATAAGTTGCATGGACTCTGTGTGCAATAATAGTGTTTAACATGATTTTTTATTGACTACCTCATCTCAAACAATTATCTGTAAGGTCCCTCAGTCGAACAGTACATTTCAAACACAGATTCAACCACAAAGACCAGGGAGGTTTTCCAATGCCTCTCAAAGAAGGGCACGTACTGGTAGATGGGTAAAAAAATAAGCAGACATTGAATAACCCTTTGAGCATGGTGAAGTTATTAATTACACCTTGGATGGTGTATCAATACACCCAGTCACTACAAAGATACAGACGTCCTTCCTAACTCAGTTGCTGGAGAGGAAGGAAATCATTTAGGGATTTTACCATGTGGCACTAAAGTAAAACTGTTAAAAATGTGGCAAAGAAATTAACTGTATGTCCTGAATACAAAGCGCTATGTTTGGGGCAGATACAACACATTAATTGGTACCAGTCTTCATATTTTCAAGCGTTGTGGTGGCTGCATCATGTTATGGGCATGCTTTTCATCGGAAAGGGAGTTTTTTAGGATACAAACAGAATAAAGCTAAGCACAGGCAAAACCCTAATGAAAAACCTGTTTCAGTCTGCTGTTCAACAGACACTGGGAGACAAATTCACCTTTTGGCAGGACAATAACTTAAAACACAAGGCTAAATATATTTTATTCATCCTTTATTTAACTAGGCAAGTCAGTTAAGAACAAATTATTATTTACAATGACGGCCTACATCGGCCAAACCCGGACGATGCTGTGCCAATTGTGTGCCGCACTATGGGAACCCAATCACGGCCGGTTGTGATACAGCCTGGATTCGAAACAGGGCACTGAGACGCAATGCCTTAGACCGCTGTGCCACTCAGGTGCCCCAATATACACTAGAGTTGCTTACGAAGACGACATTAAATGTTCCTGAGTGGCCTAGTTACAATTTTTACTTAAATTGGCTTGAACATCTATGGGAAGACTTGAAAATGGCTGCCTAGCAATGATCAACAACCAACTTGACAGACCTTGAAGAATAAAAAAATAAATAATGTGCAAAGCTCTTGGAGACTTGCCCACAAAGACTCGCAGTTGTCATCGCCACCAAAGGTGTTTCTAACATGTATTGACTCTTATGTGAATACTTACACTACCGTTCAAAAGTTTGGGGTCAGTTAGAAATGTCCTTCTTTTTTAAAGAACAGCAAATTTTGTCCATTAAAATAACATCAAATTGATCAGAAATACAGTGTAGACATTGTTAATGTCGTTAATAATTATTGTAGCTGGAAACGGCTGATTTTATAGGCGTACAGAGGCCCATAATAAGCAACCATCACTCCTGTGTTCCAATGGCACGTTGTGTTAGCTAATCCAAGTTTATCATTTTAAAAGACAAATTGATCATTAGAAAACCCTTTGCAATTCTGTTAGCGCAGCTGAAAACTGGTGTTCGGATTAAAGAAGCAATAAAACTGGCCTTTTAAAATGATCAACTTGGATTAGCTAACACAACGTGCCATTGGAACACAGGAGTGATGATTGCTGATAATGGGCCTCTGAACACCTATGTAGATATTCCATTAAAAATCAGCCGTTTCTTGCTCCAATAGTCATTTACAACATTAACAATGTCTACACTTTATTTCTGTTCAATTTGATGTTATTTGAATGGACCAAAAATGTGCTTTTCTTTAAAAAACAAGGACATTTCTAACTGACCCCACACTTTTGAACAACAGTGTATGTAAATTAGATATTTCTGTATTTCATTTTCGAATACATTTGCAAACATAAAAAAAAATATTTTTCACTTTATCATTATGGGGTATTGTCTGGGTGGGGGAAAAAATAAATGTAATCCATTTTGAATTTAGGCTGTAACACAACAACATGTGAAATAAGTCAAAGGGAGTGAATACTTTCTGAAGGCCCTGTATTCTTATTGTTCTCTGTGATAGGGAGCTGGCTGCATTATGGCAGCAACAAGGTCTGTGTGCTTCACCCTTGAGAGAACTAGAACATAGTGGACACCCAGGGATGGACCGTCTGGTGGTCTAACACCTTCTCGACCCATCAAAGTGAGTGATAGAACAGATTAGACACCTAATGTCTTCAAGATCCTCTGCTGGAAAGAACAGTACAACAACAGGTAGACAGACGCTTTAGAGGAGCACAGAAACACAAACTAACAACACAGAGAACAACAATTGACGTATATTAGTGTATGGTATCTGGGAATCTGGGAAAAGAGGATGGTGTATTTAGTAGTGTGGTCTCTTAATACACATTAAATAAATATGTGAAGAGAGGAGGCATGACACTTGAGGATCAAAAGGAGATAGAGTTTCTCCCTGTTTCCCCTGCTGGCGATCACAGTGGTTCTGCCAACAGCCCACCTCCCCCAGACGGTCCTTACCCACCACTCATCCCACCTCAGAAGCATATGAAAGTATTCAGTGGCTGCTTGTGTTTTCCGCAGATACAACGTCTCAGAACGTCTCATTCTCTGTGCCGACCCAATTACTTCACACGCTCTCCCCTTTACGTTTGATACCAGGCCGTACGTCAAACCTTCACACACGTCTCCTCTGCCTCCTGCCTGACAGGGAAGAGAAAGACGCCTAACACATACCATGCAACACACAGAACAGCCAGTAGAACAACAACCACCATGGAACAGCATTAATATTTCACTAATATGACAGTTGCACATGATGTGAAAGCATCACTTTTAATGAGGGCAGACAAAGCATATGTGCTGGAGAGAGATGGAGCTGAGGTGGATCTACCGGATAGCTTTTATGTTGTTGGAGAGAAAGTGTGTGTGTGTGTGTTTGTGTGTTTGTGCATACGTGTACAAGATCACATTGAGTGACGTGTACAATCAGTATATGCAAATGCCTCTAAATATCAAATGTCAGATGCTCTTACTCAGACTAAGAGCTCAATGACAAGGCTTCATAATCAATTTGACATGGCAGAAGTTTATCTTCACGACTTACTGTTAACTGACTCCCCTGGTTCTCCCTATACCCAGCACAGTAAGTCCCCATGACCTTCAGTGGTTCTGCTCATAATTTTCTCTCTCTCTCGCTCTCTCTTTCTCTCTCTCTCTCTCTCTCTCTCTCTCTCTCTCTCTCTCTCTCTCTCTCTCTCTCTCTCTCTCTCTCTCTCTCTCTGACCTGTGAGGCCTGTCCCTGCAGCTGGGGCTAAATGATACAAAGTCCTTTCTCTCTAACCACTCAGAGCTCCACATCTCCTCACTTATGGAACAGATCTGTTCATTTTACAGGACATAACCATGGCCATTTCCTGCATTTGGTCTCCCCTCACCCAGTGACTCAGGCTGTCCATCTTGTGCCCTGTGAGGGTGTATATAGAGACAGAACAGGGAGACTAGAGGACAGACACAGGGACCAAATTAGAGTCCATGGTTCTCCTAAATGTCAGATGTGTGTGTGTGTGTGTGTGTGTGTGTGTGTGTGTGTGTGTGTGTGTGTGTGTGTGTGTGTGTGTGTGTGTGTGTGTGTGTGTGTGTGTGTGTGCGTGCGTGGCGTGGGTAGCTCCTCCCTGACTCCATGGGGTCTCAGGGTAGACAGACCTCGATCCTCAGAGCCCTCTCTCTCTCCCACCCTCAGCACAGCCGCCTAATTAGGGCCAGGACATGACATTTTTATAACATTCAGTGTTATGTGGAGCAGACAGAAGGAGGACGGCATATTTCATCTCACACTCCGTCCATAAGTGAGTCCTAGGAAGGGCCTGTACATGGAAGGGCGTGACCCACTGCTGGAAGACGTATGCACAGACCATACACACACACATTTAGCTCACCCTTTCCAGTTGGAGTCAGGGCAGGGGAGTGGGGAAACATTAAAGAGTTGCATTCATTGTGGCTAAGAATTGCTGGGGAGGGGGCACTTGTGTTGGGGGTGCTTCATCTTAATCTGTGAGCCCCGGCAGGAGGCGCTGGGGCAGAATTTCCCCCGAGAGAAAGATATAGCATCCCTGTCATGGAGCCAGGGTCACAACCCGTCGGCAAACTAAAGAGAAAAATTCCCCCTATCCATCAGGCCATTGTTTTAAACAGAGACTGGAGCATGACTGGGCTCTGTTAACTGCTTAGCTGAATCACTTTAAACAGGGGTGAAACCATGCTGTGAATAACCATGCTGCTAAAAACACAGACATTGTTCCAGAAAAACAGTAATCTGGTCTGGTGACCCAGGATGAACCCCAAGAGGAAATGACGTGGCTTTTGTCTAAATGTAGCTTACGTAATACTGAATATCTGTCTACTAAATATTTTTAAAAGGCTGGTTTTATATCACATTCTCTGATAAAAATAGTATTATGTTATACATCAACAGGAAGACGTGTGTGAATAATAAGAAACAACAGTAAGACACTAGTTATAATGCTCAATAAAGACACAAAACACTTGTAGAAAAGTTAAATCTTCCCAGTGTTGACAGAGAGGAGGGAGGAGTGGAGCTCTCCCACCAAATTGAAATTCAATTCAAATCTCATTCATTTATTTGCTGCCTACATATTTTAAGGGCCTGACTGGTTCTCTGGGTTTGTAGTGTGTTCGAGTGTGTGAGTGTGCTAGCTCTCGAATGTGTGTGTGTGTCTGTGGGTAGGTGGGGTTGTGGGGGGTTAGGATGACACTGCTTTCAAGCTCTGTGTGTTTTTCATTCTGTTTACTAAATGAAGATATTGATTACTACCGGTATAAGCCTCAAATCAATAAATGTACATGTACATACAAGCATTCCTTTAATCCTAGGTTAAAATCCATTACCCTCCAAATCATAACATAACAGCCCCTCCCTGTATCTTATAGTCCAGTTGTGGTTCCTGTATAGCTCAACCATCATGTGAATATGATAGGGCTAGTAACTATAGCAGCACTACCCTCTGGCCCCTCTGACACACACAGTCATTAGGACCTGCGCTCCTAGCCCCACATAGCAGGTCGTGTTTAATCGCCATGGTAATGTCAGTAAGCTGATGGGGTGATTACCACTGCCCTCCAGTAGGGAACCAGGCTAGATGACTACACCCCTCTCCAACCCCTTGTCCCCCCATTTCCACCCTGCCCCCCCTGCCTGCCCATGAGGAGCATCAGGCAGCACTCAGCCGTGAAGACTGAGCTTGTATACCCCCCTCCTCCTTCTTCCTCCCCCCCCTCCTGGCTCCTGGAGGAGGCGCCCAACAAGCGATGACAGGACGGCTGACATATGTTAGTTTAGCCTCTCATCTCCCAGAGTGACATTTCGCCTGAGAGTCTGAGATGGAACAGCTAGGCTCCAGTGGGCCGCAGCCAACCTCTACAATCACACTCTGTAGCAGTGATGGAGTACTGGCATTTGGACCGCATTGATCAATGACACAGCCAGTAAAACAAAAAGGATAAAAATGCATTGTGATATTTTGTCAGGTTAGAGAGGGGAGGTGGAGAGGAGTGTGGGGATGGGGGTTGGGGGAATGGGGGTTATGAGGATAGGGGTTGGTCACTACATCTGTTCTATTTAAAGAACACAATGTGAAAACTTGTTGAGAGATTGAGACTGACGGAGGGAGAGGCAGGAAGTCAAAGAGAAAAAGGGAAAAGGGAGGGAGGATGAGAAACAAGACTCTCGCACAGACTGGGAAATGTTCCGGGTGGCCTCTAAGAATAGTATCAAAACACAGTACCAGTCAAAAGTTTGGACACACCTACTCATTCAAGGGTTTTTATTTATTTGTACAAATTTTCGACATTGTATAATACTAGTGAAGACATCAAAACGATGAAACAACAGATTTGGAATCATGTAGCAACCCAAAAGGTTTTTAACAAATCAAAATATATTTTATATTTGAGATTCTTCAAAGTAGCCACCCTTTGCCTTGAAGATAGCTTTGCACACTTTTGGCATTCTCTGAACCAGCTTCATGAGGTGGTCACCTGGAATGCATTTCAATTAACAGGTTTGCCTTGTTAAAAGTTAATTTGTGGAATTTCTTTCCTTCTTAATGCGTTTGAGCCAATCAGTTGTGTTGTGACATGGTAGGGATGGTTTACAGAAGATAGCCCTATATGGTAAAAGACCAAGTCCATATCATGGCAAGAACACGACAGTCCATCATTACTTTAAGACATGAAGGTCACTCAAAATGGAACATTTCAAGAACTTTGAAAGTTTCACCAAGTGCAGTCGCAAAAACAAGCAAGCGCTATAATGAAACTGGTTCTCATGAGGACCGCCACAGGAAAAAAAGACCCAGAGTTACCTGGAGAGGATAAGTTCATTAGCGTTAACTGCACCTCAGATTGCAGCCCAAATAAATGCGATTCACGCAGAGGAGACTGCGTGAATCAGGCCTGCATGTTCTTATTGCTGCAAAGAAACCACTACTAAAGGACACCAATGATAGTAAGAGACTTGCTTGGGCCAAGAAACACGAGCAATGGACATTAGACCGGTGGAAATCTGTCCTTTGGTCAGATTTTTGGTTCCAACTGCCGTGTCTTTGTAGATGCAGAGTAGGTGAACGGATGATCTCCGCATGTGTGGTTCCCACTGTGAAGCATGGAGGAGGAGGTGTGATGGTGTGGGGGTGCTTTGCTGGTGACACTGTCAGTGATATATTTAGAATTCAAGGCACACGTAACCAGCATGGGTACCACAGCATTCTGCAGCGATACGCCATCCCATCTAGTTTGCGCTTAGTGGGACTATCATTTGTTTTTCAACAGGACAATAACCTAAAACACACCTCCAGGCTGTGTAAGGGCTATTTGACCAAGAAGGAGAGTGACGGAGTGCTGCATCAGATGACCTGGCCTCCACAATCACCCAACCTCAACCCAGTTGATATGGTTTGGGATGAGTTGGACCGCAGAGTGAAGGAAAAGCAGCCAACAAGTGCTCAGCATATGTGGGAACTCCTTCAAGACTGTTGGAAAAGCATTCCTCATGAAGCTGGTTGAGAGAATTCCAAGATTGTGTAAAGCTGTCATCAAGGTAAGGCAAAGGGTACTTTGAAGAATCTAAAATGATTCCATATGTGTTATTTCATAGTTTTGATGTCTTCACTAATATTCTACAATGTAGAAAATAGTAAAAATAAAGAAAATCCCTTGAATGAGTAGGTGTTCTAAAACCTTCGACCGGTAGTGTACAGTATATATGTATATATATATACACAGTTAAATTCATACCCTTACATACACTTAGGTGACTCATTAAAACTCGTTTTTCAACCACTCCACAAATTTCTTGTTAACAAACTATAGTTTTGGCAAGTCGGTTAGGACATCTACTTTGTGCATGACACAAGTAATTTTTCCAACTATTGTTTACAGACATATTTCTTTCACTTAGAATTCAATGTATCACAATTCCAGTGGGTCAGAAGTTTACATACGCTAAGTTGACTGTGTCTTTAAACAGCTTGGAAAATTCCAGAAAATGATGTCATGGCTTTAGAAGCTTCTGATAGGCTAATTGACATCATTTGAGTTAATTGGAGGTGTACCTATGGATGTATTTCAAGGCCTACCTTCAAACTCAGTGCTTCTTTGCTTGAAAATCAAAATAAATCAGAAACAAAATTGTAGACCTCCACAAGTCTGGTTCATCCTTAGGAGCAATTTCCAAACACCTGAAGGTACCACGTTCATCTGTACAAACAATAGTACGTAAGTATAAACACCATGGGCCCACACAGCCGTCATACCGCTCTGGACGGAGATGCGTTCTGTCTCCTAGTGATGAACGTACTTTGGTGCGAAAAGTGCAAATCAATCCCAGAACAACAGCAAAGGACCTTGTGAAGATGCTAGAGGAAACAGGTACAAAAGTATCTATATCCACAGTAAAACGAGTCCTATATCGACATAACCTGAAAGGCCGCTCAGCAGGGAAGAAGCCACTGCTCCGAAACCGCCATAAAAAAGCAAGACTACGGGTTTGCAACTGCACATGGGGACAAAGATCGTACTTTTTGGAGAAATGTCCTCTGGTCTGATGGAACAAAAATAGAACTGTTTGGCCATAATGACAATAGTTATGTATGGAGGAACAACGGAGAGGCTTGCAAGCTGCAGAACACCATCCCAACCGTGAAGCACAGAGGTGGCAGCATCATGTTGTGGGGGTGCTTTGCTGCAGGAGGGACTGGTGCACTTCACAAAATAGATGGCACCATGAGGATGGAAAGTTATGTGGATATATTGAAGCAACATCTCAAGACATCAGTCAGGAAGTTAAAGCTTGGTTGCAAATGGGTCTTCCAAATGGACAATGACCCCAAGCATACTTCCAAAGTTGTGGCAAAATGGCTTAATAAGGACAACAAAGTCAAGGTATTGTGGCCATCACAAAGCCCTGACCTCAATCCTATAGAAAATTTGGTGGCAGAACTGAAAATGCGTGTGCGAGCAAGGAGGCCTACAAACCTGACTCAGTTACACCAGCTCTGTCAGGAGGAATGGGCCAAAATTCACCCAAATTATTGTGGGAAGCTTGTGGAAGGCTACCCAAAACATTTGACCCAAGTTAAACAATTTAAAGGCAATGCTACCAAATACTAATTGAGTGTATGTAAACTTTTGACCCCCTGGGAATGTGATGAAAGATATAAAAGCTGAAATAAATAATTCTCTCTACTATTATTCTGACATTTCACATTCTTAAAATAAAGTGGTGATCCTAACTGACCTAAGACAGTGATTTTTTTACCAGGATCAAATGTCAGGAATTGTGAAAGGTGTATGTAAACTTCCGACTTCAACTGTATATAAATGACGTTGCTCCTTCTGATATTTCTTAATTTCTTTCTTTTAACTTTTTGGGTTATGGGCGTAATGTTTTGTATTGCTAGGTATTATTACTGCGCTGTTGGAGCTAGAAACACAAGCATTATGCCTCCCGTTTGTTTACATCTGCCAATCTGTGTATGCGACCAAGACCCATTTTGTCAGAGCCGGTGTGTGTAGCTGGTGTAAAAGTCAGGCGCAGGAAGGCAGAGATAACCAGCCGTAAATTCCGAACAAAGAACAACAAACAATCACGTACACCAAACATGGGGAAAACAGAGGGCTAAATAATGAACATGTAATTATGTAATTGGAACCAGGTGTGTAAAACAAAGACAAAACAATGGAACATGAAAAAATTGATCGACGATGGCTAGAAGACCGGTGACGTCGACCGCCGAAAACCGCCCGAACAAGGAGAGGGACCGTCTTCGGCGGGAGTTGTGACACATTTTCACATTCACTCTGTTGGTAATGATTACAAATGTTATCATAACTCTAAAAGTAGCCTCATCTAATCTTCAGGACAGCACCACAATATTTCTCCCGAATTTCTGACCTAGTTAAAACAAGTGTGGAAGTAAGATTCTGTATATGATCCATCTCTTTTCTGTCCTGTTATGGTAATTCATTTTGTCAATGTGAACACAACACGTGCGTGATGTGCCCTTCTATTGTCCAGAGTGCAGGTGTTTGAATATAACATATTTTTCTATATATTGTGTTCCTTTATTTGATGGCATACGTGGATATTTGTGTGTGTGTGTGTGTCTGAAGGTGGAGACCTGGCTCATTCTCTCAAAGTGCTTGAACTTTCCTTATTAATCTCCTCTGGAGAGAAAACGAGCTCTATTAATCACCGGCCTAATAGGAAACCTAAGTCTACTGCCAACACACACATATCATACTTCATTCTATAGCTAGAGGACTATATTTTTTGTTGTTATGTGTTGTGGCCTAGTACTGTATTTTTGCTAGCTAGGGCCATCTACATTATAGTGCTGCCTATCTTCCCAGTGGCCTACTTGGTGTGTGAACTGCTCATAATTTGCAGATAGTTGTTGACACATCAACCAGGATAAGGGGCATGGCAATTTGTTTAAGTGATCAGTGGCTATATTTGGGGGGATTTGTTTCACCTCTCCCAGACAACCAGCAATTAGTACAGGGAGTTGTTCTCTCCACCTCTGCTAGGTAATTAGCAATTCATGTTAGTTCTTCAGTCTCCCCTTGTTTCTCAGCAGCGGTCGTGTCAGTGGCGGTTTTGTCACAAAACTAAGATTGTCGCCGAAACAAAGACTGTTCTACCAAGTTGTTCTGCAGAGTTGTTCAAGGAAGCCTAGAGAGGAAGGATCCACATCACTTTCTCACTTGAGTATCTTACCTAGTTATTTACAGATCTAATTTTTCTCTTTTCTAGCTTTGTCAACTTTGTGTGTTTTTTATACCCGTTAGCACCTCTCCCTGTAGGCTTTACAGATGCTCCCCACCCTTGGCTGCAAACCTACTAATTTAGTGTACCCTGCGCTCACAACGATGTGGAATTCTGGGTCTCTGGCAGCGTTTCCAACTGTCAATCTAAGGTCAAGAACGCCAGGTTCATCTCAGCCTATGCTAACCTTCACATCCCTTGATTTCTTTTGGGGGGGCCCTGATGGATCACCCCAGAGAACACATCTATTCTAGCTGTTCTTTCTTCATCTGACTACATTTTCTCTCAAAGTCCACACTCATCTGGTCGCCACGGGGGAATAGAGATTTTCTCCCTCCCTCTCCTCATTTGAATTCCATGCTGTCACGGTCACTTGTCCACTCAAGCTTAACATTATTGTCATCTATCACCCACTATATATAGAGTACCAGTAAAAGTTTGGACACACCTACTCATTCAAGGGTTTTTCTATATTTTTACTGTTTTCTACATTGTAGAAGACATAACAACTATAAAACAGATATGGAATCCTGTAATAACAAAAAACGTGTTAAACAAATCAAAATATATGAGATTCTTCCAAGTAGCCACCCTTTGCCTTGATGACAGCTTTGTACACTCTTCGTATTCTCTCAAATGAAAATATATTGGTCACATACACATGGTTAGCAGATGTTAATGCGAGAGTAGCGAAATGCTTGTGCTTCTAGTTCTGACAATCCAGTAATATCTAACAAGTAATCTAACAAATTCACAACAACTACCTTATACACGCAAATGTAAAGGGATGAATAAGAATATGTACATATAAATATAGTGATGAGCGATGGTCGTGCGGCTTAGGCAAGATGCAGTAGATGGTATGGAATACAGTATTGTAACGCCCAGGCCTGAGATAACAGGCTGGAGCGTTTTGGTTTCGTTTTGGTGTAGGGTTTGTCAGTTCTAGGTGTCATAGTTCTATGTTGGGATAATGGTTCCCAATTAGAGGCAGCTGAGTCTCGTTACCTCTAATTGGGAACCATATATATGTTTGGGGTTTGCACTTTAGTTTTGTGGGTTATTGTTTATGTTATGGTTATCGTGTTAAGTCAGGTTCTTGTCTTTCGTGTTTAGTTAGGTTCTGCCATTCGTGTCTAGTTAGGTTTCGCCAGTCGTGTTTAGGTTTAGATCTCTGTGTCCAGTTTAGGATTTAGCGGTAGGGCTCTCGTTTTGTTCATCGTTTCTTGTTTTGTTCCGTCTCGTCCCGTTTGTTAATAAACATGTATTCTGGTTACGTCGCTGCGCCTTGGTCATTCCTGAGAGAAGATAATCATGACAGAATAACCCACCAAAAGAAGACCAAGCAGCGAGAGACCCGGGAGTTCAGGCCTTGGGAGGAGGAGCTGTTCAATGGGGGAGATTGGGACCAGCCCGGAGAGTATCGCCTTCCAAGAGAGGAACTGGAAGCAGCGGCGGCTGAGCGGCGCAGGTGTGAGGACCTAAATGGAGCATGGGATCCTGTAAGAGGCAAGTTTGTCAGACCTCGCCGGGCTAGGAAGCCCGAAGGGCAGCCCCAAAAAGCTTTTGGGGGGGGGCACACGAGGAGGTTGGCCGGTTCAGGAGGGACTCCTGAGCTAACTCCTCGTGCTTTGTGGAGAGAGCGTTGGGGAGAGCGTCGCACGGAGAGGTCACCCTGCTATGCAGTTTTGCGCACGGTTTCTCCTGTGCGAATTCAGAAGCCGGTGCGAAAGATTCCAGCTCCAATCATCAGTCGGGCTAGACTGAGTGTGCAGCTAGGAGGAGTGGTGTCAGCTCTGCGCGCCAGATCTCCAGTGCGCCTCCTGGGACCTGGATATCCTGCACCGGTTCTGCGTGCAGTGTCTCCGGTACGTGTTCACAGCCCAGTGCGAGAGATCCCAGCGCCACTCATCGGTCAGGCCAAAGTCTGTGTGCTACCTGGAAGAGTGGTGCCAGCTCTGCGCGCCAGGTCTCCAGTGCGCTTTTTGGGACCCAGATATCCTGCGGTCCTATGGGCAGAATCTCCTGTGCGAATCCACAGCCCAGTCCGAGAGATTCCAGCTCCACTCATCGGTCAGGTCAAGGTCAGTGTGCTACCTGGAAGAGTGGTGCCTGCTCTCCGCATCAGGTCCCCAGTTCGTGTTGTGGAGTCAACACGTCCAGTCCCTGTTCCACGCTCCAAGATCCCAGTTCGTGTTGTGGAGTCAACACGTCCAGTCCCTGTTCCATGCTCCAAGATCCCAGTCCGTGTTGTGGATTCAACATGTCCAGTCCCCGTTCCACGTCCCGAGATCCCAGTTCGTGTTGTGGAGTCAACACGTCCAGTCCCTGTTCCACGTTCCAAGATCCCAGTTCGTGTTGTGGAGTCAACACGTCCAGTCCCTGTTCCACATTCCAAGATCCCAGTACGTGTTGTGGATTATGTTATGGTTATCGTGTTAAGTCAGGTTCTTGTCTTTCGTGTTTAGTTAGGTTCTGCCATTCGTGTCTAGTTAGGTTTCGCCAGTCGTGTTTAGGTTTAGATCTCTGTGTCCAGTTTAGGATTTAGCGGTAGGGCTCTCGTTTTGTTCATCGTTTCTTGTTTTGTTCCGTCTCGTCCCGTTTGTTAATAAACATGTATTCTGGTTACGTCGCTGCGCCTTGGTCATTCCCGAGAGAAGATAATCATGACAGAATAACCCACCAAAAGAAGACCAAGCAGCGAGAGACCCGGGAGTTCAGGCCTTGGGAGGAGGAGCTGTTCAATGGGGGAGATTGGGACCAGCCCGGAGAGTATCGCCTTCCAAGAGAGGAACTGGAAGCAGCGGCGGCTGAGAGGCGCAGGTGTGAGGACCTGAATGGAGCATGGGATCCTGTAAGAGGCAAGTTTGTCAGACCTCGCCGGGCTAGGAAGCCCGAAGGGCAGCCCCAAAAAGCTTTTGGGGGGGGGCACACGAGGAGGTTGGCCGGTTCAGGAGGGACTCCTGAGCTAACTCCTCGTGCTTTGTGGAGAGAGCGTTGGGGAGAGCGTCGCACGGAGAGGTCACCCTGCTATGCAGTTTTGCGCACGGTTTCTCCTGTGCGAATTCAGAAGCCGGTGCGAAAGATTCCAGCTCCAATCATCAGTCGGGCTAGACTGAGTGTGCAGCTAGGAGGAGTGGTGTCAGCTCTGCGCGCCAGATCTCCAGTGCGCCTCCTGGGACCTGGATATCCTGCACCGGTTCTGCGTGCAGTGTCTCCGGTACGTGTTCACAGCCCAGTGCGAGAGATCCCAGCGCCACTCATCGGTCAGGCCAAAGTCTGTGTGTGTGCTACCTGGAAGAGTGGTGCCAGCTCTGCACGCCAGGTCTCCAGTGCGCTTTTTGGGACCCAGATATCCTGCGGTCCTATGGGCAGAATCTCCTGTGCGAATCCACAGCCCAGTCCGAGAGATTCCAGCTCCACTCATCGGTCAGGTCAAGGTCAGTGTGCTACCTGGAAGAGTGGTGCCTGCTCTCCGCATCAGGTCCCCAGTTCGTGTTGTGGAGTCAACACGTCCAGTCCCTGTTCCACGCTCCAAGATCCCAGTTCGTGTTGTGGAGTCAACACGTCCAGTCCCTGTTCCATGCTCCAAGATCCCAGTCCGTGTTGTGGATTCAACATGTCCAGTCCCCGTTCCACGTCCCGAGATCCCAGTTCGTGTTGTGGAGTCAACACGTCCAGTCCCTGTTCCACGTTCCAAGATCCCAGTTCGTGTTGTAGAGTCAACACGTCCAGTCCCTGTTCCACATTCCAAGATCCCAGTACGTGTTGTGGATTCAACACGCCCTGTACCTGTTCCATGTTCCACGATCCATGTCCGTGTTGTGGATTCAACACGTCCTGTCCCTGCTCCACGCATCAGGCCCCCTGTGCGCCTTCAGAGCCCGGCATGTCCTGTCCCTGCTCCACGCCTCAGGCCCCCTGTGCGCCTTCAGAGCCCAGCACGTCCTGTTCGGCTCCGGCGCACCAGGCTCCCGATGCGCTTAGAGAGTCCAGCACGTCCTGTTCGGCTCCGGCGCACCAGGCTCCCGTGCGCTTAGAGAGTCCAGCACGTCCTGTTCGGCTCCGCGCAACAGGCTCCCCGTGCGCTTAGAGAGTCCAGCACGTCCTGTTCCGGCTCCGCGCACCAGGCTCCCTGTGCGCTTAGAGAGTCCAGCACGTCCTGTTCGGCTCCGGCGCACCAGGCTCCCCGTGCGCTTAGAGAGTCCAGCACGTCCTGTTCCTGCTCCCCGCACCAGAGTGCGCGTCACGAGCCCAGTTCGGCCTGTTCCCGCTCCACGCACCAGAGTGCGCGTCACGAGCCCAGTGCGGCCGGTTCCCGCTCCCGCACCAGAGTGCGGCGTCACGAGCCCAGTTCGGCCTGTTCCGCTCTCCCGCGCAGAGTGCGGCGTCACGAGCCCAATGCGGCCTGTTCCGCTCCCGCGCAGAGTGAGCATCACGAGTCCGGTACTGCCAGTTCCTGCTCCACGCACCAGAGTTCCAATGAGCATCACGAGTCCGGTACTGCCAGTTCCTGCTCCACGCACCAGAGTTCCAGTGAGCATCACGAGTCCGGTACTGCCAGTTCCTGCTCCACGCACCAGAGTTCCAGTGAGCATCACGAGTCCGGTACTGCCAGTTCCTGCTCCACGCACCAGAGTTCCAGTGAGCATCACAAGTCCAGTACTGCCAGTTCCTGCTCCACGCACCAGAGTTCCAGTGAGCATCACGAGTCCAGTACGACCAGTTCCAGCTCCACGCACCAGAATTCCCGTGAGCATCGTGGGTCCGGTACAGCCAGGTCCTGCTCCCCGCACCAGAGCGCCAGTGAGGGTCCCCAGCCCGGGGCCGCCAGAGAGGGTCCTCAGTCCAGCAAATGGTCCAGGGCCTCCGGTGCGTGACTTCAGACCAGCACGGCCAGCACCGGAGCCGCCACCTGGGACAAAAGGAAAACCCACCCGAAGACCCCCCCATGGACTTTTGGGTGGCGCGGTCGGAGTCCGCGCCTTTGGGGGGGGGGGGTACTGTAACGCCCAGGCCTGAGATGACAGGCTGGAGCGTTTTGGTTTCGTTTTGGTGTAGGATTTGTCAGTTCTAGGTGTCATAGTTCTATGTTGGGATAATGGTTCCCAATTAGAGGCAGCTGAGTCTCGTTACCTCTAATTGGGAACCATATATATGTTTGGGGTTTGCACTTTAGTTTTGTGGGTTATTGTTTATGTTATGGTTATCGTGTTAAGTCAGGTTCTTGTCTTTCGTGTTTAGTTAGGTTCTGCCATTCGTGTCTAGTTAGGTTTCGCCAGTCGTGTTTAGGTTTAGATCTCTGTGTCCAGTTTAGGATTTAGCGGTAGGGCTCTCGTTTTGTTCATCGTTTCTTGTTTTGTTCCGTCTCGTCCCGTTTGTTAATAAACATGTATTCTGGTTACGTCGCTGCGCCTTGGTCATTCCCGAGAGAAGATAATCGTGACAAGTATATACATATGAGTAATGTAGGATATGTAGACGTTATTTAAAGTGACTAATGATACCTTTTATTAAAGTGGCCAGAGATTTGAGTCTGTATGTTGGCAGCAGCCTCTCTATGTTAGTGATGGCTGTTTAACAGTCTGATGGCCTTGAGATAGAAGCTGTCTCTCTGTCCCAACTTTGATGCACCTGTACTGAACTTGCCTTCTGGATGATAACAGGGTGAACAGGCAGTGGCTCGGGTGGTTGTTGTCCTTGATGATCTTTTTGGCCTTCCTGTGACATCGGGTGCTGTAGGTGTCCTGGAGGGCAGGTAGTTTGCCCCCGGTGATGCGTTGTGCAGACCGCACTACCCTCTGGAGAGCCTTGCGGTTGAGGGCGGTGCAGTTGCCGTACAAGGCGGTGATGCAGCCCGACAGGATGCTCTCGATTGTGCATCTGTAAAAGTTTGAGTGTTTTAGGTGACATGCCAAATTTCTTCAGCCTCCTGAGGTTGAAGAGGTGCTGTTCCGCCTTCTTCATCACGCTGTGTGTGTGGGTGGACCATTTCAGTTTCTCCACTACTGTCCTGTTGATGTGGATGGGGGGTGCTTCCTCTGCTGTTTCCTGACGTCCAAAATCATCTCCTTTGTTTTGTTGACGTTGAGGGTTAACACGTTTAAATATTTCAATCACGTTAGCCACGGAGAAGGGGAGCCCACAGGCTTTGGTCGCGGGCCAAGTCAGTGGCACTGTATTGTCCTCAAAGCGAGCAAAGAAGTTGTTTAATTTGTCTGGGAGCAAGACGTCGATGTAAGCGACGGGGCTGGTTTTCTTTTTGTAATCCATGATTGACTGTAGACCCTGCCACATACAGTTGAAGTCGGAAGTTTACATACACTTAGGTTGGAGTCATTAAAACTCATTTTTCAACCCCCAAATTTCTTGTTAACAAACTATAGTTTTGGCAAGTCGGTTAGAACATCTACTTCGTAATTTTTCCAACAATTGTTCACAGACAGATATTTTCACTTGTAATTCACTGTATTACAATTCCAGTGGGTCAGAAGATTACAAACACTAAGTTGACTGTGCCTTTAAACAGCTTGGAAAATTCCAGAAAATGATGTTATGACTTTAGAAGCTTCTGAAAGGCTTATTGACATAATTTGAGTCAATTGGAGGTGTACCTGTGGATGTATTTCAAGGCCTACCTTCAAACTCAGTGCCTCTTTGGGAAAATCAAAAGAAATCAGCCAAGACCTCAGAAAAAAGATTGTAGACCTCCACAAGTCTGGTTCATCCTTAGGAGCACTGCTCCAAAACCGCCATAAAAATGCACGGTTTGCAATTGCACATGGGGACAAAGATCGTACTTTTTGGAAAAATATCTTCTGGTCTGATGAAACAAAAATTAGAACTGTTTGTCCATAATGACCATCGTTATGTTTGGAGGAAAAAGGGGGAGGGAATAGCTGTACTGTTTGTATTCGGTCATGTTTCCAGTTTTCTTGCCATGATTAAAAGCGGTGGTTCGCGCTTTCAGTTTTGCGCGAATGCTGCCATCAATCAACGGTTTCTGGTTTGGAAAGATTTTAATAGTCACAGTGGGTACGACATCAACGATGCACTTAATAATAACTCGCTCACTGAGTCAGCGTATACAGCAATGTTATTGTCTGAGGCTATCCGGAACATATCCCAGTCTACGTAATCGGCGCAATCTTGAAGTGTTGAATCCGATTGGTCAGACCAGCATTGGATAGACCTGAGCACAGGCGTTTCCTGTTTTAGTTTCTGTCTATAGGCCGGGAGCAACAAACACTGCTCTAGCTCTGCCACCTTTCACAGCAGATGCGGAAGTGCGACATCGGAATGATGCGGTATATTGAGACGCATCCACTGCATAAAATCTTTAGTGTAAACTGACAGATTTTGATGGGAAAGTTTGTATTATGCTAATTCGATTTCCGCGGGAGCGTGGACATCGACTCTAGGGGTTTTAACTGTCATAGAGTAAAGAAGGATTTTATGTTACAGTACACATGCTATTCTTAACCACAGAGAATTATAGAAGACTCTAGTGCCCTAAAGCTCATTTTAGCATGGGCTTTAACCGTTTTGAAGTAGTCAGCTGGGTGTGACTCAGCTGGATGTGATTACATAATTCCATCCAGGTCATCAGGAGGGGTCAGCCAGTGATACTTGTGAGCAAACATTCCATAACTGTTCAAACAACATACTCCAGGTGGCAGCATGCACCCTTTCAGTATGTTTGCCAACTCATAGAAGTAGTGGAAGAATGGACTGCTTCAAAATGGAGATGGCCTCAATGGCGCTGCCCGTGCACACACAGATGCCATAATGGGACAGATACAAAGAAGAGTCCTCTATCATTCTCTATGTTACACACACACACACACACACACACACACACACACACACACACACACACACACAAACAAATACACAGTGAGGGACTTTATAAATGGTAAGTGAGTTGTTCGACATGACAAAGAGATGCCCCCGCCAGTCCTCACCTCTACCCACAGATTAAGTGATTTTGTATGAATGCTATCTCCACAGTTTGCTTCAGAGCCTTGGCTTTCTTTCACAAAAATGCCCTTGAAAGTGGAAGAAATCAAAAGAAAACCACTGAGGTGTAGGAAGTGTGTGTGAGCTTACCGATGCAACCATGTTCAACTTCCATTGTTACCTTGAACCACAAATTGAAGCAACAGTGAGAGTGTGGAATTATAGGAAAAGTATATCAGCTTTTAGTCAACGTGTTGCCAACACATTTCCTTTCCGCATATGTAGAATTTGGTGATTGATACTCATATTCAGAGCAGCCTTCATCGCTACATGTATTTAAGCTTGCACGTACACACAGACACACCTTTCTTAACCCCAGCACAAGGTCTGAATATGGGTTGTGAGGAGACGACTGTGAGGAAACAGGAATCGATGCAAATCACAGTCAATGCGTGAAAGTATATGTCTGTGTGAGTTCCTGTGTATGAGCGCTTCTCTTTGCATTCTGTTTGAAAAGAGGGTGAGTGTGTAAACGCAAAGCATACTGCTACTCCCCATATAAAACAGAGCTACGGCGTTGTCAGTCTACAAACCATCCCAACACTACAGATTCATTTCAATGTAGTAACAGAAACTACACTGAGTGTACAAAACATTAGGAACACCTGCTCTTTCCGTCACAGACTGACCAGGTGAAAGCTATGATCCCCTGTTGATGTCAGTGGAGATGAAGGGGAGGAGATGGGATAAAGAAGGTTTTTAAGCCTTAAGACAAATGAGACATGGATTGTGTGTGTGCCATTCAGAGGGTAAAAATATTTACGTTCCTTTCAATGGGGTATGTTAGTAGGTGCCAGGCAAACCGGTTTGAGTGTTGTCAAGAACTGCAACCCTGCTGGGTTTTTCACCCTCAACAGTTTTCCGTGTGTGTCAAGAATGGTCCACCACCTAAAGGACATCCAGCCAACTTGACACAACTTGTGGGAAGAATTGGAGTCCGCATGGGCCAGAATCCCTGTGGAATGCTTTCAAAATCTTGCAGAGTCCATGCCCAAACAAACTGAGGCTGTTCTGAGGGTAAAAGGGGGTGCAACTCAATATTAGTATGCTGTTCCTAATATTTTGTAAACTCAGTATATACAAGTACCTGTTTCACTTCTCTATCACCTAGCATGGGATTTAGGAATGGCAGCTGTCTGTTCCTTGCCTGTGGAAATTGGGAACAGCAGACTGAAGGAACAGAGGTGGGAAAAGTACTCAATTGTCATAAACTCAGCAAAAAAAGAAAAGTCCTCTCACTGTCAACTGCGTTTATTTTCAGCAAACTTGTATGTGTATGAACATAACAAGATTCAACAACTGAGACATAAACTGAACAAGTTCCACAGACATGTGACTAACAGAAATTGAATAATGTGTCCCTGAAGAAAGGGGGTCAAAATCAAAAGTAACAGTCAGTATCTGGTGTGGCCACCAACTGCATTAAAACCTGTTTGGCAGCGGCGGCAGTGTTCGGAGTTTTGGAGAGTCTGGCATTCCCAAAGTAAAATGCCTGGTACTCAGGCCCAGAAACTAGGATATGCACATAATTAGTAGTATTGGATAGAAAACACTCTGAAGTTTATACAACTGTTAAAATAATTTCTGTGAGTATAACAGAACTGATTTGGCAGGCAGAAAACTGAGTAAAATCCTTCCGGAAAAATGTGATTCTGTGAGGTGCCTCTTTTGCCATTGACTTTCTATAGGAAATACTGGATTCCAGCTCCCAGGTTGCAGTACCTATGGCTTCCACTAGATGTCAACAGTCTTTAGACAGGGTTTCATGCGTTTATCTAGAAAAATCGAGGAGTAAGACAAGAATTGGCAAGGGGAGTGAGGAAGTCACTTTTCTCTTTGAACGCACAGGACCGTGAGCGCGCTCCTCGGTTTTTCCTTTTCTATCGCCCAGGATATTATCTGTGTGAACTATTATCGTTAATATACATATTAGTGTACCTAAGGATCAATTAGAAACGTTGTTTGATTTGTTTGGACAAAGTTTATAGGTATATTTTGAATACTTTGTATGTCTTGTATAATGGACGAGTGGATGGTGGATTTTCTGAACAAAACGCGCCAACCAAACGGAGCTTTATAGATATAAAGAGGGACCTTTTCGAACAAAAGGAATATTTATTGTCTTGCTGGGACGCTTGGGTATGCCATCAGAAGAAGATCTTCAAAGGTAAGCGATTTATTTTATCGCTTTTTCTGAGTTTTGTGACACCCGTGCTGGTTATGTTATTATGCTAATGCAGAAAATATCCGGGGCGCTGTCCTCAGACAATCAAATGTTATGCTTTCGCCGTGAAGCCTTTTTGATATCTGACAACGCTGTGAGATTGCCAAGATTCTAAGCTTTTGAACAGTATGCAGCACTTGTATTTTTATGAATGTTTTATATTACCACTTTTGTCATTTGAATTTGCATTTTGGCGGAAGTTGTCGCAGGTAGGGCGCCTGTGACCCACTGCTCCTTAATTATCCCTAAGAGGTTTTAAGTACTGCAGTGCATCTCCTCCTCATGGACTGCACCAGATTTGCCAATTCATGCTGTGAGATGTTACCCTACTCTTCCACCAAGGCACCTGCAAGTTCGCGGACATTTCTGGGGGGAATGGCCCTAGCCCTCACCCAGGTCCCAGATGTGCTCAATGGGATTGAGATCCAGGCTCTTCGCTGGCCATGGCAGACCACTGACATTCCTGTCTTGCAGGAAATCATGCACAGAACGAGCAGTATGGCTGGTGGCATTGTCATGTCAGGATGAGCCTGCATGAAGGGCACCACATGAGGGAGGAGGATGCCTTCCCTGTAACGCCTGCATTGACAACAAGCTCAGTCCGATGATGCTGTGACACACCACCCCAGGCCATGATGGGCCCTCCACCTCCAAATCAATCCCGCTCCAGAGTACAGGCCTGGGTGTAACGCTCATTCCTTCGACGATAAACGCAAATCCGACCATCACCCCTGTGAGACAAAACCGTGACTCGTCAGTGAAGAGCACTTTTTGCCAGTCCTGTCTGGTCCAGCGACGATGGGTTTGTGTCCATAGGCGACGTTGTTGTCGGTGATGTCTGGTGAGGACCTGGTGAGGACCTGCCTTACAACAGGCCATACAAGCCCTCAGTCCTGCCTCTCTCAGCCTATTGCGGACAGTCTGAGCACTGATGGAGGGATTGTGCCTTCCTGGTGTAACTCGGGCAGTTCTTGTTGCCATCCTGTACCTGTCCTGCAAGTGTGATGTTCGGTTGTACCGATCCTGTGCACGTGGTCTGCCACTGCGAGGATGATCAGCTGTCCGTCCCGTCTCCCTGTAGCACTGTCTTAGGTGTCTCACAGTATG
The DNA here is from genome assembly GCA_030435695.1 of Brachymystax lenok tsinlingensis. Lineage (NCBI taxonomy): Eukaryota > Metazoa > Chordata > Actinopteri > Salmoniformes > Salmonidae > Brachymystax > Brachymystax lenok. The sequence goes on along the minus strand of CM059793.1, from coordinate 24,610,384 downwards.
GACATTGCAATTTATTGCCCTGGCCACATCTGCAGTCCTCATGCCTCCTTGTAGCATGCCTAAGGCATGTTCACGCAGATGAGCAGGGACCCTGGGCATCTTTTCTTTTTTTTTTCAGAGTCAGTAGAAAGGCCTCTTTAGTGTCCTAAGTTTTCATATCTGTGACCTTAACTGCCTACCGTCGGTAAGCTGTTAGTGTCTTAACGACCGTTCCATAGGTGCATGTTCATTAATTGTTTATGGTACATTGAACAAGCATGGGAAACAGTGTTCAAACCCTTTACAATAAAGATCTGTGAAGTTATTTGGATTTTTACGAATTATCTTTGAAAGACTGGGTCCTGAATAGGGACGTTTCCTTTTTTTCTGAGTTTACTTATGTAAAAGTAAAGATGCCTTAATAGAAAATGACTCAAGTAAAAGTCACAATAAAAAACCTCTTGAGCAAAAGTCTAAAAGTATCTGGTCTTAAATATACTTAAGTACAGTCGTGGAAAAAGTACTCAATTGTCATTATTGAGTAAAAGTAAATGCTTTAAATCAAATTCCTTATATTAAGCAAATCAGATGGCATGATTAAAATAAATATATACACTAACGGTCAAAAGTTTTAGAACACCTACTGATTTCAAGGGTTTTTCTTAATTTTAACTATTTTCTACATTGTAGAATAATAGTGAATACATCAAAACTATGAAATAACACATGGAATCATGTAGTAACCAAAAAAGTGTTAAACAAATCAAAATATATTTGAGATTAGTCAAATAGACACCCTTTGCCTTGATGACAGCTTTGCACACTCTTGGCATTCTCTGAACCAGCTTCATGGGGTAGCCATCTGGAATGTATTTCAATTTCGTATTTTTTATTTTATTTATTAAACTTTTTAACTAGGCAAGTCAGTTAAGAACAAATTATTATTTACAGTGACGGCCTACCAATCGGCTTCCTACAGGGGCTGGGATTAAAAAACATATATATATATAAATATAGGACACAACACTACATAAAGAGAGACCTAAGACAACAACATAGCAAGGCAGCAACACATGACAACACAGCATGGTAGCAACATGACGACTACTACATGGTAGCAGCACAAAACATGACCGAAACATTATTGGGCACAGACAGCAGCACAAAGGGCAAAAAGGGAGACAACAATACATCACGCAAAGCATCCACAACTGTCAGTAAGAGTGTCCATGATTGAGTCTTTAAATGAAGAGATTGAGATAAAACTGTCCAGTTTGAGTGATTTGTTGCAGCTCGTTCCAGTCACTAGCTGCAGCGAACTGAAAAGAGGAGCGACCCAGGGATGTGTGTGCTTTGGGGACCTTTAACAGAATGTGACTGGCAGAACGGGTGTTGTATGTGGAGGATGCTGCAGTAGGTAGATATCTCAGATAGGGGGGGAGTGAGGGCTAAGAGGGTTTTATAAATAAGCATCGACCAGTGGGTCTTGCGAAGGGGTATACAGAGATGACCAGTTTACAGAGGAGTATAATTATAAAAAAATTAAAAAAAAACTTTATTTAACCAGGTAGGCCAGTTGAGAACAAGTTCTCATTTACAACTGCGACCTGGCCAAGATAAAGCAAGGCAGTGCGATAAAAACACATGGGATAAACAAACGTGCAGTCAATAACACAATAGAAAAGGTATATGTACAGTGTGTGCAAATGTAGTAAGATTAGGGAGGTAAGGCAATAAATAGGCCATAGAGGCGAAACAATTACAATTTAGCATGAACACTGGAGTGATAGATGATGATGTGCAAGTAGAGATACTGGGGTGCAAAAGAGCAAAACAACTATATGGGGATGAGGTAGTTGGAAGGGCTATTTACAGATGGGCTGTGTATAGTGATCAGTAAGCTGCTCTGACAGCTGATGCTTAAAGTTAGAGAGGGAGATATAAGGCTTTAGTGATTTTTGCAATTTGTTCCAGTCATTGGCAGCAGAGACCTGGAAGGAAAGGCGGCCAAAGGAAGAAATATACCTGCTGGAGCGCGTGCTACGGGTGGGTGTTGCTATGGTGACCAGTGAGCTGAGATAAGGCGGGGTTTTACCTAGCAAAGACTTATAGATGACCTGGAGCCAGTGGGTTTGGCGATGAATATGTAGTGAGGGCCAACCAACGAGAGCATACAGGTCGCAGTGGTGGGTAGTATATGGGGCTTTGGTGACAAAACGGAAAGCACTGTGATAGACTACATCCAATTTGCTGAGTAGAGTGTTGGAGGCTATTTTGTAAATGACATCGCCAAAGTCAAGGAACAGTAGGATAGTCAGTTTTACGAGGGTATGTTTGGCAGCCTGAGTGAAGGATGCTTTTTTGCGAAATAGGAAGCCGATTCTAGATTTAATTTTGGATTGGAGATAATGTGAGTCTGGAAGGAGAGTTTACAGTCTAACCAGACACCTAGGTATTTGTAGTTGTCCACATATTCTTAGTCAGAACCGTCCAGAGTAGTGATGCTAGACGGGCGGGCGGGTGCGGGCAGCGATCGGTTGAAGAGCATGCATTTCATTTTACTAGCATTTAAAAGCAGTTGGAGGCCACGAAGGAGTGTTGTATGGGACTGAAGCTTGTCTGGAGGTTTCTTAACACAGTGTCCAAAGAAGGGCCAGATATATACAGAATGGTGTCGTCTGCATAGAGGGGGGATCAGAGAATCACCAGCAGCAAAAGCGACATCATTGATTTACACAGAGAAAAGAGTTACTTGTTAAAATACTTGTTAAAAGTTAATTTGTGGAATTTCTTTCCTTTTTAATGCGTTTTAGCCAATCAGTTGTGTTGTGACAAGGTAGGGGTGGTATACAGAAGATAGCCTTATTTGGTAAAAGACCACGTCCATATTATGGCAATTGCTTTAAGACATGAAGGCCAGTCAATACGGAACATTTCAAGAACTTTGAAAGTTTCTTCAAGTGCAGTCGCAAAACCCATCAAACACTATGATGAAACTGGCTCTTATGAGGACCGCCACACGAATGGAAGACCCAGAGTTACCGCTGAGGCAGAGGATACGTTCATTAGAGTTACCAGCCTCAGAAATTGCAGCCCAAATAAATTCTCCAGAGTTCAAGTAACAGACATATCTCAACATCAACTGTTCAGAGGAGACTGTGTAAATCATGCCTTCATGGTTTAATTGCTGCAAAGAAACCACTACTAAAGGACACCAATAATAAGAAGAGACTTGCTTGGGCCAAGAAACACGAGCAATGGACATTAGCCCGGTGGAAATTGGAACCACAAATAGATTTTTGGTTCCAACCGTTGCGTCTTTGTGAGACACGGTTTGGGTGACTGGATGATCTCCACATGTGTATTTCCCACCGTAAAGCATGGAGGAGGAGATATTATGGTGTGGGGGTGCTTGCTGGTGACACTGTCAAGGCACACTTAACCAGCATGGCTACCATAGCATTCTGCAGTGATACGGCATCCCATCTGGTTTGGGCTTAGTCCCACTATCATTCGTTTTTAAACAGGGCAATGACCCAACACACCTCCAGGCTGTGTAAGGGCTATTTTACCAAGAAGGAGAGTGATGGAGTGCTGCATTAGATGACCTGGCCTCCACAATCCCCCGACCAGTTTTTGGTTACTACATGATTTCATATGTTATTTCATAGTTTTGATGTCTTCACTATTATTCTAAAATGTGGAAAAAATGAAGAAAAATCCTTGAATTCGTTTTTTTTTATTTAAATGTTTTATTTCACCTTTATTTAACCAGGTAGTTCTCATTTACAACTGCGATCTGGCCAGGTGTTCTAAAACTTTTGACCTGTAGTGTATAGATATACCGACAGGCAGGGGCACACCAACACTCAGACATAATTTACAAACTCAGTATTTGTGTTAAGTGAGTCCTCCAGATCAGAAGGAGTAGGGGTGACAATGCATTTTATTGATAGGTTTCTGAATCGGACCATAATTCTGTCCTGCCCAAGCATTTGAAAAGTCGTTTTTAGTGTCAGGGAAAATGTATGGGAGTAAAAAGTTAATATTTTATTTAGAAACATAGTGGAGTAAAGGTTGTCTTAAATATAAATAGTAAAGTACAGATACCGCAAAAAATCTACTTAAGTGCGTCACACCAATGTGAAGGGGAGAGAGAGTCCTGTTAGTCACCCTCCCTCCCTTTCTCTTTTCTCCCTTTATCTTCCTGCCTCTCCCTCCGTCAGTCTCAATCTCTCGACAGGTTTTTAAAATAGAACAGAGGCAGTGACATCCGTCTATTTCCTTACACATGCAAAAAAACATCTTCCTTTCTCATTCTCTTACTGACACTCACTTGCGAGCCTACAAATTGGTATACCAGTAATTATGGGGAAACAATCAATATAAATCTAGCACATATATGACAAATCTTTAGCATTCTAATCAAACACATTCTAATGGCAGCATCTTGTACTTGCACCTCATGTAAGACATAATAGTAGCAGTTATTCCCTTATGTACTTGCGAAGGCAATTGGTATTAAAAGGGAGAGCTGGAGCCCTTTGCAGTGACAGTGATAGAGGAGATGTGATGGGAGGCGGGTGTTGTGTGTTGTGTGAGCTGGGGCAAGAGCCCTGCTTGACTGGCCACTCGCTTCATTAATAGATACTAGGCTCTGGACCAGACCTCATTACTTTTTAAAAGGCTGGATAAATAGTCATAATACCTCTGCTATATCAGCTCTTTTGTCCCTCCTTTGGAAAACCTTGGACACATTTGAATTGAGAAAAAAAGCAGAATAGATGCAGGAATGGAACAATTTTGAATCTGTTTTAAATTAATGCTTTGGCGATGCTATTAGCCAGGTAACCTTTGGGATGACAAGTGAGTTTCATCAGTGTGCTCTTTATAAATGTATAAAGACAAATCTGGAGCTGAACACAGACGTTGCCAATAAGGGAAAGAGAAACAGGAGGAAGATAGATAAACAGATCGAATGGGATCGGAGGGAAATAGAAAGAAACACAGCAAGATACAGAGAGATGGGGAGGGGGGAAAGACGCACTGGATAGAAATAAATAAATCATCAGAGGCAAAATGGAGAAATTGAAGGAGAGGAGCAAGAAGGGGAGGGCGAGAGCAATACTGAACCCGCAGTCAGGACTCACATGTCTTTATTAGATTTTTACAGCAATGTTTTGTGAGAACAAAAGGGTTGTGTAGCGGATGTGTGTGGGCCTTGATTCCTGAAGGTTACAGGGAGTCAGGGAGGCTGGGGCTCACACACTCCTGCTGCACACAAAGGAGAAACAAACACTACAGGGAACACGCAGCTCTGTTTACAGAGGGGGTCTTTTCATCGAGCCCAAGGCTCAACCTTCAGCAAACACAAGAGCCTGCCCAAAGCCAGAGAGTAGGAAAGAAATCTGCCTGTACACCCTTTTTCCTCCCTCCTCTAACTACTCTCTCTACTGCTTTTTCTATCTGTTTCTCTCTTTCTTCTTCTGGGTGATGAGAGAAGGTAATTTGGAAGCGTGGCCAAATGTCTCCTACTGTAGTTGTTGAGGATGGTTATGAGGAAGCTCTTGCCTGTCTGTAATGGTGTTAGCAGTGGAGAGTAGCGGTCATGGGGATGAATAGTTTCAGGGGTCATAGGGTATGCAATCCTACACTTCAGAGGGGATTGCTTTTTCCTCATAGTGAACCGGTCCATCAGATTTACAATCGACCTGCATCTTCCACAATGCTTGGATCCTCTATAAACATGTATGCATTAATATCAACTAGATCTATGATTGGCTAAAGTAATCAGGTGTGTCTGAAGAATCTATTTATAATAGTGGTCATGATCCAGGTGTGACTTTGACCAGCTCTGGTCTGTCTGTGTGTATAGCTAAACTGACAGTTTCACCTGTCCTCGTTATTTTCAGGTGTCGCTTGTTTTCCCCAGTGTATTTATCCCTGTGTTTCCTGTCTCTCTGTGCCAGTTTGTCTTGTATGTCCAAGCCTACCAGCATTTTTTCCCCCTGTTTTCCTGCTTTGCCTTTTCTTATTTTTCTAGTCCTCCTGGTTTTGACCTTTGCCTGTTCTAGACTCTGTACCCACCTGCCTGACCATTCTGCCTGCCCTGACCTCGAGCCTGCCTGCCACTCTGTACCTCCTGGTCTCTGATCTGGTTTTGACCTTTTGCCTGTCCACGACCATTTTCTTGCCTATTCCCTTTGGATTTATTAAACATCTTAAAGTCCAACCATCTGCCTCCTGTGTCTGCATTTGGGTCTCGCCTAGTGTCATGATACAAACAGCTCTGGTCTGTCTGTGTGTATAACCAAACAGCTCTGGTCTGACTGTTTGTGTGTATAACCAGTGATAACCAAGCAACAGAATCTCAAAGGGTCACCTGGGATGGTCTCACACATGTCCCAAGCTGTTGCCATGGAGATGGGCGCTATGTGGGGTCAGCAGAGTCTGCTTACTCTGGGTCTTTTGTCTTGTTCTCTGACCTCCAGATATCACCTCAACACACACCACACTGAGCAAACAATCACCTCTCCTCTGTGAGAAATGCCAGAGTAGAAAATCATATTACTCTATCATGCTTTTTGGTTTTCGTTAAATTAAACCACTATAATCGGTCTCTATACATATAGAGTTTTTCCGTTACACTGTCTATCCTTTTTTACTCTCAGCATTGGAATTCACGTGGAGTTCAATATGTGGAGTATCTCAATTGAATATACTGTTCATGATAGTGCCATTTCTTCCCCAGGCTGTCTGATACATCCACAGGATGAAGCTATAAGGCAACATGTATCCTCACAGCTGGGGAGCCCACATCAAACACCAGGCAAGAGGGTTGTGTTACACTAAGTAGGGATTGATCGGTGAGGGGCGTGGGGGTTTTGAGAGAGGAAGGGGGGACTGTGATCCTCACACAGCCCAGAACACCAACACACCATCCCTCTCTCCTCTCATCACTGATCCATCCCTCGCTCCTCGTCAGTGTGTGCTCTCTCCTCTCCTTCTCTAATATCCCGTCTCAGTGTGTGTCTACCGCTACCATGGACACATCACATCACAGCTGCACACACTCCCTCCTCCCGGCCCGGAGATCGAATCCCACACACGTATACAGCCGTCAGCCCCCACCAAGAACCTGCTCCTCAAACCACTCCACAGAGAACCTGCTCCTCAAACCACTCCACAGAGAACCTGCTCCTCAAACCACTCCACAGAGGACCTGCTCCTCAAACCACTCCACAGAGGACCTGCTCCTCAAACCACTCCACAGAGGACCTGCTCCTCAAACCACTCCACAGAGGACCTGAAAACAGGACCCGGAGGAAATAAAAGAGAACTATATGAGGAAAGTGTTCCAGCTTAATACCATGTAATAACTATGGGCTCCAGTTAAGGGGAGCCTCCTCCTCAGTCCTCCCTAGAGGCTAGGTCTGGTTAACCAGTTCTCAGAAACAGGAAGCAGAGCCACACAGCCACAGTCACACATACATCTGCACCAATCAATGGACTTGGAAAACAAAAACAAAGTAAGGAATGCTACATGGAGCCTTATGTGGGTCATAGAGCAAATTAGTTTACACCCAGCTGCACTCTGCTGCCCCAATTTAGGGCTCTATTCAATCCATATCGCAGAAGATTAGGGTTACAGCGTGATTCACATTTTAAAGGCAATGTTCCAGCGTTAGCGGAGACTGCATTGATGGTAAACACTGCATATGTCGGCTCAATCGGAAATGTCCTTTAAAATTTCTAAAGCGCAATCTGTAACGCTTCAGTAATACAGTTTGAAGATTGAAACATTTTTCTACTACTCTGCTTTGTGCTGAACATTAAGAAAGTTACACAGGACATTCTATATCCAGACTCTGACTGTCAAATTGATGGAGATCTTAAATCCCACAACCATGATTATGAGAATTTACAATAGATGACTCTAAGTGTTTTTAAAATGACAGTAGGAGACAGGCTTTTGGCTGAATGGGGCCCTACCAGGACTGGACTTGAGCTGAACCAGACTGATGCTGCTTCTGCCTCTCATTTTAATAAACCCCTGACTGCAGCTCTTCATTTCTGGGCTGGCCTCGCTGCCCTTGCTGAGGAGATTCCACACACCCAAGCCTGCCAAATCATATGCCAGTGTTTATGCAGATTCCACTATGTAAAACATTCTGCACCCAGAATTCAACCCTGCCTAAAACTGACGACCTGGTCTCTGATGATGGAATATTCCGGAGCTCTCTGTCTTGTGAGCGTCATTAAAGGCAGACCTATGAGGCGCTGTGCAAGGTTGAAGTGTGTGGAGGGTAAAATAGCGCGGATGAGCTTATTGTATAAGCACAGAGACATTAACTTTACAGTCTTACTTCAAAATCTAAACCTTGAACTGAGCTGAGGAGCTCTCTGACAAGCTTACGCCTGGAACATCTCAAGGTGAACCCTCCCTTTCTCCACCCACAGAGCCACAGAGCACCTGCATGGTGCAAACTGAACCCAGTAGGAAGATCTCACAGACATCTAGAGATGCACAGATGAGCTCAGTCACTGTGTGGCAAGCAGCCTAAACAATACAGCAATGTGACATTGAATTTAATATTACAAATTCACATTTAAACTGTTTGTCAGACATCAAGCAGTCTACGATCAGTCAGATTGTCTACAGAATGTTTCATACTTCAACAATTAGCTCTCTCTCTCTCTCTCTCTCTCTCTCTCTCTCTCTCTCTCTCTCTCTCTCTCTCTCTCTCTCTCTCTCTCTCTCTCTCTCTCTCTCTATCCTCTTCTCTCACTCACACAGACACAGCTGGTGCTAATTACCATGGGCCAGTGAAGCGTCAAGGGTGCAGCGTGTTTCAGAGCGCTGCTTGTTTCAGAGATACAGGTAGGGACAGAACAGACAAGCATGCGTAATGAGTTCACAATGAATGAAGCAAGATGAGCGGGGACAGCAACACAGAGAGCACCTCTCGGAGGAGGGGTTGGTGAAAAATACGCAGCAGATGAACTTCTCTCTGTCACAGAGGGAGAGAGAGGGAACGATGTCTGAGGAGAGGTGGAGAGCTGGACGGATGGAGGGAACCAGGATTAGGAGGGATGGCTCATGCCAGTGACGTTGGAGATGTTTGATAGAGACAGCAGGCAGCAGCTGTGTTTGTCTGTGGTGGTTTGACCTGCTGCTCTCTCTCAGCCATGTAGACAAGGTTTACTCAAAAGGAATGGAACATTTATTTTTACCATTGCATTTGGCAAAACCAGAGCTCATTTGTGCAATGAGAAGGCTGGGGCAGGAAGATGCATTAAACAGTATGTCATATGCAACACAAGCTTCAGAGAACGTCATCCCTCGCCATTTTTATTTATTTATTTTATTTCACCTTTATTTAACCAGGTAGGCAAGTTGAGAACAAGTTCTCATTTACAACTGCGACCTGGCCAATATAAAACAAAGCAGTTCGACACATACAACAACACAGAGTTACACATGGAGTAAAACAAACATACAGTCAATAATACAGTACAAAAAAACAAATCTATATACAAAGAGTGCAAATGAGGTAGGATAAGGAAGGTAAGGCAATAAATAGGCCATGGTGGCAAAGTAATTACAATATAGCATTTCAACACTGGAATGGTAGATGTGCAGTAGATGAATGTGCAATGTAGAAAAACTGGGGTGCAAAGGAACAAGATAAATAAATAAATACGGTAGGGGATGAGGTAGTTGGTTGGGCTAAAGTAAGTTCCTGCCGTAACTGCAGCAATAGAGATATGACATGGCTGGCCGTTTGAATGACACAGGAGGCCATAATTGTACCATTTCAAAACGCGCTATTATGTCGTAAGCCACTAGAGTTTGGCCTAGTAATATGCAAATGAGGTCAACATTGCCCACAGTCTTACAAGGCTGATCTCTCTGCATGCTGTCTGTCTGTCAGCCGCTCCATCACTGGTCCCTGACAGCAGGACACCAGAGTGTTCTGACAGCTGCCCCGCTCTCCCTGCATGCTAAACCAGCCTGAGACACACGCACGCACGTACATACGCAAAACACGCATCTACTGTCTGCTCCTCACTACTGCCTTCCTGCTGCTCTGCCCCACCGTCTCTGTGTGTGTGTGTGAGTGTGTGGACAGATGCATTGCACAGTGTGTGTGTGTGTACTCCTGAACCCCAGTCCACCCCTGTGGACTGACCATGATGAGCAGGTCTATGAGAGATCTCCTCTATATGCCCTACTAGCTGATTAGCCTTCAATAACACACAGAGAAGTGATGGAGAAAGAGAACGAGAGTGAAAAGGAGTGAGTGTGCAAGAAAGGAAGACAGAGACCGAGACAAACACACGAGCAACAGATATACAGCTCTCTCTCTCTCACTCTCTCACTCACACACACACACACACATACGCACCCATGCGCATACAAACCCATGCGTGTACGATCACATATTTGTGATCATTGTTGAGTAGCAACAGAACGTGAGGCAACAGACGCGTCTAAACAGCATCGTTGTCTGAAAAGCATCTAAACAATGTTTTGTACTGATGGGAAATAAAGGTCTTCCATTGTTCCTGAATTTCACCTTTTATTGTAAAAGACAAATGCGAACTTCATCATCCAAACACCACACGGAACACATCCACAGCCAAACTCATTCCATAAACCAGTCTAAATAACAGGTTGCACTGATAAAAAACTAAATATAAGTAACCGACCTAACAGCCAGAATTGTTTGCAAGGTACCACATCACTGGTGATTGTTTAGAAAAGAGATACGTGTCAGCTAAGCTAACAGTAGCTAAATTCTTTATGATGGCAGCCATGTTTAAGTTTGACAAGTAAAAACTCCCTAATCCCAGAATGCCATTCACTATAAAATAAACAAAGTCAAAGATGGCTGTGCTCATTGCTAAGATCAACTTAGTTTGGCCACTTTTCAGCATATTACACATATATGATGTGCTTGTTACAGTGTATACAAGAACCGAAGCACATTATTTGACAAGTCATTTACAGTTTTTGACAGATCACAAAGCAAATAAAATGTTATCACCTCACAGATTTTCACCTCAAATACAAGCCTACTGCCTAGCCTAGCCGTAGCGTGAAAGCAAACAGGATTGCCAGATTTGTGAGAAACCATTTTAGGGGGGTTTGTAGTCAGAAATAATTCAAAAGGCACTCTGAGCTGTCTTTTTTGCAGGTGCGTGGTAACAGTTGAATAAAATAAAAAAAAAGAAGAAACCCACACTCTGCTCTTGATAGTATCACTGCTCTTTAAGAAGATTTACGTATCGAGCTCTGACGAAGGCCGTGAGGCCGATACGTAAAACTTATTAACTTCTTAGGGAGCGGTAGCTGAGGTGTCGGTTTTGGAGAGTCTGGCGTGCCCAAAGTAAAAGGCCTGCCACTCAGGCCCAGAAACTAGGATATGCACATAATTAGTACTATTGCATAGGAAACACTGCAGTTTCTAAGAGTGTGAAAAATATTGTCTGTGAGTATAACAGAACTAATATAGCAGGCGAAAACCCGAGGAATTTCTGTCCTGGAAAAAGTGTTTTTGACACATTGCCTCATTTTGAACCCCTCCCTATTGAAAACAGCCATATATGGGAGTAAGATTGCAGTACCTATTGCTTCCACTGGATGTAAACAGTCTCTAGACAGTGTTTGGTGATGTTAGGTTGCTCTGGATGGTAATAGAAGAAGAATTTCGAACTAGTCACAGGATGTAAACAGAAGAGGATGCGCGTTCACGGGCTCGCGCGCGCTATGTTTTTTCCTTTCCTATCGTCCAGTTTATAATCCGGTTGAAATATTATAGTAAATATACATAAAAGTGTTCCTAAGGATTCATTATCAATGATGTTTAATTGTTCTTGGACAAGTGTATAGGTTGAACGTGTTCTCTTCACGGTTCAATGGGTGAGTGGACGCTGTATTTTATGAACATAATGCGCCAACCAAACGGAGATTTATGGATATAATAAATGACTTTTTCTAACAAAAGAACCATTGGATGTCTTCGTTGGACACTTGGGAAGCCCTCAGCAGAAGTTCTTCGAAAGGTAAGGGATTTTATATTAGCGATTTTATGCGTTTTATGAGACCCCCTTTGGTTATGGATTTATGCTAATGCATAAAAAATATGAGAGGGGCTATCCTCAAACAATCAAATGTTGTGCTTTCGCCGTAAAGCCTTTTTGAAATCTGACAACGCTGTGATATTGCCAAGAATCAGAGCTTTTGATGGCTATGCAACACTTGTATATTGATGAATGTTTAATAATTCAACTTTTGGATTTTTAATTTGGCGCCTTACATTTCACCCCACTGCTCCCTAAGTAGTTAAAGAGCAGTGATACTATCAAGAGCAGTGTGTGGGTTCCTTTTTTTTTTCTCATTTTAGTCAGTAATAATTGAAATTTACACAAATGTAACCACGTTTTGGAAGGAAATCAATAAATGGTCCACTCACATAACATCGAGCCCATAGATGACGCCAAAGCATAAACATAGAGAATCCTATCTAGCTCCATAGTTACGATAACCCATTATATCTATAACCTCGCCTCACTAATGCCACGGTCTCCGCACACAATATAGCTGATTACACGCACACACCATTCAATCTGATCATCCATACAAACTACCTCACTTTGTTGCTTACATGACTTGATCCATCCTGCTCTCACTCTCCTCCGCCTCGATCAGGCTAAAACCTATCCATCCATAATACATTTGCTGATAGTGAAATATCTCCCTCGCTTGTCAACGAGGCAGGCATCTGTAGGCTACATGTCCAGTGGGAATAATATGTTGACATTATGATCAAATGTAGGAACCACCGTAGCCTAGTTTTTCCAGGGGAGAATAAATGAAATATATTTTCTAAGGTTCTTTACAATGTTGAGAAGATGATTCAGCTTGTCCTTTACCAATAAGTGGTAGTGGCAGGTAGCCTAGTGGTTAGAGCTTTGGGCCAGTAACTGAAAGGTTGCTGGATTGAATCCCTGAGCTGACAAGGTAAAAATCTGTCGTTCTGCCCCTGAACAAGGCAGTTAACCCACTGTTCCCCAGTTGGCTGTCATTGTAAATAAGAATTTGATCTTAACTGACTTGCCTAGTTAAATAAAAAAACATTTGCGATCAAGCACATCAGTCCTTGAATTCAATTGAAATTGGATGTTTTGTTTATTAAAGCCCCTGAAAGTATTCTCTTATGTATCAACAGAATTGGTTACCAATCTGAACAAAGTATGAAAGTACACTGTTCTCGCTCTCAGAAACGTGGCCACAAAATTCCTGTTGATTTTTCCTGCAGGATTTCTATAGGATTTTTCCAACTCATCGGATTGACATGATCCACGTGAATGACCTATTTTAGGTTAAAAACGGATGAAAGGTGACAAGTTTGAATTCCGAAAGCAGCCCTTTTACAGGTGCCCTTTTTGTCTCATCATGTTAATGTGACACTTCAGAGGGGCTCCGAGCGTTGGAAAGGCCAGAGCAAAATGACGCCTGACCTCCAGCAGCAGAGAAGGCAGTGGGTGATTAAGATGAAGCAGATGGGGAACAGGAAGAGGATGTAACATTCTCACGTGTGCGCGTGTGGTGTGTGTGTGTGTGTGTGTGTGTGTGTGTGTGTGTGTGTGTGTGTGTGTGTGTGTGTGTGTGTGTGTGTGTGTGTGTGTGTGTGAGTGAGTGAGTGTGTGTGTGAGAGGGATGTTGCTCAGGCTCATTTGGATTGTTAAGTGCATGCTGTGCCCTCTCTCTTGGCCCCGTGCTCCCACTCTCCCTGTCTGTGAGCATGTACAGGAACTCCAGCCTGCAGGTGGTCTGTCTCTCAGGAGACTGGCCACCATTCTGCCTTCACTAAAGCTGTGATTTGTTTCGCCTTCCCTACCTGTCAATCAATTTACCCATTCAACTATTTACCTTTTACCTATCTATCATCCTTCCCCCTATTTGCGGTTTGCACACCTTCATGCACTCACACATGCACACACACATGCACACACACATACATGGATTAATCTGAACAATGGGGTGCTCAGTAAATTCAGAGGAATTTAGTCTGCTCAGTCTGAAATGGGGCTGGGTGCGTGTTCCTCATATTGGTCCTGGAGAACAGGTAAGCCTCAGCGCTTCCCTCCGAGCTTCCGCTGCCCTCCTCGTAATCACGGCTAAGCTTCCCCAGGGGCACAGCACACCCATCCTGCCGGCTCCCCAGCCTCACTGAGCCTCAGCTCTCCAGATCTCCTTTCATTAGGGCTTCAATCCCCATCACACTTCACATCACACTGCCGGTGCCAACTGTCTGACTGGGAAACAGCAGCTGGGGGGGGGAGAAGAGAGATGAGACAGAATGGAGAGAGATAATTGAGAGAGAGAGAGAGAAATGGCATTATGTACATTGGCGATATGTACATTGTTACGTCATGCCAATAAAGCTAATTTAATTGAATTGAGAGAGAGAATGGAGAGAGAGAGAAAATTGAGACAGAATGGAGAAAGAGAGAGAGTATTGAGAGAGAATAGAGAGAGAGAGAATTGAGACAGAATGGATAGAGAGAGAGAACTGAGACAGAATGGAGAGAGAGAGAGTGTGAGAGAGAGAGAGAATATTGAGACAGAATGGAGAGAGAGAACATTGAGACAGAATGGAGAGAGAGAGAGTATTGAGACAGAATGGAGAGAGAGAGAGAAAGAGAGAACATTGAGACAGAATGGAGAGAGAGAGAGTATTGAGACAAAATTGAGAGAGAGAGAGAGAGAGAGAGAGAGAGAGAGAGAGAGAGAGAGAGAGAGAGAGAGAGAGAGAGAGAGAATTGAGACAGAATTGAGAGAGAGAGAATGGAGACAGAATGGAGAGAGAGAAATGAGAGAGAGAGCGAATGGAGGCAGAATGGAGAGAGAGAGAATGGAGAGAATTGAGACGGAGAATGGAGAGAGTGAGAATGGAGAGAGGGAGAATGGAGAGAGGGAGAATGGGGAGAGAGAGGGAGAATGGGGAGAGGGAGAATGGAGAGAGAGAGAATGGGGAGAGAGAGGGAGAATGGAGAGAGAGAGAATGGAGAGACAGAGAGAATGGAGACAAGATGAAAGTGACAGACAGTAGCTCTCTCCTCTCTCAATCTTTATTGTGATAGACAGCTGCATACTGCGTTCTGGAGAATACACACATACTGTCCACACACACTGATATACACAAACTTTAGATAGAAACTTTGTGAAAATAATTAATGGTATAGGATCCACAAAGGTTCAGTTATTCACAATATTATTACCAACACAAACTCACACATTTCAATAACACATACACATCCACTCCATGGAAAAGGTGTGTACAATTATTCATCGTAGAGAATCCAGGGAGGATGAGAACTCCAGAAGATCATTAGCACACACAAACCAACACACTCCCAGTAAACAGGAACACACACTCTCTCTCTACAGTCATGATGCCTGTCTGTGAAGAAAGGCAGCTCTTTGTTTACTCTAGATAGACTTTTAATGAAATGACCACTGGGATACATTTTACCTGCAAAAAAGCACCTCAGTAATTTGCTGTCAGCTTGTCAAGAGATGAGCGGAAAATAGCAAACGATCTCAGCAGCAAGTCCTCATCCCTTGAAAAAGAAGAAGAAAGGGAGAGATGGAACAAGAGATGGAGCAAGAAATGCAGTACAGTAGATATGGAGGAGAAGAGGCTGTTAAGCTGTTATTGGGCTGCTCTGTTAGCAGTTTACACAGCACTTTATTTCCCCACAAACAAGGAGAGAATCCCTGCGCTTCCTGAGAGCCTCCATATATTACCCACAAAGCCCTGTGAGCCAGGAGGTGTGCTGCCGGGGGCGAGGGGAGGGGGCATGGGCGGGGGTACATTATGCAGATTCTATTATTCATGCATGCTTAGCGTGACACAACAGATCCAGTTCCACTCCCAAAGGTGTTTCCTCGACCGGAAAAGTGATGTATACTCTGTCATTGCTCCTGCCCTGTTCAGCCAGTGCACTGCTACTGTTCACTTCCTATGCAGGGAGATACCTGTAAGTAGAGAGACATAGGCTCACAGAAGATTTTGGAAATAAACCCAGTGAACGGTACTGTGTGGCTAAGACCAGTGAGCTGGTTAAAACATTTACACAGATGGAAGGTAGAGCTTTGAACATTGTTCAGAGGCTGAAGAGGGTTAACAGCTGAGTATGCCACCAGGTTTAGGTGAGACTTTTCCCACCATCACATCACATTGAGGACGATCAGGTCTGCCGCACAGGAAATCACATTGCTACACATGCTAAAAACCACCGTGGGTGGAATTAAAAATACCACATCTCATCGGAGCAGGGATGTCACCCAGTTAGGGAGGAAATTAGGTTTAAACACTTCCAACTTCTCCAGCATGCACTGCCACTGGCAGACACCCAGCACGGAGTCCCTAACACACCATGGATTGCTTATTACTACTCCATAAAGACTCTATATTAGTCCATATGTGCAATGGAAGAGATGTATATTCACATAATCATACAAAATGTATCTCTAACCCGCTCAGTGCACCACAGGCAAATGAAGGAAGAGGATTGGTGAAGAACAAGCAGGGCTGTAACTGCTTTGGGCTGTGTTTTGGGCTCTGGTCAGTTTGGGAACACACTGCGAGACCAGTGTGTGATCAGCTGTGTACAGAGTGTGTTCTAATTGTTTTGCAAAGCATGCTAATTGTGATTCATCTGCTCTTTTAAATGTCAGCACTCCCCGTAGTCTCTGTGTGATTCAGCGGCCCTCGAAACATCCAAAAAGCCTGAGTAATTGGAGGCGGCGCAGTGTGGAGACGAGAGGAGGATAGGAGGTGAGGAAAGGTGGACGGAGAGGGGTAGAAAGGGGTAGAATAGAAAGGGGTAGAAAGTGTTGTTTTCCACCCCTCTGTGTGCCTTCACCCAAGCACCATGCTGACCTCCCTGGTCCGGTCCCATTCCTGCCACCCTGCTCTCTCATCATCGCTGAAGGTCAGAAGAAGATCGGCGCCAGCGTGCCAGAGGCCAATAAGAGCATTTATAAATAGACTGATGGCCACAGATTGGAGCACGTGTAGGTCAAGCGCTAAATCACCAATAACATTTTTCTGCATGGGAGTGGAAGTTTTGAGTGTCTGTGTATCTTTGTGTGTAAATGGTAAAAGCATCTGTGTTTAACACAATTTATTAGATAAGACAGGCATCAGTTAATCAGAGAATGAAAGTTTTTCCAGCTAAGGAAGTCAATACATAGACACGAAGGACCCATCACATGATAGACACAGGGTCTGGTGATACAGTATCTGACAGCTACAGCTGTTGTCCACCCCCCAAATGCCACTGCACATATCTCCCAGCAAAAACAACAGCAGGTTTTATTAAAAGGAGGAGGAGCCCTTCTTGTCCCGTCACAACCCCAAGGCCTGCTGGGCCTGTCCCCATCTTCCGCATGCAGTGAGAGATGCCACCAGTGCAGTGATATCCTGGGCAGTGGAGGGCACCCGGGTATGAACCTGGTGGTACATCCAGAGCTCTGTCACGGTGTGGGGACACAACATGTGTGATCTATCAGCTGGCCTCACATCTGAGTGTAGTCAGGATGAATAGTGTTCTTCCTCAAAATTACCCTGATGAGAAGCAAACAAGCCTTACGTTGGAATGTGGGAAATGCCACATTCTCCCTGTCTGGAATACATTAGCAGATCACAGCATAGTCAATGTAAAATGACCAGAGGTACAGTAATGATGATACATAATGATGATACATAATGATAAAATCCTGGAGAAGCTGTGAAGGATGGGACATCAATAAGAACATTTTAGACACAGTCCGAGGCCACGCCAATAAATGAGGATAACAAAACGACCCATTTTCCCTCATCTCTTTTCCAAATTCAAAATCTTTTTCTTTCTCACAGACACAGAACAAAATATCTAGTACAGGCAGTTTGGTTTCTCTTTCATCTATGTAAACATTCAGACTGGCAGACCTGCCTGAGGAATGGGATTATGAATATCAGAGTCACACCAGGACAATCCTACACAGTAGCACCAGCCTAGACATAATCTAGCTAAGGAAGACAGGCACACACAGACAAGACTGAAGACCCATTCCAACCTATCAGGTCATTTGTCGGGAACCTTGCAGGATTCAACTCCATCCCTAAGACAAGTCAAGAACAAAGTTGACCAATACAGATAACAACAGAGCTTCTAAACTCAACCCTGGTGCCAGGCAGAATCCTGACCAAATGAGGCTCCAGTTCGCTCCACATCACAAACTCAACATGGCCCCTGTTATTATCATTCTATTACCATTCTCACAGTGTTGAGGTAAAGCCTCCTACCAAATGCCCCAAACTCCCGGCACATCGCCCCTGAATCTCTTCCCATCGCCAGCACAGTGTATCAGCTAGCCCAGTCTGCACTTTATTTATCTCCACCCAAAATAATCCCTAATTAACTGCCTCCTTTTCCTGCAGACTGAGACTCTATCCAAACAGCAGCTGCATCAGAAGGCAAAATGGAGACATTTTCACAGCAAGGCTAAAAAATAAACCATCAATAAAACCACAATAAAAACCGGCATCTACAAAACAGCTTCAACGCGTGAATTCCTGTGAACAAAACATGTCCGGTCCGTTTGTCATGGACTGATCAGCAGGACCGCTTTTTACAGCGGTGGCCATTTTGGACTGATATGTTGAGAAACTGGGTTAAAAGTTGTGTGAGAGTACAACCTATCCTGTTACTCTGACAGGATCCCACAGAGAGACAGAGGTAATGCTGCACAGCAGCTACAGTGCTGTTCTGACAAGTGAATGTTGTTCCTCCAGGGAAGAGGACACACATTGAATACCAGAAAACAATGAACTCCCAGATTATCCAGCCTGATATCCGAGTCCATTTCTACTCAGTCAATGTAGATAGTACATTTCAATGAACCACTGACTTAATTTAAACGGAATGGGCCTTATCCCTGAATAGCGAGAGACAAGGTGAGAGTGCGGTGATAACATCAGTAAGATAAGGACACAGTGTTGAGGACGAGGGAAGGCGTAGCCTGACGTTCAGTGAAACAACATTTATGAATCTTATTATAATCCCTCTCCTTCCAGATGACAGTGCTAAGGCAGCTAGTGTTAATTACATTAGCATGCACCATAAAAAATGGGCCTTGTGACACAGATGATAAAGGCGCTGCCTGCTTTTTTAATAAACACGATATGGCTAGCCACTACACCGCAACTGCAAGGATTCACCACTAACTCCCAGGAAATGTATGTACAAATAATTACTTTTTAATAGCCCATAATACGATTTCCTGCCAAATAAATATTCAAATGGGTTTCAACCAGTACAGTATATTATCAGCCTTTAGCTAGGTGGGAAAAAAATACAGATGATTGTTTTTGTGATAATAATTATGCCATTGTCATCTGCAGGGAAAAGGGAAGGTCATGCCTCTCTCTTGAGCTGCAGCCTTACAGCTTGGGAACATTCTGTTGTTTTATGGCATAGGACAACATACTCTAGCTCTCATTTTTTATCTCTGTATGTGGTCTGTGTGTATATAGTACACGCTATCTCTCATATGCCCACCACATATGTTACTCCAATGGATCCTTGGCTCTATTCAAAAGAGAATGGCAATAAACATCGAAATTGATTCTAACATTAGTACTAAATTACCCATTTGTGTTCGTGCAAATTTGTGTTGGTGTGCGTTTCTGTGTGCTAAGACACCCTTTTCTTCAATAAATTATATGGGACGTGCAGCACACACACTGTGTGTGTGTGTATCTCATCAATTCAGGGGCCCTGGATTCTTTCATGTGAACCCTAATTGAGCTGCATCTGTGAGGAGGAGGCAGGCTGTTAGAGAACGCTGCTGCATTCTTCCCACTGCCATTGAAAATGCTACCCTTGAGTCTCGTGACCAGTATGAAAACATGGAAGTCGTCCTTGGGAGAGATAATTGGCTTGCCGTTGTATTGAGACTCAGCAGCAGCAGGACTAGTGCTGTGAGGGGGAGGAGCTGAGCGATTGTACAGGGGGTAGCACTGAACTGAAAGGAAAAGCTGGGAATAGTTAGCCCATTTCAGAGACGCCTTTGTCTCTATTTTCAGAATTTCTTCAGTCCCACCCTAGAGACGTGGGTAACAGTTTCAGGTAATATGCAGAAGACTTGGCTGCTAACTGTATGTCTTTCTGTCATTCCCCTCTCTCCTTTAAAGAATTACAATTGGCATTGCACAGCCTGAACGCCATGTAAGAAAAACTAATCTAGGGATTAATTTCATTTAACACTGTGAGTCACTTTTAGCTTTATATATTAGCATAGAATGAGAGACATTTCTTAAAAACATGATATTTCTTTCTTCAGACACACTTGCTGCACTCAGACGCACACAGGAGGAGCAGGCGTGGGTTCAGGGAGTCAGAAGAAAGTGGCAGTGGGAGTTACGTCAGGAATTAATCGACAGCATTAGCAATCTAGGCATCCCTGAGCCAGTTCAAGTGCTTTACATGGCATATCTGTGTTAATGGACTGGCTAATGCATTCTGGAAGGATGAGCCTCCTCACATCAAACCTCAGGGAGCCCCCCGAACGCTGGCTAACCGAGTAGCAGCCACCTTCTGCATTAACCAATCAGACCTGAGAGCTCTGCAACCCCATTTCACAGCAGACATGATGGAGAGCAGCCCCCAGTCTCACAGTCAAGAGCCAGCCACAGACTTCGCCATGGGGAGGGAGTGTGAATGTGTGTATGTGTGTGTGTGCTCTTCTGCAAAACCATATGTTTGCCGATAATTGGTGGATTTGCCCATTTCGCATAATGTCTTGAATGTACTGTAAGACCATACTCTGCACTATGTAGTATGACTTCTAGAGTGCTGCACCAGTTTGGTGTATAGTCTCATGCAGGGGAGATGCAGCACAGTAGTCTTCCTCATGCTTGGCCGCTGAGACATGAGGCCGTGTGACAAGCTGATAATGGGGCTCATTGTGGGGTCTACCGCCTCCCTGTGAGCAGGGCCTTATCTGCAGAGTGGGGCTGCGTTTAGAGCAGAGGAGTAGTGCCTGTCAGATCATTTACAGGAACAGATTAATACTGTCTGTCGAGACGCTCACACCGCTGTGATACACCACGCAAGCATTACACACTAAAAACAAATGGTTATATATCATGCCAAATCAGGGTTCTTTGGCTTGTAGCCATAGCGGAACACTTTTGGTGCTATGAGGAACCTTTTTGAAAGGTTCTATAAAAAAACATGCTCATAAGGTTCTAAATGGAAACAGTATGGTGCATTAAATAACCCTTTACTAAGGTTCTATAAAGAACCATTGAAATAAGGTTCTATAAAAAACCATTGAAATAAGGTTCTATAAAGAACCATTTAAAGGATCTATATAGCACCAAAAAAGGGTTCCGCTATGGTTACAACCTTTTTGGGGCTATATAGAACCCTTTTTATATGGAACTTTATAGAACCTTTATGGAGAATGGTTCTATAAAGAACCTTTTTCAATCTCAAAGGTTCCTTGTAGAACCATACAGGTATTTTTTTTATTTTGGTTTAATAGCCATATTTGTACTTCCGGCGCCGACAGAGATGGCCACCTCGCTTCACGTTCTCAGGAAACTATGCAGTTTTATGTTTTTTTTATGTATTACTTCTTACATTGTTACCCCGGGAAATATTAAGTTTTATTACATACAACTGGGAGGAACTATTGGATATAAGAGCAACGTCAACTAACCAACATTACGACCAGGAATACGACTTTCCCAAAGCAGATTCTCTGTTTGGTACCCCAACTAAGACAATAGACTGGATCCCAGCCGACGACTCAAAACAACGGCGGCGCCGGAGAAAGGGGCAAACGCGGCGGTCTTCTGGTCAAGCTACGTAGACGGGCACATCGTGCACCTTTCCCGAGTATTTTACTTGCCAATGTCCAGTCTCTGGACAACAAAGTGGATGAAATGCGAGCAAGAGTTGCCTTCCAGAGAGACATCGGCGACTGCAACGTTCTTTGCTTCACGGAAACATGGCTCACTCAGGACACGTTATCTGAGTCGGTACAGCCACCTGGTTTCTCCACGCATCGCGCCGACAGAAACAAACATCTATCTGGTAAGAAGAAGGGCGGGGGGTGTGTGTCTTATGATTAACGAGACGTGGTGTGATCATAATAACAAACAGGAACTCAAGTCCTTTTGTTCACCTGACATAGAATTCCTTACAATCAAATGCCGACCGCATTATCTACCAAGAGAATTCTCCTCGATTATAATCACAGCTGTGTACATCCCCCCTCAAGCTGACACATCGACGGCACTAAAAGAAATCCATTGGACTCTATGTAAATTGGAAACCACATATCCTGAGGCTGCATTTATTGTGGCTGGGGATTTTAATAAGGCTAATTTGAAAAAAAATGTATCAGCATATCGAATGTGCCACCCGGGCTGGTAAAATCCTGGATCATTGTTATTCTAACTTCCGTGATGCATACAAGGCTATTCTCCGCCCTCCTTTTGGCAAGTCTGACCACAACTCCATTTTGTTGCTCCCAGTCTACAGACAGAAACTAAAACAGGAAACGCCCGTTCTCAGGTCTGTTCAACGCTGGTCCGACCAATCTGATTCCACGCTGCAAGATTGCTTCGAGCACGTGGACTGGGATAAGTTCCGGATAGCATCGGACAACAACATTGATGTATACGCTGATTTGGTGAACGAGTTTATTAGCAAGCTAATCGGTGATGTTGTACCCATAGCAACTATTAAAACCTTCCCCAACCAGAAACCATGGATTGATGGCAGCATTCGCGCAAAACTGAAAGCGCGAACCACTGCGTTTAACCAGGGTAAGGCGACCGGAAACATGACTGAATACAAACAGCGTAGCTATTCCCTCCGCAAGGCAATCAAACAAGCTAACCGTCAATATAGAGACAAAGTAGAGTCACAATTCAACGGCTCAGACACGAGAGGAATGTGGCAGGGTCTACAGTCAATCACGGACTACAAAAAGAAAACCAGCCTCGTCGCGGACCACGACGTCCTGCTCCCAGACAAGCTAAACAACTTCTTTGCTCGCTTTGAGGACAATACAGTGCCACCGACACGGCCCGCTACCAAAACCTGTGGGCTCTCCTTCACCGCAGCCAACGTGAGTAAAACATTTAAATGTGTTAACCCTCGCAAGGCTGCTGGCCCAGATGGCATCCCTGGTGTCCTCAGAGCATGCGCAGACCAGCTGGCTGGTGTGTTTACGGACATATTCAATAAGTCCCTATCCCAGTCTGCTGTTCCCACATGCTTCAAGAGGGCCACCATTGTTCCTGTTCCCAAGAAAGCTAAGGTAACTGAACTAAATGACTATCACCCCGTAGCACTCACTTCTGTCATCATGAAGTGCTTTGAGAGACAAGTCAAGGATCATATCACCTCCATCCTGCCAGACACCCTGGACCCACTCCAATTTGCTTACCGTCCCAATAGGTCCACAGGCAGCCTTAATCGCAATCACACTGCATACTGCCCTAACCCACAT
This sequence comes from Brachymystax lenok tsinlingensis, assembly GCA_030435695.1. Classification (NCBI taxonomy): domain Eukaryota; kingdom Metazoa; phylum Chordata; class Actinopteri; order Salmoniformes; family Salmonidae; genus Brachymystax; species Brachymystax lenok. The sequence continues at coordinate 24,586,815 of CM059793.1, read as the reverse complement.
GGACAAGAGGAATACCTATGTAAGAATGCTGTTCATCGACTACAGCTCAGCATTTAACACCATAGTTCCCTCCAAGCTCGTCATTAAGCTCGAGACCCTAGGTCTCGACCCAGCCCTGTGCAACTGGGTCCTGGACTTCCTGACGGGCCGGCCCCAGGTGGTGAGGGTAGGAAACAACATCTCCACCCCGCTGATCCTCAACACTGGGGCCCCACAAGGGTGCGTTCTCAGCCCTCTCCTGTACTCCCTGTTTACCCATGACTGCATGGCCAAGCACGCATCCAACTCGATCATCAAGTTTTCTGACGACACTACAGTGGTAGGCTTGATTACCAACAACGACGAGACGGCCTACAGGGAGGAGGTGAGGGCCCTCGGAGTGTGGTGTCAGGAAAATAACCTCTCACTCAACGTCAACAAAACAAAGGAGATGATCGTGGACTTCAGGAAACAGGAGAGGGAGTACCCCCCTATCCACATCGACAGTACAGTAGTGGAGAAGGTGGAAAGTTTTAAGTTCCTCAGCGTACACATCACGCACAAACTGAAATGGTCCACCCACACAGACAGTGTGGTGAAGAAGGCGCAACAACAGCAGGAGGCTGAAGAAATTAGGCTTGTCACCAAAACCACTCACAAACTTCTACAGATGCACAATCGAGAGCATCCTGTCGGGCTGTATCACCAGCTGGTACGGCAACTGCTCCGCCCACAACCGTAAGGCTCTCCAGAGGGTTGTGAGGACTGCACAACGCATCATCTACTGAATCTTGCCTATGCCGTTTGGCCATCGACTCAAATCCCTAGCCACTTTAATAATTATAACTGGATGAAATAAATGTATCACTAGCCACTTTAAACGATGCGATTTATATAATGTTTACATATCCTACATTACTCATCTCATAAGTATATACTGTACTCCATACCACCTACTGCATCTTGCCTACGCCGGTCAGCCATCGCTCATCCATATATTTATATGTACATACTCGTACTCATTCCTATACTCTTGTGTGTATAAGGTAGTTGTTTTGAATTTGTTAGATTACTTGTTAGATACTACTGTATGGTCGGAAGTAGAAGCACAAGCATTTCGCTACACTCGCATTAACATCTGCTAACCATGTGTATGTGACAAATAAAATTTGATTTGATATTATATTGTTAAAATTCCATAGGTTATATTATTTTGTTTAATAAAACAGTGTAATTAGGTGTGTTAGCTCTGGAACAGCTTCTGGTCCCTGAGGAGAGAATTGAGAACTATTAACTTAGTCAAACATTCTCAATTGACACAAGGGCAGTCTTTCATAAGACACCTTCCCTGGTCATAATTATATACATGTACCACATGTAATAGCATAACACAACAGATAAACTGCAACGACACTCTCACCCATGGTTGCACAAAAATAAGTGTGAGCAAACCACACCCCAAAATATTCTAATGAGCCATCCGCTCAATTTGTATTATTACTAAAAGAGGAAATAACCCTTTTTTGAACTGCAAAAAAGCATTGAAGGGCTCAAATGGGTTTTTAGGTCAGTAGGGTTCCACATAGAACTATCACCCTTCCCAAAGAACCCTTGAAGAACCCTCATTTTTGTGTGTGTATGGGGTGAGAGTCCATCTGCAATGGGGTTGGTTACCATCTCATCCAACTACTTCAATAATGACATGTAATGACACGGGGAACAAAGAGTGACTAGATGATCTGGAATTTGGCTCTGCAAAGCCTGATACTGAAGAGAGAAAGAGAAGTACAAAAATGTACACAAATAAGACATATACTGTGGAGCGATTTCAGTGCCAACAGAAATTGTTTTTGAATATTAGCATTTTGAATTTGTATTAGGATATTTCATTTAATTGTTATATTTTTGAATGTTTAATGCACACATTTAATAATTAAATTCATAAATTGATACTTGTATTTCATGATTTGAAAAGGAATTTAATTAATATATTCAGTTTCAGTATGGTAGATATCATAGAGGGCTGCTGAGTGGAGGACAGCTCATAATAATGGCTGGAATAGAGTGAATGGAATGGTATGCGTTTGATAAGTTCGATACCATTCCAGGTATTCCGTTCCAGCCATTACAATGAGCCCGTCCTCCCCAATTAATGTGCCACCAACCTCCTGTGGTAGATATCTGTGTATCAAGTTTACAAACCATAATTTCAAGGTAATCAAAGTTTCATATATTAATCTTCTCAGATGCATTCCGATTCAGTTTTCAAATTCAGATTCAAAACCAGATCAAGGCCACCCGGCACTGGCAGAGGGAGACCCTCAATCACATCCCCCTGGCCCCTCGCCTCGCTTTCTGATGTTCACTTTCATTCTGCTGAGAGTGCCACCCCCCACCCCCACCCTCCACATGGTCCCACTGGATCAGATTCTGATAGAGTCGTTTAAAAAGGCATGTAATTTATTGGCTAACCGCTCAGTGGTATCACTCGAGCTGCTAGAAGATTTCTTCAACAAATTGCCTTAAAAACGAAGACATTTTTAGAATAGTGCTTCAAATTCCAATCACACGGACTCCCAGCTGAGCGACACTAAAGCAGATGTGTTCTTTCTCTCTCTCTCCCACCACTGACACACTTCTGTTTCCCTCTCTTTTCTCTCTCTCTTATTCTCTCACTTCCTTTCTTTCTCCTTCCACTCTATCTCAACCCACTTTCTCACGTCTAACCTTCCCCTCCCCCTCTCTCCCTCTCTCCCCCTTCTCCCTCCCTCCCTCCCTCCCTCCCTCCCTCCCTCCCTCCCTCTCCCTCCCTCCCTCCCTCCCTCCCTCCCCAACTCTCTCTCCCCTCCCCTCCCCCCTCTCCCTCCCCCTCTCTCTCCTTCCCTCTCTAATGAATCACAGTGAAGATTCCCTTCAAACAATGATGATAGAGCCCCTCTGGCACAAACACATATTGCATGCATTCATCACTGCAGTAATGTAAGGTATGTCAGCCAGCACCCCACAAGCTCACTAAGACATATTGTCCACACAAAATATGTCCCCACATATTGTGGCTATGTTATAACACGGCCATAACTTAGGAAGATCCTGGTGCCATATAGAAAGCTGGACTTCCATCTCATGCAATGCAACAATATTACTGTATCCCGTGGTTCCTAGGTCCAGGACGCTGTGTGTCCCTTTCCCTTCAACCTCCATCAGTGCAGGCCCAGGCGCAGCCCCAGCATGTCCCATGACAGATAACGGTGGTGTGATTCTCCCTGGGACAGACAGATGAGGCTGAGTAGAGACAGCTCCAGTGGAAAGGGCAGGCTGCCCTGTGAATACTCATCCAGGGATTCAGAAACAAACTGCAGCTGACTGGTATTTAAGCGCTCACGTATTACACCGGCAGGGTGGACACACACCCACACCCACCCACCCACACACACACACACACACACACACACACACACACACACACACACACACACACACACACACACACACACACACACACACACACACACACACACACACACACACACACACACACACACGGATGCATGCACGCACACACACATATTTGAGCACACACACACATGTGCAAGCAACACACACAGCTGACAGATCAAAGCAAATGATTCCTGACCTTTATCTACAGTATCTCTACAGACTCCACCTCTACCTGTCTTCCACATCTGATTTCAACACATACAGGTGTTTTGAAAAACGTTAATTTAAATATTTTCTGTTGCCTGAACATCTGTTGATAAAGGTGAGAGAAAAACGCTATGTCAGCATGTTCCACACCGCTATAGAAGAGAGCAGCTTTAGCTGAGGAGAAAGAGAGATCAACCTTGTCTCAGAGCATTTTATATGATTCTGTACGTAAAACCGAGACGCTCAATTTATGATATGTGTGACATGTTACGTTTTGTATGGTAGAGTATGTATTAATTTGTGGATGACCATCACCCATTTAGTATGTTATGTTACGAATTACAATTCATACAATTAATTAAAAAAAATTAGAAGTAAGAACAGATATAGCCCTTGGTTCACTCCAGACCGGACTGCCCTTGACCCCCACAAAAACATCCTGTGGCGTACTGCACTAGCTTCAAATAGTCCCCGCGATATGCAACTTTTCAGGGAAGTCAGGAACCAATATACACAGTCAGTTAGGAAAGCAAAGGCTAGCTTTTTCAAACAGAAATTTGCATCCTGCAGCACTAATTCCCAAAGGTTTTGGGACACTGCAAAGTCCACAGAGAAAAGAGCACCTCCTCCCAGATGCCCACTGCACTGAGGCTAGGAAAGAGTCACCACCGATAAATTCACGATAATCGAGAATTTCAATAAGCATTTCTCTACGGCTGGCCATGCTTTCCACCTGGCTACCCCGACCCGGCCAGCAGCAGCTGCCCCCCCCCGCTTCTCCTTCACCCAAATCCAGACAGCTGATGTTCTGATAGAGCTGCAAAATCTAGATCACTACAAATCAACTGGGCTAGATAATCTGGACCCTCTCTTCCTAACATTATCCGCCGCCATTGTTGCAACCCCTATTACTAGTCTGTTCAAACTTTCTTTCATATCGTCTGAGATTCCTAAAGATTGGAAAGCGGCCGCGGTCATCCCCCTCTTCAAAGCGGGAGACACTCTAGACCCAAACTGTTACAGACCTATATCCATCCTGTCCTGCCTTTCTAAAGTCTTCGAAAGCCAAGTGAACAAACAGAACACCAACCATTTGAATACCACCGTACCTTCTCCGCTGTGCAATCCGGTTTCCAAGCTGGTCACGGGTGCACCTCAGCCACGCTTAATGTCCTAAACGATATCATAGCCGCCATCGATAAAAGACAGTACTGTGCAGCCGTCTTCATCGACCTGGCCAAGGCTTTAAACTCTGTCAATCACCGCATTCTTATCGGCAGACTCAACAGCGTTGGTTTCTCTAATGACTGCCTCGCCTGGTTCACTAACTACTTCTCAGAGTTCAGTGTGTCAAATCGGAGGGCCTGTTGTCCAGACCTCTGGCAGTCTCCATGGGGGTGCCACAGGGTTAAATTCTCAGGCTGACTCTTTTCTCTGTATATATCAATGATGTCGTTCTTGCTGCGGGTGATTCTTTGATCCACCTCTACGCAGACGACACCATTCTGTATACATCTGGCCCTTCTTTGGACACTGTGTTAACTTCTTAGGGAGCGGTTCCCGAGGTGAGGGTTTTGGAGAGTCTGGCGTGCCCAAAGTAAAATGCCTCCCACTCAGGCCCAGAAAATAGGATATGCACATAATAATTACTATTGGATAAGAAACACTCTGAAGTTTCTAACATAATGTCTGTGAGTGTAACAGAACAGAAATAGCAGGCGAAAACCCGAGAAAAATCTATCCGGAATTACTGTTTTTTGTCACATTGGCTCTGTTTGACAATCACCCTATTGAGTTCTACGGCAAGCAGCTCCAAGATTTCAGTACCTATGGCTTCCACTAGATGTCAACAGTCTATATATAAAGCCTCAGAGAGATTGGAGGAAGCAGGAAGAATAGGTACAGGAAATGGCCAAGGTAGCTCAGATGTCAACAAGTTTTCTTGTGCGCTAGTCTGGCTGCGCGCCCCACATTATTTTACTTATATAACGTTTAGGTGACCATCCGAGTGAAATATTATTGCTCATATTCATAAAAGGATAGCTAAGGATGCATTTTAACTGGTATTTGATTTGTTTAGGAAAAGTTTATAGGTATATTTGAACGCGTTCTCTTCACGGTTCTATGGGCGATTCGACGTTGGATTTTCTGAACATTACGCACCAACCAAATGGAGATTTATGGATATAATAAATGACTTTTTCTAACAAAAGAACCATGGATTGTCTTCGTTGGACACTTGGGAAGCCCTCAGCAGAAGTTCTTCAAAGGGTAAGGGATTTGTTTTCGCTGTGAAATGTGTTTTGTGTGAACCGCGATGGTTTATGAATTTATGCTAATAGACAAATATTGGAGGTGCTACCCTCAAACAATCAACGCTGTGATATTGCCAAGAAGCAGAGCTTTTGATGACTATGCAACACTTGTATATTGATGAATGTTTAATAATTCAACTTTTGGATTTTGAATTTGGCGCCTTGCATTTCACCGGGTAGTGTCGGGAGTGGGGTAGCGCCCCACCACTCCCTAAGTAGTTAACAAACCTCCAAATAAGTTTCAATGCCATACAACACTCCTTCCGTGGCATCCAACGGCTCTTAATTGCTCTTAAATACTGGTGTGCAAAAGAGCAGAAAAGTAAATAAAAACAATATGGGGATGAGGTAGGTAGATTGGATGGGCTATTTACAAATGGGCTATGTACAGCTGCAGTGATAGGTAAGCTGCTCAGATAGCTGATGTTCAAAGTTAGTGAGGGAAATAGACGTCTCCAGCTTCAGCGATTTTTGCAATTCGTTCCTGTCATTGGCAGCAGAGAACTGTAAGGAAAGGCGGCCAAAGGGGGTGTTGGCTTTGAGGATGACCAGTGAGATATACCTGCTGGAGCGCGTGCTACGGGTGGGTGTTGTTATGGTGACCAGTCAGCTGAGATAAGGCGGAGCTTTACCTAGCAAAGACTTATAGATGACCTGGAGCCAGTGGGTCTGGCGACGAATATGTAGCGAGGGCCAGCCGACTAGAGCATACAGGTCGCAGTGTTGGGTGGTATATGGGGCTTTGGTGACAAAACGGATGGCACTGTGATAGACTGCATCCAGTTTGCTGAGTAGAGTGTTGGAGGCTATTTTGTAAATGACATCGCTGAAGTCGAGGATCGGTTAGGATAGTCAGTTTTACAAGGGTATGTTTGGCGGCGTGAGTGAAGCAGGCTTTGTTGTGAAATAGGAAGACGATTCTAGACTTAATTTTGGATTGGAGATGTTTAATATGAGTCTGGAAGGAGAGTTTACAGTCTAGCCAGACACCTAGGTATTTGTAGTTGTCCACATATGCTAAGTCAGAACTGTCCAGAGTAGTGATGCTGGTCGGGTGGGCGGGTGCGGGCAGCGAACGGTTGAAGGAGTGTTGTATGGCATTCAGCTCGTTTGGAGGTTTGTTAACACAGTGTCCAAAGAAGGGGCAGATGTATACAGAATGGTGTCGTCTGCATAGAGGTGGATCAGGGAATCACCGGCAGCAAGAGCGACGTCGTTGATATATACAGAGAAAAGAGTCGACCCTAGAATTGAACCCTGTGGTAACCCCATAGAGACTGCCAGAGGTCCGGACAACAGGCCCTCTGATTTGACACACTGAACTCTGTCTGTGAAGTAGTTGGTGAACCAGGCGAGGCAGTCATTTGAGAAACCAAGGCTGTTGAGTCTGCCGATAAGAATACGGTGATTGATAGTGTCGAAAGCCTTGGCCAGGTTGATGAAGACGGCTGCACAGCACTGTCTTTTATCGATGGCGGCTATGATATTGTTTAGTAACTTGAGCGTGGCTGAGGTGCACCCGTGACCAGCTCGGAACCCGGATTGCACAGCGGAGAAGGTACGGTGGGATTCGAATTGGTCAGTGATCTGTTTATTAACTTGGCTTTCAAAGACTTTAGAAAGGCAGGGCAGAATGGATATAGGTCTATAACAGTTTGGGTCTAGAGTGTCACCCCCTTTGAAGAGGGGGATGACCGCGGCAGCTTTCCAATCTTTAGGGATCTCGGACGATACGAAGGAGAGGTTGAACAGACTGGCAATAGGGGTTGCAACAATGGCGGCGGATAATTTTAGAAAGAGAGGGTCCAGATTGTCTTGCCCAGCTGATTTGTACGGGTCCAGGTTTTGCAACTCTATCAGAAAATCTGCTGTCTGGATTTGGGTGAAGGAGATGCTGGGGAGGCTTGGGCAAGTAGCCATGGGGGGTGCGGAGCGGTTGGCTGGGGTTGGGGTAGCCAGGAGGAAAGCATGGCCAGCCGTAGAGAAATGCTTATCGGTGGTGACAGTGTTACCTAGCCTCAGTGCAGTGGGCAGCTGGGAGGAGGTGCTCTTATTCTCCATGGACTTTACAGTGTCCCAAAACTTTTTGGAGCTACAGGATGCAAATTTCTGTTTGAAAAAGCTAGCCAGGAAGGCAAGGACATCAGGGTTGGAGGAGTGTGCTAAAGCAGTGAGTAAAACAAACTTAGGGAGGAGGCTTCTGATGTTAACATGTATGAAACCAAGGCTTTTTCGGTTACAGAAGTCAACAAATGAGAGTGCCTGGGGACATGCAGGGCCTGGGTTAATCTCCACATCACCCGAGGAACAGAGGAGGAGTAGGATGAGGGTATGGCTAAAGGCTATCAAAACTGTTCTTCTAGTGAGTTCTGGGCAGATTTCTGGGTTGTGGTAGAATAGATTCAGGGCATAATGTACAGACAGGGGTATGGTGGCTTGCGGGTACAGTGGAGGTAATCCCAGGCATTGAGTGACCATAAGAGAGGTTGCATCTCTGGACGCACTAGTTATGCTGGGTGAGGTCACCGCATGTGTGGGAGTTGGGACAAAGGAGGTATCTGAGGCATGTTCAGTGGGACTAGGGGCTCCGCAGTAATTTAAAAGAATGATAACTATCCTAATCAACAGTATACAAGGCATATTGACATTTGAGAGAGACATAAAGCGAGGCATAAAGCAATCACAGGTGTTGATTGGGAGCGCTAGCTAAGACAACAATGGGTAAGACAACAACAGCTAATCAGATAAGACAACAACAACAACAGGTAAAATGGCGACGAATGGGCAGAGATGGTCAGTTAACTACACACAGGGCCTGAGTTCGAGGCTGGGGCCGACAGATAAATAAAAAATAAACAAAATGGAGTACCGTGATTAATGAACAGTCCAGCAGGCATCATAGGGTCATAGGGTCCAGGCATCATAGTGATCATAGGGTCCAGTGAACAGCAATAGATGAAACAGGGAAGCCACTGGGTAGTCTTTACTACGCTAGCAAGCGGGAGACACAGCGTTTAAAGTTAGCAGGCCGGGGCTAGTAGAAACGTCTGCTCCGACGTCCGGCAAAGGCCGGTTGAGGGCACAGCGGATGGAGTTACTTTGGCAGACTAGTCGTGGTGGAACGGCGGAAAAGGGTCCAGGCCATTTGGCGAAAGAGGTATTGTAGTTGTAGTAATTACATTTGCTAGCTGGGAGATGCGCCTGGCAAGTATTATCCAGGCTAAAAGCGGCTGGTGTCTGTGCAGAATGTAAAGGCCGCTAGCAGAGGCTGACAATGACTAAATAGCTAGTAGCTAATTAGCTGGTTAACTTCTGATGGCTAGCTTCTGATGGAGGTTCTGGCTGTAAGGTAAAAAAATAGCGTATCCGTATCACATTGTGTGAGGTGGGTTGCCGGAAGGCATATTTAATTTAAAAATGGAAAAAGATTGAAAATAAATTGGAATATGTACAAAACAAAACTAAAAAAACATAATGTACACAGGAGAACGACAAACCATGTCTGCACTGCTACGCCATCTTAGTTTTTGATGCATGCTCCTCAACCGATCGCTGCCGCACCAGTCCGCCCGACTAGCATCACTACTCTGGACGGTTCTGACTTAGAATATGTGGACAACTATAAATACCTAGGTGTCTGGCTAGACTGTAAACTCTCCTTCCAGACTCACACTAAGCATCTCCAATCCAAAATTAAATCTAGAATCGGCTTCCTATTTCGCAACAAAGCCTCCTTCACTCATGCTGCCAAACATACCCTTGTAAAACTGACTATCCTACCGATCCTTGACTTCGGAGATGTAATTTACAAAATAGCCTCCAACACTCTACTCAGCAAATTGGATGCAGTCTATCACAGTGCCATCCGTTTTGTCACCAAAGCCCCATATACTACACACCACAGCGACCTGTTTGCTCTCATTGGCTGGTCCTCGCTACATACAGTGAGGGATGCTGATTTTGTACGTTTGCCCACTGACAAAGAAATGATCAGTCTATAATTTTAATGGTAAGTTTATTTGAACAGTGAGAGACAGAATAACAACAAAAAAATCCAGAAAAAAAATGTTATAAAATGTTATAAATTGATTTGCATTTTAATGAGGGAAATAAGTATTTGACCCCTCTGCAAAACATGACTTAGTACTTGGTGGCACAACCCTTGTTGGCAATCACAGAGGTCAGACGTTTCTTGTAGTTGGCCACCAGGTTTGCACACATCTCAGGAGGGATTTTGTCCCACTCCTCTTTGAAGATCTTCTCCAAGTCATTTAGGTTTCGAGGCGGACATTTGGCAACTCGAACCTTCAGTTCCCTCCACAGATTTTCTATGGGATTAAGGTCTGGAGACTGGCTAGGCCTCTCCAGGACCTTAATGTGCTTCTTCTTGAGCCACTCCTTTGTTGCCTTGGCTGTGTGTTTTGGGTCATTGTCATGCTGGAATACCCATCCACGACCCATTTTCAATGCCCTGGTTGAGGGAAGGAGGTTCTCACCCAAGATTTGACGGTACATGGCCCCGTCCATCGTCCCTTTGATGCGGTGAAGTTGTCCTGTCCCTTTAGCAGAAAAACACCCCCAAAGCATAATGTTTCCACCTCCATGTTTGATGGTGGGGATGGTGTTCTTGGGGTCATAGGCAGCATTCTTCCTCCTCCAAACACGGTGAGTTGAGTTGATGCCAAAGAGCTCCATTTTGGTCTCATCTGACCACAACACTTTCACCCAGTTGTCCTCTGAATCATTCAGATGTTCATTGGCAAACTTCAGACGGGCATGTATATGTGCTTTCTTGAGCAGGGGGACCTTGCGGGCGCTGCAGGATTTCAGTCACTTCACAGCGTAGTGTGTTACCAATTGTTTTCTTGGTGACTATGGTACCAGCTGCCTTGAGATCATTGACAAGATCCTCCCGTGTAGTTCTGGGCTGATTTCTCACCGTTCTCATGATCATTGCAACTCCACGAGGTGAGATCTTGCATGGAGCCCCAGGCCGAGGGAGATTGACAGTTCTTTTGTGTTTCTTCCATTTGTGAATAATCGCACCAACTGTTGTCACCTTCTCACCAAGCTGCTTGGCGATGGTCTTGTAGCCCATTCCAGCCTTGTGTAGGTCTACAATCTTGTCCCTGACATCCTTGGAGAGCTCTTTGGTCTTGGCAATGGTGGAGAGTTTGGAATCTGATTGATTGATTGCTTCTGTGGACAGGTGTCTTTTATACAGGTAACAAACTGAGATTAGGAGCACTCCCTTTAAGAGTGTGCGCCTAATCTCAGCTCGTTACCTGTATAAAAGACACCTGAAACAGAAATCTTTGATTGAGAAGGGGTCAAATACTTATTTCCCTTATTAAAATGCAAATCAATTTATTACATTTTTCACATGCGTTTGTTCTGGATTTTTTTGTTGTTATTCTGTCTCTCACTGTTCAAATATACCTACCATTAAAATGATAGACTGATCATTTCTTTGTCATTGGGCAAACGTACAAAATCAGCAGGGGATCAAATACTTTTTCCCCTCACTGTATTTGTCGCCAAATCCACCGGTTCCAGGTCATCTATAAGCCTTTGCTAGTTAAAGCTCCGCCTTATCTCAGCTCACTGGTCACCATAGCAACACCCACCCGTAGCACCCGCACCAGCAGGTATATTTCACTGGTCATCCCCAAAGCCAACACCTGTCTTTGGCCGCCTTTCCTTCCAGTTCTCTGCTGCCAATGACTGGAACAAATTGCAAGACTTATATCTCCCTCACTAACTTTAAACATCAGCTGTCAGAGCAGCGTACCGATCGCTGCAGCTGTACACAGCCCATCTGTAAATAGCCCATCCAACCAACTACCTACCTCATCCCCATATTTGTTTTTGTTTTTCTGTTCTTTTGCACACCAGTATTTCTACTTGCACATCATCATCTGCACATCTATCACTTCAGTGCTAATTGCTAAATTGTAATTACTTCGTCACTATGGCCTAATGATTGCCTTACCACCTTACTTCATTTGCACACACTGTATACAAACTGTACGTTTGTTAATCCCATGTGTAACTCTGTGTTGTTGTATGTGTCGCACTGCTTTGCTTTATCTTGGCCAGGTCGCAGTTGTAAATTAGAACTTGTTCTCAACTGTTCTACCTGGTTAAATAAAGGTGAAAAATAAAAAATTATAATATTTGCTACGAATTTGAAGAAACCTACAATATGTATCGAATTTGCAAAATTTCTATGGTATGTTACGAATTCTAGTTAGGTGATTTGCCTAGTTAAATAAAGGTTCAATACATTTTTTTAAATAGGTGGCTAACATTAGCTAGCTGGCTAACGTTAGCTAGGATAGTGGTTAGGGTTAGGGGTTAGTCAAAGGTTAGAGTTAGGGGAAGGGTTAGCTAACATGCTACGTAGGTGCACAGTAGCTAAAAAGTAGTTTGTAGTTGAAAAGTTGCTTATTAGGTAAAATGCTAAAGTCCGTGATGAGATTTGAACTCACAACCATTGGGTTCACTTTTGCTTTAAGTAACCATCTGTCTTATGTAACCATACCAAACGTAACATACTGTATCATACTAATTTGAGTGTCCTGGATTTACATTTAGTATGTTACGTCTAGTCTATGAGAGATAGGAATACCAAATGACTAAGACTCAATTAGATGTTTCTCTTTGTCCACTCTGTGGTATGTCTCTGTGGCATTCCACCAGTGTTAGTCTATAACCTGAGTCTGTCTGTCTGTCTGTCTGTCTGTCGTTCTGCTCTGCTGGCAGCTGCTGCAAGCTCCAGGCTCCAGCTAACTGACCGGGAATAACAAGTGAGGCAGCAATGTGCTCGTCCTCAACTCAGATCAGCCACTCAATCAGCACAACACTACAGAGCTTACTTTAACAATACAACAACAGGCAGCAGACTACCACCCAGCCCTCCATGGGTTGTTGTGGCCCCTGCAGTCTGTTCGTTATGAAGTTACGCCTCCCTGACCTCCATCCTAAACCTCCATACACAGTACGTATCCACCCCACAGACTGGCTGGGGGATTGGTCAGCAGCCACCTGTGACATCATAGGCCTGAGACAGTCAATACTAATGAAGTCAGGGACTGGTGGTAAATTACATTATAGCTTTGAAGTTCATAAGCAATATATATATGTTTTTATTAAAACCCATATTGTATTGAGAAGATGAAAGCAGAAGGAGAAGGAACACAGATTGCGGGATGGAAAACAAATTAACAGCATCTTTGGTGATGTCTTTTGTGTGGGATATTTCAGTCATGTACCAGTTCTACCACAAAGCTGTTCAGCTGTGTTTTGGACTTAACATCAACAGAACATAACAGATTTAGGCAAGGAAACACTAAATGAACACAGTCAAACATGCACATGAACACACCCACTCACACATGCACAAACTGACACATACTGACAAACAAACATATGGAAACAAACAATTGTGGCAGTTTAATTGACTGTGTGATAGTAATAATGAATGTTTGACTCTGCAGACCTGGCTAATTAGAAGCTTCTCTATATTCCTCCATCGTCCTATTGGGATACGACCCACTGTTCTCAAACCACTATAGTATGGTGTGATACTCCTGAATGTAAATGGAATAGAGGCACAGTGAGAATATATCTGTACTGCTCCCACATTACATTCACTGTTGGGTAGAGGGAAAAGAGCAAACCTGTATAGAGGAATATGATGAAGGTCAACATCACCATAATAATGTCACATTGAGTGGATAATGACTGACAATGTTACTATTCTACCCAAACATCTTCCCTGTCCAGTATGTACTAATAAACAACATTTATAGTACAGAATAAACATTGTTCTTTAGAAATCTTCAAAGCCTGGCCTAGAGATGGTCTATGGAGGTGAATGGTCAGAGAGAGCATCATAGAACTCTCATATTCTAGTCTGCACTTAAGAACACTCCATACGGTGCAGGAAGGATCCCAAATCATCAGTGGCAGGAGCTGCAACATGACACAAGGAGTTGTAGCATCTGTCATCCCTCCACCGTACGGATCTGCCAGATCTGAAGTCAATTATAAAAACGTTTGCACCCCAGCCATCATAAATCGCCGTCCATTAGGAATAATAATTGCACAATCACATGGCTGGGAGACAGAGTGTGGCACTAAACCAAGATAGGAGGAAAGTGGATGCATGAACTACTATTCTCAATGATATTGATAGGCCCTCATAAAGCAGCTCATACTGAGAGGGGAAACTCCTGGCGGTGCGTCTCGTTACAGGACTAAAAAAGCCCACCCCGCTTCACTGTTAGTGCCTCTGACAGCTCACAAAAGAGCACACATTCCAATTGAACCAAATTGACAGGCTGGAGAAAATAATAGACAACAAGATATCACAGTTCAAAAACATATAGACTTTAAAGTTAGCGTCCTACAGAAAAAGACCAAGCTACGATTTTTTTCAAAATACAATTTTCTCTTTTGATGCAAAGTTGTACAGTACACAAACACACATGGACACCCCCCCCCCAGTTACAGACGGTTAAATACACACACACACACACACACACACACACACACACACACGCACACTCTCTCTCATATGCATCACAGATGTAGAGCAGACGGTTTTGTAAGAGGCAGAAGAAGAGACCTGTCAATCAAACAGGAATATTATATGATATCTGTCAAAGCAGCATACATATTTGAAAGATGACTGAAGAGGGTACAACTGGGAGAGGTGGATAAATAAAGCACAGCTTCTATCTAAAGGAGAAAGGCCAACTCAAAGCCTCCCTCTTAATAAGATGAAAGCAATAATATCCATGTCAAAAGTTAATAAAACATACAGATAATAGCAGTTTTTTATCTGGTCATTTGGGATCTGACTAATATCTAAAGAATGTTGTTATATTACAGCAGGGCGACAAACCCTGTTCCTGGAGAGCTACCGTCCTGTAGGTTTTCGCTCCAACCCTGATCTAGCGCACCTGATTTTAATAATTAGATTATTGATCAGCTGAATCAGGTTAGTTACAACTAGGGTTGGAGCAAAAGCCTACAGGAGGGTAGCTTTCCAGGAGCAGTGGTGTAAAGTACTTAATTTTTAAAAAATGTTTTATTTTACTAGGCAAGTCAGTTAACTTCTTAGGGAGCGGCTGCATAGGTGACGGTTTTGGAGAGGCTGGCGTGCCCAAAGTAAAATGCCTGCCACTCAGGCCCAGAAAATAGGATATGCACATAATTAGTACTATTGGATAGGAAACACTCTGAAGTTTCTAAGAGTGTTAAAATAATGTATGTGAGTATAACAGAACTGATATAGCATGCGAAAACCAGAGGAAAATCCATCCGGATTTGCAGTTTTTTTTGTACTTGACCTTCTCCAGGCTGCCTATTCATTTTTATTTTAACCAGGATTGAGAATGCAGTATCTATGGCTTCCAATAGATGTCAGCAGTCTCTATACAAAGACTGGGAGCAATATGAGTAAGCAAAACGGATAGAAACAGGAAATGGTCAAGGGAGCTCAGATGTCAACAAGATTTCTCGGGCGCGAGACTGGATGCGCGCCCCACTTTATTTTACTTATAAAACGTTTAGGTGACCATCCGAGTGAAATATTATCACTAATATTCATAAAAGGATAGCTAAGGATGCATTATAACTGGTCTTTGATTTGTTTAGGAAAAGTTTATAGGTATATTTGAACGCTTTCTTTTCGCGTTTCAATGGGCGATTCGAGGTTGGATTTTCTGAACATAACGCGCCAACCAAACTGAGATTTATGGATATAATAAATGACTTTTTCTAACAAAAGAACCATTGGATGTCTTCATTGGACACTTGAGAAGCCCTCAGCAGAAGTTCTTCGAAAGGTAAGGGATTTGTTTTCACTCTGAAATGGGTTTTGTGTGAACCGCGCTGGTTTATGAATTTATGCTAATGCAGAAATATTAGAGGTGCTATCCTCAAACAATCAAATGTTGTGCTTTCGCCATAAAGCCTTTTTGAAATCTGACAACGCTGTGATATTGCCAAGAAGCAGAGCTTTTGATGACTATGCAACACTTGTATATTGATGAATGTTTAATATTTCAACTTTTGGATTTTGAATTTGGCACCTTACACTGCTCCCTAAGTAGTTAAGAACAAATTCTCATTTTCACTTATGGCCTAGGAACAGTGGGTTAACTGCCTGTTCAGGGGCAGAACAACAGATTTGTACCTTGTCAGCTCGAGGAATTGAACTTGCAACCTTTTGGCTACTAGCTACCCTGCCGCCCCACTAGTACTAGTATTTTTAATTGAAAAGAAACTTTATTTAACCAGGTAGGCTAGTTGAGAACAAGTTCTCATTTGCAACTGCGACCTGGCCAAGATAAGGCAAAGCAGTTCGACACATACAACAACACAGAGTTACACATGGAATAAACAAACATACAGTCAATAATACAGTAGAAAAAAGTCAATATACAGTATGTGCAAATGAGGTAGGATAAGGGAGGTAAGGCAATAAATAGGCCATGGTGGCGAAGTAGTTACAATATAGTATTAAACACTGGAATGGTAGATGTGCAAAATGAATGTGCAAGTAGAGATACTGGGGTGCAAAGGAGCAAGATAAATAAATAAATACAGTATGGAGATGAGGTAGTTGGATGGGCTATTTACAGATGGGCTATGTACAGGTGCAGTGATCTGTGAACTGCTCTGACAGCTGGTGCTTAAAGCTAGAGAGGGAGATATGAGTCTCCAGCTTCAGTGATTTTTGCAGTTCGTTCCAGTCATTGGCAGCAGAGAATTGGAAGGAAAGGAGGCCAAAGGAAGAATTGGCTTTGGGGGTGACCAGTGAGATATACCTGCTGGAGCGCATGCTATGGGTGGCTGCTGCTATGGTGACCAGTGAGCTGAGATAAGGCGGGGCTTTACCTAGCAGAGACTTGTAGATGACCTGGAGCCAGTGGGATTGGCGACGAGTATGAAGCGAGGGCTAGCCAATGAGAGCATACAGGTCGCAGTGGTGGGTAGTATGTGGGGCTTTGGTGACAAAACGGATGGCACTGTGATAGACTGCATCCAGTTTGTTGAGTAGAGTGTTGGAGGCTATTTTGTAAATGACATCTCCGAAGTCGAGGATCGGCAGGATGGTCAGTTTTACCAGGGTATGTTTGGCAGCATGAGGGAAGGATGCTTTGTTTTGCGAAATAGGAAGCAGATTCTAGATTTCATTTTGGATTGGAAATGCTTAATGTGAGTCTGGAAGGAGAGTTTACAGTCTAATCAGACACCTAGGTATTTGTAGTTGTCCACATATTCTAAGTCAGAACCGTCCAGAGTAGTGATGCTGGACGGGCAGGCAGGTGAGGGCAGCGATCGGTTGAATAGCATGCATTTAGTTTTACTTGCATTTAAGAGCAGTTGGAAGCCATGGAAGGAGTGTTGTATAGCATTGAAGCTCATCTGGAGGTTAGTGAACACAGTGTCCAAAGAAGGGCCAGAGGTATACAGAATGGTGTCGTCTGCGTAGAGGTGGATCAGAGAATCACAAGCAGCAAGAGTGACATCATTGATGTATACAGAGAAGAGAGTCGGCCCGAGAATTGAACCCTGTGGCACCACCATAGAGACTGCCAGAGGTCCGGACAACAGGCCCTCCGATTTGACACACTGAACTCTATCTGAGAAGTAGTTGGTGAACCAGGCGAGGCAATCATTTGAGAAACCAAGGCTGTCTAGTCTGCCGATAAGAATGTGGTGATTGACAGAGTCGAAAGCCTTGGCCAGGTCAATGAATATGGCTGCACAGTAATGTCTCTTATCGATGCCGGTTATGATATCGTTTAGGACCTTGAGCGTGGCAGAGTTGCACCCATGACCAGCTCTGAAACCAGATTGCACAGCGGAGAAGGTACGGTGGGATTCGAAATGGTCGGTGATCTGTTTGTTAACTTGGCTTTCGAAGACCTTAGAAAAGCAGGGTAGTATGGATATAGGTCTGTAGCAGTTTGGGTCTAGAGTGTTTCCCCCTTTGAAGAGGGGGGATGACCGTGGCAGCTTTCCAATCTTTGGGAATCTCAGACGATACGAAAAAGAGGTTGAACAGGCTAGTAATAGGGGTTGCAACAATTTCAGCAGATAATTTTAGAAAGAGAGGGTCCAGATTGTCAAGCCCGGCTGATTTGTAGGGGTCCAGATTCTGCAGCTCTTTCAGAGCATCAGCTGTCTGGATTTGGGTTAAGGAGAAATGGGGGAGGCTTGGGCGAGTTGTTGTGGGGGGGTGGAGGGCTGTTAAATGGGGTGGGGGTAGCCAGGTGGAAATCATGGCCAGCCGTAGAAAAATGCTTATTGAAATTCTCGATTATCGTGGATTTATCGGTGGTGACAGTGTTTCCTAGCCTCAGTGCAGTGGGCACCTGAGAGGAGGTGCTCTTATTCTCCATGGACTATACAGCGTCCCAGAACCTTTTTGAGTTTGTGCTACAGGATGGATATTTCTGCTTGAAAAAGCTAGCCTTAGCTTTCCTAATTGGTTCCTAACTTCCCTGAAAAGTTGCATATCACGAGGGCTATTCGATGCTAGTGCAGAACGTCACAGGATGTTTTTGTGCTGGTCAAGGGCAGTCAGGTCTGGAGTGATCCAAGGGCTTTATCTGTTCTTAGTTCAACATTTTTTGAAAGGGCATGCTTTTTTAAGATGGTGAGGAAGGCACTTTTAAAGAATAACCAGGCATCCTCTACTGACAGGATGAGATCAATATCCTTCCAGGATACCCGGGCCAGGTCAATTAGAAAGGCCTGCTCGCTGAAGTGTTTTAGGGAGCGTTTTACAGCGATGAGGGGAGGTCGTTTGACCGCATTACGGATGCAGGCAATGAGGCAGTGATCGCTGAGATCTTGGTTGAAAACAGCAGAGGTGTATTTGGAGGGCAAGTTGGTTAGAATGATATCTATGAGGGTGCCCGTGTTTACGGATTTGGGGTTGTACCTGGTGGGTTCATTGATCATTTGTGTGAGATTGAGGGCATCAAGCTTAGATTGTAGGATGGCCGGGGGTGTTAAGCATGTCCCAGTTAGGTCACCTAGCAGCACGAGCTCTGAAGATGGAAGGCAATCAATTCACATATGGTGTCTAGGGAACAGCTGGGGGCAGAGGGTGGTCTATAGCAATTTATTTTTTTATTTTTTTATTTCACCTTTATTTAACCAGGTAGGCAAGTTTAGAACAAGTTCTCATTTACAACTGCGACCTGGCCAAGATAAAGCAAAGCAGTTCGACACACAACAACACAGAGTTACACATGGAATAAAACAAACATACAGTCAATAATACAGTAGGAAAAAAAGAAATCTATATACAAAGAGTGCAAATGAGGTAGGATAAGGAAGGTAAGACAATAAATAGGCCATGGTGGCAGAGTAATTACAATATAGCAATTTAACACTGGAATGGTAAAAGAAAACTGTGCAGTAGATGAATGTGCAATGTAGAAAAACTGGGGTGCAAAGGAACAAGATAAATAAATAAATACGGTAGGGGATGAGGTAGTTGGTTGGGCTATTTACAGAAGGGCTATAAACAGGTACAGTGGTCTGTACACTGCTCTGACAGCTGGTGCTTAAAGCTGTTGAGGGAGATAAGTGTCTCCAGTTTCAGAGATTTTTGAAGTTCGTTCCAGTCATTGGCAGCAGAGAACTGGAAGGAGAGTCGGCCAAAGGAGGAATTGGCTTTGGGGGTGACCAGTGAGATATACCTGCTGGAGCGTGTGCTACGGGTTGGTGCTGCTAAGGTGACCAGCGAGCTGAGATAAGGCGGGACTTTACCTAGCAGGGACTTGTAAATGACCAGGAGCCAGTGGATATGGCGGCGAGTGTAAAGTGAAGGCCAGCCTCACGAGTGTACAGGTCGCAGTGGTGGGTGGTATATGGGGCTTTGGTAACAAAACGGATGGCACTGTGATAGACTGCATCCAGTTTGTTGAGTAGAGTATTGGAGGCTATTTTGTAAATTACATCACCGAAGTCGAGGATCGGTAGGATGGTCAGTTTTACGAGGGTATGTTTGGCAGCATGAGTGAAGGAAGCTTTGTTGCGAAATAGGAAGCCAATTCTAGATTTAATTTTAGATTGGAGATGTTTGATGTGAGTCTGGAAGGAGAGTTTACAGTCTAACCAGACACCTAGGTATTTGTAGTTTTCCACGTAATCTAAGACAGAACCGTCCAGAGTAGTGATGCTGGACGGGGGGACAGGTGCGGGTAGCGATCGGTTGAAGAGCATGCATTTAGTTTTACTTGCGTTTAAGAGCAGTTGTAGGCCACGGAAGGAGAGTTGTATGGCATTGAAGCTCGTCTGGAGGGTAGTTAACACAGTGTCCAAAGAGGGGCCAGAAGTATACAGAATGGTGTCGTCTGCATAGAGGTGAATCAGAGACTCACCTGCAGCAAGAGCGACATCATTGATGTATACAGAGAAAGAAGTAGGCCCAAGAATTGAACCCTGTGGCACCCCATGGAGACTGCCAGAGGCCGGACAACAGGCCCTCTGATTTGACACACTGAACTCTGTCGGAGAAGTAATTGGTGAACCATGCGAGGCAGTCATTTGAGAAACCAAGGCTGTTGAGTCTGCCGATAAGGATGCGGTGATTGACAGAGTCGAAAGCTTTGGCCAGATTAATGAACAGCTGCACAATAATGTCTCTTGTCGATGGCGGTTATGATGTCATTTAGGACCTTGAGCGTGGCTGAGGTGCACCCATGACCAGCCCTGAAACCAGATTGCATAGCGGAGAAGGTACGGTGGGATTCGAAATGGTCGGTAATTTGTTTGTTAACTTGGCTTTCAAAGACCTTAGAAAGGCAGGGAAGGATGGATATAGGCCTATAACAGTTTGGGTCAAGAGTGTCTCCCCTTTGAAGAGGGGATGACCGCAGCTTCTTTCCAGTCTTTGGGGATTTCAGGCGTCACGAAAGAGAGGTTAAACAGGCTAGTAATAGGGGTTGCAACAATTTCGGCAGATAATTTTAAAAAGAAAGGGTCCAGATTGTCTAGCCCGGCTGATTTGTAAGGGTCCAGATTTCGCAGCTCTTTTAGAACATCAGCTGACTGGATTTGGGAGAAGGAGAAGTGGGGAGGCTTTGGCGAGTTGCTGAGGGTGCAGGGCTGTTGACCGGGGTAGGGGTAGCCAGGTGGAAAGCATGGCCAGCCATAGAAAAATGCTTATTGAAATTCTCAATTATTGTGGGTTTATCGGTGGTGACAGTATTTCCTATCTTCAGTGCAGTGGGCAGTTGGGAGGAGGTGCTCTTATTCTCCATGGACTTAACAGTGTCCCAGAACTTTTTGGAGTTTGTGTTACAGGAGGCAAATTTCTGCTTGAAAAAGCTAGCCTTGGCTTTCCTAACTGCCAGCGTATATTGGTTCCTGACTTCCTGAAAAGTTGCATATCACGGGGCTGTTCGATGCTAATGCAGAACGCATACAGGATGTTTTTGCGCTGGTCAAGGGCAGTCAGGTCTGGAGAGAACCAAGGGCTATATCTATTCCTGGTTCTAAATTTCTTGAATGGGGCATGCTTATTTAAGATGGTGAGGAAGGCACTTTTAAAGAATAACCAGGCATCCTCTACTGACGGGATGAGGTCAATATCCTTCCAGGATACCCTGGCCAGGTCAATTAGAAAGGCCTGCTCGCTGAAGTGTTTTAGGAACGTTTAACAGTAATGAGAGGAGATCGTTTGACTGCAAACCCATTACGGATGCAGGCAATGAGGCAGTGATCACTGAGATCTTGGTTGAAAACAGCAGGGGTGTATTTGGAGGGCAAGTTAGTTAGGATTACATCTATGAGGG
The DNA here is from genome assembly GCA_030435695.1 of Brachymystax lenok tsinlingensis. NCBI lineage: Eukaryota > Metazoa > Chordata > Actinopteri > Salmoniformes > Salmonidae > Brachymystax > Brachymystax lenok. The sequence goes on along the minus strand of CM059793.1, from coordinate 24,565,043 downwards.
TTCCGTGTTTACGGCTTTGGGATTGTACCTAGTAGGTTCAAATATGATTTGTGTGAGGTTGAGGGCATCAAGCTTAGATTGTAGGATGGCCGGGTGTTAAGCATGTCCCAATTTAGGTCACCTAGCAGCACGAACTCTGAAGATAGATGGGGGCAATCAGTTCACATATGGTGTCCAGAGCACAGCTGGGGGCAGAGGGTGGTCTATAGCAAGCGGCAACAATGAGAGACTTGTTTCTAGAAAGGCAGATTTTTAAAAGTAAAAGTTCAAATTGTTTGGGTACAGACCTGGAAAGCAAGACAGAACTCTGCAGGCTATCTCTGCAATAGATAGCAACGCCGCCCCTTTGGCCGTTCTATCTTGTCTGAAGATGTTATAGTTAGGGATGGAAATTTCAGTGTTATTGGTGGTCTTCCTAAGCCAGGATTCAGACACGGCTAGGACATCCGGGTTGGCAGAGTGTGCTAGGGCAGTGAATAAAACAAACTTAGGGAGGAGGCTTCTAATGTTGACATGCATGAAACCAAGGCTTTTACGGTTGCAGAAGTCAACAAATGAGAGGGCCTGTGGAATAGTAGTGGAGCTAGGCACTGCAGGGCCTGGATTAACCTCTATATCACCAGAGGAACAGAGGAGGAGTAAGATAAGGATACGGCTAAAGGCTATAATGACTGGTCGTCTAGGGCGTTCGGAACAGAGAGTAAAAATAACAGGTTTCAGGGGTGATAAAATAGATTAAAGGCATAATGTACAGACAATGGTATGGTAGGACGTGAATACAGTGGAGGTAAACCTAGACATTGAGTGGTGATGAAAGATATATTGTCTCTAGAAAGATTTAAACCAGGTGATGTCATCGCATGTGTGGGAGGTGGAACTAAAGGGTTGGATAAGGCATATTGAGCAGGGCTAGAGGCTCTACTGTGAAATAAGGCAATAAACACTAACCAGAACAGCAATGGACAAGGCATATTTACATTGAGGAGAGGCATGCTTAGCCTAGTGAACATAAGGGTCCAGTTAGTAGTGAGGCTGGTTGGGGACAAGGCGATTCAGACAGCTAGCCGGGGTAACAAGCTAGCAACGTCTAGCAGGCCGGCTAACAAAGACAGAGGAAGTCTGTTTATAGCCTCCTCACAGCGTTTCCGTCAGTAGACCAGTTGTGATGGGGTTTCGTGTGGTGAAGGGGACCAGGCCAGTTGGCACAACTAGGTATAGTGGCACAAGACGTTAGCAGGCCGCAGTTAGCTGATGGCGCGTCGGAGGGCGGTTGAAATATCTCCCTCGGGCAGATAACGTCGGCAGTCCACTTGAGAAGGCCCGGTAGGTCTCCACACTGGCAGTAGAAGCGGGTCCGGATAGGAGTTGTAGCCCAGCAGCGTGCTGAAACTCCTCAGTCAGCCGGGAGAAGGGCTAGCTTCAGGCTGGTGGTGTGTTGCTATGAGACCGACGTTAGCCGATGGCACTCAGGTAGCAGCTAGCTGCAAGATCCAGTTGAAAAATGTCCAACTTGCGGTAGGGATCCGGGGATATGGAGCAATGGTGAGACTTCTTTCTGGAAAGGTGGATTTTTAAGAGTAGAAGCTCGAATTGTTTGGGTACAGACCTGGATAGTAAGACAGAACTCTGCAGGCTATCTCTGCAGTAGATTGCAACACCGCCCCCTTTGGCAGTTCTATCTTGTCGGAACATTGTATAGTTATGGATGGAAATTTCAGGGTTTTTGGTGGTCTTCCTAAGGCAGTATTCAGACACGGCTAGGACATCCGGGTTGGCAGAGTGTGCTAAAGCAGTGAATAAAACAACTTAGGGAGGAGGCTTCTAATGTTAACATGCATGAAATCAAGGCTTTTACGGTTACAGAAGTCAACAAATGAGAGCACCTGGGGAGTAGGAGTGGAGCTAGGCACTGCAGGACCTGGATTAACCTCTATATCACCAGAGGAACAGAGGAGGAGTAGGATGAGGGTACGGCTAAAGTCTATCAGCACTGGACATCTAGTACGTTCGGAACAAAGAGTAAAAAGAGCGGGTTTCTGGGCGCGATAGAATAGATTCAAGGCATAATGTACAGACAAAGGTATGGTAGGATGTGAGTACATCGGAGATAAACCTAGGCATTGAGTAATGATGAGAGAGATATTGTCTCTAGATATTGTCTCTAGACTTTTCAACCAGATGATATCACCGCATATGTGGGAGGTGGAACTAAATGGATGGTTAAGGCATATTGAGCAGGGCTAGAGGCTCTACAGTGAAATAAGACAATAATCACTAACCAGGACAGTAATAGACAAGGTATATTGATATTAGGGAGAGGCATGCGTACCGGGTGATCATAGGGGTCCAGTGAGTGGTTGGGCTGGCTGGAGACACGGCAATTCAGACAGCTAGCAGGCCGGGGCTAGCAAACTAGCCGAAGGGCCTTAGAGGGACGTCGTGACGGAGGAAAGTCTGTTTTAGCCTGCGCGTGCGGTGACGTCGATAGACCAGTCGTGATGGATTAGTAGGGTTCCGAGTAGCAGAGGGGGTCCAAGTCCAATTAGCAGAATAGGTGTAGTGGCCCAAGAAATTGGCCGATTGTTATAGATTTAATGTTTTGATGACTAAATGTTTGTACTTAATACTAAGAACATTCCATTCTGAAAATGTATGCAATAGAGATAGGGTTACAAGACAAATGGCAGTCCAATTAATATGTGTGTGTGTCTAGATATTAACTTGGTGTGCAGAAGTATGACTTCATTTAGGGGGTGTCTGGGAGAACAAAGAACTATTTGATTCTACCAGACACATGCGAGAGGCCCGTCCTTGAGAAGAACTCCCAAGTTTGACTTATGTGCAAAGATTGTGATAAGGAATGAATGGGTACTGTGGGAAGACACTTTTCTTGGAAAGGGTGGGGGAAGTGGTGGGAATTTTGTATCTTTGTATTTCAACATTGTACCATATAAAATACTTTGTACACCTTTTGGAGCTCAGAGCTCTCCCGTGAATAAACAATCTACATTTGACAATTGTAGATTGTGCCTCTGTTTGTCTCATTTCAACCAGTATCTTACAAATACTGGGTAACAGACAGAGTTTGTTTAATTGAAGTTCAGTTTGTGAACATTGAGAACGAAATTTCTATAACACCGATGGATCTATTAAGCTAACAGTCCAATATGCTTCTAGGCAGGTAGCGGGCCGCGGCTAGCAGATGGACGTTGCAACGTAGGGGCCAGTTGAGTACCCCCTCGAGCAGATTACGTCGTAGTCCCGTCGTGAAGGATCGGCGGGGTTTACGTGCCCCCGTACCGGCAGTAGAATGGGTCCGGGTATTGTAGCCCAGAAGTGGCTGATGGGTCTCTTCAGGAGAGGTTGTTGGAGAGGCTTCCATAAAAGAACACATCTGTGCTCTGATAGACAGGTAACTCTTTATCCACAATATAGCAGGGGGTGTAAAGCCATAACACACTGTTTTTTCCAACAGCAGACTATGATCGAAAATGTCAAAACCCGCACAGAAGTCTAAAAAAACAGCCCCCACAATCTTTTTTTTTAGGGCCTTCCTCTGACACCACCTATTATAGAGGTCCTGGATAGCAAGGAGCTCAGCCCCAGTGATGTACTGGGCCGTACACACTACCCTCTTTTGCGCCTTGTGGTCAGATGCCAAGCAGTTGCCATACCAAGCAATGATGCAGCCAGTCAAGATTCTCTAAATGCCAAATATTTTCAGCCTCCTGAAGGGAAAGGGTGTTGTTGTACCCTCTTCACAACTGTGTTGGTGTGTTTGGACCATGATTGGTCCTTAGTGATGTGGACACCAAGGAACTTGAAGCACTCGACCCGCTCCACTACAGACCTGTTGATGTGAATGGGGGTGTGCTCAGCCCCTCCGTTTTCTGTAGTCCACGATCACCAAACCACCTCTCTTGCACTCTCATTAAATGGGTAGACAGATCCTTCTGCTTCTGTTTGCCCCAGAAAGTGTCGTCGTGCAGTAGGTCTGATTTCAAACCCAGTCAGTTATATTGGTGCCGGGATCTCTGAGTATGAGGTCAAAGAGGGGTGAAATGTAACCAAGGTGGTTATTCAGGGCTATTCAACTATATTCATATGGGGCCAAATTATTTTGTGACACTCCCTTTTAATGTGATCATCATAGATCATCATTCTCCAGAGTCTTAGCTTTCCGACATGGGGTCATAATAGCTCATAGCCAAAGCAAGTTCAAACACTAGAGCCAAATTCAAAAGGAAGAAAATAAATTAAACATGTCACATTGGCTTCAGAACCAGTCAGAAGTTTCTGTTTACCACAGAGACCATTTGATTCTTTCTGTTCTCCAAAGTACCAGGATGTGTTCTCTGTTTTTAAATCTGAATTTAGAGAACTGAATTTGAAAACTGAATCTGAATGCATCTGAGAAGCTGAGTAAATGAAACTTTGTTTAACTTGAAATTTAACTTGATACACATACAATGAACGCATTTGATTTGATTTGATTTGATTTGATTATATACCAGACTGAAACTGAATATATAAATGTTAAATTTGAATATTCAATTAAATTAAAGTCTTATTTTTTAAACTGAATCTAATATTCTTCAATTCAGTTTCAAATCATGAAATACAAGTAAAAATGTAAGAATTCAATGATTCAACTTGTGCATTAAACATAAAAAATTATTACATTCAAATTAAATATCCTAATACAAATGAAAAACTATACATTTCAAGTTCTGTTGGCACTGAAATCGCTCCACAGTATATGCCTTATTTGTGTACATTTTTGTACTTCTCTTTCTCTCTTCAGTATCAGGCTTTGCAGAGCCAAATTCCAGATCATCTAGTCACTCTTTGTTCCCCGTGTCATTACATGTCATTATTGAAGTAGTTGGATGAGATGGTAACCAACCCCATTGCATTCTGACTGTTACTGAAAACAGGACATACAGGACAATATTAAAAAAAAAACATTACAATGTAATCAGAGACCCCACAATGACCATGATGTTTTCTACTCTCAGGGCCGCTAACAAGAGTCCCTCATTTTATTTCCCATCATCCCCAAGGTCACACAGAACCATCTGAATCAAGCCGTCAAACCTGGCTGACTCCTCTTCTTTACCTTCTTCCTCTTTCGCCCCCATTAGGAACCTGTCTCCTACATCTGTTTTGTGGGCCAGCATGATGTTTTCCCTTTTATATTGTTTTCCTTGTATCCCTCACTTCATTTTTCTATTGCAGGTTTTGGATGACAAGGAAACGAGATCTCCAGCTTTGACCTTCTGGAGAGCGGCACATCTTTGTGTCTCTCATTCTCTCTCTCCTCCTCCTCTTGCACAACACTAAGTGATGGAGGTACGCATTTATTGAAAGTGATGCCTTATAGAGCTAGAAAAAGGTTAAAGACGCTGACTCCATGGCACGTTTTATTATTTATCCCTGGGTTCCCAGCAGTGCTGGGCCCATCTAATTGGAGAAATAAGGGATTCTTATACATCCAGCGGGCCACACACACATGAACACACATGCACACACACAAGCACACACACACACACATGAGCATGCATGTTGGCATTCACTCACATACTGTACATGTACACTACCGGTCCAAAGTTTTAGAACACCTATTCATTCAAGGGTTTTTCTTTATTTTTGCTATTTTCTACATTGTAGAATAATAGTGAAGACATCAAAACTATGAAATAACACATATGGAATCATATAGTAACCAAAAAAGTGTTAAACAAATATTTGAGATTAATATTTGAGATTCTTCAAATAGTCACCCTTTGCATTGATGACAGCTTTGCACACTCTTGGCATTCTCTCAATCAGCTTCACCTGGAATGCTTTTCCAACAGTCTTGAAGGAGTTCAAACATATGCTGAGCACTTGTTGGCTGCTTTTCTTTCACTCTACAGTCCGACTCATCCCAAACCATCTCAATTTGGTTGAGGTCGGGGGATTGTGGAGGCCGGTCATCTGATGCAGCACTCAACGATTGTTGGAGCATGACCTGTACATCAAGGCTGAGAAGTGTCTCTTCTTCCAGCAATCCGTCTCCTTCCTAGGGTACCGCATTTCCACCTCGGGGGTGGAGATGGAGAGTGACCGCATTGTAGCCGTGCTTAATTGGCCGACTCCCACCACGGTAAAGGAGGTGCAGCGGTTTCTTTGGTTTGCCAAATACTACCGGAGGTTTATCCGGGGTTTTGGTCAGGTAGCGGCTCCCATTACATCACTGCTGAAGGGGGGTCCGGTGAGTTTGCAGTGGTCGGCTGAGGCGGACAGGGCTTTTGGTCACCTGAGGGCTCTGTTTACCTCGGCTCCCGTGCTGGCCCATCCGGATCCCTCTTTGGCGTTCATAGTGGAGGTGGATGCGTCCAAGGCTGGGATAGGAGCCGTGCTCTCTCAGCACTCGGGTACGCCACCGAATCTCCGCCCCTGTGGCTTCTTCTCGAAGAAGCTCAGCCAGGCGGAGCGAAACTATGACGTGGGGGACCGGGAGCTGTTGGCTGCCGTAAAGGCTCTGAAGGCGTGGAGACATTGGTTTGAGGGGGCTCAACACCCTTTTCTCATCTGGACTGACCACCGCAATCTGGAGTACATCCGGGCAGTGAGGAGACTGAACCTTCGACAGGCACGGTGGGCCATGTTTTTCACCCGTTTTGTGTTCACCCTTTCCTACAGACCAGGCTCCCAGAACGTGAAGGAAGACGCATTGTCCCGGCTGTATGACACAGAGGAGCGGCCCATGGATCCCACTCCCATACTCCCAGCCTCCTGCCTGGTGGCGCCGGTAGTGTGGGAGCTGGACGCGGACACTGAGCAGGCGTTACGTGCAGAGCTCGCTCCCATCCAGTGTCCCGCTGGGCGTCTGTACGTCCCGTCTGCTGTCCGTGACCGGTTGATTTATTGGGCCCACACGTCACCCTCCTCTGCTCATCCTGGGATCGGTCAGATGCTGCGCTGTTTGAGCGGGAGGTACTGGTGGCCTACCTTGGCTAAGGACGGGAGGGTTTAGGGTTTCCCCAAAGGGAAATTACACCACTTACCTGTTCCACAACGGCCTTGGTCAAACCTGTCGGTGGATTTTCTTACCGATCTCCCCCCCTCACAGGGTAACACCGCTATTCTGGTTGTTGTGGATCAATTCACTAAATCCTGTCGTCTCCTGCCTCTGCCCGGTCTCCCTACGGCCCTACAGACTGCGGATGCCTTGTTTACGCACGTCTTCCGGCACTACGGGGTGCCTGAGGATATAGTGTCTGATCGAGGTCCCCAGTTCACGTCTAGGGTTTGGAAGGTGTTCTTGGAACGTCTGGGGGTCTCGATCAGCCTTACTTTGGGGTTTCACCCCGAGAGTAATGGGCAGCTGGAGAGAGTAAACCAGGATGTGGGTAGGTTTCTGCGGTCTTATTGCAGGGACCGGCCGGGGGAGTGGGCGGCGTTCGTGCCCTGGGCCGAGATGGCACAGAACTCGTTTCGCCACTCCTCCACTAACCTCTCTCCCTTCCAGTGTGTACTGGGGTACCAGCCGGTTCTGGCACCTTGGCATCAGAGTCAGACCGAGGCTCCTGCGGTGGACGACTGGTTCAGGCGCGCGGAGGAGACATGGGAAGCTATCCGTGTTCACCTTCAGCGGGTCGTGCTGCGTCAAAAAGAGAATGCAGACCGTCACCGCAGTGAGGCCCTGGTGTTTGCACCAGGGGCCTGGGTCTGGCTCTCGACCTGCCACTCCGCCTGCCCTGCCGGAAGCTGGGTCCGCGGTTTGTGTGGCCATTTAAAGTCCTGAGGAGAGTGAACAAGGTTTGTTATAGGTTACAGCTTCCCCCCGATTACCATATTAACCCCTCGTTCCATGTGTCTCTCCTCAGGCCGGTGGTGGCTGGCCCGCTCCAGGAGTCTGAGGCGCGGGAGGTTCCTCCGCCCCCTCCGGAGTACTCCGTTCGCTCCATACTGGATTCGAGGCGTCGGGCGAGGGGCCTTCAGCATCTCGTGGAGTGGGAGGGGTACGGTCCGGAGGAGAGGTGCTGGGTTCCAGTCGAGGATGTGTTGGAACCTTCAATGCTGCAGGAGTTCCACCGTCTTCGTCCGAATCGCTCTGCGCCTCGCCCTCCGGGTCGTCCCCGAGGCCGGTGTCGGCGCGCTGCTGGGGGGACTGTCACAACTTCCGCCGAAGTTGGTTCCTCTCCTTGTTCGGGCGGCGCTCGGCGCTCGGCGTCGCCGGTCTTCTAGCCATCATCGATCTATTTTTCATGTTCCATTTGTTTTGTCTTGTCTTCCCACACACCTGGTTTCAATTCCCCCATGTCCTTGTCCGGAATTGTTATTTGTAAATGCTAGTGCATGTTCATTTGGTGTGTTACGGGGTTTTTACCCAAATTGTTTGTTTGTTCTGTGTCCGGTGGGTTTTCATTAATAAACCGCACCATTGCGTAACACAGTTTTGCTCTCCTGCGCCTGACTTCTCATCCGCCAGTACGCACGCGTTACACAACAATGCACCATAATTTACAGTATGCTGCAGTAAATATATAGCAAAACAGCAATACAGTACTGTATTGTTGAATTGTATTGAAAATAAAATCAGCAATATTTATAATGAATATTTAATTATATATTACAGCATACCAACTGATATTTGGGGTTTTATATCACTTGCACTTTAGGGCTTAACAAAGGAATCTACAGATCAAAAGGACAGGGCTAGCCAATCAAGCATGAACGTTTTGAGACTTGCTGCCATGATGAACTGTCCCCTATATAAATGTCATTGTTAGGGAACTACTACCACATATCACTCAAATTGGTCCAACACTCTTCACTAATGAGTGCAACAAATATAGCCTCTTGCAAGACATGTCTCAAAACATGTTCATGAGTGTGCAAAAGTGTTTGGTTCTGAATTAGACTAAATCCCCTCCCACAACATTTTCCCACAATGCACCATAATTAATAATGTAAAACACATTTATGGTATTTTGCTGTGCATTCTACAGTGTTTTACTGGTGAAATTACAGAAAGGTCTCACAGTGGGCTGTAAAACAAATGTACGGTATTTTACTGTGCATTCTACGATAATATACTATATTTAGTTATACAGTGTCATACTGTTGATTAATACAGCAAGTCAGTGATAAAATTACAAAATTTGCTAACAGTGCACTCAAACGAGGAGCCTTGAAAGATATCGGCATGAGGCATGGAGACGCTCACTAATAACAACTATTGTAATCACAAAAGCTAAAACGTTTCACTTCAAATAAATGAAATTCGTTGCAACTTGATATAATAAACTGACATAAAGGTGACTGGCCTGTCTGAAAGAACAACCAATTTGTCATTGTTATGGCATCATGCCTTGAACTACTGACATTACCTTTGATCAAGTACATGACAGTACCTTTTGTTGTTACCTTCTAACAAATAAAAAGGATTATCGCCTCAACGCTGTCAGTCACTAAGTTATATAATATGGTTGGTGTTGGGTGGTTCAATAGATTGGATTGAGTTTTTGTATGATCTATGGATTAGGGACAGAACAGACAAGGTCCCTCTGTTCTACAGTAGATGAAGGCAACCTTTCCTCAAATAATCTGCACCTCTGAGCCACTACACTATAACACACACAAGAGGTTGTTTCACGGAATCTTGTGGAATTGAGGGTATCAGATGATGCAGCTTTTATTTGTTTTATTGTACAGTATCCATACAGTATGTGTCTTGCCCCAGGCTAAGGGGCAGTATATCGTCTGTTATCTGTGGCGCCTGTTATCTGGCACATGATACACATCCCTCTCCTATAGATACAGAACTAGAGACAGCACGCAAAGGACCCTCTCTCAACTGATGAGCCCTGCTATCTCCTGCTGTCATCACTGGCTCAGCAGGAGATTGGGGAAAGCCACATAGGCAGCTCAGATCACCCTGGCATTCTGGATCCTGTTTCCATACTTAAATAAAAGTCATGCAGTGGTATTGTACAGTAGATGCATGGGTTGCCTCCTGCTCAACTGGCAGTGGTTTGTACCATGGAGATGCAGAGAGATATAAGGTATAGGTACATACAGTACATGTAGAGGGAGACAACAAGAGACCACTGAAGTTAGAGAGTGAGGCTGGAAAAAAAGTAAACAACAAGGTTAAAGGGACAAAACAAATTTTGGCCCTAAATGGAGCTATACTCAAATTGTTATTTGATTGATTCTGTATAAGTATGTATGATTTACAGTTCCAATGATTCTCTGTTATACTGGTTGTGGCCTTTACTATGTGCTGTTTGTGTGTTGTTTTTAGCTGTTGCATTGTGCCATGCATTGCAGTGTATGGTGGGCTTACAGCAGATACTGTGTGCTGGATGCACCTTTTGCTGCAATGCAGGTGGAGAGGGAAGGAGAGGAGGGGCACACACACTACTGGTGTTATCCCACAGTGGTGCGGCGTGCTGTGTGCTGAATGGCTCAGGGACCACTCCTCCTCACAGAGAGCCAGACCCAGATAGTGTCTTTATTCTGACATGACTACCTGCTGGGAAGAGTATTCCTCACATGGATCTGATGTACAGATAAATGCTGTATAAGCCAACACTCTGAATGTATACAATTATAGGATGATATATAGCCAGAAAATAACATGCTCTCTAGCTGTGGGAATGAATGTTTTACAAGGGTGTCCAATTATACGCCATGCTACTTTGTAAACTGACACACTGTGTTCAGCAGGGTCCCTCTGTCTCTGAGCTCATTCCTGGCAATGAAGTCCAGCCATGACCCTGGGCACAGAGATGAGGCAGGACAATATCAAGAGCTGATTGAGTTGGCCCCGTCCAGACGCTTGATGAAATCAATCAATAACCAGATGACACAAGGAATAGAAACATTCAAATGGTAATCTGACAACAATGTCACAACGTGATCCATAGGTATTTTCATTACCCTCTTTTTAAACACTGTAGTTTATCATCAAAGAAATGCATTACACACAAGCACACAGACACACAGACACACACACACACACAGGCTGTGACCTTACCCAGTATTTCTATTATTTAAAGTAGGTCCTGGCTGGCAGCCTGGTTTCTGGTGAATGATCAGATCAAACCTCAAGAGTGTGTCTGGTCTCTCAGCACATCACTACAGCTAGCAGAGAAGGATGTTTATAGTGCTTTAAATCTCTTTCTCTACTAGTACAGACACACCTGGGAGACTCCACACAAGGCTGGAATTAATTTGAAAATCAACAAAATATCCCTCTCTGACTCAGAGGGAAGTCTTTGGGCTGGGTGGTAGGGAGGTGGACCCAGGGGGGGGATTCAGTCCTCGAGATGTGGAGATATGCAAGGAGACATTCATTGAGCTGCTTCCAAAAGGGAGACAAGCTCATTAAAAATTATTATTAAAAAAACAACCAGAGGAGTGCAGCTAATGCTTGTTTAAACATTCAGTGTGTAGACACATTGTCTATTATTAAATATTTGTATCAAACAAATACTTGAACTATCAAAACCTTTTTCCTCAATTTCCAGATAGGCCTTTATATTGTAACTCACGGTTGCTGTCACTTTTAAAACAGGTTACTTACCCAACACCATCTCAACACAGTGGGTAATATACAGTGAGGGAAAAAAGTATTTGATCCCCTGCTGATTTTGTACGTTTGCCCAATGACAAAGAAACGATCAGTCTATCATTTTAATGGTAGGTTTATTTGAACAGTGAGAGACAGAATAACAACAAAAAAATCCAGAAAAACGCATGTGAAAAATGTAATAAATTGATTTGCATTTTAATGAGGGAAATAAGTATTTGACCCCCTCTCAATCAGAAAGATTTCTGGCTCCCAGGTGTCTTTTATACAGGTAACGAGCTGAGATTAGGAGCACACTCTTAAAGGGAGAGCTCCTAATCTCAGTTTGTTACCTGTATAAAAGACACCTGTCCACAGAAGCAATCAATCAGATTCCAAACTCTCCACCATTGCCAAGACCAAAGAGCTCTCCAAGGATGTCAGGGACAAGATTGTAGACCTACACAAGGCTGGAATGGGCTACAAAACCATCGCCAAGCAGCTTGGTGAGAAGGTGACAACAGTTGGTGCGATTATTTGCAAATGGAAGAAACACAAAAGAACTGTCAATCTCCCTCAGCCTGGGGCTCCATGCAAGATCTCAACTCGTGGAGTTGCAATTATCATGAGAACGGTGAGGAATCAGCCCAGAACTACATGGGAGGATCTTGTCAATGATCTCAAGGCAGCTGGTACCATTGTCACCAAGAAAACAATTGGTAACACACTACGCCGTGAAGGACTGAAATCCTGCAGCGCCCGCAAGGTCCCCCTGCTCAAGAAAGCACATATACATGCCCGTCTGAAGTTTGCCAATGAACACCTGAATGATTCAGAGGACATCTGGGTGAAAGTGTTGTGGTCAGATGAGACCAAAATGGAGCTCTTTGGCATCAACTCAACTCGCCGTGTTTGGAGGAGGAGGAATGCTGCCTATGACCCCAAGAACACCATCCCCACCGTCAAACATGGAGGTGGAAACATTATGCTTTGGGGGTGTTTTTCTGATAAGGGGACAGGACAACACCGCATCAAAGGGACGATGGACGGGGCCATGTACCGTCAAATCTTGGGTGAGAACCTCCTTCCCTCAGCCATGGCATTGAAAGTGGGTCGTGGACGGGTATTCCAGCATGACAATGACCCAAAACACACGGCCAAGGCAACAAAGGAGTGGCTCAAGAAGAAGCACATTAAGGTCCTGGAGTGGCCTAGCCAGTCTCCAGACCTTAATCCCATAGAAAATCTGTGGAGGGAGCTGAAGGTTCGAGTTGCCAAACGTCCGCCTCGAAACCTTAATGACTTGGAGAAGATCTGCAAAGAGGAGTGGGACAAAATCCCTCCTGAGATGTGTGCTATCCTGGTGGCCAACTACAAGAAACGTCTGACCTCTGTGATTGCCAACAAGGGTTTTGCCAACAAGTACTAAGTCATGTTTTGCAGAGGGGTCAAATACTTATTTCCCTCACTGTACTTCTGGAGTGAAAAAAATGCATTCCTCTCTTAAAATGAAAAGAAAAAACGTTAATATGTTCCCCTAGAGCAGAATAGATCTCGATTCCTAATGTATTTATTTTCAATAGGGTGATGTCAGCATTAGTAGGACATCAGGTGTAGTAGAACATTTGTGTTTGAGGGTACTGTACTATTGTAATTGTGTTAACCAATAACAACAAATGCTATTGAGTTGTTGCTGCATGTGTTCTGTGGATGAAAAAAAATGGTTGGTGTGACATCAGTGTAGTGTGTCTGTTCAGGTTTCTAAGGTCATGAAAACCACTGTACTATGATACCTTGCGCTTGAATGATTAGGCTGTCATTCTGTCAATTATAATCGAACAATCTAGCTGTTTGTGTTAAAATGAATAGTTATTAAATGTGCTTTGAAATATAATTATTGTACACAGCTTTTATATTTTATGAAATAGTGGGACAGGGTTTGAATAGTGGGACAGGGTCCTTTTAATCAATTTAAATGCAATTTCCTTCATTAGATATTCTAAAGTACATTGAAATATGTTGTTTCGAATCCCTGAGCTGACAAGGTAAGGTTCTGACCCTGAGCCAGACAGTTAACCCACACAGTATAAGCCACTACAAAGCCTTATTGGTGACTTCAAAACAAGTGTCAGGTGAATTGGGACACTGATATACTTCTAATGAGAAAATAGTGCCTCAGTTCATCTACTTAAAGCCACACTTTAGCAAAAGTAACGGTTTGATGTTGTTTTAGGGGTATTAGCATGCACTGAATAATAAATTATCCACTTCACACTGGGCACACACTGGTTGAATCAACGTTGTTTCTATGTAATTTCAATGAAATTACGTTGAACCAAAATGGAATAGATGTTGAATTTACATATCTGCCCAGTGTGTTGTTTCATCATAAAAATGTAGATAAGACCTTCATTAATTGAAATAAACAGCACTTGAGTAGGGGTTGACTGATTTTGATTGTGTACATAGGCATCTACACTCATGCATATATCACCCTATAGCCTATCTGACAAATCTTTCTCGCAGTTCATGAGAAAAAACATCGTTTTTGCACTGTTTCATAAAGGTATGGCTGTTGGGAGTTGAGTTTTTTTATTTGAGAGATGGGATTATATTGAAATAAACAGGGACAAGGGCCTGTATTCAATCAGATCAAGCGTTAACCTGCGATAGCAGAACCCTGCATAGCGCATGGCGGTGTCAGAGGTGTAACTGCGTTGGGGCCGTCAAAGCGGTGAGCAGCTGCTCTTGCGATCCTTGTCACGAAGCCACACCCGCCCCAATTGAGTTAGAAGTTCAGAAAGAGAAATGGTAGGCTATATAGAAATAACAGAATATTGAGGATTTCTATTTTCCTAATCGAGCTGTAGATTACATCTCACAATCCAGTGTTCAAATTTGTAAACAAGGCTGCAAGGGATTTCTGTTAACGCGACTCCGTGCAGCCAATGGCAATGTCTGCTTTAGGTGTAGTGCCGGGACCCACTTGGATTTGACAGTGCTAATCCAGTTCCACCTTCGACATCACCAAAACAACCGCTATGAGGATGTTGGCTAAAGCGGATCTGATTGAATCGAGCCCTAGGAAAAGACCATGAAACATGTGAGGGGGTAAAATGGAGGGCTAGGATGGCAGCTAAGTGGTAGTATCTTTCCTGCCTGCCCTATGGTTTGAGTGTTTAAGTGTAGGTCCCAGCTGGATCCTCCCAGTCCACCTCTCAACCATCTCCTCTCATCTATCTGTATCCCATTCATCCCTCTGCAGGTGGGTTTTATCTGGCCCCACAGCTGCACTAATCTGGGGTCAGCAGTCGGTGACAGAGCATCTCTCAGGCCCTCTCCTCAGGCACAGCCCACAGAGCCTGTAGAGTCTCAGACAACAACAGGGCAATGCAGGACACTTCAGCCAGGATAGTTTGGGTTGTTAGTAGTAAACTTACAGTTGAGGGTGTAGTCACTGAGAGATCCAACACAACCACTTCAAGTGTCAGCATAGGGATGGAGACTAAAAGCGTTTTTTCTTTCTTTCTCTCTCTCACTTCTTCTAGTCAGCAGGAAAGAATATAAAGATCTGGAAATAAACTACATAGACCAGTGGCGGTCAGTGCAGTTTAAGATGAGGGAGGACGATTTTATTTTCATGACCATGGCCTTATTTCTATTACAGCATATTGGATTACTGTCTTTCATATTAATTTGTCCAGTTCAATGTAACAGCGATAGGTTAGGCTACTACGTGATACTCAAATTTCCTCTATACGCATCATGAGGTTGCTACAACCTAGCCTATGAATGAAAGTTTACAACGTAAGTGCACACAGGTCGAGAGACAATTCAATACCACCTTGCACACTCTTGCCTGCATCTAGTTGATATAGGGTGTAATCATTAGTCCAACAGTTGCTAACGAGAGTTCCTATTGGACAAATTCCGGTATGTTTATCTCCGTTTTGTTCTGTTTGCTTCCGTTTAAGAAAAGTTTTACAGCAGATTCGTAGGAATGAATACACCCCTGATCACGCGTATACAGAGTTCATTCTCGTAACAGCCACGTTGTATTCCTTCTCTTCCCTTCGCTTGTGGATATTAATTTACAACACATCAGCTGTATGTGACCAGGTGAAAAAACCTTTCCAAGCCAAACCACTAACACACAGCCTACATCGTTGTCACCATATTAGCTAATAGAACTAACGTGTTAGTAAACCTGCTACAATCATGCAGTAACATTACTGTACAGTCAGTAAGCAGTTCCACCGGTGGGCCCTGGTGGCAATAAATTAGTAATATCAAAAGCTTACCTTGACTTGGAAGAGTTCCACTGTTCATAGCAAATTCATAGCTACCTAGCTAACATAGCATCCCTCTGTATGAGCAGGGTGTTTCAGTAGGCTAAACTAGCTAGCTGCATTTGCTAGCTAAGTAAGTGAAATTGAAAGTGAAAAAAAAAGAAATCTTTCTCTTTATTTCTCTCTTGCTTCTCCTTCATTTTGGAAGAAATTAATTTGTTCAAGACTGTTCAACTATTGGCTTTATCTCTCTTTGAGTAAACTACTCACCACATTTTCTATACTGCAATGCTAGCTAGCTGTAGTTTATGATTTCAGTACTAGATTCATTCTCTGATCCTTTGATTGGGTGGACAACATGTCAGTTCATGCTGTGCTGCAAGAGGACAGTTGTCATAGTTACTGTGTAAGTCTATGGAAGGGGGTGAGAACCATGAGCCTCCAAGGTTTTGTATTGAAGTCAATGTACCCAGAGGAGGACAGAAGCTAGCTATCCTAGGGCTACACCATGGTGCTACCCTACAGAGTGCTGTTGAGGCTACTGTAGACCTTCTTTGCAAAATAGTGTTTTAATCGGTTATTTGGTGACGTGACTATATTTAGTATAGTTTTATCTAAAAAGGATACTTTTTAAAAATGTTTTAACATTTACAATTTTATGAAATTCACTGAAGGGGATGGTCTTCCCCTTCCTCCTCTGAGGAGCCTCCACTGACATAGACAGACAAATATAGAAATAGCCTACATTTCAAATCAAATCAAATTTTATTGGTCACAAACACATGGTTTGCAGATGCTACTGTGAGTGTGGCGAAATGCTTGTGCTTCTAGTTCCGACAGTGCAGTAACATCTAACAAGTAATCTAACAAATTCACAGCGATTACATTATACACACAAATGTAAAGGGATGAATAAGAATATGTACATATAAATATATGGATGAGCGATGCGATGGCATAGGCAAGATGCAGTAGATGGTACAGAATACAGTATATACATATGAGTAATGTAGAATATGTAGACATTATTAAAGTGGCGTTATTTAAAGTGACTAGTGATACCTATGTTAGTGATGGCTGTTTAACAGTCTGATGGCCTTGAGATAGAAGCTGTTTTTCAGTCTCTCGGTCCCAGCTTTGATGCGCCTGTACTGACCTCGCCTTCTGGATGATAGCAGGGTGAACAGGCAGTGGCTCGGGTGGTTGTTGTCCTTGATGATCTTTTTGATGTACCATGGTGTACCTGAAAGTCCAAGTCAAATGACTGTTTACTAGGGTCATTTAGGATAATGTTATGCATGCAAATATACATACATGAAAAGTCATAAATTATCAAGCTAGGATATCTCTCTATCCATCATCCTCTCGCTTATGTACACAGGCCCACTCTCTAACCTCTCTCTCTCTCTCTCTCTCTCTCTCTCTCTCTCTCTCTCTCTCTCTCTCTCTCGCTTTCTCTCTCCCCCCTCAGCTGATCAACTGTGTGCTGGCACAAGTATTAACAAGATGGTCTCTAAAGTAAAACATCAGTAATCAGTATGCAGCACATCACTACACACACTCCAGCAATATAGACAACACGATCATCAGCCACTGTGGAAGAGAAAAAAAAGACAAACATTTTACTTTAATTTCAGATCACTTTATTAGGCATTTCTATGTGATGTGATTCTAAATAGTTTGGAGAGAGAATAATATGAACTGCAAACTGCTGAAATGACTGTAAACTCTGCTGAAATGACAGTAAACTGCTGAAATTACTGTACACTCTTCTGAAATGAATGTAAATTCTGCTGAAATGACTGTAAACAACTGAAGTGACTGTAACTCTGCTGAAATGAATTATATTTTATTGTATATGGCAAGATGAACACACACACACTCACACTCACACACACAGACACACACACCAGATGCGTTGAATGGCTTCTGTTCTATAGTCAAGGCCGACCAGGAGAGAGGAAATAAGAATGCCACATACAGGTCTCCCCTTCCCCTCTCTTTCTCTCTATCCTTTCTACTCCCTCACTCGTACATCTCCATTTCTCTTTATTGAAAGGTTACTAAATGTCAGATGGTGAGTTTTCATCATCTTCAATGGTACTGTCTCTCTTCTTAGATGGGCTGCGTGTGTGAGGGGTGATGGGGAGCAGGGTCAGTGTGTTCAGAAACGTGCTGCTATTCATGACCGTCCGCTCCTCCCAGCCGTAGGAGGGAGTCAGACACTCCAGTAGGCACACCATCTAGTGATGACTTTGTCCACGGCTCTACCTCAAGGACACATCCATGGAAACTGAAGCTTCTGCAATCTGCACATACTGTTCTGTAGAAGTTCATTCACAGCATGTGATAACTTTATTCATGGGGTGACAACCCCCCTTACCACTGAAAACATGGTAAAGACCTTAAACAGTATGAAACATAGTTTAACCAGCATTTTTCACATGTTAAACGTATATGATATTGTAAATTGGGTAACTCTTTATTAAAGCCACAGGTATAATAGCTTATAACTTGTTATAAGCATTTTGAGCCCTTATGATGTTTAATAATGAAATCATAATACAATATGTTATGTCTTCCCATGTGACAATTTTTCTAAACTCTAAATGGCTGATGATCATTGTGTGATGATAATAACACATTATAAGAAATTTGACATGCAATTCTGATAATTAATTATAGCCATGGAATAAGCATTATGGATGTATGGCTTAATTAAACGTTAGAAAAAGTTAAGGATAATAATGGGTAATCATTTTGAATATTACTCCTAATGACCATCTGCCGAAATATATTAATTTCTGATTATCTTATGAATCAAATTGTCATAGGGCTGCATGAGGATGGAAACATAGTAAAAAAAAAAACAATAGCAGATATTCCAAACAGTCAACTAAGCCACATCTGAATCCTTTCCTCCCCACCCCTACACCCGCCCACCCACACTTCATCTCTATGTCTTCAAAGTCATTATATAAAGACTACATATTCAGTCATAATAAGTCATATCATTGCTCTCTGTTCTGTGTGCAGCTGCTCATCTATTTACCTCTGTCCATATTTTATGACTTATAGATTTGCAGGTCTTTATTATAGCAATGATAAATTCAGGCGCAGAGACAGTTTTACAGCACCTTAAGAGCTCTAGGAGGAATCGCAGGGCAATAAATGTAATATTGTAATGGTCTATGTGTTTAGCTTCATTCAAAATAGCCCTATTCCTCCGAATTACTGAACCACTCAGCAAATGTGCTCTCACACTCTTTCACATACTTACATGCACACCCATGCTCTCACGCACACGCACAAACACACACACTCACAAACACAAACACACACAGAAGGCCCAATGTAAAGAGGCGGTCTGAGATTTCAATACCATTGACATAAGCGCAGTAAGGATTTCCGGAGACCTAACGTTCAGCACCACAGGGCAGTCAGTGGACAGCAGCTGTCTTGTGCTATGTCACTAGACACTTGGAAACACAATTTAAATGGAAGAGACCTACACAAGAAGCAAGAACACTAGAGAAGTTGGTGACATCTGTAAATCCCACATTTTTGGTAATGGCTGTGATGCTACACATTTGAGACGGGGATAATGTGAGAAGAGGAACACAATTAGTCTCTTCCTGATCTGGACTCATCGGTAGGAAGGAGTGGTGAACCTGTCACATATCAGTAGCACTTGTTACACTGCCTATTGGAAAGCTAAAATAAGATTTTGGGGCACAAATGAACACCATCTATTCCAAAATGACCACCATATTTAGGCAGCATGCACATAGCCTATACTTCTCAGAAGAAATGAGAGGAAATACATCGAAACTTATCAGGAGAGACAGTCCACAGCAACATCGATTCCCCAGGTTTTCTAGCAGTTTACAGTGTTGTGTTCGACCATTTTGTAAATCATGTTAATAATCCCTGCGGGTTTCCGCTTTATTTCCCCGAGGAAATGCACGCCTGGGGAACATTATTATAGTGCCGAGGCTCACAAGAAAGCAATAACTGATAGTTTATCCTCCTTTGGTAATGCTTGTTATGCATCGCCTTTATCGTGATCGTGTTTGTTTTCCAGTTAGCATAGAGGAACTAGGCTACACTTAGGCCTAAACCGTTGGTATAAAGCTGGTAAGCGACATGAACAGGTGCAGTAGGAGTAGTGAAAACGAAATGGTGTCCTTTCTGATCAGTAAATGCAACAACGTGCCCGGCACGGCCCATCGAGACCCAGGAGACACACTGCCAAATTGAGAAGTGATGGGAATCCCCTCAAGCGTCTATTCCTCCCAATGTTTTCATATTTTTACCTGATCTCAGTGGACTTTTCAAATCTTTTATGGAGCTCTGTCGTCGTGATTGTGATGATAGGGGCTTGGGATAAGTAAAAATATCAATAAAGAAGCAATAATGTTAATTGGAATTTGATCACAAGTACGTGCGCAAGAGAATGGGCTAAAAGCCACCTGAACCCGGACGAGACACTCCATCTCCACCACTCAGAGAAGAGGGTCTATTCCGATTATTTTTTAAACACAACTATAATGCTACATGGATGACAATAAGTTAATCATGTCAATACTGTATTTGGCACTGCGCCCTGAAGCAGATTCCATCATTCCGACAGCACCCATCTCTCACGAAATCAAAAAGTGTTACCTGGCGGTCCGGTCTTCTAAGTATCAGCCGTTATTCTCCACATAGAGCATGGTATATTCAAAATCCACAGTTAAACGAATACATTTAGAATATAATCGAATTTAGTTGATTATGCGAATTAAGAGTGTTTACCAATGTGGGACGTGACAGGCGATTAACAACTCGTTGTTACGCGTAGTTCCCGTGGTGACTTCCACGAATCGATGCGTAGGATAATACGCATGTATTTACCAATGAGCCTGTGTAAAAGCCAGAAAAGATACATCTACATGAACCCCCCTATACTATAGTTTACGGACTTGATAACGTAAATATGGAAAATGGAACAATCATGGGCACGTTCAAATCAATCTCTTCTGAGTGCCGAAAGCGTGCGTAATTGTCTCTGCCGGTTAGGTTTTCAAATAACCTCAGACATTTGAGAGTACCATACACTGCCGACTCACAATCCCCACAACAGTAAGCAGATCAAATCCAGTGGGCTGTTAACTTAATTTCAGAACCGGTATAATTACTCCCATCTCACCCGAGCATCACAGTAAAAGTAAACATCCTTAATATGGTCCCGCATACGGAAATTAAGATTCAATCTGTGGTGTCTCGCCACTTTTCCTTTTAATGGCTGCGCTTGTTCTCCGTCTATCTTTTAACCACAGCATTTGAAGAATTACACTGTTAACTTGGCCTATAATTGCTTGTCACTGTCCCCAAATTTGAAGCCACTTCCTAGAAACAATCATGTTTACACTCACACGGGTTGCCAACTCGAGTCTGTCTTTTTTGAGTTTGCTTGGAGACTAATTTAGTGTAAAATTGGCTATGATGGACCGGGCGAGTGACTGCGCCTCCCCTCAGCGTGCTAGTATTGTGAGAGGAGAGGGAAACTCTATTGATGTGCTCACTGAGCAATTTGGGGGAAGGAGTTTTGGTGAAGACTGATATGCCCTCTAAACAACTGCTTGTCATATTCCCTCTAATCAATTTAATCGATCAGTTGTGGATTTTTACGAACAAATTGACCTGCAAAATGAATAGATTAATGCAATTGTTAGTAGCTCTGTAGAGTACCATATTAGGCTATTTATTTTAAGTAGACTATTTGTTTGTCCACTGCCTATCGATTATATTCCACAACATGTATTTATCAAATTAATTGGATGAGCTGCAAACCATTCATGTGATAATCTATTAGATTCACATTATGAATCAAGATTCAAACAATAACTCACATAGCCCTGGTCTGTATCTTAGTGTGGCCTACTATGATAGCAATATAATAGCTAGGCCTATATATAACTTTGCAAGTGGGCATATTTTATAAAGCTATTACTTCAAATGTGATTTCAGTGTCTCTGCTATTAACTCAACATACTTTAGAGCGACATTTCTTCGAGCCTAATCCTTCAGGGAGCTGGGACCAAAGGGCAGCTCTCTAGAGAAAACATTCCTCTATACCAGTATTCACAATTACTCAATGCTATTCATATTCAATGCACGGAGCCACTTATGTAGACTCTACACTAAAATGAGCCTGACATGTTTCTCCAGTAATTGTATTTCCTCTCCTCTAACTGTGTTTTTATTTGCGTGTACAGCAACAGTGTGTTTTCGCCAATTAGCCACAATATGACATGGCATGTCAGGCTGTCTATTCATAGCTCAGCAATTATGAGTGGAGTTTTAAATAACCTACTGTAGTCTACATGTCTGAAGCCTGATCAGGGTGTTCTGGGGGTCACATCTATGTGGATACCGTTCCATGCCGGATTTTCCATGGACTCATAACATCAATATCTTTGAATATGATCCACTTTTTAATGTCGATATTGGAATAGAGTGTTTTGCATTATAGGCAAAGTAGACTAATAACGCACATATTTAAGTGTTCTAAAACGTGTTTTTAAACGTATTTGTAAATCTACATTGCTTGTTATAATATTGCATAAGAAGTGCTGTCATCGAAATATAAAAGCTAAAATCCACGTAGTCATAAAATTAAGTAGTGAGTGTGTATGTGTGTGTGCGTGTATGGTGTGTACAATAGTGCATTTGCGTGTGTGTAGACGTGTGTGTGATTTGATTGTCACCTACTGTATGTAGGCCTATCCCATCTATTGATCATTAGCTTAACGGTCATACGGTAGCTCTCCTAATGAGCTACGGTATGGCCCTTCTATCCCTTTTACTTTAAGGCTCTTCCCTTCCCCAACGTCGTTGTTCTAGGGCCGCATTGGAACTTTGCAAGAGCAGAAGAGATGGATCGCATGAATCACTCCAGTCAATGGACCAGGAATGTGCCCATCTGCTGGTTTATGCCATAAAACAAATTACAGTGGCCTACCGAATCTCACAACGATAAATAATCATTAGCCCATATCCTCAGACAGCACCTTGGCTACTCTATCACTGACCCTCACACACACACACACACACACACACACACACACACACACACACACACACACACACACACACACACACACACACACACACACACACACACACACACACACACACACACACACACACACACACACACACACACACACACACACACACAAAGCGAGTGGGCGGAGTAAATACACATAATATACAATATTTCAAATGGAATTCAGCACCTGGACAGGATCTTTCCCTAGTTCTGGTAGACCTAACTTCCACTACAGGTCTTACCAACAGCTCCATCACAAGCATCTCCTTAACCTCTACAAATGTAGTTTACAACACCCAAATGTCTCTGCCACACAAAAATGTCACATCACTTTATTCCTGTGAGCCCCACCTGTTCCTGTTCCTCTCTCTCTCTCTGTCTCTGTCTCTGTCTCTGTCTCTGTCTCTGTCTCTGTCTCTGTCTCACTCTCTCTCTCTCTCTGGCTGGGCCCTCAGCTCTGGTTAGTGTCACAAACTCAGACGGCTGGGTCGTCTGCCAGTGGATACTAATGTGGGCCTCAGTGGGGCGGCACGGTGGCAACACACACTGCCCAGACTACTACCACCACACTGCCCAGACTACTACCACCACACTGCCCAGACTACTACCGCCACACTGCCCAGATTACTACCGCCACACTGCCCAGACTACTACCGCCACACTGCCCAGACTACTACCGCCACACTGACCAGACTACTACCGCCACACTGCCCAGACTACTACCGCCACACTGCCCAGACTACTACCGCCACACTGACCAGACTACTACCGCCACACTGCCCAGACTACTACCGCCACACTGCCCAAACTACTACCGCCACACTGCCCAGACTACTACCGCCACACTGCCCAGACTACTACCGCCACACTGCCCAGACTACTACCGCCACACTGCCCAGACTACTACCGCCACACTGCCCAGACTACTACCACCACACTGCCCAGACTACTACCGTCACACTGCCCAGACTACTACCACCACACTGCCCAGACTACTACCACCACACTGCCCAGACTACTACCACCACACTGCCCAGACTACTACCGTCACACTGCCCAGACTACTACCACCACACTGCCCAGACTACTACCACCACACTGCCCAGACTACTACCACCACACTGCCCAGACTACTACCACTGGATACGGCTGCCACTCTGGTTGCCCCTCTCCACTCTTTTTCTTTGACGCTTCACTGCCAATACTGAAACTACATGTTACAGAATCAGAACATCCACTGAAATATTTATACATGAAGCAATGTAAAGGAATGAAGCTAGTTTTCTAACCTATCTCTCATCACTCAGATCATCTCTCTCCACCAGCCTAGTAAAATCAGTGCATATGTGGACATTCAGTCAGTCATGTCAGAATAATATCAGCTTCCCAAACAGCCAAAGGTTATGCACCCCTCCCCTCCTCTCAGCTCGCTTCATGGATCTCCAAACACATATTACTCACAAGACAGCTCACGTGCACACTCTCACTGTACTCTAAATCTCTGACGACAATCTTTCCTCACCCACTTTGCACCATTAAATATACTTTGTTTTTGACAATGCACAGCACATATGGTAGGCCTGTACGTACACTTGTGAAACATATGAAAGCAAAAAGCTGAACTGGATCATGGTGAGATGGGCTAAGTATCATGGGGTGAGTAGAGTGTATGAAGCAGGGCTGAATTTCTTCTTCCATTGCCCCTGTCTTCTGATATGAGATTACTACGTGAAAAGTGTGGAGGCCAGCAGGAAATCTGGGTACATTTCCATACATGGGCCTCATTTTCCCTGTCAGCTGTTTCCCTGACATTGAGATAGAGGATGAGGGAGGGCAGAGGGGTGAGGTAGGGTGGGTGCCAGCCTGGCGGTCTCCCCACCACCCTGCTTGCTAGGCTGTGACATGCTGTAGACAATTACATTTCAGTCCATCTCCCTCAATCAAATTATGTTAGAGGAAGTAGACCTTGAATTGACCGCACAGCCACAAAACCCCTGTACGCATAAGCTAAATTCATAAACTAATAGGTGATAAACATATACAGTGGGGCAAAAAAGTATTTAGTCAGCCACCAATTGTGCAAGTTCTCCAACTTAAAAAGATGAGAGAGGCCTGTAATTTTCATCATAGGTACACTTCAACTATGACAGACAAAATGAGAAAAAGAAATCCAGAAAATCACATTGTAGGATTTGTAATTTATTTATTTGCAAATTATGGTGGAAAATAAGTATTTGGTCAATACCAAAAGTTTATCTCAATACTTTGTTATATACCCTTTGTTGGCAATGACAGAGGTCAAACGTTTTCTGTAAGTCTTCACAAGGTTTTCACACACTGTTGCTGGTATTTTGGCCCATTCCTCCATGCAGATCTCCTCTAGAGCAGTGATGTTTTGGGGCTGTCGCTGGGCAACACGGACTTTCAACTCCCTCCAAAGATTTTCTATGGGGTTGAGATCTGGAGACTGGCTAGGCCACTCCAGGACCTTGAAATGCTTCTTCACGAAGCCACTCCTTCGTTGCCCAGGCGGTGTGTTTGGGATCATTGTCATGCTGAAAGACCCAGCCACGTTTCATCTTCAATGCCCTTGCTGATGGAAGGAGGTTTTCACTCAAAATCTCACGATACATGGCCCCATTCATTCTTTCCTTTACACGGATCAGTCGTCCTGGTCCCTTTGCAGAAAAACAGCCCCAAAGCATGATGTTTACACCCCCATGCTTCACAGTAGGTATGGTGTTCTTTGGATGCAACTCAGCATTCTTTGTCCTCCAAACACGACGAGTTGAGTTTTTACCAAAAAGTTCTATTTTGGTTTCATCTGACCATATGACATTCTCCCAATCCTCATCTGGATCATCCAAATGCTCTCTAGCAAACTTCAGACGGGCCTGAACATGTACTTAAGCAGGGGGACACGTCTGGCACTGCAGGATTTGAGTCCCTGGCGGCGTAGTGTGTTACTGATGGTAGGCTTTGTTACTTTGGTCCCAGCTCTCTGCAGGTCATTCACTAGGTCCCCCCGTGTGGTTCTGGTATTTTTGCTCACCGTTCTTGTGATCATTTTGACCCCACGGGGTGAGATCTTGCGTGGAGCCCCAGATCGAGGAAGATTATCAGTGGTCTTGTATGTCTTCCATTTCCTAATAATTGCTCCCACAGTTGATTTCTTCAAACTAAGCTGCTTACCTATTGCAGATTCAGTCTTCCCAACCTGGTGCAGGTCTACAATTTTGTTTCTGGTGTCCTTTGACAGCTCTTTGGTCTTGGCCATAGTAGAGTTTGGAGTGTGACTGTTTGAGGTTGTGGACAGGTGTCTTTTATACTGATAACAAGTTCAAACAGGTGCCATTAATACAGGTAACGAGTGGAGGACAGAGGAGCCTCTTAAAGAAGAAGTTACAGGTCTGTGAGAGCCAGAAATCTTGCTTGTTTGTATGTGACCAAATACTTATTTTCCACCATAATTTGCAAATAAATTCATTAAAAATCCTACAATGTGATTTTCTTGTTTTTTTTTCTCATTTTGTCTGTCATAGTTGAAGTGTACCTATGATGAAAATTACAGGCCTCTCTCATCTTTTTAAGTGAGAGAACTTGCACAATTGGTGGCTGACTAAATACTTTTTTGCCCCACTGTATTTTTAAACGGTCACACCAAAAGGTTCCCCATAAATACCTAGATAAACAAGATTATGTAATCAATAAGACATAAAACAAATCACACGGTCAAGAGTCCATTCGCTTCTCTTTAAATGTTTATCATTAGGAAGTAGAAAGTGTGAGAAAAGGGGAATGAAGAGAGCAAAAGAGAAAATGGGAGAAATGAACACAACATGATCTTTGTATAAGCAGTAGAGCATATTATGCCAGCACTAATTTCCCACCAGGAGCTCAATAAAGTCTTGAGACTGAGCAGCAGTAAGAGAAGAGTGGTGGAAGCCTCCAATCACCAGACTGAATCTCTCTCTCTACAACAGATCTTGGGCCACGCAGCACAACGTCACTGGGAACAACACACACCGCCATTCACACATAAAGAACATGAACGTGGATCTTTGGCCCTCAAGCACACGCACACAAACGCACACACATTACATCTTGATCATCACTTACTCCAGCCAACTTTTTGGAATTCATTGGAAGATGGGGAGATGGATAGAGAGACGGTCATAGATGTTATGCCAACTAGGTTTCAGCAAATTAATCGCAATGAGAGTTTCGGATTAGGTTTAAGAAAAATAAAAGTACCATGTATATTTTATTGGATAAAAGCAAATAAAAAACAATAGATAAATTGATTGATTGGTAAATAAAAGGGAGGATTTGTCTCTTCTAAATATTCACATGTATTTTACAGTTAATAATCAGAATAAAATTCCTTTATAGTTTTTCTGGTATAGTTTCAGTTTAGCCACATTTCGACCGAAACAAGAACAAGAAGCATCAGTAGTTAAGGGCAGCCTCATAATCCACACACAATCACTAAGTTTTAACATTAAAATACGGAAACACAGATATTCAACCAGATTCTGTTAATCACATATTATATCATATAGAAACTTTCAGATTTGATATATATCCAGTATACAGCAGGAGTCTTTAGAGTTTCAGAAATCCTCCAATCATGACAAAGCAATCATGACAAACCAATCCTTACTGGGTGGAGAAGGCTAGAAAGAAGAGCAGCAGAGGGCAGGATAAAAGAACAGGAGAGGAGTAAAGGACAGAAGGAATATTGAACAGGAGATCAATAAACATGAAGAAATGGGGTGGGGAGTGAGGAGGACTTGATGGTACAGTACTGTATCTGTCTGGACTTGAAAGGACATTAGAAGTGGGTGGGATGTAGAAAATGTATCAGACTGTACACAGACATAAAAAAAATAAAAAAATAAAAAATGGAGTCAGAAAATGGATGGGGATGGCCATACAGAATGTGAAAACATGGTTGATGCAGCTCTGTAGGTAATACAGAGACATTCCTCAAAGCAGATAAAGAAAGAGATAATGCGGGGGAAGGGGTGGACTTGGCCTCTATGTTTTACTCTCTTTAACGTTTTGAAATTATAGTATTTCTGAGGATAAAAAAAGTTTTGGCTGTCCAGAGCTGTAGTCAGGCAGCGGAGTGAGTGAGTGTGTTGGAGAGCCTGCCCAACTAATTATACCCTACTCATCTCTCTAACTTCCTCTCCCATATATTTTTCTCTCCTCCTCTCCCTCTTTCTATATCTTTCATCATCTCTCTCTGTCTCCAGTCTCCCAAGCAGCCGAGCTGAGAAGCATTAGTCCCTCCAATCTCCTTGTCCTCTACATGGGGAAGACCAGGAACCCAGAGAACGTGGAGTACTTCCAGCCCCCCATGAGGTTTCCTCTCTCTAGTTTCAGGTAGGCTCGGTCCCCCTTCTCCATTTGGATCAGCACTCCATTACTGGCAGCCTCACGAGTCACATCCTGGTCCCCAGCGAAGGCCGAGATCACAGGCCATCCATTATGCATCAGGCTTACCTACAAGAGAGGACATATACTACAGTTACAGATGGTCAAATGTTCTTTTACAGACTGCAGTTTTCCATAACCAACACACACACACACACACACACACACACACACACACACACACACACACACACACACACACACACACACACACACACACACACACACACACACACACACACACACACACACACACCTCACTTCACCTGTCATTCTCTGCCCATAGGTTCCTCCCCACTCAGCCCTGACTTCTGTGTGAGAATCCACACACATGCACACACACACAGACACCCTACACGCAATAGTAGAACACAGAGGACACAGACATGAACATTACATAATTTCACTCATTCAGACTCATGCACGGTTCACCCTCCTTGTGCCGAGTTTAAGAATAAAGAGTACAAACGCCCTTAACATTGAAATAGACAGCATCTATTTATGCATAAGAGTACATAAAAGAGATCAAAACACTCATCTTAGGCCTGAAAGATTAAAAGGTGCTTGGTTTTAGAGAGAGATGTCATCTAAGAGAGGCAGGACAGAGCAGCCTCTGTTCAGTTTGCTAAATGAGTCCACAGTGAGCATGGAGGTGGACTGGAGGAAGCCCAAGCCTCTACATACATCACTCCCACCCAGCCAGGACCCAGGGGAGACTCACTCAGCTCCCACCCAGCCCCACCCTCACCCCAGCACCAACGCCAGCACCATCCCCACCCACACTGAGGAGGGGAGAGGGAACCTCGTTCAGCTGGATGGTCAAACTGGGGGAAATCCCTCTTCTGTGGCAGTGATGTATGGAACTAATAAACTAGTGACAGAACAGTGGCAGGATGGTCCTGTTCCCAGCAGTGTAATGAGGGGGAGGCTAGGAAGAAGGGTGAGAGGGTGAGGAACACAGACCACATGTACCAACTCACTGCCTGACTGAGCCCTGTGTTCAGTGTTCTCTGTCTGATAATCACCACCCCTTCCTAAAAACACCATCACTCAATCACACCAGCCACTGCAAATTACAGTGTAATGTGTAAATGGCATAATGGCTGGTGCATGGTGTCAGCATTCCATTGAGCTGCTGAATTCATTAACGCGTAAGCACCCAATTAAGCCCAGAGAGAGAAGCTTTAGATATATATTTGGTGAGTGGGTTTCCGCCCACAGTTTAATGCAGCACTTAGCTGTAATGAAAAAGAAGACATCCTCCTCTCATGACACATAATTTCCTGTCCAAACAGACAGACGACCGCAGTGACGTGACAACAGACCACTTTCTCTCTACTCGGTGAAGGGAGACACAATGACTGGCCAGTGGGCAGCAAGGATATATTTAGAAATGTCATGTTTTTGAGAGAAGTAAGCTTTTAAAGTCTGGTGCACTTAAAAAAAGTAGTTTTTTTACTTTATCAAAGTTCCCTGAGGGAGACTCAAGGAGAAGATTGCTAAAAAATGCACATATTTTTACAGCGGTTATGGTGGCTCATAATAAACACTCATGTGCTCACATGATTCAATGCCTTATGCAATCTACACTCTCGCTTCTCTTTTAAAGGAAACATCTGCTTCATATTCATCATCTCCACCCCCAACATCAACATATGTGAAAATGGTGCGTTTCTATGTTTTGTAGTAAAAAAGATTGAGGAAGATAAGTGTTTCCAATGACATCATCGGTGTGCATTGTGTGAGTTTGACCAATTGTGAGGAGGCATTGCCTTCTAATTGCCTACTAATTGTCTACTAATTGGTTGATGATGTCATTGGAAACACTTAACTACCTCTGTCTTTTTTTTACTACAAAACATAGAAACGTGCCATTTTCACAGATGTTGATGTTGGGGTGATGCTGGAGATTATTAATATGAAGTTGAAGAATCGTGAAATTTACCTTTAATGCATGTGGAGGATGGTCTCAAGAGCCACCATCCCATATAGTGTGAGGTTCTGTAGCCTTCATATCTCACTGTCAGTTCGAATGGCTGTTTGCCTGCTCTTACGTGAATGAAATTAAGCTAGCCCGCTAAAGTCTGCAAGCACAAGCCTAGTACCTTTCAGACTAGGCTAGTAGAACATGTGCCCAACTTGCACAGATTATGGACCAAGGCTAGTAAAAACGGTGGTCTACTTGCCCCTGTGGCCAGTGCCCACAATCCTTAAATTCCATCACTAGTACAGTATAGGGACTCATACTAAACTACTGTTATTGTTTAGTTGGTTAATAGATTTTTTCAGGGCTCAGTACTTTGTAGTTGGGGCTCATATGTAACACTCAATGACCATGGTGTATGCTTATGAGGAGGTGAGCTATTTATGGATGTTTCAAGATGGTAATGCCTGTATTCCTCCCTCAATAACAAAACACTTGAGTGGTAAGACACTCCTGTGTCCACATCCTTCTAGAAAGAAACTGGAAAGTTTCTATCTCAACGAATCCATGTAAATCTATGTTACTCTCTCTCTCTCTACCTCCCTCTATCCCTCCCACCCTCCCTTCTTCCCTCCCTCTGTCTCCACATGACAAACTGCTCTAAGGCAATCAAACAGTGTGAGTTTTTAACACAGCAGTTGTGGCTGTTGGACTAGTGTATCAGAGCTGAACTGAGCTGTGAATCCTCTCCTCTTTGTTATTTGATTTACAGATATATGGAGGATGCTACATTTGTTATCTTAAAGTCATTATAGCTTTTGTGACACAATAATGAACTGTGAAATATGTTTTAGTGTACTGTAGTTAGTTGCTTGAGTCAGGTGTATGTAATTTGTACCTCTGTTTATGGTTGGTTGGACTCAATGACATGATGGATGAATATGGTTTTACAGGGCTTTTCCTTTTCATTTTGCTTGCCTGGTTTGTTTTCAATTAATTAATTTAGCTTCCAATATGAGATGTATAACAGAATGAAATACTGTAGCCCTGTGGATTTCACTGCATAATTAGACCAGGGTTTAATTAGTGAAATTTGCAATCTAATTAAGAGGGGCTGGTTTTAAAAGCCACGTTGTCTGTGTTAAATGCTATTTAAAGAGGTTTACATCTGATCAAGTGTATTCGCTTATTTAACGCATCAGAGGATTAGGCTTCTCCATTTGTGTTGCTTGCATGGGAAACATGAGTTGTGAGTCGCTGCTCGATGGATTTGCGCTGCAAAATATGTATATGTGTATGTGACGCTGTTTAGGTTTGGTCTACTTGGACCTGTTTAGACTTTTCACTTGCTGTCAAATGCAGACGCCAAGCCACGCAGCAGGACAGAGGGAGTTCTACGGTGCCGCTGTCCAAGGTCCAGAAACCGCACCCGCAGCTACTGTACTGGCTAACTGGCTGTTCCTGCGCCAAAATGGCTCCATACGCTTATCGATTATAATTCAGTGGCTGACTTTCATCTGTAAACTACCATTTTCTCTGGGAAATGACATCTCACAAATCTACAAATTATTTCTAGCGGAATCGTTTTGAATGTACTAGTGTATTCAACTTTTATGAGGTCTACCAGCGGGTGTGCGTGCGTGAAGCACACGCGCGCGCGCGCACACACACACACACACACATTAGATAAAGTATTCATTATTTGTAGGCTTACAGTGGACTGACCTGGATCGTTTGGCGATTATACACTTTCACCACGTGGAAATTAAAACTGTAAATCCCTTTGCGCGGGGCGATGAAATTGCTCCTTTCCTCGTCGAAATTCTTACCAACATTTACAAGTATCTGTGGAAGAGAGAAAGAGTGTGAAAAGGCAAAAGACACACTAACATCAAATACACTCGTCGTTGTCATAGTATACATGCTTTATAATGTCTTTCAATCACAAAGTTAAAAGGAAATCACGCAATGCACACTGATATATTGTAGCTCAGATGGAATTTGAATATAACTTTGTTAGTTTCAAATTAAAACAATGACAGAAACCAAGTTAATACATTTTGGAATGAATCCATCGATGAAGTTTTGGGACTCAAATTTCTAATTTTGTGAGATCAAAATCCACTCAAGCAAAAACATTTAATTTAATTGGAAAGCCATTTGGCGGCGATTAACCTTTTGAGATATGGAGTAGCATGGATTAAGACTTCACCCTCATGACAATGGTATTACATTATTTTGAGAGATGTCAGCCTTTATTTCATATCAACAAATGGAACTTAAATATTCAAAGGCTGACTACTTTCACCTGTCTTTATCTATACATCTAATCTAAAACAGCGAGCCTCCATTCTCCACCTCACGAATAGAATAGCCAGTGAGCTTTTCTAGATTTACAGATTTACAGTCATCCAAACCCCATCCAGACACTCGCTTCCCATGACCAAGGAAGCCATGCAGTATGATACAGCAGACAGACAGTTCAGTGAAAGTTACCTGGTCAAAGTAGATGACCATGGTTCGGTTACTCATCTCCGAGGGCTCGTGGTTTGTGTTTCTCACCGCGGAAAAAGCCACTTTGGCGCTCCCGGAGCGCACCGATATCCCGAGCGCGGTCCCGGTGGGATCCGAAGTTGGGTTGGAATCGCAAACGACCAAACATTTCCCCTCGAGTACAATGGGTTCCGTCTCGTTTTGAGCGTGCACTAGAGTCACTAGCCACACTGCACCCAGTAAGAGCGTCAACATTACGGCAACTTCACTCTGCACTTCGTTGCTGTATCCCGCACAAAGAAAGGGATAGTTTTCTGATTTCTCCGATAGATAATATAGTACTTCTTCTCTTCCGCAAAATTCAGCCTATTAAAATGACCAACTCCTTTTCGCTTCTTGAATTAAACCTCCTCTTGTGTGTTTCTCTAAGCCTTGGAAAAGGTCAAAGACAGGTTTGGTTTTCCCGTTTATAATTTTTTTTTTTAACGAAGAGTCCCCCTTTACCCAGTCGTTCCCACTGTTAACTTTTTCCCCCCCTTTCGGCTCAAGCCTCCCCGCGCCTTCTTGTCACTCCGTAATCGAATAACCAGTCGAGAGCGGTACGAGGCCCTTGTCGAGTTGAAGCGCAGTTGAATACATAGCGCGGGGTCTTCTTCTTGCGCGTTGAATTATTGATATGTGAGATATTAGACCTGAAACACATAGGCTCAGACGCGCAATGCTCCCGCCCGCTCTTTTTCAGCAGACTCCTCCCTTCGGACCCCAATCACAGATGAGCGTATCTCCAGATTTCCAATCGTCGCGCTCGAGCCTGCCTCCCCACCATGTGACGGTGGCGGAGTAGTTTTCCCGCTCCAGAGGTGTTTTACAGGTGGACTCGGCTCGACCAGACACGGTAGCGGATGACGCCCCAATGTTCGAGAGGAGAACCTACACGGACCACCAATTCTCTTATCAGCATTACTTAGATTTTGGACGCTGTGAAGAATTGCCAATGAAGAAGGAATAATAACAGGACGAAAATCCAACACCTGGATTCAAGGAACCACTGTAGAGGCGCAATGCAAGTTTATTACCCTCGCGTGACTGGTGAACCCCAAAATTTCCTTTTAGGGATATCGATCATGCGTGAAAAGAGAAGAGAGGACGTTCTGAAATGCTATATTGATCAAGAAATTATAAGACTCGTCAACGACAGAAGGAGTATTGCATTAATTATGAGAACGATTGAGAGATACAATATAAAAATATAAACACAGCTTTAGATAAAACTCATAGGGAAAATAAACTATTTATATTTTTCTCTACCTATTATGGGAGTACCCCGCACAAGCGGAAAGCGAATGTAAAACCATGTTGACCATAACTGAAGGGGAAAAGGACTTCGGGGAAGTGGCTTATTGTATTGTTTCACGAGTCTTCGCCTGCAGTTTAAACATGATGACGGAATCAGCCTGGCGTCTTTCTGTTCGGTGTATGTAATGTTATGAAGGCTTTCGTTGCTTGCGGAGGGCCCTGTCCAAGTCGCATTTGACTAGGCTCGCTCTGTCTGCGCCAGCGCAATGACTACATGATACAATAAATGAGATCACTGTGTTCCTTTTAGGTGGAGAGACAAACAAAACCACATGAAGAGAAAGGGCGAGAAATAACAACAACTAACATTCCTTTACTATATAAGTAAAGCGACTAATATAACATGATGATCTCAAACACAATCTTAATTAAAGTTTATATAGTGTTCTGAGTCTAAATCGTATTAACTTTGAGGAATGACTGAAAGTTGAATGGCGCTCTCCAAGGCACATTTCAGCACCAGAAAAAAGGACAGCTCCTGCAATGACAAGCAAATTAAAACATTGTGCAAATCAGCTTACAATGCAATAAGTATCACTTAGATGAGATGCTGCACCATCGAGAGCATCCTGACTGGTTGCATCACTGCCTGGTATGGCAACTGCTCGGCCTCTGACCGCAAGGCACTACAGAGGGTAGTGCGAATGGCCCTTTTTTATTTTTTTTATTTCATCTTTATTTAACCAGGTAGGCCAGTTGAGAACAAGTTCTCATTTACAGCTGCGACTTGGCCAAGATAAATGGTGACCACTGAGCTGAGATAAGGCAGGGCTTTACCTAGCAAAGACTTATAGATGACCTGGAGCCAGTGGGTTTGGTGATGAATCTGAAGCGAGGGCCAGCCAACGAGAGAATACAGGTCACAGTGGTGGGTAGTATATGGGGCTGTGATAGACTGCATCCAATTTGCTGAGTAGAGTGTTGGAGGCTATTTTATAAATGCCAAAGACTCGCCAAAGTCAAGGATCGGTAGGATAGTCAGTTTTACAAGGGTATGTTTGGCAGCATGAGTGAAGGATGCTTTGTTGCGAAATAGGAAGCCGATTCTAGATTTAATTTTGGATTGGAGATGCTTAGTGTGAGTCTGGAAGGAGAGTTTACAGTCTCAACAAACACCTAGGTATTTGTAATTGTCCACAGTATATCACTGGGGCCAAGCTTCATGCCATCCAGGACCTCTATACCAGGCAGTGTCAGAGGAAGGCCCTAAAAATTGTCAAAGACTCCAGCCACCCTAGTCATAGACTCTCTGCTACCGCACGGCAAAGCGGTACCGGAGCGCCAAGTCTAGGTCCAAGAAGCTTCTAAACAGTTTCTACCGACAAGCCATAAGTCTCCTGAACATCTAGTCAAATTAATAACCAGACTATTTACATTGCCCCCACACCACTGCCACTCTCTGTTGTCATTTATGCATAGTGACTTTAATTAACTCTACCTACATGTACATACTAACTCAACTAACCGGTGCCCCCGCACATTGACTCTGTACCGGCACCCCCCTATATATATTGTTATTTTTTACTGCTGCTCTTTAATAACTTGTTACTTTTATCTCTTATTCTTATCCGTATTTTTTGAAACTGCACTGTTGGTTAGGGGCTCGTAAGTAAGAATTTCACTGTAAGGTCCACACCTGTTGTAATTGGCGCATGTGACTAATACAATTTGATTTGATTTGAGACAAGCTTCTGTTGCCACATGACTCTGCTTCAGTATAAGCACAAGTGGGAGTTTAAAAACCTCCAGCAGTTCTATTCAACCAATAAGCAAGGCAGTCACAGCTTGTTTGTTTACATATCCGACATTACTCATATCAAATGTATACACTACTCTATACCGTCTACTGAATCTTGCCTATGCCATTCGGCCATTGACTCAAATCTCTAGACACTTTAATAATTAAAAAGTGGATGTAATAAATGTATCACTAGCCACTTTAAACGATGCCATTTATATAATGTTTACACATCCTACACTACTCATCTCACATGTATATACTGTACTTTATACCATCTACTGCATCTTGCTTATGCCAGTCAACCATCGCTCATCCATATATTTATATGTACATACTCGTATTCAATTCTTTACACTTGTGTGTATAAGGTAGTTGTTGTGAAATTGTTAGATTACTTGTTAGATACTACTGCATGGTCGGAACTAGAAGCACAAGCATTTGGCTGCACTCGCATTAACATCTGCTAACCATGTGTATGTGACAAATAACATTTGATTTGATTTGATTTGGACAAAAGGCATGTCAAAGTGAACACACATGCCCTGAATGGAAAGCTCTCCCAAAGCTCTCTTTTTTCCAACATCCCATCCCCTTATCAAGTTTGATGTGTTAGTTTGTGTTAGTTTGAAGTTCTGCAATCTTGTGAGAGGATAATTGGCATTTTCCTGCTTTGGTGATGCATAAAGGTATTGAGGCCAGGTGGAGAAGGTGGGAAGACTCAGGGAAAGTGTTAAGTATCAGGAACATTTCACCAGAGAAATCTCATGCACTGTTTACTGCAAAACTAGACCCACCCACACAAAAATGTTCTTTTACAGACTGCAGTTTTCCATAACCAACACACACACACACACACACACACACACACACACACACACACACACACACACACACACACACACACACACACACACACACACACACACACACACACACACACACACACACACACACACACACACACACATACAGTGAGACAGTGAGGCAGTGCATGTACCACCAAGGTGTATGGCATCAAAACAGCCTCTAAGTCCATAGCGTGCGAGATGGCGCTGTCGAGCAAGATGAAACATCATTGAGCAAACAAACACTGAGTTAGGAGCGCAGAGGATGGGTCCCGCAAGCAGAGGATGAGTGCCTCGAGTACACAGACCAGTCGAGAGTGCAGAATGTGGTCGAGCGAGCAGAGGATGGGTCCTGCAAGCACACAGGCAGCGGGGGAATGCAAATTAAACTAGAGTTGCAGGTGTGACTTTGAGAAAGCAGAACATCATCGTGGCACGCAAAAATATTAATTCAAAAGCAGAGATTTTGTTTTGTTTTGCACAAAGTCAGAATTATTATGGCTAAACCCCACCTATTTATACAATTTATATTCTTAAACTCTGGTTTTAAACCTAACCCTAACCTTAACCACACTGCTAACCTTATGCTTTACCCTCACATTAAATGAAGACCAACAAGCACATTTTTGTTTTCCCAAATTTTTGTATGATGCAGACAATTTTGACTTTGTGGCTGTGTTATCTACAGGATTTTGACTGTGAAATGCAAGGTGATGGTGGTGAAGTAGGGATGATGACCAATGATAAAAAGGTAAGCTCAATAGTTTTTCAGTAAAGCACCTAACTAACCAACTAATCAACTAACCTATTTGCCTAATCAAAAGCAGGCTATTGATTAGGCAAGCTATAGAGGTTAGGTCAGCTATGGTAGCAGCTAGCGAGGAAGCTAACTAGCTAGCTAGTTAGTTAGCTAGTTATCTATCTAATGTTTACCCACATATTAAAGTTACCAGTATCTTTGGTTTAACCAAGATTATTGTAGCTACCTGGCTAAGTCAACACGGGGTTAGTAGAGAAGGAGGACTTGAAAGACTAGTATGACTGGGAGGGATTGGTGGAGGAGGGAGGGGCAGGGTGAGAACAGACAGGGAAGGCCCTCACTGGGGAAGAGACCCTTGATTGAGACGGGGTGAGAGGGAGCCAAGAGAAATCAAACTCAGAACTAAACAGCCAACATTGTAAAGATCTAATTGCATACTTTGAGATACAGTCTATTTGAAATACACATTTGATTACTTTTACTCAGGCATTTTGTTTTCAGTTACAATATACGAGAATGACCTCCAACCATCTTCTCTCTCTCCATCCCTGTCTCCATGCAGGCCCACTTGTAGTATGTGGTGGGGAAGTTGTTCTCTGCTTATCTCACAGAAATAGGAGGAACAGGAGTCCACTCTGTTCAATGTACCTTGGCTCTCCTCCACACACAGCACTCTGGGAACTTCCTGCAGGGAACCATGACTTCTATCAATCACCCTGTAACTTAATCATTAGTGGTATTTGGAGTTCCTCTAATTGCTTTGATGCTGTATGGAGGCATTGTTATTATGACATTTATCAAGCAGAGAGGATGACATGTTATTGACTTTGTCCAACCGTTGTTTATTTGGTTAGAAATATGGTTCTATACATAGGATGGACCAATACTGAATGTGTAGAAGTAGGTTAGGTAAGGGATGAAGTGAAAACTTACAGGAGGATAGCTTTCTACGATGAGGTTTGGGCATTAAATGACAGCAAGCTGTTAAATACTGAACCATACTGGCTGACGAGTGACGTGTATTGGTACAGCTCGCCTCAATCCGACATAGTATGTTATCACTTATTTGGCTAAATTATTATCCATAGTTGCCTCTTTTGATCCTATCTCAAGTTGTAACGCTAAAATGTTAAAACTTGTCAACTCCAATTGAACTTTGTCTATGACATTTCCTGACATCATATTTTTACTGTCTCTCACTGCAGTTGTTTTCCCAGGAGACAGATCAGGGTGTGTAGAAAACATATGTCTGACAAGGTCTAGTCTAGTTCATTGCCCTGGTCCACTACACCTATGAGGCAGAGGATGCCGAGTTTGGACCTGTGAGTCACCTTTGACCTTGACATAACTTTCTTCTAAGGCTTTTGAGGTCATGGGTGTTCCCTAGCTCATCTTGTGCCTTACACAACTCAGCAAATATGTTTCCCTCCACCTTTCTCAGTGAAGTCCTGACCAGGGGTATCAAACTCCAATGTCTATGTACCTGTTGTGTTGGCGTAGTAACCGGACCAGTGGGAGGAGGTGTTGATGACAGTGATGCGTCCCAGTGTGATCTCAACAAACAGCCGCTGTGCCAACACCATGCCAGATGATGACAACCAAATGATATTCTTCCACCCTGGATCACAGTAAACACACACCTAGTTTCTCTCTCTGTGTATGTCTGTTGCATGTGAGAGAGTGAGTAATGTAAGAGTGTGCAAGTGTGTGTGTACAGTTGTGGCCAAATGTTTTGAGAATGACACAAATATTAATTTCCACAAAGTTTGCTGCTTCAGTGTCTTTAGATATTTTTGTCAGATGTTACTATGGAATACTGAAGTATAATTACAAGCATTTCATATTGACAATTACATGAAGTTGATGCAAAGAGTCAATATTTGCAGTGTTGACCCTTCTTTTTCAAGACCTCTGCCGCCCTGGCATGCTGTCAATGAACTTCTGGGCCACATCCTGACTGATGGCAGCCCATTCTTGCATAATCAATGCTTGGAGTTTGTCAGAATTAGTGTTTTTTTGTTTGTCCACCCGCCTCTTGAGGACTGACCACAAGTTCTCAATGGGATAAAGGTCTGGGGAGTTTCCTGGCCATGGACCCCCCAAAAGAATCTATGTTTTGTTCCCCGAGCCACTTAGTTATCACTTTTGCCTTATGGCAAGGTGCTCCATCATGCTGGAAAAGGCATTGTTTGTCACCAAACTGTTCCTGGATGGTTGGGAGAAGTTGTTCTCGGAGGATGTGTTGGTGTACCATTCTTTATTCATGGCTGTGTTCTTAGGCAAAATTGCTAGTGAGCCCACTCCCTTGGCTGAGAAGCAACCCCACACATGAATGGTCTCAGGATGCTTTACTGTTGGCATGACACAGGACTGATGGTAGCACTCACCTTGTCTTCTCCAGACAAACTTTTTTCCAGATGCCCCAACCAACCGGAAAGGGGATTCATCAGAGAAAATGACTTCATCCCAGTCCTCAGCAGTCCAATCCCTGTACCTTTTGCAGAATATCAGTCTGTCCCTGATGTTGTTCCTGGAGAGAAGTGGCTTCTTTGCTGCCCTTCTTGACACCAGGCCAGATGCACTCACACCTGCCTGCTGCCATTCCTGAGCAAGCTCTGTACTGGTGGTGCCCCCATCCCGCAGCTGAATCAACTTTAGGAGACGGTCCTGGCGCTTGCTGGACTTTCTTGGGTGCCCTAAAGCCTTCTTCACAACAATTGAACCGCTCTCCTTGAAGTTCTTGATGATCTGATAAATGGTTGATTTAGGCGCAATCTTACTGGCAGCAATATCCTTGCCTGTGAAGTCCTTTTTGTGCAAAGCAATGATGACGGCACGTGTTTACTTGCAGGTAACCACGGTTGACAGAGAAAGAACAAAGATTCCAAGCACCACCCTCCGTTTGAAGCTTCCAGTCTGTTATTCAAACTCAATCAGCATGACAGAGTGATCTCCAGCCTTGTCCTCATCAACACTCACACCTGTGTTAACGAGAGAATCACTGACATGATGTCAGCTGGTCCTTTTGTGGCAGGGCTGAAATGCAGTGGAAATGTTTTTGGGGGATTCAGTTCATTTGCATGGCAAAGAGGGAC
Organism: Brachymystax lenok tsinlingensis; assembly: GCA_030435695.1. Lineage (NCBI taxonomy): Eukaryota > Metazoa > Chordata > Actinopteri > Salmoniformes > Salmonidae > Brachymystax > Brachymystax lenok. The sequence goes on along the minus strand of CM059793.1, from coordinate 24,524,436 downwards.
TTTGCAATGAATTGCAATTCATCTGATCACTCTTCATGACATTCTGGAGTATATGCAAATTGCCATCATACAAACTGAGGCAGCAGACTTTGTGAACATTTGTATTTGTGTCATTCTCAAAACCTTTAGCCATGACTGTAGTATGTGATATACGTTTTGTGTATATGATTCTACTGTGAGACTGTATACACCCTGTAATTATGCCTGTTTTTTTTTGCACACCCTTTTCTTGTGTGTGATTTAGTGTAGTGTTTTGTGACATCCATCTCTCTCTTGTCTGCTCGATATCCCCAGACCAGCGTTGAGGCAGGAATGGACTACACTGCTCGTCTGAGCTTGTCCCTCTACTCTGCACTTAGGTATGTCCAGTCCCCATACACACCCATCGACTTGGTTAGTTCCCACAAGGGCTAAACGATATGGGGGAAAAAATGTAATTGAGATTTTTGTACCAAATATTGTGATTGCGATTTTACTTGTGATTATAGATCAAAACATTTTGGTAAACTGTTGGAATCATAGAAATGGAATGATCATACTGATTTTATAGTTGGAATGCAGTGGGCACTTGGAATGCAGTTTTGTGACAATGAATGAAAAAGTAAGGGAGGGGATGGTTGTGACAGAGTAGGAGCCAAAGTGTTGGTCAGTGTTTCCCATGGGAACCGAATTAGATTTAAATAGATGGGTACATTCAGACAGAGATTTTAGAGTATTCTCTCTGATTAAGAACAATCTGTTGCACAAACAATGCTGATTTACTCCACCACTGTTAATGGCCTGTATTAGAGCAAAAGTTTGATTACAAGTTTTGTCCTATCTCTGTGGATTAGCTAGCTAGCGATTTGTTTTAAGGGCTAACACACATCTTTTAGGCACATTTGGAGCTTGCTAAAACCAACTAACTAGCATTCTCCTGAGAGCAAGTTACACAAACGAATAGTATAGTACAGAAAACGTGGATTTATATTAAGAAGCTGCTCTTGTTCTTGTTTGGAAACATTTGTTGACTGCTTGCTGTTTGTTCAGTACATGCAGAATTAATCTTGAGCACGAGGAAGTGCCTGCTTGAGTGACAGGGCTTGGTGTATGTGGGATTGTAAAGCGGCCAATGGAGGATAGACTGAGAGACTCTGTCAACTCAAGCAATAAATCAAAAGTAAAAAGAGCCTTTACAGACGGCTAAGTGGCGTTTTAAAATATGGCAGCTTCTTGCGATATCGATATTGCAAATGTCAATATTGCAATTTTGAGTAATCGTGCTGTTCTAGTTCCCACACACACACACTGTTATACAATTAGACACAACTGAGACTTTTGTGAAAATCATGCATTGTTCTGATTGTGCTGATGCCCCACTGTAAGAACCAGGAGATCTTCACTGGTTTTGAGGGAGGTGAAGTGGCCACCAACAGAGCCTAGGATACATTACAGAATTACCTCTGTCTGGAGAACAACCAGAGCGTGGTCAAGATCGCCTCCACTGACATCTTCCGCAACAACATCTTTAGCGTGTCAGCTCTGCTGCACCCGGGATCTAAAAGTATGGCACTGCACTCACAGCAGTCATGTATGACTGCTTAAATATCATTAAACATACTTGTACAGTGCATTCTGAAAGTATTCAGACCCCTTCCCTTTCCCACATGTTGTTATGTTACAGCCTTATTCTAAAATTGATTTAATTACATTTTTTCTTAGCAATCTACACACAATAACCCATAAAGACAAAACAAAAACAGGTTTTAGTAATGTTTGAAAATGTATAAAAAAAAACAGAAATCACTTATTTTCATAAGTATTCAGACCATTTGCTATGAGACTCTAAATTGAGCTCAGGTGCATCCTGTTTACATTTATCATCCTTGAGATGTTTCTACAACTAGATTGGAGTCCACCTGTGGTAAATTCAATTGATTGGACATGATTTGGAAAGGCACACACTTGTCTATATAAGGTCCCACAGTTGGCAGAACACGATGGTCACTCTGACAGAGCTCCAGAGTTCCTCTGTGGAGATGGATAACCTTCCAGATGGACAACCATCTCTGCAGCACTTCACTAATCAGGGCTTTATGGTAGAGTGGCCAGACAGAAGCCCCTCCTCAGTAAAAGGGACATGACAGCCCGCTTGGAGTGTACAGAGAGATCCTTGATGAAAACTTGCTCGAGAGCGCTCAGGGCCTCAGACTGGAGTGAAGGTTCACCTTCCAACAGGATAACGACCTTAAGCACACAGCCAAGACAACTCAGGAGTGGCTTCGGGACAAGTCTGAATGTCCTTGAGTGGCCCAGCCAGAGCCCGGAATTGAACCTAATCGAACATCTCTGGAGAGACCTGAAAATAGCTGTGCAGCGACGCTCAGCATCCAACCTAACAGAGCTTGAGAGGATGTGTGGAGAAGAAGGGGAGAAACTCCCAAATACATGTGTGTTAAAAACAGCATTCCCCAAAAGAGTATAGCTTTCACTTCAGCAGTGGTAAATTCATAAACTTCTTTGAGGAAAAGATCATGATCATTAGAAAGCAAATTACGGACTCTTTTTTAAATCTGCGTATTCCTCCAAAGCTCAGTTGTCCTGAGTCTGCACAGTTCTGCCAGGACGTAGAATCAAGGGAGACACTCAAGTTTTTTAGTACTATACTGTATCTCTTGACACATTGATGAAAATAATCATGGCCTCTAAACCTTCAAGCTGCATACTGGACCCTATTCCAAACTACTGAAAGAGATGTTTCCTGTGCTTGGCCCTCCTATGTTAAACATAATAAACGTCTCTCTATCCACCGGATGTGTACCAAACTCACTAAAAGTGTCAGTAATTAAGCCTCTCTTGAAAAAGCCAAACCTTGACCCAGAAAATATAAAAAACTATTGGCCTATATCAAATCTTCCATTCCTCTCAATAAAAAAAAGCTGTTGCAACTCACTGCCTTCCTGAAGACAAACAATGTACACGAAATGCTTCAGTCTGGTTTTAGACCCCATCATGGCATTGAGACGGCACTTGTGAAGGTGGTAAATGACTTTTTAATGGCGTCAGACCGAGGCTCTGCATCTGTCCTCGTGCTCCTAGACCTTAGGGTTGATTTTGATACCATCGATCACCACATTCTTTTGGGGAGATTGGAAACCCAAATTGGTCTACACGGACAAGTTCTGGCCTGGTTTAGATCTTATCTGTCGGAAAGATATCAGTTTGTCTCTGTGGATGGTTTGTCCTCTGACAAATCAACTGTAAACTTCGGTGTTCCTCAAGGCTCTGTTTTGGGACCACTATTGTTTTCACTATATATTTTACCTCTTGGTGATGTCATTCGGAAACATAATGTTAACTTTCACTGCTATGCGGATGACACACAGCTGTACATTTCGATGAAACATGGTGAAGCCCCAAAATTGCCCTCCCTGGAAGCCTGTGTTTCAGACATAAGGAAGTGGATGGCGGAAAATGTTCTACTTTTAAACTCTGACAAAACAGAGATGCTAGTTCTAGGTCCCAAGAAACAAAGAGATAATCTGTTGAATCTGACAATTAATCTTGATGGTTGTACAGTCGTCTCAAATAAAACTGTGAAGGACCTCGGCGTTACTCTGGACCCTGATCTCTCTTTTGACGAACATATCAAGACTGTTTCAAGGACAGCTTTTTTCCATCTACTTAACATTGTAAAAATCAGAAACCTTCTGTCCAAAAATGATGCAGAAAAGTTAATCCATGCGTTTGTAACTTCTAGGTTAGACTACTGCAATGCTTTACTTTCCGGCTACCCGGATAAAGCACTAAATAAACTTCAGTTAGTGCTAAACACGGCTGCTAGAATCTTGAATAGTCTGCCTATCCATGTGAGAGACGCAGACTCGGTCTCAACCTTTAAGTCTTTATTGAAGACTCATGTCTTCAGTAGGTCCTATGATTGAGTGTAGTCTGGCAAAGGAGTGTGAAGGTGAACGGAAAGGCACTGGAGCAACGAACCACCCTTGCTGTCTTTGCCTGGCCGGTTCCCCTCCACTGGGATTCTCTGCCTCTAACCCTATTACAGGGGCTGAGTCACTGGCTTACTGGTGCCGTGGCGGAGATCTTGTGGGCTATACTCGGCCTTGTCTCAGGATGGTAAGTTGGTGGTTGAAGATATCCCTCTAGTGGTGTGGGGGCTGTGCTTCGGCAGAGTGGGTGGGGTTATATCCTGCCTGTTTGGCCCTGTCCGGGGGTATCGTCCGACGGGGCCACAGTGTCTCCCGACCCCTCCTGTCTCAGCCCCCAGGAATTATGCTGCAGTAGTTTATGTGTCGGGGGGCTAGGGTCCGTCTGTTATATCTGGAGTATTTATTCTCTTATCTGGTGTCCTGTGTGAATTTAAGTATGCTCTCTCTAATTATCTCTCTCTCTTTCTTTTCTTTTTTTCTTCTCTCTCTCTCGGAGGACCTGAGCATTAGGACCATTCCTCAAGGCCTACCTGGCCTGATGACTCCTCGATGTCCCGAGTCCACCTGGCCGTGCTGCTTCTCCAGTTTCAACTGTTCTGCATGTTTTATGAACATTTAAAAATCTTGTCCATGTTCTGTTATAATCTGCACCCGGCACAGCCAGAAGAGGACTGGCCACCCCTCACAGCCTGGTTCCTCTCTAGGTTTCTTCCTAGGTTTTGGCCTTTCTAGGGAGTTTTTCCTAGCCACCGTGCTTTTACACCTGCATTGCTTGCTGTTTGGGGTTTTAGGCTGGGTTTCTGTACAGCACTCTGTGACATCAGCTGATGTAAGGCTTTATAAATACATTTGATTTGATTTAATTTACATACGGGCACTTCCCAACAATGAAAAATAGAGAAAAAACATGTAATAATGGGGGCGATTATACACAATAACTTGGCTATGTACACAAGGTACTTGAAAAACGAAAGGATTTTAGAACCAACGTTTCGACAGCCAAGGTGTCTTCATCAGGGTATATACAGTTGAAGTCGGAAGTTTACATACACTTAGGTTGGAGTCATTAAAACTTGTTTTTCAAACACTCCACAAATGTCTTGTTAACAAACTATAGTTTTGGCAGGTCGGTTTTGACATCTACTTTGTGCATGACACAAGTAATGTATCCAACAATTGTTTACAGACAGATTATTTCACTGTATCACAATTCCAGTGGGTAAGAGTTTACACACACTAAGTTGACTGTGCCTTTAAACAGCTTGGAAAATTCCAGAAAATGATGTCATGGCTTTAGAAGCTTCTGATAGGCTAATTGACATCATTTGACTCAAAAGGAGGTGTACCTGTGGATGTATTTCAAGGCCTACCTTCAAACTCAGTGCCTCTTTGCTTGACATCATTGGAAAATCAAAAGAAATCAGCCAAGACTTCATAAACACAATTGTAGACCTCCACAAGTTTGGTTCATCCTTGGGAGCAATTTCCAAACGCCTGAAGGTACCATGTTCATCTGTACAAACAATAGTACGCAAGTATAAACACCATGGGACCACGTAGCTGTCATACCGCTCAGGAATGAAACGCGCTCTGTCTCCTAGAGATGGACGTACTTTGGTGCGAAAAGTGCAAATCAATCACAGAACAACAGCAAAGGACCTTGTGAAGATGCTGAAGGAAACAAGTACAAAAGTATCTATATCCACAGTAAAACGAGTCCTATATCGACCTCTCCTGAAAGTCCGCTCAGCAAGGAAGAAGCCACTGCTCCAAAAACATCATAAAAAGCCAGACTACTGTTTCCAACTGCACGTGGGGACAAAGATCGTACTTTTTGGAGAAATGTCATCTGGTCTGATGAAACATAAATAACTATAGACTTATGAAGAAAGTTATGTAAAATTGCTATTCTTCAAAAAGTTCTTACTTAATTTCTTATATTTTTCCTTTAAGCAAAAAGTTAAGAAAAATAAATAAAGAAAGAAAGAAAGAAAGAAAGAAAAATTAGGTTATTGGAAATGTTATTAATTCCAAGATAGCATAAACCTTGTCTTGAACTCAGGGCAGTGAGATAATAAGATAATGAAAGCAATTTAACATGTTTAATTCACTCAAACTTCATCTGAAAGTTTCAGTATTGATTATTTTAAACCCAAGAACATGTTTTAGAACAGTTATCTCCGTAAGAAATATGCTAACATGATTGACATTGCTAGCTAGATACAGTATAGCTAGATTGGTTGTCTAGTAGCAATCATCTTAAGTAGATATTTTGGAAGTTAGTAAGAAGATATTTGAGAAGTTCTTAAGAAAATTATGAAATATTAAGATATTGTTGAGAAATTGCACTCACGAACTATCTTATGAATCTCTTCTTTTTTCTTCTTAAGAAGCTTCTTAAGTTTTTGCATAAGAAGTGTTTTGTGAATCTGGGCCCTGTTCTGTCTGTGGAAGAGAGAGAATCATGCATAAGTCTGTCTGTCTGTATCTCTGTGTGTAAAATGAGCCTGTCTACACTGACACACTATATCTATTTACAGCACATGAAGACATTTAGGGTCATTATTCAAAAATCACCATAAGGACAAACTCATGCAGAAAATTAAATAGGAGTAGAAAATGGGCGGGCCCACTCACTCAGAATTCTAATACAGAAAAGGGTTCACATCACATGGTGCCTTGCAGGCAGAATAATATACAGTAAATTTAATTAGGTTGAGTTAGCTCGTGTCTTAATTAAACATTTGCTCATTATTTATAGACAGGTTTTTGGAGAGGGCTGTGAGATTAACTTAATCAGCGTATCATCGTGTCCAGCAATTTGCAGGAAATAATCTAATCAGGTATATGTAAAGCACTACAAATGCAATTCAGCAAATCACATTAGATCACAGGCGAACTGACGGTGGTTTGTCAGGAATATAGTTTGTGTCCTGTAGGTGCTGTGATTATGTGATATAACAGGGGTTGGCATATGGCAGACTGACTGGGAATGTGAAGTACACAGCACACGGGTAGGAGGAAAGGGGGGCAGGCAGGGCCAAAAAGGGTTACACAGGGTCACCCATCCACTAGTCTAGAAGAATACTCATCTTTACGCAGCAGCACCAGCATATTCCTTAATGCCCACAAGGGTTCCACAGGTCTGAGAGAGAGAGGAGAAAACTCTCTAGGATTCAGTGAGCCTGCATCTTATTCAAATACTTTTTCTAGTAAGTTATTTTCAATTACATAGAATCTATGTAACCAGGAGAGCCTTGGTCCCACAGCGCAGCCGAGTCAAAAGTTTGTCTAGGAAGTCACAAATGGCCTTGAATGGTCTAATTGCTATGGGCTATACGTATTTTACTTCAGATATTAAATATGTTTGTAAAGGACATGATTGCCCCTGGCCTCTTGTTCTTGCTGGTGTTGAAGCACTCACCTGGGTGAGCCTCTAAATCCTTACTCCCAGATACTATCAATATTGCATGCAGTGATATAGGACTTGCTTGTCTCTTAAAGGGACAGGGACAAAATGTCTACTGTTGAACTACACACATACAGTAATGGCTGGATGCACACAACTAAGCAGGTAACAGAATCAATTTACCAGAAATTATCCATGCTACTGTGTCAAATTATTTAAAAAAAATGTCAAAAGGGTACATTTAGAGAAACATTCTGCATATTTGTGTCCTTTAAGGATATAGGTCATAATATCAGATTGATTATAATGGTCATATCTCTGGTATGTCTTGAATCATATGGGAATTGACCCCATTTCATTAATATGATTGAAATGCTACAGTGCCTTCGGAAAGTATTCAGACCCCTTGACTTTTCCACATTTTGTTACGTTACAGCCTTATTCTAAAATGGATTAAAAACCTTTTTTCCCTCATCAATCTACACACAATACCCAATAATGACAAAGCCAAAACAGGTTTTCAGAAATGTTTGCAGATTTATATAAAAAAAAAAAAAAAAATACTATTTACATAAGTATTCAGACCCTTTACTCAGTACTTACTTGAAGCACAATTGGCAGCGATTACAGTATCGCATCTTCTGGGGTATCACGCTACAAGCTTGGCACACCTTTATTTGGGGAGTTTCTTCCATTCTTTTCAGCAGATCCTCTCATGCCCTGTCATGTTGGATGGGGACCGTTGCTGCACAGCTATTTTCAGGTCTCTCCAGAGAAGTTCGATCGGGTTCATGTCCAGGCTCTGGCTGGGCCACTCAAGGACATTCAGAGACTTGTCCAGAAGCCAATCCTGTGTTGTCTTGGCTGTGGGATTAGGGTCGTTGTCCTGTTGGAAGGTCAACCTTTGCCCCAGTCTGAGCGCTCTGGAGCAGGTTTTCATCAAGGATCTCTCTGTACTTTGCTCCATTCATCTTTTCCTTGATCCACCACAATGCTTCACTGTAGGGATGGTGCCAGGTTTCCTCTAGACGTGACGCTTGGCATTCAGGCCAAAGAGTTCAATTTTGGTTTCATCAGACCAGAGAATCTTGTCTTTAGTTGCCTTTTGGCAAACTGCAAGCAGGCTGTTATGTGCCTTTTACTGAGGAGTGGCTTCCGTCTGGCCACTCTACCATAAAGGCCTGATTGTTTTTTAAAATATATATATATTTTTTAATTGAACCTTTATTTAACTAGGCAAGTTAGTTAAAAACACGGCCTAGGAAAACCGGGTTAACTGCCTTGTTCAGGGGCAGAACGACCAATTTTTACCTCGGGTATTCGATTTAGCAACCGGTTACAGGCCCAACGCTCTAACCACTAGCCTACTAGGCCACTAGGCTACCTGCCTAGTAAGTGCTGCAGAGATGATTGTCCTTCTGGAAGGTTCTCCCACCTCCACAGAGGATCTTGTGAGCTCTGTCAGAGTGACTATCGGGTTCTTGGTGACCTCCCTGACCAAGGCCCTTCTCCCCCGATTGCTCAGTTTGGCTGGGCGGACTGCTCTATGAAGAGCCTTGGTTGTTCGAAACTTCTTCCATTTAAGAATGATGGAGGCCACTGTGCTCTTGAGGACCTTCAATGCAGAAATTTTTGGTACCCTTTCCCAGATATTTGCCTCGACACAATCCTGTCTCGGCGCTCAACGGACAATTCCTACGACCTCATGGCTTTGTTTTTGCTCTCACATGCACTGTCAACTGTGGGACCTTATGTAGACAGGTGTGTGCCTTTCCAAATCATGTCCAATCAATAGAATTTACCACAGGTGGACTCCTATCAAGTTGTAGAAACATCCCAAGGCTGACCAATGGAAACAGGATGCACCTGAGCTCAATTTCAAGGTATTTCTGTTTTTTATTTTTAATACATTTGCAAAAATATCTAAAAACCTGTTTTCTCTTTAGATGGCAAGGTAAGCGAAAATTAACAAACTTACAAAGAGGTATAGATGTAGGAGAACTATCCGTACCAAACTTTAATTGTATTTCCAGGCACTAGCATTTTGCCCCATCCTAAATTGGTTGCGACGTGATTCTTCCTCCCATTGCTGAGTATAAAGAGAAATATGGTGTCTCCTATTGCCCTGGAAGAGGTGGTTTTTACTGATATATTCCTTAATTAAAAAAAAATCTAAACTATGCTTCGGTACCTATTATAGCTCGCACGATTTCTATTTGGTGCAAAATTACACCACTCCAGCCAATGCTTGGCATTGCGCATGGTGATCTTAGGCTTGTGTGCGTCTGCTCGGCCATGGAAATACTTTTCATGAAGCTCCCGACGAACAGTTCTTGTGCTTACGTTGCTTCCAGAGACAGTTTGGAACTCGGTAGTGAGTTATGCAACCAAGGACAGGTGGTCCCATTCTGTGAGCTTGTGTGGCCTACCACTTCACGACTGAGCCACTGTTGTTCAGAGACCTTTCACTGAGCTCTTCAGTAAGGCCTTTCTACTGCTAATGTTTGTCTATGGAGATTGCATGGCGGTGTGCTCGATTTTATACAACTGTCAGCAACGGGTGTGGCTGAAATAGCCAAATCCACTAATTTGAAGGGGTGTCCACATACTTTTGTATATATAGTGTACTTTATGTTCATATTCTTATAATTTTTATTTCTTATTGTTGTTGCGTTGTTGAGAAGGAACCTGCAAGCAAGCATTTTACTGACAATGTACACCATGCGTGTCCCGTACATATTAGTAATACAACTTAATGTTTTACACTTTAACTAATCTTTCCCCTCATTGCTTTACATCAAATTATAGTTTCACAGTCTACATGCTTTATCTCAGGTAACTATACACTAACCTCAATAATCCAAACATCACCTCTACAATCATTCTCTATTACTACCAAGTTACAAATCCTAATAAATCCCATAACTCGATCTTAATCATGCCGTAGAAGAGGAGCATATACCCTGGACCCTCTCCAAGTCTATAAGATTAGTTTGCCTCTCTCCAGTTAAGTAAAGAGGAGGATGGGTTGTCCACTTAAATTAGAAGAGGGGGGATGATTCTGAAATAACAATTTAGAGCAGCAGAAGAGTCTTCAGTGGGCTTTTAATTTCATGGTTTACTGTGTCTCCAGTGTACCTATACTGCCTAGTGAACAATACGCCTCTTCAACTAGCATTAAAACAATTAAGTATTCACTTCACCAAAACCCCAGTGCCCTTTACTATTGTGATGAGAGCTACCACATGGGCACACACAGACACAACCATACACACAAACAAACATAAACACACACACACACATTGCTGAGTCTTGTGAAAGTGCTGCTCTGGTCTTTTGATGCAGAGGCAGGCCCCTCCCTCCCCATCCCTGTGTAACGTGTGTAATAATGTTTTTTATTTAGTTACAGCAGCGGAAGGGCCACCCTGAGATGGCTAGATTAAATATTGTGTGTCAGAGGAGAGGAGGAAATAGCATTGTACTGTCAGGAGAGGGGAGGTGAAAAATAACCTGTCATCACTTTCTGCCTTTTTCAATGCTCTCTTTCCTCTCTTCATTTTTGAGGTTTCTGAGGACAGAGTGAGAGACTGAGACGTTCGGTAATGGAAAGAGACAGTGAGAAGCAGAGGGAGGGAGGGAGTAGAGGAACACAAGGGTTGGAAAGGTGAGGCGAATGAGAGTGGGAGTGAGTGTGGACATTTTTAAGAAGATGTGTCGGAGATGCGAGAAACACAAAGATATCATTGCCAGTGTTTGATGGAATATTTACTTTAAGACAACACGGAAGTGAAACTGTAAATCAAGACAACAACAATTAGTGTGCATACAGCCACATGCACGCACGCACACAAACCCCCACAAACAAACAGACACACTCCTGACAGCTTTGACAAGGAGCAGTGTGCAATGTTTTATAAATTCTCCATGTAAAATGCAGAATATTTTGATATCTGCTACGTGTCACAGCCAAATCAAGACTCCTCATGAGCTAGTAATAGAATACATGTTAGTACTCTACTCTGAGTGGCATCTGATCTGATGCTTTAAGATGCCATGTTGTCCATATCCCACGCAGTGCAGCCATCAGTGTACTAGGGGGAAACAACAAATGCCTCATAAATATACATGGTTGTTTCTCTAGTATGAGCAAACACGGAAGCATCCCTGCCAACAATTCTAGGGAGAGAGAACGTTTTGGGAATGTTACCTGTAATGTTCCCCTGATGTTTGAGTGTCCAGTTTTCCATAAGTTTTCCATAACATTCTATCTATGTTAGTAAAAACTTTCTGAAAACCCTTTTAGAATGTTTTGGTGTTAAAGTTAGGAGAACATTCCCTTAATGTCAAGCAGAACTCATCTAGAACATGGTTACAATGTTCTCAGAATATACAACATTAATGTTCTAGATGCGTTTTACGGGATGTTGCAGGAACATTTGTGTCCAGTTTGTTAAGGGTTAGGAGAATATTCCATCAACGTTCCACCAAACATACACAGAGCATTGTTGCCATGTTTTCAGAATACACAATATTAACGTTCTAGACACATTAAATGAGAACGTTACAAGAACATTAATGTGTTTTCTGTGAGTTAGGAGAATATTCCATCAACGTCCCACAGAACATGACTGCCATGTTTTCAGAATATAAGATATTAATGGTGAACAACTGATCTATTCACAGCTCTTTTTGTCTGTTGGGAAGTTTTGAAATACTCGTTGCTTTCTACGTACATATTTGACACACTTGGACACAAATGATTACATTGTGCATGTTTATTTATACAGTAAATAATAATATTATGCAATATGTCCTCACCTGGAACTCACAACCTCCTGGTTCACGGTATTCAGATCTTCCTGCTATGCCACCATGTCTGTGTCAGTTATCAGTTAATTTGACTATTCTCTCATCATTGATTTGATTTACTTATTTTAACAATTAAAGGGCTTTTCTGTATAGTTGTCTAATGTTCGTGGGGAATATTAAGTTTTCCGACCACACAACAGTGGTAGGCCTGATCACAGACGATGATGAGACAGCCTATAGGGAGGAAATCAGAGACTTGGCAGTGTGGTGCTTGGACAATGACCTCTCCCTCAACGTCAGCAAGACAAAGGAGCTGTTCGTGGACTACAGGAAACAGAGGTCCAGGCACACCCCCATTCACATCGACAGGGCCGTAACGGAGCGGGTCCAGAGCTTCAAGTTCCTCGGTATCCACATCACTAAGGATCTATCATGGTCCACACACTCCAACATGGTCATGAAGAAGGCACGCCAAGCCTCTACCCCCTCAGGAGGCTGAAAAGATTTTACATGGGTCCTCAGATCTTCAAAAAGTTCTACAGCTGCACCATTGAGAGCATCTTGACTGACTTGGTATGGCAACTGCTTGGCATCCGACTGTAAGGCGCTACAGAGGGGTAGTGCCCACGGCCCAGTACATCACTGGGGCCGAGCTCCCTGCCATCCAGGACCTCTATACCGGGTGTTGTCAGAGGAAAGCCCAACAAATTGTCAAAGACTCCAGACACCCAAGTTATTGGCTGTTTTCTCTGCTACCACACGGCAGGCGGTACCAATGAACCAAGTCTGGAACCAACAGGACCCTGAACAACTTCTACACCCAAGCTATAAATGGTTTGTTAAATTGTTAACCAAATAGCTACCCGGACTATCTGCATTGACGTTTCTTGCACTAACGTTTTTCACCTACACTGCTGCTACTGTTTATTATATGTAACTTTATTCTTCTATATGTACATACACTACATGAACAAAAGTATGTGGACACCTGCAGGAGTGTTGCCAGAATTTTAACATAGAAATCAGAACATTTCAGATTAAAATAACGTACTGAACAATATGTGTTATTAAATGGACTAACAATAAGCTTCTGCTGCTTTATACTACTATTGTGCAGATTCTAGTTTCCACCTTCATACTTTGCCTATATAAACAGTATTGCATACATTTTTGGTTCCTAATGTTAACAAAAGCTGTCTCTGTCATGATATTTTATAATGATTTATTATAAATAACTACACAATTGGTGCCATATTTTTTATATATGGTATTGTAGTCAGTTTTAATGGAGAAATTACTAATGATCCATGTTTCAGATTAAAGAATTTATTACAAATTCTTATAAACAAGGCTAACCCTCTTTTGCTCTCTGCATAATTCCTAAATATATGCCTAAATAACATAACCAAAATTAAAAAATGTCCTGAACTATGTGGACTGCAGGCATAAATGTGGTACCTACAGAGAACAAATCTGTGAAACTGCAACTGTAGTGTCAAGACATTATGTGAGCATTCCTGAGTAAGTTCAACAGGAGATAAACCATAGCAAAAAATACAGAATTTTGCCCATCCCCGGGCAGGCTTGGGTAAAACAGGTTACGGCATTTGTTCTTGTGTTTGTTCCCTGTAAACAAAACTCAGAGGTTACACTCTTGTGAGCAAACTCATTTATAATGTCTTTAAAGTTACATTTTATAGCTAACTGGTTTTCAATTGAAAGGATGGCAAGGCTGTTCCACCTGTCTTGGCACATTGTAGATCTTAGATAGTTCTTTATAAGTTTCAGCTTTCTGAAGGCCCATCATCTCCAGCAATTGTTACAGGCATTGTACAGAAGATTCGCAGTGCAATGCACACCTCGCAAAAAATGCTCTATAGCTGCATCTTGTGGATGGCGTTTAGGATCTCTACAGGAGAAAGACCACCTGAAAAAGTGGCACAATATATCGTCTTTAGATGTCAAACTTCATTTTGAAATCCATCTGTGAGATCTTTGGAATACTTGTTTCTCAATTTGTGGCAAGATACACGAATTTGGTTTTCAGTAATTTTCCTAAATGTAGATATTGGTGAAAACTCCTCGCATATAGCTGCAACCGTGTGGAACCGCATGTCCAAATAACTGATTATACTATCCAGAGCCACATAAAACACTGTGTTGTGAAATGCAGTGTCTGACTGCTGTTCATTTGTTATGTCATCTTCAGTATCATCAGGGAAACGTTTTCTTTTTTTCTGGTGGCTCCTCTGTTCACTGTGAAACTGAGTTGTTACAACCATTTCATTTGCCATCATGGAGGCTTCTGCCAGAAGAGCATCCTATTGATTATGCAGAGCCTGTATTTCTTCCTGTAGTGCCTTAATGTGAGCTGATTCAGTGTCCAGAGAAATATTTCCTGACTGAAGAATTAGGCTTCTATTCTCAATATACTGCAAAACATTTACCCAGAAACTGAGCAGGAAGATTGCTTTGAAAGACATGAAGTAGCTTTTCAGACCATTTGCCTCAGATCTGGCTTTGTTTGTCAGGCTGCAGGTAGCAAGAAGCAGGTCTAGGGCCTTGATGCTAGACGGTAAATGAGTTGCCACTGGTCGGACCGCAGTAATACGCATACTCCATTGCGTGTCTGAAAGGCGGTTAAGACAGCCTTTCCTTGAGAATGGTCCATCGCTCCGGGCTGGCACTGAACAGATTGTAAAGACGATTCACACAGCCAAAAAAGGTTGATACTTCTGGGCACGACTGAGCTGCATGTACACCCACAGGATTAAGAGTATGGGAGGCACAAGGTGAGTACGTGGCCAGTGGATTGTTTTGCAGTATGTGTGCTTGAACTCCCTTCACTTTCCTGACATATTTGCACCATTATCATAGCCTTGACCACGGCAATCTGCTATGTCAACACCATGCCCTTCCAATGCACTCAAAATCATTTCCGAAATTTCACGGTCTGTCTTTCTAGCAAAGTCTTTAAATTCAAGAAAACGTTCAATTATTTCCCATTCACCTGTTCCCTGAACTTCATCTTTGTGTACATATCTCACCAATAATACATTTTGCTCAGTATGGGAAATGTCTGGAGTTGCATCACATATAACCGAGTAATAGATTACATCTTCTCTTTCAGAAAGTATTGTTTTCAAAATTCTTTGACCACATATTCCTATGAACCTTGGCTCTCAGGGCTGAGGAAATGAGTATTTCTTGCTCCTTTCTTTTTGTCCCTGACTTTCTGTAAGTGCTCACGTAATAGCAGGTCATAATTTGACAAGAGTTCAAGTAAGCTTAGGCAATGTCCATTATGCACATCAAGATTAAGTGATTTCCCCAGAAATGGCAGATTCCTAGATGCTAAGTACAGTGTCACATCCAAAATCCTTCCTAGAAGTGCTCTGTTTTTATACATTTCTGACTGGATTTGTTTCTACAGCTGACTGTCTATACCTGTAGCTGTTGGTACGGTATGCTGCAAATTTCTCAATTTCCAGTAACAGTTCTTGTGAGACACACCATCCTCATGCTCTGGTAGTTTGTCATACATTCTCAGCCATTTCACTGGTGATATCTTAGAGCCATCCTTACTATTCAGAGAACTGGGTGATGGTTTACTTTGCTCATGAGAAAAAAATAACACATGGAATGCAATATAATGCCTTCATACTCTTACTATAAATAAGGCAGTCTCTCTGCATCTTTTCTCTTCCGTTTGCTGACTTAATGTACTGTAAATAGTTGGGGAATGGCTTGCCTTCTGAGTCTGGGGGCTGGATTTTATACAGTTCTGTCTCCTCACCACACCTGTTGGCTAGTCTGCGAGCAATAGCTTCTCTTTCATGGTCTTTTACTTTCTCAGGCCACAATGCTGGATCATATAAAACCTAATCTTCCTCACTTCAAATCTGTCCATA
This sequence comes from Brachymystax lenok tsinlingensis, assembly GCA_030435695.1. NCBI lineage: Eukaryota > Metazoa > Chordata > Actinopteri > Salmoniformes > Salmonidae > Brachymystax > Brachymystax lenok. Next base: position 24,508,378 of record CM059793.1, on the reverse strand, counting down.
CTCTTCCTTTCCCTTATTACTTGCTTATTCAATCTCTTCTGTCGCTCCTTCACTGGCACTGCTGCTACTCTTTAAATCCTCTTCCTCCTCCCTGCTCTCCTCTGCATAAGAGTCTGTCTGACAGCTTTCTGCTGAGATTCTGCCTACCTGGGGCTCTCTAGGCACTAGGAAGTAAGTAAAAAAAGGGAATTTTAGGTTTGATGTTGGCTCCTTCAAAGGTTACCATACTAAAAATCAACTACAGAAAGAAAAAACATTTTAATAGTCTACATATCAAATAGAATACGTATTTAAGTGTGTCTAAGTCATCGTGTGCCTGTATGTGTAGCAGACACACGTTGGGATCTTTGTCTACAGCGGTAGTAGTAGTAGCATCTACAGTATGGATAGTTAGACTACATGTTAGGTTTTAACTTTAGTCTAGCTAGCTAACAAATATCACGCAAATATTGGGGAATACAGTTATAATAATATCTAAATAATAGCTAATTCATCCCAAACCGATCACACCGATCTTGACAAACCATTTCTGTGTGGAACTCGCTTTGTGCATAGGGGTATTGTCATGCTGAAACAGGACATTTTTATTTAACCTTTATTTAACTAGGCAAGTCAGTTAATTAAAGCCTCTTAGGGCTAGGGGCCAGTGTTCGGAAGTTCGGAGAGTCTGACGTGCACAAAGTAAACTGCCTGTTATTCAGGCCCAGAAGCTAGGATATGCATATAATTGGTAGCATTGGATAGAAAATACTCTGAGTTTCTAAAACTGTTCGAATAATGTCTGTGAGTATAACAGAACTGATATGGCAGGTGAAAACCCGAGGAAAATCCATCCGGAAAATTTGCTTTTTTTTAGGTCACAGTCTTTCCATTGACTTGCTATTGACTTTAGAGGGAATTAGCTCCCAGATTGCAGTTCCTATGGCTTCCACTAGATGTCAGCAGTCTTTAGACATGGTTTCAGGCTTGTTTTTCAAAAAACGAACAAGAAGTTGTTATTCTACTAAGTGGCTTTGGAAAAGGACACTACATTTTTGCGCGAGTGAATGGTTGCGCGCTCCTCAATATTGTTCTTTCCTATTGAAAATACTATTCTCCGTCTGAAATATTATTGTTTATTTAGATATTTGACAACCTGAGGATTAATTAGAAACATCGGTTGACTTGTTTGGACGAACTTCGATACTTTTGGGATTGCAAACAGAGGAAGATCTTCAAAGGTAAGTGATTTATTTTATCACTATTTTATTTTATTTTGTAACGCCCTGTGCTGGTTTGAAAAATATGATGTTGTGGGGCTCTGTCCTCAGACAATCGAATGCTCTGCTTTCGCCATAAAGCCTATTGTAAATCCGACAATGGGGTTCAATTACCAAGATTCTAAGCTTTTGAATGGTGTACAACACTTGTATTTTCATGAATGTTTAATATTACTATTTTTGTAATTTGAATTTGGTGCTCTGAATTTCACCGGATGTTGTCTTAGGTGGACCGCATGCCACCGATCCCTAAGACGTTTTAAGAATAAATTCTTATTTACAATGACGACCTACCCTGGCCAAACCATGCCCTATCGCATACGACGCTGGGCCAATTGTGCGCCGCCCTTTGAGACGCCCAATCACAGACGGTTGTGATACAGCCCGAGATCAAACCAGGGTCTGTAGGGACGCCTCTAGCACTGAGATGCAGTGCCTTAGACCACTGCACCACTTGGGAGCCATAAAAAGGGCCTTCCCAAAACTTTTTTTCACAAAGTTGAAAGCACAGAATCGTCTAGAATGTCATTGTATGCTGTAGCATTAAGATTTCTCTTCACTGGAACTAAGGGGCTTAGCCCGAACTATAAAAAACATCTCCAGACCATTATTCCTCCTCCATTAAACTTTACTATGCATTCGGGCAGGTAGCGTTCTCCTGGCATCCTCTAAACATAGATTTGTCCGTTGGACTGCCAGATGGTGAAGCATGATTCATCACTCCAGAGAATGCGTTTCCACTTGGCGGCAAGCTTTACATTACTCCAGCCGACGCTTGGCACTACGCATGGTGATCCTAGCCTTGTGTGCGACTGCTCCGCCATGGAAACCCATTTCATTAAGCTCCCTACGAACAGTTCTTGTGCTAATGTTGCTTCCAGAGGCAGTTTGGAACTCGGGTAGTGAGTGTTGCAACCGAGGACAGGCGATTTGAAAGTCACTAAGCTCTTCAGTAAGGCCAATCTTCTGCCAATGTTTGTCTATGGAGATTGCATGGCTGTGTGCTCAATTTTATACACCTGTCAGTAACGGGTGTGGCTGAAATAGCCAAATCAACTAATTTGAAGGGGTGTCCACATACTTTTGTGTATATAGTGTATCTACCTCAATTACCTCATACCCCTGCACAACACGGTACTGGTACCCTGTCTATATAGCCAAGTTATCATCACTCACTGTGTATTTATTACTCCTTTTATTATTGCGTGTTTTAGTTTTCTATTTTTTCTCTATTTTCTTTCTCTCTACATTGTTGGGAAGGGCCTGTAAGTAAACATTTGACTGTTTAGTTTACACCTGTGGTTTACAAAGCATGTGGCACATTTATTTTTATTAGATAACCTTTTTTAATGATACTCCTGAATTACTACAATAAAGTTGTTTCAGATCTACACAAGTGCCTAGAGAGAAGGGTTTAGGGTTTCTTCTGGACAGGGCCTAACTATACTCGCCCAATAAGCACATGCCTTAGAGATATCCCTTATTGGGACAGTGGTTAGGCTGTTCATCTTTGGTACTGGTGGCCTGGGTTTGAGACGAAGGGAGATGCCCTACTCTCACATTAAAACAGATTAATACTGTATGCCCCACCAACATTAGACAACTATGAAGAAAGCCCTTCAATTGTTGAAATAAGGAAATAAAATCAATGATGAGAATAGTCAGATTAACCAATAGAACCAATAGGTTGTGTATTCAAATCCCAGGTGAGGACATGTTGAATAATAACTATTATGAAAATGTACAATGCAATCATTTATGTCAAATATGTACATTGAAAACACTGTATGTTAAACGCAATGTGAATGTTCTTGCAATGTTCTCATTTAACATGTCTAGAACAATAATGTCTTATATTCTGAGAATATGGCAACCATGTTCTGTGTATATTTGGTGGGACGTTGATGGAATATTCTCCTAACCCACAGAAAACTGGACACATGAATGTGTTTGGCACATTCCCATGAAACATGTTTAGAACATTAATATCTTACTGTATGTTCTGAGAACGTGGCAACCGTGTTCTGTGTATGTTTCGTGGGACGTTGATGGAATATTCACGTTATCCACAGAAAATTGGACACATGAATGTTCTTGTAACGTTCCCATGAAACGTGTCTAGAATGTTAACATCTTAAGTTCTGAGAACATGGTAACCACATTCTGGGTAATTCTATTTGACATTAAAGGAATTGTCTCTTGGAAACATTCCTTGCACATCATGGGAACATTCCTATGAAAACGTTAGTTAATGACCTAATGAGACTCTTAGGGGAATGTTCTCTAAAGTTGTGGGAACTTTTTTTGTTACCTGGATAACAGTGCCATATCCTATTATATTTTGTTATAATTGTGAAATGAGTAAATCCACAAAGAGTAAATCCACAATGAAAATATAAGGGCACAAGGCGAGACCCAGATGCAGACACAGGAGGCAGATGGTTCGAGTCCAAGATGTTTAATAACAATCCGAAAGGGGTAGGCATAAGAATGGTCGTGACAGGCAAAAGGACAAAACCAGTTCTGGGTAAAGGACAAAACCACATTCTGGGTAATTCTATTTGACATTAAAGGAATTGTCTCTTGGAAACATTCCTTGCACATCATGGGAACATTCCTATGAAAACGTTAGTTAATGACCTAATGAGACTCTTAGGGGAATGTTCTCTAAAGTTGTGGGAACTTTTTTTGTTACCTGGATAACAGTGCCATATCCTATTATATTTTGTTATAATTGTGAAATGAGTAAATCCACAAAGAGTAAATCCACAATGAAAATATAAGGGCACAAGGCGAGACCCAGATGCAGACACAGGAGGCAGATGGTTCGAGTCCAAGATGTTTAATAACAATCCGAAAGGGGTAGGCATAAGAATGGTCGTGACAGGCAAAAGGACAAAACCAGTTCAGAGTTCCAGAGGTACAGAATGGCAGGCAGGCTCGAGGTCAGGGCAGGCAGAATGGTCAGGCAGGCGGGAATGGAGTCCAGAAAAACAGGCAAAACCAGGAAGACTAGTAAAAGAGAATAGAAAAGTAGGAGCACGGGAAAAGCAAGCTGGTTGACTTGAACATACAAGACGAACTGGCACAAAGAGACAGGATATATAGGGACAAATACACCTGGAAAAATAAGCGACACCTGGAGGGGGTGGAGACAATCACAAGGACAGGTGAACAGATCAGGGCGTGACAATAATAGCATACTGTAAGTATTATGTGCGGAAGGGGTACATAGTAGGAGACGAGTTCTTTACTCTGTAGTGGAGCATGATTTATCAGTGGAAAAGAGGCAGATTGTTGGCACTACTTTGAAGTTACTGTGGATGTTAATTATTAACCACACAAACACCCTCAAAGCACACATCTGAGAGGGCAAACACAACCACCGTGTCTGGGGATAATTAACAAATCCACTGTGTTCGTGAGTGAGGGTGTGTGTGGATGCATTTTTCTGGGTGAATGTGCACTGCTGTGCTCTGTGCTGTGTGGTTTACTCTGCAGTTTACTCCACATGTGGTATCCTTAAAAACCTATAGTTTTTTCTTGGATCTCTGGAGCAAAGTAAGAATAACTGCACAGTGCTCAGTAGTGACAAAACAGGTTATTCTCACTTTACTCCAGAGATCCAAGAAAACTGTAGTATTTAAGGCTACCACATGTAGAGTGATGATGATTGTGTTTGCGTTAGCACGTGTATTTGCCTCTGTGTGTGTATATGTGTGTGTGCGTGCGCGTGTGTGTTCGTGTGTGTGTGTGTGTGTGCGTGCTTGTGTGAGTGTGCAGAGGCGAGCTGTGTCTTGGACCCAGCTCGGGCCCAAGTAAACAGAGGAGAAGTGAAGTGTTGACGTTGAGGATCAATAGCTGGCATCCCAGTGAGGGGAGGCATGCCAATCCTCTCCTGTAATAACAGGCCCATAGTGAGTCACTGTCTCCTCACTCTCCTCCACCACTATTACCTCCATGTCACTCACTCTGACGAGCAAATGTCATCTCCACTGTCACCTGAACAGGCCCTGCGGGCCAGGATACACAGGCACACATAAGTTAGACTCTATGGATGCATGCACAAGTGTACACATACAGTACACATGAAAACGCACACATGCGTACATTACATGCTAAATGCTTTGTTTTGTGCATGCACACACATGCACTGACTGGCCAAAGCAATCTGAGGGACATTAGAAACCAAACTCTTGGCGTTCCTCTCTCTCTGTCCCCATCCAACTGTCCTCCTGCCCCTCTGACCTGAGGTGCTCTGATGGACCACTGGTCTAGGCCGGTGTCAATGTGCTTGTCTTATTTCTGTAGCTCTAGTCATTGGGAATCAGGTCATGTTATATGATGAAGGTAGAACGTTAAACTTTAGGGGTCATTAGGTCTCAATATTTCAGCACGATCACTGAGCCAAGTCTACCCAACACAGCAATCAGGGCTGACCATGAAACAAACCATGAAATCACTTTTGGGTCAAATTAAAACATCACAGCTATTTACAGTTTTTTCCAACTGCTTACACAAGTTTTCAAAACTGTCTCCTTTTTTTTCAAAACTCTACACACAATTCCCCAAACTGCACACACAAAATGCAAAATGCCTCACATCTCCTTCAAAATGTAACATTGCATTCAAAATGCCATAAACACGTGTCAGAATGAAGCATTTGCATCAAATGGCAAACACTGCTTTCATAATAGTACATTTTTAGATATACCATGTAAACACTGTTGTTTTAAATCTAAAGCTCTTTGGTCTTTCATAGGCTTATATCTACAGTTCAATACAATGTTCTACAGTGAAATTAATCTGCTGAGAGGGGTAACAAGTACACTGTAAACACCAATGCAATGTAGAAACAGAAAATATTTATTAAGTCCAGGAATTGGTAGGGGGGGGGGGAAGTTACCAGTGCTAAGCTACGCTTCATCTCTTCTCCGGCCTGGGTCTGGCCACAATACTGGCCCACATCACAAGATACGTTTTCTCTTGCCAAACATCGAGGGAAGTATCTCCTAGCATGGCGTATCCAACCTTGGACAGAGGCAACCTCTATGTCCCCACATCGCTCCTCCATTGCCTGGACAAGCGGCATGCGGGCATAGGGTTGGCGATCATACACTTTCCAGCGCCAGGCTGAGAAGAATTCCTCTATGGGATTTAGAAAAGGTGAATATGGGGGTAAGTACAAAACTACAAATTGTGGATGGGTGGCAAACCAGTTTTGGACCAGAACAGCCCGGTGAAAACTAACATTGTCCCATAAAACCACAAATCTAGCAGGCTCCTGATCTGGATCAGGGACAAGCATTGTGTAAATTGCATCCAGAAAAGTGAGCATATGGCCGGTGTTGTACGGACCCAGTGTGGCATTGTGATGGAGGACCCCGTTTTGAGTGATGGCAGCACACATAGTTATATTACCCCCACGCTGTCCAGGGACATTGGTAATTGCCCTCTGTCCTATTACATTTCTTCCGCGGCGCCTGGTTTTGGTGAGGTTGAAGCCAACCTCATCCACATAAATAAATTCATGGCGAATTACATGGGCATCCAGCTCCAATACTCTCTGTAACAGACAAAAGGATATACAGATGAGTAAATATGGTATGTCTGAAGTACTGGAAGTAGTGTTGCATACATACCTCTACAAAGTCATGTCGCATCCAAGATGGCGTAGCAGTGCAGACGTGTTTTTGTTCGTCCCCTCGTGTACTTTGTATTTTTCGTCTTTTTTGTATATATTTCAATTTTATTTTCAATCTCTTTTCCATTTTTATATTAAATATACCTTCCGGTAACCCGCCTCACCCATTGTGTTACCTAACCGCTATTTTTCTAGACCTTTTTAGACTGAATTCCATAGGGAGCTAGCAAGCTAACCAGCTATTTCAGTCACTGTTAGCCACCGCTAGCGGCCTTTAACCTACTGTGGGGATCTGACATTTTTATACCATAATAGTATTTTTATACCATAATAGTATTAACAATTGCTAATTGCTATTAATCATATTGGGGGTTATTCTGTAAGGACTTGTGTATGTGTAACCCCTGTGCAGACATCTTGAGACAGTTGCTGACTTGTGGTTAAGTGGGGGGTGTGGGGTCTTTATCACAAGACCCTGTCTGGTGGAAAAGTACCGAGCTACTAAAAACAGGAAGACAACTCAAGAAGAGCGCCAAGAGGCTGGGACCAGCCTGTGCGACAACGATAGGTTGAGCAAGCTTAAAACCACGCCCAAACCTCTACGCCGACAGGCCAGCTCACGAAGCAGGAACTAACTCTGTCGGGGTATTTAACAAGAACCTTTAGGGTGTTGGCCAGTTCTCTGTTTCGTCCTGCGTGATGTTACAGTGAACCCGTTATATACGGAAATTGCATTTGCCATTCATTAACTTTTGAATTAAACAAATATTTTAACCAAGTTCAGGTGTACTATTGTTCCTATCTCAGTTGAACCTACGCAAAACCTAACAATTGGTGACCCCGACGTTGAACTGAGGGAACGTCTTCGCTGGACAAAGCGCCAGCCATTGGCCGAGACTGTCGCCAGACGGGGTCCTCTCACAAAAGACCGCGGTCTACTAACAAAGGTGAGCAGATGCCTATTGTCTAAAAACTGAAAGTCTGCACATTGGCGTTAACCAAATTTATTTTGTGAGAAAACCTAACTGGTGTAAGTTACTAAATTTTCGAACCATATGTTCATTTCAGTAAAGTAAGAGTAAAACGATTTACGTATTATTTAATTACGTACTGTTTAATGGTGAATGCATTTTCAGTTGGCCAACAGAACAACAATGGAATGACTGTATGTGTATGAAGTGAAATTAAAAGCCTGAATGTGTGTATGTATGTATGTAAGCTAGGGTTGTTTTATTAAAAAAGTCTATAAGGCTTTAGGGAAGTGAGTGAGGACAATGGCAACATAACCACCGTGAATGGCGGAATATTGGATATAAGACAAGTTCTAATATTGAACGCCAATATACCGGGTTCACTGATTTTTATGTGTTTACATGGTATGTTGGATATAAGACAAATTGTCGATTAACAAGTCTAGGTGGACCCTCGACTATAGTGGACGGCAATACAATCCAGGGAAAGGCAGAAGTATTGGAAATAAGACAAGTCTAGGAGGACCCTCGACAGCAATACACTGAGTAAGACAAGTTCCCTGTAACAAGTGAACGGCAAGATATTGGATATAAGACAAGTTGGGGCATATGCGCATATTACCTAACGGCAATATTTTGGAAATAAGACAAGTTCACTGATTGAATAAGACGTATTGGATATAAGACAAGTCACACTGTATGATTGTTTTGCTTTATGATTGCATCTATGTATATGTATTAAGTCAGGCTTATGTGTGTAGGGGAGCAAGGACGTATAATTAATGTAACCAGATATACTTAAATAATACTATAATTGTATAACACATTCACTCATTATTAATCGTAGTCTCATTAGGGAATAACATATAAATATAACAACGATAAATAAATAATTAACTATAATGGCTCAAATCGAAAAAGTTGTAAAAACATTGAAATCAACCCTAGAAATAAACGGAGGGAAAGACCGAGAATGGATAGATGATGGGTCCATTCTGGCTCCTTCCGGACTGCCAACTGAGGGAGAACCCGGAAGAATACTGGACTCACTGAAGAGGAGAACATATAAAGCCGTCTTTGAATGGAAGCAAGGAGGGGAACAGATGAAGGGAAAAAGTAAAAGACGCGATGGAGAAGGCTAAGTTAAAGGAACGCATAGGTTTGGCTATGCTGGAGAAACAAAACAAACAAAAAAATCTCAAAAGGGAGAACAGATCGCACCCGCCAGGCTCCATCCCTGCCACGGGCTCCGCCACCATATGGATCTCACAGCCACGGTGAACTACAGAGAGCAGAACAACTCAGTAGAATACCAGCGGGAACTGAAAGTGATATGTGTGTGACGGATGTGCAGAACTGAGGAGGACTTGTGAGTGAGAGTGAGAGCGTGTCTGGATAAAGTACAGACACTCATCAACAAACGGAGGAGTCTAGGAGAAGATATTACAGAGAATGGATAGAAGAGGGCAGCATCACCGCGCCCAACGGTCTCCCAGTCGACGGGGAGCCCGGTAGAATATTAAAGACGCTGAAACAAAAAACAGAACTTTCACCGAGTGGAAACAGGAGGGAGAACAGCGCAGGGGTAAGATGATTTAGAAAGTTTGAATCAACTAGTTCATTAGTGGATATTAAGTTTAAAATGGATATTAACGTTGTATTTCGCCACATTCGAACCATCGCTAAACATTTAGATTTGACGTTCAATGTTGATAAAATATTATGCTATGAAATCTACTGTATAATAGCTATCAAATTGGTCTATTGGAAATTGGGATAACAGTGTTTGTACATGATTATGGCAGTGAGAGACCAACCTTACAATGCCGTGTGTGTGTGTGATGTGAATGGGTGTAGAAACAATCAATGCGATTGCGAACGTCTCACTGGGGTGTGGGATTGTTTTGTAAATCCCTGAGTAATTGAACAATTCCTGGTGAAAACTGATTACTTTCACTAGAAATTGGGGGAAAGACAAAACCCAAGAGAATTTCATGTAGAAAAAATAAAAAACCTTTTTGTGAGAAACACTATTTTCTATCCAAATTGTACTAATACTTTGGGAGATTATTATTATCTCATTGGGAAATTATATGGATATTGTTTGGGAAATATAGAGAGAGTTTTGGGACAGAGACAAGCTCCCCCGCCTTATGCTAGAAAGAGGAGGGGGGAGGCCATGAGGAGTATATGGGGAGTTTTGGGCTGAACACACGGGTAGGCGCCCATCACCAGACAGTGTAGACGAGGAGGATAAGATAGATACTGAATTACTAGGTATTTGAGTTAGCTACAGTAGATTTGTCTCTAGCATGGGAACAGAAAACCATTTTTAACATTGTTCTGACTCATGAGGCTACAGGGGGGGAGCAATGGTACTGGTGCTAATTTCCTAGTTGTGTTCCGTTAACCTATTGGGAAGAGATGTGATGACACTTTTGAATAGAGTTGTACCACCCACTGAAAGGGGCATGAAAGCCCACATAGTTAAGAACAACATGATCATCTGTGGGGACAGCGAACCTTGTTGCTAGTATAGTCAGGACTTAGTTAGAACGGTGGGAGAGTATGGGTTATTGGGTATCAAAGGGAAAGAAGATTAATGACTGGGTATCCGTGGAGGGAGGGGTTGCGCACAGCCCATCCGCAGAAAGAAGATTAGGAAGTTTTGTTTGGCATTTTCTAGATATGACTGTTCGTTTACTCAGACTGTGGACTGTAGGGAGGGGGTCATGACGTCAGCTTTGACCTAGAAGAAGGATAAGACAGTGGCCTGTTGCTCCTCTCTTTGAATACAGTGGAGTCTTTTGTGTCTTGAATGACTGAATAGGTACTGATGGGAGCCCACGTTTATTGTAGCTTGATTTGACCAATTTGCCATTAGCAAATGGAGAAATTACTATGTTTACAGATCAGTCTTCAAGGTAGAACTTAGATGTTTCGTATACAACTGGGTATGATGTTGCTACTCTTACTAAAAACTTAGAGGCTGAATCACGACCTAGCCACTATTCTGTGCAGCAGGCAGAAATTGATTGTTAGATATTTGTTATGATAGAGCCCTTTTTAGATATGGTAGTGTTTGGATACAGGGGCAGAGCCCTGTATCAACAGGAGGGATATGGCAGAGATGATTGTTAGATATGGTAGAGATTGTATAGGGTAGAGATTGTTAGACAACACGAATTACTTTGAATAAAAAAATATATATATAAAAAAATTGAGCTCACTAGGAGCACAGGAAAGAAACAGTGTTTAAGTGTTAATGTATTATAGGACGCATGAATTCTATGATTAAAAGTAGGTTAAGATAGACACACCTGAGTACAGAATGAAATTGGGTAAATGTCTACTAATAGTATTAATAAGATATTTGGATAACCCCAGATGAGGGATTATCTCCATTTGAGAAAGTATTTGGTAGACCTTTTAGAATGAGAGTTAGGAAGATAGTAGCAGATCACATGAGAAGTTGTTTGCTAACCACACCTGCATGTCAGAGATTTTATGCCCAACAGAAGAATTACAGAAGGAGGTGACGATCCAGCCTGGTGACTGGGTGTGGGTCCAGTCTCTGGAGGAAAAGGACTGGAGCAGCCCCGTTGGGAAGGCCCCTACCAGGTTATGTTGGTCACAGCCTTTGCCATTAGAATATCAGAAAGAGCAACCTGGGTCAACGTTACCCCCTGCAGAAAGGTAGGAACACATACCAACATCGTGGAGCACACACAGAGTTAAAGAGCAGAACTGGACCAATAGGGTCTGGGGGTCACCTCTGTTAACGAAGATTTCCTACCCCGACCTATCATCACTGTAGTGTGTTCACTAGAGGTGTGAGTATGGGGTGGTACCTAGCAGACTGGCTAAGGGCAGGAGAGGGTTGGCGGTTTTTGGGATATGGGGTACCTTGAGCTGCATCATAGTTTTGATGATCTTTTTTATAAATCCTGATTCAACACCTCTAGTATAAATTATATGTTGCTGACAAGTTTAAGAAATAAAAGACAAGTTAGGAGTCTTTTAGGAGTCCAAATAGGCGATGATGTGAGATTTAAGTAAATATTAAACATTTCCCTAATATAGCAGGGATATGGGTGCATAATAAATTGTATAAGATTATTCAGAACTGTGTGATACCTTTATATTTCTGTTTGGGACCCACTTCATCTTGTTCCTGGCCTAGGTAATTAAAACCCTCCAAAGAGTCAAAGGAACAGACACGGAATGAAGGTATTGGGCTTACACTGATGATTGTGGACTCGATTTTTCCTGTTCATTAATCCAGTCGGTAGAGACCAACTTCACGAAAGACCCAGGTCTTGTAATGGATCTCAGTAGATGTCTGTTAATGTGACTGATTTGGGTTTGGAAGTATAGGAGAAAATTCTCAACCTTACAGCTCCTATAACTGATGTGTGGTGGGGTTGTACCAATAAAGGAGGCCTACGACAGGCATTACCTAAAGGGTAAAGGGGCACTTGTGTTCTGGTATTATTGGTCCAACCAGTTAGGATTAGACATCAGAGACCAGTTCTGGACGGGATAACTAGAAAAATGAGAAATATAGGTTCTAATGTAGGCAGTTCTATTTGGATGGATGTCATGGGTATTGCCAGAGAAGTTCTAGACGAGTATAATGCTATGACTCAGATTGGGGAGGGTTTTAATCACTACGTTCTTCTGGTGGGAAATGATAACTAAAAATGTTGATTGGATCAATTATATGTATTATAATCAACAAGGATTTGTGAATGAGACTGGAGATGCAGTGATGGGAATCTCTGAACAATTATCCGCCACCTCCCTCATGACCTGGCAAAATAGGTTGACTCTAGATGTGTTATTGGCTGAAAGGGTGGCGTCTGCAGAAGGGTGGGGGAATAATGTGCTGTACCTTCTTCCCCAATAACATAGCTCCAGCTCTGATGAGTTGGTTTGACAATATGTTTGGGCAATGGGAGAATGTAATGATTACTGTGTTTCACCTGTATGACTGTGTTTGGTGTGGTTTGATTCCGTGTGTGTGAGATTCTGTGTCTAGGTCTCTGGAAAAGGCGGTGATGATTCTCCAGGGCCCTGCCAGACTCAGACCATGTGATGACAGATACATGCCTTCTAGATGGACAGAGAATGCTGTTAGATTTAATCCAGAGAAACCTGAATCAGATTAAACCATTATTACTGTTTAGTAATGTTGTCTATTTGATAAAGTTTATAATGAAACTCCTAACTATAAGTGTTATGATTGGATATAGGCCTAGAACAGTAATTGTTGTGGTTCAGATGTAAATACATGTATTGGTTTTGTATAATCATTTTATGTGGTAATGATAATTCTAATCAAAATGGATGTGGTGTTATTTCTTTCTAGTTTGTTTCTATTGGGTGTGGTGTAATTGTTAATTCTAATCAATAGAGATGGGTGATTGTGTGTAAAAATGTAGTCAATAGGGTGGATTGTTATAGATTTTATGTTTTGATGACTAAATGTTTGTACTTAATACTAAGAACATTCTATTCTGAAAGTGTATGCAATGGAGATGGGGTTGCAAGACAAATGGCAGTCCAATTAATATGTGTGTGTGTCTAGATATTAACTTGGTGTGCAGAAGTATGACTTCATTTAGGGGGTGTCTGGGAGAACAAAGGACTATTTGATTCTACCAGACACATGCTAGAGGCCCGTCCTTGAGAAGAACCTCCCAACACCTCCCAAGTTTGACTTATGTTGCAAAGATTGTGATAAGGAATGAATGGGTACTGTGGGAAAACTCTATTTCTTGGAAAGGGTGGAGGGGAACGAACTGTTCTCCTGGTTGGGCGAGTGGTTTGGTAAGTACTCTACTTTGGTGGTTACTGGATTTCTGACCCTAATTATTGTATTTTCATTATTGATGTGTTGTGGGGCCTGTATCATACCTTGTCTTCGGAAGTCCGTTACAGACATTGTTCATGCCTCCGGTATGATGCCACTGCTTCAGATCAATGATGAAGGCACTGACTCCGCTCTCCGGCACCAGCTGGGGCTAGCCGAAGGCGACCCTTGGTTCGCTGTGGGTGACGTGATAGACGGACCTCCGATGGCCTAAGCGTGTTTGTCTCCTTCTCTTATAGGGGACGGATTAAGGGTAGATGAGAGTCTCTATTTGATTTGCTGTTTTCTTCTATTTTTTGCATTCTCTACCATTGTTTACTAAATTTGTTTGTGTGACACCCTTGCGGGTGTCAAAAGGGGGACTACAAAAATTCGAATCAATTTATTCTACTCTGTATTTTTCTTATTTGAGCTGTTGTTCTCTTTTTAAGGAAGGTTTTAAGTTCCTAGGTGGCTGGTAGCCAATCTAGTACGCGGAAATTACATATGAAGGACACGAGGGTTTTCTATTATTTGGTCACACCGTTGTAGGTGTGAAAAGGGGGATTGTGGGGATCTGACATTTTTATACCATAATAGTATTAACAATTGCTAATTGCTATTAATCATATTGGGGGTTATTCTGTAAGGACTTGTGTATGTGTAACCCCTGTGCAGACATCTTGAGACAGTTGCTGACTTGTGGTTAAGTGGGGTCTTTATCACAAGACCCTGTCTGGTGGAAAAGTACCGAGCTACTAAAAACAGGAAGACAACTCAAGAAGAGCGCCAAGAGGCTGGGACCAGCCTGTGCGACAACGATAGGTTGAGCAAGCTTAAAACCACGCCCAAACCTCTACGCCGACAGGCCAGCTCACGAAGCAAGAACTAACTCTGTCGGGGTATTTAACAAGAACCTTTTAGGGTGTTGGCCAGGAAATTGCATTTGCCATTCATTAACTTTTGAATTAAACAAATATTTTAACCAAGTTCAGGTGTACTATTGTTCCTATCTCAGTTGAACCTACGCAAAACCTAACACTACTGCACAGACACCAGCCTTTTTTAGCCCGGATAATACTTGCCAGCCTACCACCATCGGACTGTTTCTCCACCACAACGCCGGATCCCTGTCATAAACCCTGGACCACTACACCTGATCTCCACAGCTAGCTAGCTGCCACCGAGTGGCTAACACCCCTGCCCCGGAGCCAGATCCAGCTAGCCGCGACCCAGACGCATCTCCCGGCTAGCAACAATAATACCTCTCTCGCCATCTGGCTTGGTTCCCTCTCGTCACGACGCCCCGTCGTACCACCTCGACTGGTCTGCGGACGAATACTCCATCCGCTCTGCCTGCAACCGGCCTCCGTCGGACGTCGGAGCAGACGGTTCTACCAACCCCGGCCTGCTAACTCTTAACTTTAAACGGCATGTCTCCTGCGTGCTGGCGTAGTAACGACTACCTCGCGGCTTCCCTGCCCCATCTATTGCTGTTCACTGGACGCTATGATCACTCAGCTACATAGCTGATGCCTGCAGGACTATTCATTAATCACGTACTCCATTCTGTTTATTTTTATTTATTTTATTTATCTGTCAGCCCCAGCCGCGTACTCAGACCCTATGTGTTGCTAACCAACCCTCTGCCCATTCATCGCCAGTTTTACCTGTTGTTGTTGTCTTAGCTGACTAGCCTTGCAGTCTTACCCGTTGTTGTCCTAGCTAGCTCTCCCAACCAACACCTGTGTTTGCTTTATGCCTTGCTTTATGTCTCTCTCAAGTGTCAATATGCCCTGTTTACTGTTGTATAGGGTAGTTATCATTGTGTTCGTTTACAGTGGAGCCCCTAGGCCCACTATGCATGCCTCAGATTCCTCCTTTTTCCCACCTCCCACACATGCGGTGACCTCACCCAGTATTACCAGCACCTCCAGAGATGCAACCACTCTTATCATCACTCGGTGCCTGGGCTTACCTACACTGTACTCTCACCCCACCATACCCCCGTCTGCACATTATACCCTGAATCTATTCTACCACGCCCAGAAATCTGCTCCTTTTATTCTCTGTTCCCAACGCACTAGACGTCCTGTTCTGATAACCTTTAGCCGTACCCTCATCCTGCTCCTCCTCTGTTCCTCGGGTGATGTGGAGGTAAACCCAGGCCCTGTAGCCCCCAGCACCACACCTATTCCCAGGCCCCAGGCACTCTCTTTTGTTGACTTCTGTAACCGTAAAAGCCTCGGTTTCATGCATGTTAACATCAGAAGCCTCCTCCCTAAGTTTGTTTTACTCACTGCTTTAGCACACTCCGCCAACCCTGATGTCCTGGCCGTGTCTGAATCCTGGCTTAGGAAGGCCACCAAAAATTCTGAGATTTCCATACCCAACTACAACATTTTCCGCCAAGATAGAACTGCCAAAGGGGGAGGAGTTGCAATCTATTGCAGAGATAGCCTGCATAGTTCTGTCATACTTTCCAGATCAAACAGTTCGAACTTCTAATTCTAAAAATGTATCTCTCCAGAAATAAGTCTCTCACTGTTGCCGCCTGCTATAGACCCCCCTCAGCTCCCAGCTGTGCCCTGGACTCCATATGTGAATTGATTGCCCCCCATCTATCCTCAGAGTTCGTTCTGTTAGGTGACCTAAACTGGGATATGCTTAACACCCCGGCAAGTCCATGGAGAACAATAGCACCTCCTCCCAGCTGCCCACTGCACTGAGGCTAGGTAACACGGTCACCACCGACAAATCCATGATAGTCGAAAAATTTCAACAAGCATTTCTCTACGGCTGGCCAAGGCTTTCGACTCTGACAATCACCACATCCTTATCGGCAGACTCAACAGCCTTGGTTTCTCTAATGATTGCCTCGTCTGGTTCACCAACTACTTTGCCGACAGAGTTCAGTGTGTTAAATCGGAGAGCCTGTTGTCCGGGCCTCTGGCAGTCTCTATGGGGGTGCCACAGGGTTCAATTCTTGGGCCGACTCTCTTCTCTGTGTACATCAATGATGTCGCTCTTGCTGCTGGTGATTCTCTGATCCACCTCTATGCAGACGACACCATTCTGTATACTTCTGGCCCTTCTTTGGACACTGTGTTAACTAACCTCCAAACGAGCTTCAATGCCATTCAGCACTCCTTCCGTGGCCTCCAACTGCTCTTAAACGCTAGTAAAACCAAATGCATGCTTTTCAACCATTCGCTGCCTGCATCCGCCCGCCTGACTAGCATCACTACCCTGGACGGCTCTGACCTAGAATACGTGGACAACTACAAATACCTAGGTGTCTGGCTAGACTGTAAACTCTCCTTCCAATCCAAAATTAGATCTAGAATCGACTTCGGCGATGTCATCTACAAAATAGCCTCTAACACTCTACTCAGCAAACTGGATGCAGTCTATCACAGTGCCATCCGCTTTGTCACCAAAGCCCCATATACTACCCACCACTGCGACCTGTATGCTCTAGTCGGCTGGCCCTCGCTACACACTCGTCGCCAGACCCACTGGCTCCAGGTCATCTACAAGTCCCTGCTAGGTAAAGCCCCGCCTTATCTCAGCTCGCTGGTAACCATAGCAGCACCCACCCGTAGCACTCGCTCCAGCAGGTATATCTCACTGGCCACCCCCAAAGCCAATTCCTATTTTGGCTGCCTTTCCTTCCAGTTCTCTGCTGCCAATGACTGGAACGAACTACAAAAATCGTTGAAACTAGAGACACTTATCTCCCTCACTAGTTTCAAGCACCAGCTGTCAGAGCAGCTCACAGATCACTGCACCTGTACATAGCCCAACCAACTACCTCATCCCCTACCATAGTCATTTCTTTATCTTGCTCCTTTGCACCCCAGTATTTTTACTTTGCACATTAATCTACTGCACATTTACCATTCCAGTGTTAAATTGCTATACTGTAGTTACTTTGCCATCATGGCCTATTTATTGCCTTATGTTCCTTATCCTACCTCATTTGCACACATTGTATATAGATTTGTTTTTTTCCTACTGTATTATTGACTGTATGTTTGTTTCACTCCATGTGTACCTCTGTGTTGTTGTATGTGTCGAACTGCTTTGCTTTATCTTGGCCAGGTCGCAGTTGTAAATGAGAACTTGTTCTCAACTTGCCTACCTGGTTAAATAAAGGTGAAATAAAAAATTAAAAATATTCCTGACTGTCAGAGTTTCTCTCAAATGGCACCTTGTAAAGTTGTTTCATCGTCACTCGGTGCCGTTGGAGGATGCGTTGTATGGTCGACAGGCTTACAGCATTGATGTTGTTAAATATGGTGTCATTATTCAAGATATGCTCTCTTATCTCTCGAATCCTAATTGCATTGTTGGCCAAAACCATATTTATAATTGCAGTCTCTTGTACATCTGTAAACAAGCGTCCTCGTCCTCCATGATGTCTTTGCCTTTCCACTCTGTACAGAATTCAAACACAGTATGTGTTCAGCATAGGAACTGTAAACAATGTACAAAAAAATGTAGTACAGCATGATAACCAACCTCATTCATTCAATGCAGTGCAGTAAATGGATGGCTTAGAGTTACAAATGTTTATGCAATACTATGCAGTCATACGTATTTTACAGTACATTACTGTAATGCTAAAATAGTCATTAGATAGTTGCATACCTGTTCTCATTTCTGAAGGTTCAATTATGGACGCCACTGTAAATCGACTCAAGTTGGGCTGGACTCTCAGTCCAGCCTCTCTCATGGTCAAACCGTGGTTGATCACATGATCAACAAGTGTTGCCCTAATCTCACTCAGAGATGGCTCTCCTTCCTTCTCTTCTTTGCCCTCGTCCTCTTCTTCCTCTTCCTCTCCCTCCTACTCCTCTTGCTCTCTGTCCATTGTTGGCATCCATTGTTCAAAACAGGTAATCTGACCTTTGACCTATTTATAGGCCTATACTACAGTAAAGCAGTGATTGGTTAGTGATCAGTTAAGCTATTAGTGTTTGCACATGTGAGGAGTGTGTGTGAGACCTGGTGAATAAGTGTAGCATTTTGATTGGTTGTGTTTGGAAAAGGAAAGCAAGTCACTTCCTGTTAGATTTTTGTGTTTTAGGTAGAGAATTGTGTGTAGTGTTTTGAAAAAAGTGTTTTATGCAATTGACAACTGAGTCAAATGCTGAGATATAGCTTATGGTTTTGGATATTTGGTGTGTAGTTTTGCACTTTGAGTGAGAGGTTTCAAAAATCGTGTGACATGAAAAGATTTTGTGTGTAAGCAGTTGGAAAAAACTGTAAAAGCACAACTGAGAGCTCCAACTCTACTAGCTTTCCAGTGCGGGTCACTACTCACCAATGGACAGATGGACAGATGAGGGGGACAGGTCAGCAGAGAAACAGAGAGAGAGATATGTAGGCAGAGGTGAAGAGATGGGAGAGAGAGAGAAATTCCCATATTATGACCTGACATTGATTGATTCTTCCCAACTACTCTCTCAGTAGCGGTCCCCTCAAAAGGCTCAGCTATCTCCAGTCCTTCGTTTTTTGTGTGACACATCAGCTGAAAGGAGAAGATAAGGAAGAAGTGAAACCTCCAGTCACATTATGAAGTGACATGTGTTTGACCCTTCACCTCCCTCTGTCATGACACTCACAAAGCACAGACAGCTCTCATCTGGACAGTGACATTTGCCCTGGTTACAATTTCTCTGTTTCAGTGCTGATGGGTATGGTCTGTGTGGTTGTATCGCACACACATGCACGCACGCACATGCCCCCTCGCCTTCTCCCACACACAACACACATGACACATAGCACTCAGACACAACACCTGGGATTATGAACATACTGTATAACCCAGACCTGGAGGATCAGAGAAACAGACAACAGGGAAATGGGAGGTTTCTGGGGGCAAGGAAACTTACAACAGGGAAATTAGAGTTTTCTGCACACCTCTTCCAGAGCAGAGAAATCAATCCCATCTCTCTCTCCCCCTCTCTGTCTTGGTGGCCCACTGTGCAGACAGTAAGAGGCAGTATGAGGCTACTGGAGAAAGGTCACTGATGACAGGTCTTCAGCATTGCTGTCAGAGCATCCAGCAGACAGGCAGAAAAACACAATGCCCTGAACACTGAGACAGAGACAGACAGACAGACTACCTGCCTGGGCCTTAATGCCATCACTGACTGCCTGACTGAATGACATTCACACACACAACACACACACAAGCACGCATGCATGCACACACACACACAAACACGCAAGCACACACACCGTCACACATTTCCACAAACAATGCTGATAGACAGGCCAAAGTATCACATTAGCAATCTGAAGGCAAGGAGTAAATCTATAGTCACTATCATAGAGAATGATCGAGGACTCTAGTGCCCAAAATCCTGTTTTAGCATTGGCAGCCAGCCTGATCCCTAGAAATAAACTTCAATTTAGGACCTTTGAAAAGGTCCTGAGAACATTGATATATGCCTTCTTCGGCACTCACCCCAAAAATAGATATTCTGAAGAAACTGGTCATCGCAGTAATGTGCCTGGGACAACAGGAGCAAACCTTCAGGGGGCGCTACGAGTCAGCAAAAAGCCTAAACATTGCCATGTGGATGACACTCAACTACTTTTCTCCTTCCCCCCTTCTGACACTCAGTGGCGACACGCAACTCTGCATGCCTGGGAAATATCTCAGCTTGGATGTCGGCCCACCACCAACCTAGACAGGACAGAGATTCTCTTCTTCCCGTGTAGGACCTGCCCAGCTCAAAGACCTCTCCATCATGGTTGACAACTCCACAGTGTCGCCCTCCCAGAGTGCAAAAACATCTTTGCGTGACCCTGGACAGCACCCTGTCATTCTCTGCTAACATCAAAGCAGTGACACGCTCCTGCAGGTTCATGCTCTACAACATCTGTAGAGTACGACCTTTCCTCACAGGAAGCTGCACAGGTCTTAATCCAGGCACTTGTCATCTCTGTCTACGACTGCAACTCGCTTCCTGCTTATGCCATCAAACCCCTGCAACTTATCCAGAATGCTGCAGCTCGCTTGGTTTTTAACCTTCCCAAGTTCTCCCATGTCTCCTTTGCACACTCCACTGGCTTCCAGTCTGGCTTCCAGTTCAGGCTATGCTCAAACCTTACACCCCAACCCGAGCACTCTGTTCTGCCACCTCTGGTCTCTTGACCCTCCCGCTCAGCTCAGTCCAAGCTATTTTCTGTCCTGGCACCCAATGGTGGAACCAGCTTTCCCTTAAAGCTAGGATAGAGTCCCTGCCCATCTTCCGAAAGCACCTGAAACCCTACCTCTTCAAATAGTATATTTTATAATCCCCCTCCTCACCCCCCAAAAAAACTTTCCTGAACCAACACTTTACTTAACCCCCCTCCCCTCCCTCCCTTTCTAGCTTTGTTAACTACTTTATTTAGGAAGAGTGTACTTACTATGCCTGTAATATGTGGTTGTCCCACCTAGCTTTCTTAAGATGAATGCACTAACTGGAAGTCGCTCTGGATAAGAGCGTCTGCTAAATGACTAAAATGCAAAATGTGAATGTAATTTTGTGGAACTCGTCAATGCATTTGTGGAATTCGATACTGCCATTGCTGAACGAACACCTTGGGACATGCACCGTATTTACTGGTATGTCAAACACCATAAAGAATGACATCATTCAGAGCATCCCCAGTGGGCAAAAACTGGTCAAATCAACATTGTTTTCACATTATTTATATTAAAAAAGTAAATGTGATGATGTGGAAATCTGATTGGATTTGAAAAAATTCATCAACCTAAGGGAATTTCATATTTTTTTTCACCCAACCATGTCCAAATTGTCTCAAGGCTTAAAAATCCTTCTTTAACCTGTCTCCTTTTCATCCACACAGATTGAAGTGGATTTAACAAGTGACATCAATAAAGGATTATAGCCTTTACCTGGATTCACCTAGTCAGTCTGTCATGGAAGAGAAGGTGTTCCTAATGTTTTGTATACTCAGTCTATACTGCACAGGATATTCAAAGTTGCATATATTATTGTGATGAGTCAGTGTGAATGTGCTTGTTGAGATGTTGCCTCCGCCAGAGAGGCGCTGTCCAGCTGGTGGTGCTGGCAAATAGCGGAGGCGGGAGGCCACTCTCTCCGTTAACTCTCCGTGGTCCTGAATCAATAGTTAGAGTGTGCTGTTTAATGCACATCTTATGGTTACCACAGGTTAACATCCGTAATCTGGGGGCTTCTCCCTATAATTAGTCCACAACATGTCAAAGTTTAAACATTTTAGTAAGGTGATGGAGAAATTAACTTTGCCAATTAACTTTACCTTGCATTTGACCATGCTGTGTAGGTCATGTAGCTGTTTGTTACATTGTTACATACATTTCTTTGTGGACTTAAACAGGACATATGTTGGTCTCCGGTTTTAATCAAATCAAATCTGATCTAATTTTATTGGTCACATACACATGGTTAGCAGATGTTAATGTGAGTGTAGCGAAATGCTTGTGCTTCTAGTTCCGACCATGTAGTAGTATCTAACAAGTAATCGAACAATTTCACAACTACCACCTTATGCACACAAGTGTAAAGGAATGAATAAAATATGTACATATAAATATATGGATGAGCAATGGCCGAACAGCATAGGCAAGATGCAGTAGATGGTATAGAGTACAGTATATACATATAAGATGAGTAATGTATATAAAACATTATATAAAGTGGCATTGTTTAAAGTGACTGGTGATACATTTATTACATCCCATTTTATTAAAGTGGCTAGAGATTTGAGTCAGTATGTTGGCAGCAGCCACTCAATGTTAGTGGCTGTTTTTCAGTCTGATGGCCTTGAGATAGAAGCTGTTTTTCAGTCTCTCGGTCCCAGCTTTGATGCACCTGTACTGACCTCGCCTTCTGGTTGATAGCGGGGTGAACAGGCAGTGGCTTGGGTGGTTGTTGTCCTTGATGATCTTTTTGGCCTTCCTGTGACATCGGGTGGTGTAGATGTCCTGGAGGGCAGGTAGTTTGCCTCCGGTGATGCGTTGTGCAGACCTCACTACCCTCTGGAGAGCCTTATGGTTGTGGGCGGAGCAGTTGCCATACCAGGCGGTGATACAGCCCGACAGGATGCTCTCGACTGTGCAAAAAGTTTGTGAGTGTTTTTGGTGACAAGCCAAATTTCCTCAGCCTCCTGAGGTTGAAGAGGCGCTGTTGCGCCTTCTTCACCACGCTGTCTGTGTGTGTGGACCATTTCAGTTTGTCCGTGATGTGTACGCCGAGGAGCTTAAAACTTTCCACCTTCTCCACTACTGTCCCGTCGATGTGGATAGGGGGCTGCTCCCTCTTCTGTTTCCTGAAGTCCACAATCATCTCCTTTGCTTTGTTGACGTTGAGTGTGAGGTTATTTTCCTGACACCACACTCCGAGGGCCCTCACCTCCTCCCTGTAGGCCGTCTCGTTGTTGTTGGAAATCAAGCCTACCACTGTAGTGTCGTCTGCAAACTTGATGATTGAGTTGGAGGCGTGCTTGGCCACGCAGTCATGGGTGAACAGGGAGTACAGGAGAGGGCTGAGAACGCACCCTTGTGGGGCCCCAGTGTTGAGGATCAGCGGAGTGGAGATGTTGTTTCCTACCCTCACCACCTGAGGGGCGGCCCGTCAGAAAGGACCCAGTTGCACAGGGTGAAGTGGGTTAGTGTTGATTGCATTAGTTTTGGCAAGCTGCCTCAGTTTTGGAACTGAACGAGGTGCTCAGTTTTGGCCGACTGCGATGTCAGCTGACATAGGTGACATAGGTTAAGCATGTGGAGTAACGAGTAATGAGTAAGTGGTGGCTTTTGATTTAAAAAAAAGCTTAATCTTATTTCCCAATGAAAACTAGTTTGAAAATTCGAACACATTTTTTATGGAAAACAGATGTATGTAGGTTTTTGAACGATGCATCTTGCTGCCTTGTTGACGTCATGACTGGGTGGCGCAGATTACTGTTCCATTTGAGAAGGGCGCTCCTCCCTCACAGCTTCTGCTCGATCACATTATGTCCGATACCATAGTCCGATACAGTGTACCATAGTCCGATACACTTGATAGAACTCAATGACCCTGGGAAAGCCAGTCTCGAGCGAGTCATGTATATACTGCCACCTTGTGGAAGTGGTGCACACTGATTGATATGAAACTGCCATGTCCACCTGTATAATAGAGGGACTGTAGCTTGCAGGTTGTGGCCTAAGATCTTTGTTGTGACTCAGCTGACTACAGTGCATACAGACTGTCAGTATGACACTGTCTGTACTGTCTGTCTGACCACCACTCTACTGCAGCCCTCAAACTGCTAGGGAAAAGGGGATAAGGGACTCACTGAGTGAAATCTACTCACCATGGCACTGGACGGGTTATTGAGTTACCTCTAAATCAGGAGTACATTTACATATGAACATAAAATCAATGACTATATCTTACAGTTCAAAGGTAGTAGCCTGTGGTAGGTAGCTCAACCAAAACACATCTGCTTTTTAGTCTTCAAGCCCCCTGCATGCTCTCCATTTAAGTTAATTTGCTGGTCTATTGAAGTGTAGTGGCACTGCAGGGATGCAGGCCAGGCGCATCTCCCAAATAGCTCCCCAGAGAGATGCTGGGGAGCTGAAAGCAGCCTGTACCTCCAAATAAGAAAATATGGACATGAATAAATAAGGATGTATGAACCGGACGAAACAAGGAAACATGAGCAGAGGAGGGAGGAACAGGAGGAAGGGAGGAGGGAGATGAAGATAAAGTATTGTAGAGGAGTACATGTGGCCTTGATGGCCCAGATAGAGTGCATCGTTGTGTGTCTCCAGAGGTGCTGGGCTGATGAGAGGAGGAATGTGCTGTCACCTTACTCAGGGCCTGTCATCTGTCTTTCTCCTTTCTCTCGCTGCGCACTGTTCCCTAATGCTCAGCATTGAATACAGCAAGACACACACAGTTCAAACAGATAAAGGAGAGAAAAAGAGAGAGAAATGTCCCTTAAGACATTGGAGATGACAAAGACAGAGGCCCCTGACCATGAGCTCATCAGAGCATGCCCATGACGACATCATCAACCTCAGACATTGCAGCTCTAGTTACAGCAGCTCCTCTCACTCAGTCACGGGTGATGGCAGGCAGGCAGGCAGCTAAACACAAGACAAGACAGACTACATGCTGCCAGTGGTGGGCTAGCTGGATTAGTGCAGGCAGGGAGGGGACCTGCAGCTAGCTGCTGTCTGCTGTGTGTCTGTCCCTGGCTGTCCCTGTGTTGGAGCTGATAAGAGCCAGCGCCAGGGGGCACAGTCACCCAATCGGACTGAGGTTTACCACATCCCTTAACACCACTGACAACAAACAGCAGCTCTATGACACATTATCAATTCCTGGCATCAATCTAAAAACATTCAATACCAACATTTATTTGGATTCAAAGCTTTGAAGGCTTGAAACTTAATTGCAAAGTTTGGCGGCTTTTTGAAGTGAGTTTTCGGGAGTGGGAGTAGCTAAATTGACAAGCAAAGTGCCAAGTATGTGGTGTAAGTGTTTACAAAGACGTTGCATGCTGAAACCAATATGTTCCCTGTATGTCTGGTTGTCTGTCTGTCTCAAAAATGTTAGCCTCCTGGGGCAGTCTAATGACACCGACACCTGTAGGGATGTGTGTGATCATGTGACTGTCACACTAAGTGTCACTGAGAGTTGAAGTTGATCAAAGGCCTGTAACAATGTTGGGAGAGGAGAACAGATATTGCTCTCTGATCTATGCCCGATACAGCAGTCCCCCTTCCCATCAGGAGTGATGTGTTTAGCAATGAGAGGCCAGCAATTAAAGTCCATTGGATTGATATTCCTATTGTCTGCTAGCCGGTCCTGCAGAGCTGAACCTGCGTTATTGCCTCCAGATCAACTCCATTCCTCTCCAACTCCCCTGCTGCTGAGGACAGGCTGACCTTAGTTTGCAGATCAGGGATCAATACCAGGACAAACACGCTGGTTAAGACAAGGCTGCGCTGAGCCAACACACTCTGTGTCCCGACCCCTGACTAGCAAATTAAAACCAAATCACTTCGGAGCCCCAGAGACCTGTCAGCAGCACGGCAGTGCGGTCGCCCAGTGTCTCAGCTTGGTTGACTGGACCTCTGAATAGGAAACTTAATCATGCTTTGATTAGACACATAATCAGGCCTTGAGCTCAGGTGCAGCGGGTACACTGAGTTAATCAATCCCACACACTCACTTTCTTACTCACTCACTACACTGTTAGAAAAAAGGGTTCCAAAAGGATTCTTCGGCTGTCCCCATAGGAGAACCCTTTTTTGGTTTTGAGGTAGAACCCTTTTTGGTTCCAGATAGAACTCTTTTGGCTTCCATGTAGAACCCTCTGGGGAAAGGGCTCTACCTGGAACCTAAGAGGGTTCCTCAAAGGATTCTCCCATGGGGACAGCCGAATAACCATTTTAGGTTCTAGATGGCACCTGTACCTAACACTGTCAGAACACACCTACTGCCTCATACACTCTATAGGTTCTGTGTCAGACAACACAAAAACCCACACAGACACACACAGCAGACACACACCCACCCAACCCACACCCGCCCACCACATAGTGTTGTGGTAAACCAAATGTTTGTTCCACAGTGAATGACAGATAAGAGAGGCAGAGGCCCACACAGAGATGGATA
This sequence comes from Brachymystax lenok tsinlingensis, assembly GCA_030435695.1. Lineage (NCBI taxonomy): Eukaryota > Metazoa > Chordata > Actinopteri > Salmoniformes > Salmonidae > Brachymystax > Brachymystax lenok. The sequence continues at coordinate 24,481,973 of CM059793.1, read as the reverse complement.
AACACATAGGGACCCAGAGCACTGCTTCCACCCACCAGCCTGCTCTCTCTCTCTCTTTCTCTCTCTCTCTCTCTCTCTCTCTCTCTCTCTCTCTCTCTCTCTCTCTCTCTCTCTCTCTCTCGCTCTCTGTACTGTGGATTCCTATTCAGCCCCATCAGCAGCACAGACTGCCAATTCACAAAGCAAATAACGGCCAGTCTGGGCCAAAGTTAAGGTGCAACACTGCCATCTAATGGACTGGAGGGGAGTGTCAGGCTATTTTAGCATAACTCTGGCTTAATCCCAAATTCCCCCCTTCCCTTCGGCGCTCACCCCTCCATTTGCGCGTTCACGTGCACTTTCACCATTTGCACAAGTGGGGTATAGGGGCTGATTAGCCCCTCCAGTAGGCACTTCGTCTGAGCCTGCAACATTGCCGGCTTCATAGCGAAGTGGAATCCCATAAGGCACCGCATTATTTTGGAGTTTGTGCATTTTCACAAAAAATAATGGAAAAGCGTGCCTAATTATATGACACGTGCATTTGTTTATGTCTGATGTCAAGACTTGACACATGTAAAAGATTAAATGAAATGTGGAACTGTTACTGAGGTTTAGATTTTTTTAAATGACAGGGCGGATTTGTTAATTTGAATGTAATGCTTGTTTTATTATTTAAAAGTGGAACATGAATTGCCTCATTCAAGTTATGAGTGTGTCCTGAAGTTGATGGGTTTATTGATCCCCTCACCACTCTCTGGAAGTCACCCTCTGAGTTTCGTAAACTACATGTGACAACAGAGGGACCTCTGAGCAAGTTGGTAGGGGCAAGGCGGTGGTTTGGGATTCACTGAGTTTGGGATCCCCCTTCCCCAAACACACACAAACGCCCCCCTCTGTGTGATTTGCATTCCCATAGTGTCCCTCCCGTTTTGTGAGTGAATCGACAGGTCCCCAAATCCCTATGTCCGCAATTAATCTCTGTGTCTCCTGATACCCCCTGCTCCCTGCCTCCACGCCTGGCCGCACCGGTATCTGTGTACCACTTACCCCCTTGCTCACACCAACATCAATACGCCAACGAGGAACACACAAACACCAACTATCACAGACTCCAACAGTACTGTACTGTCTCTCTGAAACGCTCAGTCTTTCTGCTGGTGTCTCCCTGTATGCCTTAGTAATTTACTTTCTCTGTTTCCTTAATCACTTCAGCTGAGAAGCATATATATATACAGTGGGGCAGAAAAGTATTTAGTCAGCCACCAATTGTGCAAGTTCTCCAACTTAAAAAGATGAGAGAGGCCTGTAATTTTCATCATAGGTACACTTCAACTATGACAGACGAAATGAGAAAAAGAAATCCAGAAAATCATATTGTAGGATTTTTAATTTATTTATTTGCAAATTATGGTGGAAAATAAGTATTTGGTCAATAACAAAAGTTTCTCAATACTTTGTTATATACCCTTTGTTGGCAATGACAGAGGTCAAACGTTTTCTGTAAGTCTTCACAAGGTTTTCACACACTGTTGCTGGTATTTTGGCCCATTCCTCCATGCAGATCTCCTCTAGAGCAATGATGTTTTGGGGCTGTCGCTGGGCAACACGGACTTTCAACTCCCTCCAAAGATTTTCTATGGGGTTGAGATCTGGAGACTGGCTAGGCCACTCCAGGACCTTGAAATGCTTCTTACGAAGCCACTCCTTCGTTGCCCGGGCGGTGTGTTTGGGATCATTGTCATGCTGAAAGACCCAGCCACAGTAGGTATGGTGTTCTTTGGATGCAACTCAGCATTCTTTGTCCTCCAAACATGACGAGTTGAGTTTTTACCAAAAAGTTCTATTTTGGTTTCATCTGACATTCTCCCAATCCTCATCTGGATCATCCAAATGCTCTCTAGCAAACTTTAGACGGGCCTGAACATGTACTGGCTTAAGCAGGGGGACACGTCTGGCACTGCAGGATTTGAGCCCCTGGCGGCGTAGTGTGTTACTGATGGTAGGCTTTGTTACTTTGGTCCCAGCTCTCTGCAGGTCATTCACTAGGTCCCCCCGTGTGGTTCTGGTATTTTTGCTCACCGTTCTTGTGATCATTTTGGCCCCACGGGGTGAGATCTTGCGTGGAGCCCCAGATCGAGGAAGATTATCAGTGGTCTTGTATGTCTTCCATTTCCTAATAATTGCTCCCACAGTTGATTTCTTCAAACCAAGCTGCTTACCTATTGCAGATTCAGTCTTCCCAACCTGGTGCAGGTCTACAATTTTGTTTCTGGTGTCCTTTGACAGCTCTTTGGTCTTGGCCATAGTGGAGTTTGGAGTGTGACTGTTTGAGGTTGTGGACAGGTGTCTTTTATACTGATAACAAGTTCAAACAGGTGCCATTAATACAGGTAATGAGTGGAGGACAGAGGAGCCTCTTAAAGAAGAAGTTACAGGTCTGTGAGAGCCAGAAATCTTGCTTGTTTGTATGTGACCAAATACTTATTTTCCACCATAATTTGCAAATAAATTCATTAAAAATCCTACAATGTGATTTTCTGGATTTCTTTTCCTCATTTTGTCTGGCATAGTTGAAGTGTACCTATGATGAAAATTACAGGCCTCTCTCATCTTTTTAAGTGAGAGAACTTGCACAATTGGTTGCTGACTAAATACTTTTTCCCCCCACTGTAACTGTAGATAGAGTGAGATAGACAGCGTGCTTCTGAGAAGTGTGACCTCACCTTTATATCGTTACTCAGGTTATCATGCTCTCATCACACCGTTCATATAATAATCAGATGTTTCATAAGTTTCTACAATTACCAAGGGGGAATCGTTATGACTGAAGGAGTTTAGGAATGAAGGTCTCAACAATACCATTAATTAGAGAGTGAACAGACTCTCACACAGTTCTTTATTTGTAGGAGGGAGGATGGCAAGTCTCTTTCAAATCATCATAGAGAGCTGAACATCCATAGAATTCTCATTGACATCACAAAGTTGAAGAAACCTTGTGTTGCTCAACATTCTGTGGCTAGAGAAACAAACCTGCTTGGTACTACATCCCTGTCATATGAGCTTCCCACAGCCTTGGATGCTCAGACCAAACTGCAGTGATGACAATGTTCACCCCAAAGAGAGAGCACCTCCTGTCAACCTGGACTGGATCGACGGCAAACATGTCGACCTACTCAGAGTAGCCAGCCACAAAGACCCTTTCAGGGTTAGTATACTACCGACCCCTGAGTGAGATAATAATATTGAATTTAATCACTGATAAAGTGGTTGGAATACATATTTTGAGCTGACTGGCAGTGAATACAGTGCAACAGTTGCATGTTGTAATGACTGCTGCAGAACATCATGCTACATGTGTGTGTGTGTGTGTGTGTGTGTGTGTGTGTGTGTGTGTGTGTGTGTGTGTGTGTGTGTGTGTGTGTGTGTGTGTGTGTGTGTGTGTGTGTGTGTGTGTGTGTGTGTGTGTGTGTGTGTGTACAAGTACCTGCGTCTGTCTGAGAGCAACATCCACACTCTGCTCCAGCAGTGTAAGGACACAGGTAATCAGTATTGACATCCACCCTCATATGATATGAAAGACTCTGCTATTGACATCAGCAAGCTATTAAAGGACTCTCCCCTCCATGCCCTTGCACTGAGATGACATGAGATACAAACACAGATGGACACAAAACACATAGCTACATATACATGATAAATACATATAGCCTCATAACTGTGATCTGTACTTCATATCTTCAAAAACAAAATACTAGAAACTACTTATTTTTGTATGTGTGATTTGTGTCTAAAATAAAAGGTAGCAAAATTAATTAACAAAAACATTCAGTCATGTCATGGAAGAAAAACCTCAAACCTAACCTGGAAGTGCATGGCGAAATATGACATCAGAATGTGCAGTGTTTTCACGAGGCCACTAGAGGGAGCTGGTGAAGCAGCAGAGTGGGCTGAGTATCACCTGTCTGTCTGTAACCTATTACAAACCTGTCTGGATGGTTCATCTACTGAAATAATCACAACCTACAGAAGACAGAGAACATGTTTCCGTAACCGAGTATCACATAAGGTTAAGCATATTCAAGGAATTACAACCTGTTTACTCAAGAGATTGTGAATGATTACAACCACAGTTTTGTCCCTCTGGCTTTAGGCTCTATTCTATCCTCCTGGAATTTTTAGGTTTTATAAATGTTGGCATGACCCAGCGACAATCAGCAGTTGAAACAACAAAACAAACTCCCTGCCACTGTTTCTGTAAAAAGCTGAGGGATGGGGCTAGAGAAATCTCAAATTCCTAGACAGAACTATGGATGCAAGGCCTGACCATCCATGTCATCAAAATTATAGTTTGTACCATGTTTTGAGGCTATATAGTGTTTACATTTACTTTGTTTACAAACATTGGAGTAAAACAAGTTTATATTTTGGGTTCTGATGCGGTACGACAGTTGAACTAAGCTCATGAAGCCTTTATAAGAATCAAAGGGTACATACTGTATCATTCATTTTAAAAGTAAACAAAATGGAAGTAGCAACTGCAGATTGTTACTGTAAACTCTGGCAGTATTTCTACAAATAAAGTAAAATATAAATCTTTATTAAATCATACAGCAGATAAAAAAAATGAAGGTAGACTAGCAGTGAGCAATAGCTGCATGATGGAAAGTAATAATTTAATACTGATCTATTAATATAAAACATTTTACATTATAAAACCAGACAGAAAACCAATAGGGTATACATTAGCCGCTGGTAGGAACCCAAAGATGAAAACACCAGATTTATTTCAAGTATTATGGCTATTTTCAAGCTGTCCAAGAAATTCAATCCAGTGATGGACAAGTGTGTCTGTGTGTGTGTGTGTGGGGGGGGAGGGGGTAGACCATTATTTTATAAACATAGTTATGGGTAATTAAAGTGCAGATATTTACTTTTTGACAGTAGAAAGTATTTCTTTATATTCTACTATATGAATAGACTGCAAATGTTTGCTAATCCTCTACAGTGCTTTCTTCTCCTATCTGAACATGTGAGTAGGGAGGAACAATGAACAATGTTCAATGAACAAATTCCATTAAATCAAACAAACAAAAGCCATCAATTAAAGGCCAAGGCATAAAGAAGGTAAGCAATTTGGTTGTATGGAGCAATATAATGGCCTTCTTTCATCAAGCTGAACTTGGATCCAGATCTGACAGCCTCATTCTCTGTGTCATGTAAGACAATGCCTGAGAAGGCAACATGGTTTGTTCCTTGGAGAGCCCATCCTCCAGAAACATCTTACACTGACACAATAAAATTAAAGCTCATTGGTTAAGAGACGTAAGAAGATGCAAGCCCATCGGATGGAAGGATGAGCAGTTGACAGAAATGGGTTCAGAAATAAGACACAAAACCCAGTTTTCATCTCAAAAGCCAGCCCCTAGTCTGCCACACTAAAAAAGCAAATAGCACACAAAAGTAAAGAACGGATGGATCTTGCAAATATCTAGAAGGCCACATTACTAGTGTCATTGCTGAGGTGCTGTGCTACGACAAGGAAGTATGTAGGCGTGTTATAGTATACGGGGTAAGGGAGAGAGACGAAGGAAGAGGGTGAAAAGCAGAAAAACACACTCCACCCTCAGTCCGCCAGTCCCAAACCCCCACCCCACTGTCCTGCTGATACAGAGAGATGCTGTGTTGACGTGCTAGTCGGAACTCTGAAATTTCCCACTTGCTAACTGGTTGTAGTTATAGACATGCCGCATACAACCAGTTAGCAAGTCAGAGTTTCCTAGTTGCGACTAGCACGTGAACATGGCAAGAGTGCCAGAGCCCTTCACTCCATTTTCTTGGTCTATTCCATGTCATCACTCCGAGGCTTGTGACCCGCATTCTCTATATCAACCTCTCCATCCTCCGCCAGAAGCTCATCTTGTCCAGGGGGTAGTTCGACCACCCTGAGAGAGAGGGGGATGGAATAACAAAATAAAAAGAGAGTGAGGGGAATGGGAATAGGAATAGGAAGAAATACATGTGACACGTTAACAGGAAGACATCAAATGAAACATGCCCACATCCCACACACCACACTGTGTTCCAGGTAGCAGCAGTAGTAGATACATCAGCTCTCAGAGGATCTTTGCTGCCAGGGGAGAGGAAAGAGATCTGGCTTTGGCACCAGAGTAATGCACACACTTACAGTTGTAAAAATATGTACTGTATCTCCACACACCATACATCACACAAGGACTGCTGAACTCAAATACCTCACATTCACCATCCACCCTTATCCCATGCTATAGAATCCGACACCCACTCCCAGGAGGGTTGTACATCAAAGATGTTTTAGTATTACACATACACAGGAAGGAAGGGAGCGAACGCAGGTGGTCGTACATGCACGAAAACACATGTACCGTGCATTCGTAAAGTATTCAGACCCCTTGACTTAAAAAATTATAATTACATAGCAGCCTTATTCTTAAATGAATCAACAAAAACTAAAAAAATCCTCATCAATCTACACACAGTACCCCATAATGACATCACAAACCCCATAATGACAAAGCAAAAACAGTTTTTTAGATTCTTTTTGCACATTTTATTACAAATAACAAACGGAAATATCACATTTACACAAGTATTCAGACCCTTTACTCAGTACTTTGTTGAAGCACCTTTGGCAGCGAGTACAGCCTTGAGTCTTCTTGGGTATGACGCTGCAAGCTTGACACACCTGTTTCTTCTCTGCAGATCCTCTCAAGCTCTGTCAGGTTGGATGGGGAGCGTTGCTGCGCAGGTATTTTCAGGTCTCTCCAGAGATGTTAGATCGAGTTCAAGTCCAGGCTCTGGCTGGGCCACTCAAGGTCATTCAGAGACTTGTTCCGAAGCCACTCTTGCATTGTCTTGGTTGTGTGCTTAGGGTCGTTGTCCTGTTGGAAGATGATCCTTCGGAGGCCCCAGTCGGAGCAGGTTTTCATCAAAGATCTCTCTGTACTTTGGCTTCCGTCTGGCCACTCTACCATAAAGGCCTGATTGGTGGAGTGCTGCAAAGATGGTTGTGCTTCTGGAAGATGGTTGTGCTTCTCCCTCGATTGCTCAGTTTGGCCGGACGGCCAGCTCTAGGAAGAGTCTTGGTGGTTCTAAACTTCTTCCATTTAAGAATGATGGAGGCCGCTGTGTTCTTGGGGACCTTCAATGCTGCAGAAATGTTTTGGTACCCTTCCCAAGATATGTGCCTCGACACAATCCTGTCTCGGAGCTCTACGGACAATTCCTTCCTTGGTTATTGCTCTGACATGCACTGTCAACTGTGGGACCTTATATAGACAGGTGTGTGCCTTTCCAAATCATGTCCAATCAATTGAATTTACAACAGGTGGACTACAATCAAGTTGTAGAAACATCTCAAGGGATGATCAATGGAAACAGGATGCACCTGAGCTCAATTTTGAGTCTCATCTGAATACTTATGTAAATAAGGTATTTCATATATATATATATATATATATATATACATTTGCAAACATTTCGAAAAACCTGTTTTCACTTTTTCATTATGGGGTAATATGTGTATATTGATTTATTTAATACATTTTAGAATAAGGCTGTAACATAAGAAAATGTGGACAAAGGGGAGGTGTCTGAATACTCTCCGAATGCACTATATGAACTCAAAGACACACACACACACACACACACACACACACACACACACACACACACACACACACACACACACACACACACACACACACACACACACACACACACACACACACACACACACACACACACACACACACACACACACACACACACACACACACACACACACACACACACACACACACACACACATTAATACTTTATTTCTATCCACAAAGATACTAGACATATTGGAGGAATTGCACATAACCATATCATACAGTATTTATAAAGAAATATGTATACGCACATTCGCATTAAATATAGGCATACAATACATACAGGTATCTGCCAAAATAAATTAAACACTTGAGCAAATGACAGATACAAAGTATATTGAAAGCAGGTGCTTCCACACAGTTGAGTTTCCTGAGTTAATTATTTTGGCTACCATGGCTAGAAGAGATCTCAGACCTTGAAAGAGGGGTCTCAAAAAAACATAAGAGGGTTTAACGTGTGTGTGTCTCAGTCACCAGATCTCAACCCAATTGAACACCAATGGGCAGAGATGGGCAGTATTTATGTTATGTATTTCAATAACTTCTCTTATTTTGTCATTTGTATTACACTGGGTTGAACTACACTCCAATGTATTTCGTAACATGATATCGAAAGCCCTATTAGGACACTACGCTGGTGTTTCCTTTATTTTGGCAGTTACCTGTACATCCACATGCTGCTAGTGCTTACAATGTGTGCATGCATGTATATAGGTCTGTACACCCACAGAGCAGAGTGTGTTGTGTTGTGGCTGCAGTGTGCCTGCAGTCCCCCTGTCCCTCAGGTGACACCCTCTCTGCAGGAGGAAAGCAGCTCTGCTTGTTTGTTTGATTTCTGCTCTCTGTCCCGCTCCCTCTCTCTCCCCATGCAGACCTATTTGTTAGCACTGACAGCAGGTTAGCATTAAATATACATGGATATTTCCAGCCACTGGCACACACAAAGGCAGGCGGCAGGCTACGGGGACACAGGCAGGGAGGGTGGAGGACTGGGGACAGAGCTGTGGCGCTCCCCTGTGGCCGCTTCCCTCTCCACTCTACTCATCCCAGCCCCCCACTAAGGTTAGGGACCAGGAAAAGGAGGGAGGGTCAGAAAGACAGTGCACACACACACACGCTCACACAAACGTGCGCATGCACACACACACAAACACACTCCCGTCTGCACACACACGCACATCTGGGTCCCATAGGGGTACAGGGTGACACACAAGTAACCTCTCTCCAGTGCACCCTCTCAGACACACACTGAATACTCAATGTGATCTCTTACTGGAGCCTAATGCCAGCAAACACACACGCGCATAGACAAATAGATTGCCTTTCCAGGTTATTTATATTGTATCAGCCATCTTGGATGGACCTTTCAATGGAAGATACTATTTGAATTATTCTTGATGTGATTTCTCTGTTTCTATATCATGGCTGTTAGCTCAGCTGTGGTTGATACATTGTCATATAAACCTGTATGTTTTTTCTAGTGGTAGGTCTCAGGGGGATACCTTACCACCCTGCATCCCACTGCTGGCTTGCTTCTGAAGCTAACCAGGGTTGGTCCCTGGATGGGAGACCAGATGCTGCTGGAAGTGGTGTTGGTGGGCCAGTAAGAGGCACTCTTTTCTCTGGTCTAAAAATAAAAATATCCCAAATATTCCAGGGCAGTGATTGGGGACATTGCCCTGTGTAGGGTGATGTTAAATGGGTGTCCTGACTCTCTGTTGTCACTAAAGATCACATGGCACTTATCTTAACCCTGGTGTCCTGGCTATATTCCAAATCTGACCTTTATGCTGTCATGGCCACCTAATCATTACCAGTTTACAATTGGCTCAATCATCTCCCCTGTACCTATTCCCAAGGTCGTTGCTGTAAATGAGAATGTGTTCTCAGTCAACTTACCGGGTTCAAACAATAAAAAGCTTGAAATGGTGCATGATCTTGCAGTACACTTGGTTGGTGGATCCCTCCAATAGACCTTTGTGCAGTTCAACATTGCACTGCTGTATATGTCACTAATGTGTGACCAGTGACAATACCTCTGCAAAGATGCAGTGGCTTACTGTTAGTAGCAGTGGTTACAGTAGGTCGTATGTCAGTAACGTGCTAAACTACGAAGTCTGTACAATACTGTACAGTACCTGTGGTGAGGCAGTATGTCAGTAAAGTTCAGAACATTACAGAACTGTTTTACCTGTGGCTTATCAATAGTAATAGTTCAAGTTCAAGTTTTATTGTACCAGGCACAAGTACAGCGAAATGCTTATTTAGCAAGCTCTACCCAACAGTGCAGTAATGAATGTCTAAAATACTATAACTAATAAAAATGTAATGCATATATAATATATAGAGTAGTGTATAGTACCTCTTAGGTATTATATAGAGTAGTGTATAGTACTTCGTAGGTAATATATAGAGTAGTGTATAGTATCTCTTAGGTAATATATAGAGTAGTGTATAGTACCTCTTAGGTAATATACAGGGTAGTGTATAGTATCTCTTAGGTAATATGTAGAGCAGTGTATAGAACCTCTTAGGTAATATATAGAGTAGTGTATAGTATCTCTTAGGTAAAATATAGAGTAGTGTATAGTATCTCTTAGGTAAAATATAGAGTAGTGTATAGTATCTCTTAGGTAATATATAGAGTAGTGTATAGTACCTCTTAGGTAATATACAGGGTAGTGTATAGTATCTCTTAGGTAATATGTAGCGCAGTGTATAGAACCTCTTAGGTAATATATAGAGTAGTGTATAGTATCTCTTAGGTAAAATATAGAGTAGTGTATAGTACCTCTTAGGTAATATATAGAGTAGTGTATAGTACCTCTTAGGTAATATATAGAGTAGTGTGTAGTATCTCTTAGGTAATATATAGAGTAGTGTATAGTACCTCTAAGGTAATATACAACGTAGTGTATAGTACCTCTTAGGTAATGTATAGAGTAGTGTATAGTACCTCTTAGGTAATATATAGAGTAGTGTATAGTATCTCTTAGGTAAAATATAGAGTAGTGTATAGTACCTCTTAGGTAATATATAGAGTAGTGTATAGTACCTCTTAGGTAATGTATAGAGTAGTGTATAGTACCTCTTAGGTAATATATAGAGTAGTGTATAGTATCTCTTAGGTAATATATAGAGTAGTGTATAGTACCTCTTAGGTAATATACAGGGTAGTGTATAGTATCTCTTAGGTAATATGTAGAGTAGTGTATAATATCTCTTAGGTAATATACAGGGTAGTGTATAGTATCTATTAGGTAATATATAGAGTAGTGTATAGTACCTCTTAGGTAATATACAGGGTAGTGTATAGTACCTCTTAGGTACTATACAGGGTAGTGTATAGTATCTCTTAGATACTATAAAGGGCAGTGTATAGTATCTCTTAGATACTATACAGGGTACTGTATAGTACCTCTTAGGTAATATATAGAGTAGTGTGTAGTATATCTTAGGTAATATACAGGGTAGTGTATAGTATCTATTAGGTAATATATAGAGTAGTGTATAGTACCTCTTAGGTAATATACAGGGTAGTGTATAGTACCTCTTAGGTACTATACAGGGTAGTGTATAGTATCTCTTAGATACTATAAAGGGCAGTGTATAGTATCTCTTAGATACTATACAGGGTACTGTATAGTACCTCTTAGGTAATATATAGAGTAGTGTGTAGTATGTCTTAGGTAATATATAGAGTAGTGTATAGTACCTCTAAGGTAATATACATGGTAGTGTATAGTACCTCTTAGGTAATGTATAGACTAGTGTATAGTATCTCTTAGGTAATATATAGAGTAGTGTGTAGTATATCTTAGGTAATATATAGAGTAGTGTATAGTACCTCTAAGGTAATATACATGGTAGTGTATAGTACCTCTTAGGTAATGTATAGACTAGTGTATAGTACCTCTTAGGTAATATATAGAGTAGTGTATAGTATCTCTTAGGTAATATATAGAGTAGTGTATAGTACCTCTTAGGTAATATACAGGGTAGTGTATAGTATCTCTTAGATAATATACAGGGTAGTGTATAGTACCTCTTAGGTACTATACAGGGTAGTGTATAGTACCTCTTAGGTACTATACAGGGTAGTGTATAATATCTCTTAGGTAATATATAGAGTCGTGTATAGTATCTCTTAGGTAAAATATAGTGTAGTGTATAGTACCTCTTAGGTACTATACAGGGTAGTGTATAGTATCTCTTAGGTAATATATAGAGTAGTGTATAGTACCTCTTAGGTAATATATAGAGTAGTGTATAGTATATCTTAGGTAATATATAGAGTAGTGTATAGTACCTCTAAGGTAATATACAGGGTAGTGTATAGTACCTCTTAGGTACTATACAGGGTAGTGTATAGTACCTGTTAGGTATTATATAGAGTAGTGTATTGAACCTCTTAGGTAATATATAGAGTAGTGTACAGTATCTCTTAGGTAATATATAGAGTAGTGTATAGTACCTGAAGTGATGCTGTAGTAGGTCTCGTGAGTGGACACATGGTGGATGCGGTGGTGTTTCCGGGGTAACACCAGGTGACAGTCCTGCAGCAGCATCACCCAGCGTGGAAGACCAAAGTAGGAGTGAGACCACTTATGGATCTGATTGGTCAATGTGACAAAGACTGCCAGCGCAAACACAATGCAGTCCCAAGGGTAGGTCTCTGCTAGGGCATCTGAGAGAGAGAGAGAGAGAGAGAGATGAAGAGAGATAGAGAGAGAGAGAGAGAGAGAGAGAGAGAGAGAGAGAGAGAGAGAGAGAGATGAAGAGAGAGAGAGAGATGAAGAGAGAGAGAGAGATGAAGAGAAAGAGGGAAGAGAGGCAGTTGTTGTTCAGGGAGATAAATGTGACTTTCATTGTAAATGACAAGGTAGTTTCAATGTTTTCCAGTATATGTCTGAAGCATCTTCACTTCACATGTCAGTGAGTAAAAACCAACTTTACACTATTTAAGGTATTCACTTGCAAGTATGAAACAGTACAGCATTATCAGCATACAGTATTTTGGAGAACCAGTGTTGGTGAGATGAGGTATTGACTAGACAACCTAGATGGCTGTGGTCTGGTTTCTGTTTGTCTCCACTCTCACGCTAGTGTCACTTACCTGTTCCTCCATGTTCCCCTCTCCACTCTCACCCTGAACCCCTGACCCTCAGCGAGCAACAGACATGACAGGTGTGGATGTCACCGTCACCCCGCCAGGCTTCGCTGCCCTTCGCTCTCCACCCTGTCTCCTCTTACTGTGACACGGCTCATGACAGGGTCAGTGATCTCCGAGCCACCCTGAAGCCCTGACATCATGTCTTTCATAAAATGCATCACTCTGTCATGGCCTGAGAGTGCCCGTGTCTCTCTGTCTACAGCTCTTTTCCGCGTTGTCACACACATAATTTATGGATGAGACCTTGTTCAGATTGTAATGCACTGGTGATGTGTGTGTGTGTGTGTTTGTGTGTGTTTGTCTATCCCCTCTCTCACCTGGCTTGTAGGAGCTTGTAGGCCATATGTGCCAGAGGCAGTATTGTAAGCATGCAGTTGTCCCCATTGGTTCTCTATGAAGTCTCTATGAAGTGTCGCGTGATGGCTGTGGGGTCAATGTGGTGTTCCCGGAAAGAACGAATGAATGCCTGAAGAAAAAGAAAACAACATAGGAGAGGAGGGTAAGTAGTTAGAGGTGGAATATCATTATGATAATGTAATGATCATTTCTCTCCACACAAAACTCTAGACCACCTTTACTCCACACACAGAAACGCATAGAAGGCCCTCCCTCGCTCTCCCTTTGGCAAATCAGACCATAACTCTATCCTCCTGATTCATGCTTAGAAAAACAAAAACTCAAACCCGATGTACCAGTGACACACTCAATACAGAAGAGGTTCGACGAAGTGGATGTTAAACTACAGGACTGTTTGGAATATGAATGGATATGTTCCGGGATTCATCCAATAACATTGAGGAGTTTACCACATCAGTCATCGGCTTTATTTATGAACCATGCATGAGAGCACCAGCTGTTCCGGTGTGAGTAAGAACTTTAAACAGGTTAACATTCACAAGGTTGCGTGGCCAGACAGAAATCCAGGAAGTGTGCCAGGGAATACCAGGTGCTGATCAGCTGGCAAGTGTCTTTACTTACATTTTCAACCTATCTCTGACCTGGTCTGTAGCTCAGGACCCTGGGATTGAACACCTACCGCTGCAACTGGATTCTGGAGAACACCTACCGCTGCAACTGGATTCTGGACCTCCTGACAAACTGCCCCCAGGCGGTTTGCTGATGACACGACGGTGGTAGGACTGATCACAGACGATGATGAGGCAGCCTGTAGGTAGGAGGTCAGAGACCTGGCAGTGTGGTGCCAGGACAACAACCTCTCCCTCATTGTCAGCAAAACAAAAGAGCTGACTGTGGACTACAGGAAAAAGAGGGGTGAGCACGCCCCCATCCACATCGATGGGGCTGTAGTGGAGTGAATCGAGAGAGTTTCTAGTTCCTCGGTGTCCACATCCCTAAGAAATTAACATGGTCCACATACACCCACACAGTTGTGAAGAGGGCACGTCAGCACCTCTTCCCCCTCAGGAACACACACACACATATATTATGTAAGTCAGTCACGGTTGTGCTATGGTTGGGAATGGGATTTTGTACATAGGTCTCAACCCTGCAGCAAGACATGCATGATAACCTGTGTTCCACCTCCAAAGGGTTAGAGGTTTGAGTTGGTCTCACAGTTTAACTCATGATCCATGGCTCTCCATCACACAACACATTAAAGAACAGATAGATAACCTGCTATAAAACTGCACAGCCCCACGGCTCTGATCCAGCATCATAATAAACCTTGGAACAACTGTGCTCGTCATTCACAACCCGCCCGCGCTGAGACAGACACCTGCCTGTGACGGCGCGGGTGTCACAAATGAAAGGGACTGAGCGAGAGAATTGCATAATCACAAAGAGAAAATACACAAGGAAGGTAATTTATTTCCCATATAAGAAGAGGAATCATTTGGCGCTACATTACCATAGCATGTCACTGACGGTAAAAAGTCATTATCCTGTGTTTGTGGGCAGAACTCAATCACATGTATATCTGAGGACGCATGGAGATGCTCTGCTGGAGCAAGGGAAACTATCTGTTTATATTTAGACAATTATCTTCCTTTCCGTTCCTCTAGTTCTCTTCTCCCGGTCTGTCAGCGAGATTAAAGGAGCACTAAGCCCCAGACGGCACACAGAGCGGGTGTGTGGACTCCTCTGCACACTGCAGCCGCCCCAAGCCACATCAACACTAATCCCAGATCGTTTAACAGCCTGCCTTGTCCGCCTTTCACTGATCAAGAGTCACATCTACCATCGTCCTGGCAAACCCGCCATCGAAAGGACATTTCCCCTCCCCTCACCCTCGACTACGGACTGAACTGGCTTAAGATGTTCAATTAGAGTTTTCTCCTTTAATTACTGTCAAAAATGATTCTCCCTCAAGTTAACTTCTTCTGTTTGAACATCGGTACAAAATGGCGTATCCATCCGCTAAGTGTATCCTTTAATCTGCTGGTTAAGGGTCTTAAAACACTCCTTTCAAAATGTCTGTCAGTTCCCCGCTCTTTTTGAAGCCCGATCGTCCCAAGGTGGCAAATCCTAATTATCCTAGACAGCAATAGGATTGACAGCGAGTAGCAGCCATGTTGCAGAGTCAGAGCAGTAACCACTGCACAGCGGGGCGGCAGGCTGGGCCGCTCTGAAGATCCGACCAGACAGGCTGCTGATGAAAGAAGAGGAGGCAGCAGGCCTGGGCCCTTTGACTGGAGCCACAGGGGGCAGACACGCTGCTCTGGCACAGTAGAATGGCCCCCTCACCAGGGCACAGGTATGTATGAAGGATATACTACAGAGGAGAACACAAGGCATTTGTTATAGTACAGTAACATACAGCAGCCGACATGTAGGCCGCTGTCCAACATTTGGGCTATTTCGAAATCCCTTTTTGTTTCAGTGAACCCTTTCAACACCCAGCATCCAGGTGTTCAGAATGTACATTACCAGTCAAGAGTTTGGACACACCTACTCATTCAAGTTTTATTTTTTTATTTTATTTTATTTTTTACAATTTTCTACATCGTATAGTAATAGTGAAGACACGAAAACTGTGAAATAACACATATGGAATCATGTAGTAACCAAAAAAAGTGTTAAGCAAATCAAAATATATTTTAGATTTGAGATTCTTCAAAGTAGCCACCCTTTGCCTTGATGACAGCTTTGCACACTCTTGGGATTCTCTCAACCAGCTTCACCTGGAATCCTTTTCCAACAGTCTTGAAGGGGTTCCCACATATGCTGAGCACTTGTTGTCTGCTTTTCCTTCCCTCTGCGGTCCAACTCATCCCAAACCATCTCAACTGGGTTGAGGTCGGGTGATTGTGGAGGCCAGGTCATCTGATGCAGACCTCCATCACTCTTCTTCTTGGTGAAATAGCCCTTACACAGCCTGGAGGTATGTTGGGTCATTGTCCTGTTGAAAAACAAATGTGTTATTTCACAGTTTTCATGTCTTCACTATTATTCTACAATGTAGAAAATTATCAAAATTAAGAAAAACCCTTGAATGAGTGTGTCCAAACTTTTGACTGGTACTGTATATTATTTTACAATATTTTGGGATATTCCTAGTGACTATGATCCATGTGTAGTCTAATGTGGTACTGTACAACACCTGACTTCAACACACAGCAGTGCATGGCGTCATAGAAATTGTAAGTCTGAATGCAGTCCAAATACTGAGTTAGATACTGAGTCAAATCCTGAGTCAAATATTGAGTCAGATATCATACTTCAGATGATGTATTATGCATAACAGAAGTCATTGTGAAGATCACTGATGTTATGACACATATTGATACACAATCCCACCTGACCCCCTCCCTTCCCCACCACCTCCCCTGACCCCTGACCGCTGACATCAGAACAATAAGCCCCATCATCAGCAGAAATACACACAGACCCAGCGATTCATCACCTCAAAGATCATCACATCCACCAGCTGCCCTTTTAATTGGACAGGATGAGAGTGGCCTTTTCTCTAATGGGACGAGGGTAGTATAACAAAGTTGTGCTTATGCATAAATATGGGGCCCAGGTGCTATAACCCAAGTCCAAAAGGGGTGGGCAAAGTGTGGGGGGTGGCCTGGTGTGGCTGTGGTGGTGGCAAGGGGGGTCCAGACAGTGAGGGAGTGGTATGTCCTGGGGGAGAGATTGACATTTTGCTTGGGGTAGCCATGGGAGGATAAACCACTACAGACCAATAAAGCCCAGTGCTGCTATATTGGTAATAACCCTGGATGGCTGTACCCTTCACACGACTGGGATGTAGGCGGGACAGGACTGAGGGAGACTGGCTGGATGTGGCCTGCTCAGCACAGGAGCAGGACGGTGGGTGTGGGTGTTCTTGGTGGCGCTGGCGCGGTTATGGATGAAGACCGTCATGAAATAAAATAACCAGCATAACCGTTTTAATTTATCTACTTTAAAAATCTCCTTCATGTTCAAGTAGACAAACTTTACCTAAAAACAGAAACGTTCAAGTAAGCCTGATTTACATCTAACAGACGATATAAGGAGAGACGGGAGGACGCAAAACTCATTTTGTTTTTTTAGAACGAACAGCTGACTGACGACGGGACGGCTAGGCATTCAAAAAAGATGACACATCATGTGAGGTTGAGTAACATGGACTCTTTACAACGTGATGAAACTTTGTTGCTCCTTGTTTCAGCAAGGTGTTGTAGTGAACAAGATTTAAACAAAAAGTATGCTACTAGAATGATTATAACAGACAAAAAACTGTCATCCAAAATTCCAAAACCGTCACAGTCCTAAGCAGAGGTATATAGGGGTGAGACTGATATAACTCATTGGGGAATGGGAAGATATTAGGTTCCACCTTTGTTTTGCCTAACAATCCCTCATATGACTGATATGTAGTCATTTGGAATACTTCTCAAGAGTCAAAGGATGAGTCCGAGGTCTGGAAAGTAGATGTGCACAGTGGTGAAGTTGAGGAGGAGGAAGGAGAGGTTGATGATGAAGAGAGAGACTCACAGAACCACACTGATCCACTCCTGCAGTCATTTACCTGAGGAAAACAGCCAATCACACAATATGAGTCACACAGCTACAAAGACACAGGTAAAGTAATAAAGCTACCATACGTTTGCACTTTCCTCTGTACTGTACAATAGTGCTGAGGACTACATTCTGAAGAGAGTAACCTGTCCTGTGATCTACTGTGTTAATGAGCAGAGTGAGGTCAGCCCTGGTACCAGGAGAACGTCCACTCTCAGTTCTGTAGGGTCATTGGGTCAAACGCTGGGGGTGCCGCCACATCTGTGGGTGTCCGTCACAGTGTGTGTGCGTCCCATCAACCACAATGTTAAGCGGTAATCGGTTCGATGAAGACAAGTGTATGCCGAGACTGGGGTCGTGACCCTCTCATGTGCGGTGCACCGTTGACACAGCTCTAAACTCACAGGTCAGCTGTGACAGCGGAAAGAGAGACGGTGGGCCGGACATGGGCGGGCGGGAGGACCACCGTGTCGCCACTCTGCCCCAGCAGGCACAGAGCCGATTAGAGGGCTAGTGAATAATTCAGCAGGCTACAGAGCGGTGCGGAGCTGCTTAAGTTAGAGCCAGCCACTACTGTACTGTACTGTACCTCATCACCACATCCACTGAGACTAGCCTGATCCCCTCTGCTTCCCGCTCTCCTTCTCACTCTACCTCTCCATTTTGATTTCCCTTCTTTTCTTTCTTTTAACCTTTGTGTCTCTCTGTCCATATCTCTTTCTCTCCTCCCTATTCAGCTCTTCTTCTTTTTTTATTTCTATCTCCCTTTCTGCAGATGCAAGGTGTCATGTGCCACAGTGAAGTCAAGCCATCTGAAAGTTTAATGACGTTAGATTTTTCAAACGGAGTAGATTGGAGTGCCAGGAGGTTATGGGTATTGATGAAAGTTTTAATAGGGTCTCTCAGGCCCAACTAAACCAAGTTAACCAAACATTCCAATACACCTTCCTCTCATAAGACATAGAACGGATCCTCAATCATCACAGGAGAGTTCACACACAACCCTTCACCTGTGTACTGCCGCCCTCATTTCTCACACAGCACCTGTTTACGCTGTACTAGCCTAGCCATGTAGTGTTGATTGAGGAGACTGGAGTGCTCTTAGCTGTTATGAGCTGCTTTAAATGAAACAGATTAATCAAGTGAGAAGCATCCAGGTGTGCACACTCTGTATGGCAGCGAGGCCAGGTGTGCTGTGGCCAGCTGTGGAGGACAGATGTGGGGCAGCAGAGGCTCCTGCAGAGGAATGACCTCAGAGACGGACAGGCCTCTACCACTTAGCGACTGTCTGACTTCACTTCTTACTAGCCACTGATACAAACACACTCTGGAATGCTAAAGAAATTCCTCTTTTTGCAAGATCCTTGCAATGAAAACTCTATGTAACAGAAATTTTGGCATCAGACTATGTTTAGACATACCATTTACAGCAAGGTTAACTATTACACCATCATTTTGTTGTCTCCGCACTAAATATGACACCATTTCTACCACTCTGTCAAAACACAGGAGAGACAAACACCAGAGATTCACTACAAAAAAATTCACTCTCAAGCACACTTTCATACCAACACAGCAATCACACACCCCCTAACTACACACACACACACACACACACACACACACACACACACACACACACACACACACACACACACACACACACACACACACACACACACACACACACACACACACACACACACAGGGTTGCGCAGTGGGGCCGCTGTCAGGTGATCTGCGTCAGTCCTTGGATCCTCCTGCTCCCTGGTGAGAGGAGAAACTAGGCCAGGCCTCGACAGAGCAACTGCGCGCAGCCAGAAACACAGTCCCCATGTCCATAGGACCAGAGTGGTGTGCTCATTAATACAGTCCTGACAACAACACGCTCCCTGGCAACCCCTCTACCATCGCTCACACCAGCAGCCCCCGACTCTGCACGCTGGCATGGAATTAACCTGGGAGGGGCGGAAGATGAGGAAAGGGGGGGGTGCTAATAGGCTGAAATTAATCAACGACGCCTGATTCGGCGCAGAGGGACGGCGCCAGCGCCAAACATCACCCTGTGAATGCTAATGCCCTTCTCCTCTCTCCCTCGCTCCATCTCACCCGTTTACCTCCCGCTCCGCTTTACAGTGCAGCAGCAGAACGGGCCCCATCTCTCCTGCCATAGTGAGGCATCACACAGACATAGGAACTGATTTCTAAGCATCTCAATTCAAGAAATCTTGCACTATGAGTAGCTTGTGACATGGATCTCTGTGCAATGATGTTTTGGGAAATACATGAACCAGGAAACCAGGTTTTATATAATTCTTCCTGATACGTGGGTCTAATTGGGATCTGACTCTTCCAGGAAAGGCCCTCCGTGTACATGGCCTAGTCTACTGTACAGATGAATCTGCAATGTACCATGCCGATGTGTGAATATTGAGCAGAGCCCGAGTTACTTATCAAAGTAGTCAACATCTTGCTTGTCCTGTGTAAGTCATAGTCCTGTGTAAATAGATTCATGATTCGCATGCTTTCTGTGCAGCACTTCAAAGCTTGCCCAGTATTCCGCCTCTATCAGGTCTGGACAAAGGGCTCTTTTCTTCCCTCTCGCCTGACCGTGTTGTCCCAAACGCTGAGGCCTTGTGTTCTCAGAACAGAGTCCCTTTGAAAGACAGCCTCTCACCTCCTCCAGAGTCACAGACAAAAACTAACTCACACCCAGAATGGCTGCCTTTCACAGCACAAAGACAGAGTCTGTGGTGCCAGCATACCATGACAGCATCAGTCTCTCTCTCCCTATCTCTCCCACACACACACACACACACACACACACACACACACACACACACACACACACACACACACACACACACACACGCACACATACACACAAACAAACACACACGCTAGTTCGCATACATACATTCAATACAATTACAAACATTTATTCATAGTAATTACTAAAACATTACACATACAATAGTGTAGATAGATGCATAATTCTCTTTATGAATAGACACCTCTCTGCTATTCTTTCTTGCTCTCTGTCTCTCTGTCCCTTGGCCAGTTCTCTGTAGGCCTATCTTCAGATGGGACTTTGGGAGGGGTGGAGGGGGATGTAGTAAAAGTGGGTCACATGCTTAGAGTGGGAGAGACTGAGAGAAGCAGAGAAAGAGAAAAAGAGTGAGGTAGAATTCCCCTGATCAGGACCAACAGATCAGTCACAGGCCTCGTTCCTTTCATCTGTTCTCAGTGGACGTCTCATCCTGGGACACGAAACACACACACACACACCACATACACGAACACACAACACACCACATACACACACACAAACACACACACATGCATATACACACACACACACCACATACACACACTAAGCACCAAACACAGAGAATCCAATCCTACCAGACAAACTTAATACATACATTACCCCATGGACAGAACTGCAACAAAGAAATGAATGGGATAAATGAGACAGATTCAATGACAGCACACCAGCACAATGGAACGAAACCAATGAATGAAACAAACACCAATGAACGAACCTACACATGCACACACACACATACACACGGCCGAAGTGAGTGGTATCTAGGCCTGGCTCCAGGCTCCATCCTCTTTCCCCGGTGGACATGGACAGAAAGGAGGATGGACAGATCCCGTGGTGTGTGGGGGATGTCGACAGATCCTGATGAGGGCCGCAGATGAGTAGGATGCCCGAGAGATACAATATAATGTAGCACGCACACACACACACACACACATACACACACAAACACAGACAGTACACACACACACAGTACACACACACACACAGTACACATGCACACAGTACACACACACACACACACACACACACACACACACAGTACACACAGTACACACACACACACTACACACACGCACACACACAGTACACACACACACACACACACACAGTACACACTCACACACACAAAGTACAACGTGACACACACACACACACAGTACACACGCAGACGCACAGATGCACGCACATACATACTGCTAAATGGAAAGTGTGCTCTATACTCATTTCAGATCATTTGGCTCTGGATGGGAGGAATTTGAAAATAATTATCTATTGCTCCTCACTTGAACGATGAGCTCTATAGAGAAGGTCTTTAAGACTGCATTTACATTAACTCAATTCTATGAGTTATCTGAGTAGACTGAGCTATAAAAATTCTAACATTCCCAACCCATTTCCAAGTTCAGCTGCATACTGATTGAGTTACTCCTGGGGAGGGAAATATTCTATTTAATAACAGTAATTAGACCAGTTTCCCACTGCCTCCATCCTTACTATAGCAAAGTCACCAGACGATTCAGAGGACCGAAGGAGAGTTCTATCAAATATTAATAACAGGCTTTGCCCTAATGTATTTGTCAGAACACAGTGTGTGTGTGTGTGTGTGTGTGTGTGTGTGTGTGTGTGTGTGTGTGTGTGTGTGTGTATGTATGTTTGCGACTGTGCATTCAGCCTAATGTATTTAGCTGCCCTGGTGTGTGTATAATTGAGGAGCTCAGCAGGGGCAATGGCAGGTAGCCTATTTCTTATCCTCTTTGCTCTCTCTCTCTCTCTCTCTCTCTGCTTATCTGCTTATATATTCCTGTCTCTCGGCCTCTCTCGCTCTCTCTCTCTCTCTCTCACTCTCTCTCTCTCTCTCTCTCTCTCTCTCTCTCTCTCTCTCTCTCTCTCTCTCTCTCTCCCACCACAACTCCACTTGGCTTTTACAGCAGCCAGTGCACATGCAGGAAGGCGTGTGTATTCAGGTTTACAGTACCACACAGACTCCAACAAATGGCCTGGTCTTGTTTAATGCATGTCTCCTGTCTTCTTCCGACTGCCTGAACCGTTGGTCCACAGGCCCGGGCTGGCCCAGGTCGACCAGGGTCAGACACAGAGTTCGGGTGAGTCACGGCCAGCGCACTGAAATCTGCTTTCATGACCTTGCGGTCAGGAGTCCAGAGCCATTCGACACCTGGGGTGGCGTCAGCCTGACAGAGTGTGTCTGGTGAGAGGCTTCAATAATTCAGCAGCTCTGCCAGAGTAAAGCAGGTTCACCTCTCTAATGGAGGTGATGGAAGTGGAGGGAGGAGCTCTGAGTGAGGATGAGCTCTACTCACAGACAGGGGGCAGCACTGGGCTAGTGGGCTCTGCCTCATTCAGTCTGCGGTTCCACATGGCTGGGCTGGGTAAGGTTCTGTGATGCTGGGCTGGGCTGAACTGGGCTGTGGTAGGACGGTGTTAAATTATGTGTTGCTCTGGAGGTGTGCTACAGGCCATTGTACGGTTCTGTGTCGCTGGCCTGAGCTAGATCAGTGTAAAGTTCTGTGTTTCTGGGCTGGGACGGTGTTTGAGTAATAAGGTTCTGTATTGCTGTGCTGGGTTGGGCTAGTGTAAGGTTCTGTGTTCCTGGGCTGGGTTGGGCTAGTGTAAGGTTCTGTATTGCTGGGTTGGGTTGGGCTAGTGTAAGGTTCTGTATTGCTGGGTTGGGTTGGGCTAGTATAAGGTTCTGTGTTCCTGGGTTGGGTTGGGCTAGTGTAAGGTTCTGTATTGCTGGGTTGGGTTGGGCTAGTATAAGGTTCTGTGTTCCTGGGCTGGGTTGGGTTGGGCTAGTGTAAGGTTCTGTATTGCTGGGCTGGACTGGGTTGGGCTAGTGCAAGGTTCTGTATTGGTGGGATGGACTGGGTTGGGCTAGTGTAAGGTTCTGTGTGTCAGGTTGGCAGGGTGTTAAGTTCAGTCAGACTGACGTGGGAGGGCAGTGTCAGGTGTAATGGCGTAGAGCAGCCTGTGAGTTCTGACTCCTGAGCTGCAACACAAACCCATGGCCCAGTGCCAGCCTGT
Organism: Brachymystax lenok tsinlingensis; assembly: GCA_030435695.1. Lineage (NCBI taxonomy): Eukaryota > Metazoa > Chordata > Actinopteri > Salmoniformes > Salmonidae > Brachymystax > Brachymystax lenok. The sequence continues at coordinate 24,458,287 of CM059793.1, read as the reverse complement.
GGAGAGGCACGGGATAACACACTCTCTGTCCTCACCCTCCACAGCTCTATACTACACTTCCTCTCTTTTTCTCAGTCTCACAGCTGTTTATAAGTTTTAAGTACGAGTATTTGTTTTATAAAGGTTTATAATAAGTGTGCATGTGCTTCTCTAATAGAGCTCCTCGCTACTGTAGAAAGAGCTCTTGTATTTTATCTTTATGAAATCCAAGTCCCCTGAGGTCTCCTTGATAAATCGATGAGAGACATTTATGATGCTGTTTCGGTAACAAAGTCAAGACCAGACTTGTTATGAAAATGGTCTGTTGACCATAAGACTACGTGTATTCACTGTCTCGGGCCGGCTGGATCTTCCTCCAATGTATGTCCAGAGGTCAACTGCATGCTGACAAGCTGTCCTACAGGACAGTAAGCTGATATGAGATGTACTCACCTTTACAGAAGGTCAGTTCAGTGATAGCTACATGGTTACTGTACATAATGTGTCCATCTAACAAACTGTTCTTCTAACTGTCTGTTACTCTAAAACTAGTGAGGGATAAGAATAGGTAGGTATACAAAAAACAATACTTTTGTCTGAAGTTCAATGTATTGAGTGTCTGTTATCCACATGAGTGGATGACTTAATAAAAACATGGCAATACCCACTCATGAGGGTGGCTGTGTTAGTAATCCCAGAACGACCAACAGCTGTCCTAAATCTTAAAACCCTATCAGTCCAGAGCCCCCAGTAAAAATCTGCTTTTCGTTTATCTGGCTATCATTTCCTGGCTTAGGAAGACCACCAAAAACTCTGAAATCTCCATCCCTAACTACAACATTTTCAGACAAGATAGAACGGCCAAAGGGGGCGGTGTTGCAATCTACTACAGAGATAGTAACACAGAACTCTGCAGGCTATCCAGGTCTGTACCAAAACAATTTGAACTTTGACTTCTAAAATCCACCTTTCTAGAAACAAGTCTCTCACTGTTGCCGCTTGCTATAGACCACCCTCTGCCCCCAGCTGTGCTCTGGACACCATATGTGAACTGAATGCCCCCCATCTATCTTCAGAGTTCGTCCTGCTAGGTGACCTAAACTGGGACATGCTTAACACCCCGGCTGTCCTACAATCTAAGCTTGATGCCCTCAACCTCACACAAATCATCAATGAACCTATTAGGTATAACCCCAAAGCCGTAAACACGGGCACCCTCATAGATGTCATCCTAACTAACTTGCCCTCCAAATACACCTCTGCTGTTTTCAACCAAGATCTCAGTGATCACTGCCTCATTGCCTGCATCCGTAATGGGACCTCCCCTCATTACTGTCAAACGTTCCCCTAAAACACTTCAGCGAGCAGGCCTTTCTAATCGACCTGGCCCGGGTATCCTGGAAGGATATTGACCTCATCCCGTTAGTAGAGGATGCCTGGTTCTTCTTTAAAAGTGCCTTCCTCACCATCTTAAATAAGCATGCCCCATTAAAGAAATTTAGAACCAGGAACAGATATAGCCCTTGGTTCTCTCCAGAACCTGATTGCCCTTGACCAGCACAAAAACATCCTGTGGCATTTTGCAATAGCATCGAACAGCCCACGTGATATGCAACTTTTCAGGGAAGTCAGGAATCAATATACACTGGCAGTTAGGAAAGTCAAGGCTAGCTTTTTTAAGCAGAAATTTGCTTCCTGTAATACAAACTCAAAAAGGTTCTGGGACACTGTAAAGTCCATGGAGAATAAGAGCACCTCCTCCCAGCAGCCCACTGCACTGAGGATAGGAAACACTGTCACCACCGATAAATCCACAATAATTGAGAATTTCAATAAGCATTTTTCTACGTCTGGCCATGCTTTCCACCTGGCTACCCCTACCCCGATCAACAGCCCTGCACCCCCCTCAGCAACTCGCCCAAGCTACCCCCATTTCTCCTTCTCCCAAATACAGTTAGCTGATGTTCTGAAAGAGCTTCAAAATCTGGACACCTACAAATCAGCCGGGCTAGACAATCTGACCCTCTCTTTCTAAAATTATCTGCCGAAACTTTTGCAACCCCTATTACTAGCCTGTTCAACCTCTCTTTCTTGTCGTCTGAGATTCCCAAAGACTGGAAAGCAGCTGCGGTCATCCCCCTCTTCAAAGGGGGAGACACTCTTGACCCAAACTGCTACAGACCAATATCTATCCTACCCTGCCTTTCTAAGGTCTTTGAAAGCCAAGTCAACAAGCAGATTACCGACTATTTCAATCCCACCGTACCTTCTCCGCTATGCAATCTGGTTTCAGAGCTGGGCAAGGGTGCACCTCAGCCACGCTCAAGGTCCTAAACGACATCATAACCGCCATCGATAAGAGACATTACTGTGCAGACGTTTTCATTGATCTGGCCAAAGCTTTCGACTCTGTCAATCACCACATCCTTATCGGCAGACTCGACAGCCTTGTTTTCTCAAATAATTGTCTCGCATGGTTCACCAACTACTTCTCCGATAGAGTTCAGTGTGTCAAATCGGAGGGCCTGTTGTCCGGACCTCTGGCAGTCTCTATGGGGGTGCCACAGAGTTCAATTCTTGGGCCGACTCTCTTCTCTGTATACATCAATGATGTCGCTCTTGCTGCTGGTGAGTCTCTGATCCACCTTTATGCAGACAACACCATTCTGTATACTTCTGGCCCTTCTTTGGACACTGTGTTAACTACCCACCAGACGAGCTTCAAGGCCATACAACTCTCCTTCCGTGGCCTCCAACTGATCTTAAACGCAAAAGAAACTAAATGCATGCCTTCAACCGATCGCTGCCCGCAGCCGCCCGTCCAGCATCACTACTCTGGACGGTTCTGTCTTAGATTATGTGGACAACTACAAATACCTAGGTGTCTGGTTAGACTGTAAACTCTCGTTCCAGACTCACATCAAACATCTCCAATCCAATATTAAATCTAGAATTGGCTTCCTATTTCGCAACAAAGCATCCTTCACTCATGCTGCCAAACATACCCTCGTAAAAATGACCATCCTACCGATCCTTGACTTCGGTGACGTCCTTTACAAAATAGCCTCCAATACTATACTCAACAAATTGGATGCAGTCTATCACAGTGCCATCCGTTTTGTCACCAAGGCCCCATATACAGTACCACCCACCACTGCGACCTGTACACTCTCGTTGGCTGGCCCTCGCTTTACACATGTCGCCATACCCACTGGCTCCAGGTCATCTACAAGTCCCTGCTAGGTAAAGCCCCGCCTTATCTCAGCTCGCTGGTCACCATAGCAGCACACACCGGTAGCACGCGCTCCAGCAGGTATATCTCACTGGTCACCCCCAAAGCCAATTCCTCCTTTGGCCGACTTTCCTTCCAGTTTTCTGCTGCCAATGACTGGAATGAACTACAAACATCTCTGAAACTGGAGACACTTATCTCCCTCACCAGCTTTAAGCACCAGCTGTCAGAGCAGCTCACAGACCCCTGCACCTGTATATAGCCCATCTGTAAATAGCCCAACCAACTACCTCATCCTCTACCATATTTATTTATTTATCTTGTTCCCTTGCACCCTAGTTTTTCTACATTGCACATTCATCTACTGCACATCTACCATTCCAGTGTTTATATGCTATATTGTAATTACTTTGCCACCATGGCCTATTTATTGCCTTACCTTCCTTATCTTATCTCATTTGCACTCTTTGTATATAGATTAGTTTTTTTCTACTGTATTATTGACTGTATGTTTGTTTTACTCCATGTGTAACTCTGTGTTGTTGTATGTGTCGAACTGCTTTGCTTTATCTTGGCCAGTTCGCAGTTGTAAATGAGAACTTGTTCTCAACTTGCCTACCTGGTTAAATAAAGGTGAAATAAAAAAAATAAATAAAAGTAGGACAGACACTTCAGAACAAACTTCCTTTAGATTTTTTGGGGGGACTATCTGTTGTTCTATGTAGTGAATCTGTTATTCAATGCATTTGTATGGGCTAATAGGAGTAAGGCCCAAAATATTTTTTGTATATATTTTTTTTATACTTCAAGAAGTCTTAAAACTCAAAATCAAATAGCTAAATGATCCTTGGTATGACCTTCTTAAAACAATTCCATATAGCTTAGACAGGGCTTACACTGTTATGGGAGCTCTGCCCCCAAACAAGACCAAATGTAGTTGGTCCGGGACCAAATCTGAACCAATCATAGACATCTATGTTTCACAAGTTTGGGCATCAAATTACAGCACAGTAGAGCTCAGTAGAGTAGAGTTCAGTACAGTACAGCAGAATACAGTAAAGTAGAGTACAGTATGGTAGAGTAGAGTTCAGTACAGTAATGTACAGTACAGTACATTTCAGTACAGTAATGTAGAGTATAGTGTCGTGGAAATTCAGTACTGAGAGAGACTTGGTCTTTTCTTCAAATAATCATCTTTATTAAATAACGATTAATTATTGCAATAATGAGACCGTCAGCCCACCAGTCTTGACTGACTTGACTGACTGGCTGAGAGTCTAGATTTTACAGACGATGCACAGTTTTTATATAGCTGATACCAAGATTGCTTAGTCAGTCATTTATAACCTCCCATAAGCCACCTTGGTTATCTACACAGGATGTTTTTTTACTTAGTTTCCCAGATGCCAGGAAGATGAGACAATAAGGCATTGTTCTCAACTCTTCCAGGCTCTCTCTATCTCGAGTCACACACACCACATCTTGTCTATAGAATGCTAGCTTTAATGTTTTTATCACCAACACAAATCAATTGTCAGTTTCAATCTCTAGTAGAACCCATGTCCTCAAAACCCAGACTAGCTTCAGGGTGCTAAAGTGGAGACCATAAAACAGAGCATTAGCAGGACAGAAATATCTTACTTTGTTATGTAAATAGTTGTTTCATATCCAACAAATAGGGTGAATACATAATTTCCCCCTCACAATAGTGCAGTACAGAGTAGAATATAGTACATTATAGTTGACTCAACTCTAGCGTGCACTTCCGGGCCTCGAGAGTGGCGCAGTGGTCTAAGGCACTGATCGGTGCTAGAGGCGTGACTACAGATCTGGGTTCGATCCCGGGCTGTGTCGCAGCCGGCCGTGACCAGCAGACTTATGAAACGGCGCACAATTGGCCCAGCGTCGTCTGGGTTAGGGGAGGTTTTGGCCGACTGGGATATCCTTGTCCCATCACGCTCTAGCAACTCCTTGTGGTGGCTGGGTGCTTGAACACTGGCTTCGGTCGCCAGCTGTACAGCGGCTTGGTGGGGTCGTGTTTCGGAGGACGCATGGCTCTCGACCTTCACCTCTTCCAAATCCGCATGGGATGGGACAAGACTGTAACTACCAATTGGGGAGAAAAAGGAGTCAAATTTTTTATGTCATAAACAAAAAAACTCTATTGTTGTGTACTGTACTGAACTATACTCCACTTGTCTTTACTGTAGAGTACTGTACTGTCCAAACGTGTGAACCCAACTGTGGGTTCTGATGGAATTTTGAGTTTTAATCACTTAATAATTAATCAATAAATTTGATATCAGTAAAACCACTAGCACTAGCACTATGAATTTCACATGTTGGTGCTCATTGGTCCTTTTTACATGGAAATGACCAGGAATAATGTGAGAACACACACACACAAACACTTGAAGGCAGTGCCCTTGTGTCCAGACCAAGACGGCTGGAGAAGGTAATCAGGAAAACAGAAATTATATGAAAATCTTGTTTACTTGCTGGAGAATCCGTAAAGTGGGATAAAAAGCTCAAAGAGCATTCAGCAGTGCATGACAAACAGACAAATGGCAGAGAGATATGTCCAGCTGTTTGCCGGTCCTGGGGTTGCTGTAATGAGCCTTAGCCTCCATTGAGACGACCAAAGCATCATCAGTCCCTTCCTGTCGCTAAGCCTCAACATGTCCACAAACACAGCCCTCTCATTCCAACCCCTCTTCGCCTACACCTCAACACGTCTGCTAGGTCTGCTGCCATGGACCACAAACCTCTGACATACCTCTCCTCCTTCTACTGTCCCAGTCTACTGTCCCAGTCACTCTGTCTCTCTCTGGAACACTGTATATGGTTCACTCATCCACCCAACCATTTAGTGACTTGGATAATTTATCAGTATTTTATTTAACTAGGCAAGACAGTTAAGAACAAATTATTATTTACAAAGATGGCCTACCCCAGTCAAACCCTAATGACCTTGGGCCAATTGTGCGCCACCCTATTTTTAAATTTAACTAGGCAAGTCAGTTAAGAACAAGTTCTTATTTACAATGAGGGCCTACCCCGGCCAAACCCGGACAATGCTGGGCCAATTGTGCGCTGCCCTATGGGACTCCCAATCACAGCTGGTTGTGATACCGCTTGGAATCAAACCAGGGTCTGTAGGGACTCCTCTAGCACTGAGATGCAGTGCCTTAGAGCGCTGCGCCACTTGGGTGCCTGGAGCCCACATTTCTGGATCCCAAATGCATGGACAATCCTCAGAATAATTATTCATGATCATAGACTCAAAGAGTCAAACATCCAACTCTGGTATTACAACATCATGTCCCTTTCATCACTGTGCTGTAACAGTAACATCAGTCTACCCTGAGACCTGTCAGTCCATTAACGCTACAAATGGATACAGTAGTAACCTCTCAGAGACCATTAAAGGAGATCATGGAATGGAATCAATGTTCTTGTGAACACCTGCGATGATGTAGGGTTCTGAGATGTTACTTCCAGGCCAATGTGTGGTCTAATATCACACACTAATAGATTTCCACTTCCCTCTCTCAGTAATGCTGTCTCTGATTAATCAGAGTAAAATATGAGTTATAAACTGAGAACCAGCTTCACATCTGGCCCAAAGAAAATACAAGGCCATCTCCAATCCCCCATTAAAAAGAACTTGCATTAATTACTACATTAACTTATTAACCATGCACTCACCACTTCATCCCTCTATACACACTTATACAGTACAGTAATTAATAATATTTGCCAGTAGCAGCAGCATACGTCTAACATACTTTGTGTGTTGCCTGACAATAGACAAACGCATTCAGGAAAGTGGCTGGCTATTCCTTCTATGACAAAAAGGTATTACCCTTTTACCCAATACTTAAACATTGTTATAGGCTAGGCTACTTCATCTGTACAATAACAGGTGTTTATGTCATCCCTCACAGCCCATTACAGCTTTGGTGCATTATCAGTAGCTAGGTGCACGGGGTTAGGTGACAGTCCTAATCTTAGTGAGGTTTAGTGTCTACTCAGCTCATTGTCTTACCAGGAGAGTACAGTTTGGCAAGTTGTTGGGCCCCGGCGTGCTGTGGTCCCCAGTGAGTCACCGTGCTGCGGGCAGCCGCGCCTTGCTCAATCCCGTTAGGATCCTCTTCTCCATAGACCGATGTTGGATCTCTCTCTCTGACAGTAGTACTGCTGCTTCCAACTCAATCCTCCCTTCCATTCCCCGGGTTAAAACTCAACCTCCCTTCCATTCCCCAGGTTAAAACTCAACCTCCCTTCCATTCCCCTGCTTAAAACTCAACCTCCCTTCCATTCCCCGGGTTAAAACTCAACCTCCCTTCCATTCCCCGGGTTAAAACTCAACCTCCCTTCCATTCCCCTGCTTAAAACTCAACCTCCCTTCCATTCCCCCGGTTAAAATGATTAATTCATGTTTTTTTGTTGTTGTTGTTTTTAAACAAAGCCAGTTATTTGATTGCTAGTGAATGTTTATGTCAGTGTAGTGGAGTGAAGCTTTCAGCACCGGAGCTAACCAATAAAACCCGGAACTACGCCTCTGACACACAGACCTATACAACGGCAGCTACTGCTTTCCTTTCGTCAGATTGATCCAATTGTTTATTTCATTCTTCAAAGACAACAAACAGCCTAATGTACCTATAAATATCATACAACTGGAGAGTTTTAGAGCGGCGCTTTCATGTTCTGCTAATTATTAAAACTAGTTTTTTTTAACTCTCCTTTCTTAAAGCCGATTTATGCTTGATCTGGCAATGTGGTCCGGAGGCTCTGTACAGAGGGTGTGACTCAATTGCAAAGCCTCTTGAGGCTTGCAGAGGCGAAATCAAGCTCCATACCGCATCGCCTTGCGCCTCTCAAATGTTGTAACAATGTGGAGGGCTCCTTATAGAACTCGCTAGCTTGTAGACCTAAAACCTGGAAATGAGTTACCTCTGGTTCGTTCAGCCATCCCTATGGGAAAAATGAATTGGGAATGAATAGGATTTTGGAATAAACCCAGAAAATAAGGTCTGAGGTTAACACAGGCTTAGGAGATCTTATATGTTTTGTTCTATAAGATAATATCAGTCAGTTAATATGACCTTTATGAATAATGAAGCCTTTATGTGTTTCATGGGTTTTTTATTATTACATGCTTCAAAATTCACCAAAAGTGAAGTTAGCTGATATCTCATAGATCAAAACATATAACATGCCATAAGCCTGTGTTTACCACAGAACATATTTTCGGCGTTTATCCCAAACCTCTACTAAAACGCAATATATTTTCTCCATGGGCTATGTCCAATGAACAATGGCGGAGTTATCGCCTACAAAAAGATGCCAGTACAATTTCTCTCTATAGCTCCATAAAGCTCAGCATTGACATGATTGGTTGATGGTAGGTGGGGCGGTATGTCCTGTATAAAAACAAACTCACTTCCTTGACAACTTCCTTCACAACAGCTCTGTTCTGCTCTGCAAAGTGCAAGAAGCATGAATGCCCTGACTTCTGCAGAGGTTGCATCACAGTAAATTCTGTATGGCCAATACAGGACCAGATTGACCATAAATCGTCTTTTAGCCTCTGCCAAGTTCCCAACAACCAGATGTTCCGGTTTTCAGGGGAAATGGAAAGATAGCCTGTGATGCGACTTCCGCATTTGGACATTAACAAGGTGACACACCATCTTAACTCTTTCTCCACATTTACTGGATTGGCTGAACAGTGCAGAAGATAACCTCCCCCCAAAGTTTTTTTTCTTCTCGTCAAGACCAATATGTAGGAGTTCTAGTTTCAAGTTTTTTTTTTACTCCAGCTACTTTAGGTTACTCCTTGCTTGACAGTTCGTAGGGAGAGTCAACAGTTCTTATATTAAAAAAGGTCTAAAACAAATCGATAGCTAATATTGTTTATGGAAACTACTTAAATAGGTAAAACAAATATACTGTCTTTCCTCTGAGAATGACAAAACCACTGCCATAAATACCTGGCATCAGAGTGAATGCCTCTGAGTGTCTAGATCTCACACTTTCCTGTCCTCTAACACTTTGAAAATGCTGCTGTAAAATATTGAGGATCCCTAACGTCCTGGCGCAACAGTGTGCCATGGTTTGAGCTGATACACGCTGTGGTGTGATGCCATTGACGCGCTCTCGCCCGCTGGCACAGATCCAACAGACAAAAACAAGACCTGTTGCTATTTCAGAAACTTTAATGATTCAAATATGACACTGTGTAGTCTCTATTTCTTTAGATAGCTTCTTCTATTAAATTGTATGCCACGTTTTTAAACCAAAGCTGGTTGGAATGGTTAGTAGACTATTCTTCTTTCCTGTAACCTTAATTACACTGATGATTTCTCTCCTCAGCATCTGGCTTTCTCATGCAGAATTGTTGAAATGTAATGTTACAAATTATATATTCTTTCCTTAATTTCAATATCCCAATTTCTCACTAAGGTTTAATGAAGAAAATGGACAACATGATAGCAATAACTTTCTGTTGGCTATTTCTGACAAAGTGATAAAAAATGGCCTAAATCAGGGATGGACAACTTGTGGCCCGCTAGACCCTTTTGTAGGCCCACAGATCAATCCCCCCACCCACACCCCCGCCCAAAAAACTCAGTTGGGGTCTCAGTTTAATGTTGAGAGTTCCAATAATATAATACACAAGGTGAAGTTTCGAAATGTGGTTGTGCATCAGCGTTTTTTCTTTTGTTATGTTAGTCACCGACAGTCACTCAATTAGCCTAGCAGCTAACAACTAGTCTAGTGGCCAACAACTAGCCTAGCGGACAACAACTAGTCTAGCGGCCAACAATATTTTCGCTTAGGGCCCCCAAAAGGCTAGGGGCATGGATGTGGGTACACCGACCCACAAGCCACTGCGGCCCGTCATGATGAGTTCCTGATTTTTTGTGGCCCCCACCCCCATCAAAGATGCCCATCCCTGGCCTACATATTTTTGCCAATTGCACCGGTTGTGTGTGCTGGCAGGAGCCCCAATGTCTTCTGCTGCCCTCTCATGGCTCAATGAACCCTACCATCACGCAGTCCATCAAATATTATTACGCACAGGCCGATAGCTTATAACCTGCTATAACCATTGCATTGTCTTTATGATACATCTTTTCTAACATCTACCAAATATATATTCTGATTATAATGAATTTTGAGCTCAAAATATAGCCTTTTGAATTGTAAAACAAAAATAGTAAATTATTAAAACATTTCCCAAGAAAAGTTAGACGATATTAAAAGATACACATGCACTTGTCAGTGGTAGCCTAGTTAAAATAAGTAATATGGCAAGTTGACTCTCGCCCATAAACAGAGAAGTTCAACTGCTCCCAGGGCACTGTGGTATATCAATGCGTTCTGATGACTGATTTCTGGGAACGGTACCGACCTTCTGTCCAGAAGAACCATGAGATTCAACGGCTGAACCAGCTGCTTAAACACATGGATGCAATTAAAGAAGAAAGCCGTATGGTCGTCAAACCAACAGTCTGTTATTGATAGAGGAGAGGTTTAGATGGCTGTGTTTAGATGATGTGAAAGTATATTTCGCTCAGTTATAGTTAGTATAATCCAGATTTCAATGTCATATGTTGAAACTAAGTTTGTCTGATATAATTAATTATTGTAGGATTTATGGAAATATGATATTACATGTATTATAGACAAGTCCATTCAATCATCAGTGAATGATTTGTGGAGTAAATATTTTTCTCCTGCTATACTAGGCATTTCGTTTCCACTTTCAGATTATACATGTTTTATGAATAGTATATACATTGTTGCAGTTATATAAATGATATTAGGCCCTACATAATTATCTAAAAGCGGGAGAAAAAAATCATAAACAATATCCACAATTAGTTTATGATAATGTCCCCAAACATCTCTTTTCGCTAAATGTTCTGAGAAACAGAAGTCATGTCTTTGCATACTACATTTCATAGATGTGTTATGATCAATATTCATATAGAAAAATATCTCCCCTGAAGAGTCACTGATGCAGCCTGGTTTCATAGACAAGATGTAACATAGTAAATGTAAATCCAAGACACTCAAATTAGGATGAACTGTTATGAGTTAATTCAGGCAAAACAAAAGTAGGGTGGTTGATCGGGGTGGATGGGTAGCAACGCAAATGCTGCGTGTTTGAATCTCATCACGAACAACTAATTAGCAACTTTGAAACTACTTACTACTTTTGAGCTACTCTGCAACTACTTAGTATGTTAGCTAACCCTTCCCCTTTAACCTAACCCTAACCTTAACCCCTAGCTAATGTTAGCCACCTAGCTAACTTTAGCATTAGCCACCTAGCAAACATTAGCCACAACAAATTGGATTTAGCAAATACATAAAGTATTGTACGAATTGCAATTCATAACATATCATACAAATTGTAATTTGTGACATATCATAAGTATTGGCTAGGCTACCTGGGGCGGCAGGTAGCCTAGTGGTTAGAGTGTTGCTAGATCAAATCCCCGAACTGCCAAGGTAAAAATATGTTCTGCCCCTGAACAAGGTTAGTTATTGTAAAGGCTGTCATTGTAAATAAGAATTTGTTCTTAACTGACTTGCCTAGTTAAATGAAGGTAAAAAAATGGATATCTTTTGTAACATATACAAAATGGACAGACATCCACAAATGAATACGTAACATATACTAATTGGAGTGGTTTAGGTTTACTATGTTACGTGTGGATTGACAAGTGAAGGGATGCAAAATGCTACTCACATTTTTCAGGTGGGGAGAGAGAGAGAGAGGGTGGATGAGGCTTCTCTTGACACGCATTATCTGAATTAGGCCCACATAATTATACCTACGGAGGAGTATCTTCTATGGAGGAACTTTGAATGTCTGAGCTTCTGAGAGTTGACTTTGGACCAAAGAAGCACTAGAATTAAAAACACATCTTACCTTTTTGTAGTTAATAAAACCTATGTGAACTATAATATCTATAGCTAGCATTTAAAAAGTTCATCCATTCTTCTCTAATAAAAAAACATATATATATTTTTTTTAATAATAAATTGCTCCCAATTTCTGAATGATGCTTGTATTGTCAGTAGGCTACAGTAACCTACGCTTCGGAGGGGGAGGGGCAGGTAGCCTACACACACACACACAGGTAAAGATTTCCTGCTGGCAGGCAGATGCTGGAATATGTTTCTGAGTGACAGTGAGGGCTTTGCATAGCAGTCAGTTATTAACCGGTTCCCATGATTTTTAAATAATGGAACAGTAAAGATCACTTTAGTTCCCGGTTCTGATTCTGTTCCTCTAATATTTTCTTATTTGATGGTTTTCAGTTCTGTTCCCTGAAGCGGTTCCAACCCCTGGCTTACATTGAAAGCTGCTATTGTGAATGTACGTTATTCTCTCCTGGTTGCCGCTGGTTTTCATTAGAAAAACAAGACTCACACCACACACACATACATTCCTTTCTTCATGATTTATTAGCATTTTTTTGACTGTACTAGTTATTGCAATCTGGTTAATTCACATTTAAAAAGCAGACATCATCCAGTTGCACTGAAATTGATGATATTCATTTTTACAATAACCATTAGGTCCATAGACTGGAAAATCCAATCAAACCATTATGTTTTTCTTAACTTTATTTTGTTTGTCTTTTTATTTTGTAATTACAAAAAAGAAAATATATAACAATAATAATAAAAAGGAGGAAAACTCAGAAATATTACGACTGGCAAACAATCACAACACAGCACAAGTACCTATTTACTGCAAGAAATAAAAAGGTACAATAACGAAAGAGTAAAAATATATGCAAAACAATTTGAAAATAATTGGCACCTATGAAGTTTGATACAAGAAGCAACAGAGGACAAGGTAAATTATGCATTTCTAGAGACTAAAATCAGAGACTAAGGGCGTTTCTTTTTTTGTAACATTTTTTCTTTTGTTAAAAAAAACGCACAACCGGGTAGCAGGGACGATAAAAAATACTGCACGTACAATACCTTTTCTCTCCATCTCCTTTTTTAAGATCCTTTTCTTTTTTAATAGCATATCCCATTAATATTCATTCCCCACTGCTCGTAATAGCTGTGCCTGGTGGCGGAATCGTTAGAGTTTTACATGTGAGTAGCAAATGACACTTTGATTGGCTGTGATGTTGAAATGGTCCTCCCCCACCGGGCCTGGGTCGGGGTTCTGGGCTGAGCCAGGAGTCCTGCCGGGCCCAGTCTCACTGCGCGTGCTGGCTCAGTGTGTGGTTCTGGAAGGGAAGAGAGGAGAACACATGAGGAGAGAAATAATAAGCTACGTGCCCACACCTCCGAGCCCCCACAGCCACCTACCCCACATCCCCACACCTCTCTTTATACACAACCGTCATGTCGGTCTGTCCATCGGAGGACCCTAGCCTCCTGTAACACGGACTACCTGCTCTACCCACACACACCCATTATATATCATATATCCAGCTGCAGATAAACCCAACCGTCATATTATATTCATTTTGTCTTTGCTTTGCGGTCTTCCTTATCCATGACAACATGAAACAATGATTTGTTTATTCAGATTTATGAGGCTCGCATCCCTTTTGATATTCTTATAAATATTTGAAAACACCATATCAATACCTTATGAGGCCCACATTCCAACAGCACTTGAGCGCAACACATGAATTCATAATAACGCACAAAACACCTTTATCAAAATTACATCCACGACACCACCATCAACAACTGCAGGAGCCTGGTTTCTCTGCACACTTCAACCAGAGGGCATATAACTTCAGACCAAATCAGATAGATGTGAAGAGTTAAACTATCAATCACAGCAGATATGGGGCTCCCAGAGACCTGTGTGTTAGGGAGATTTCTGGTAGGCTGGCTGGTTCCTCTGCGCTCTCCCCGGGACCATAAACCCAATTCCCAGGGAAAGCTCAGCAATCATCCCCCTCTTCCCGCTAAAAGCTGCTTTCCAAGATTAATCTCTCACAGATAGGCCCATGTTTCTGTGCACCACTATGAACAAATTAAAAAGGGAAAAATCTGAAGGATTAAACATGGTTTTCCGTTGATAAATACTTATTCTTTGGGCCTTATCTTGGTGCTCATATTTTGCACACGACTGTTGGCAGAGCCAGGCTGCACTAGTTCAGCAGAAGAGGCCAAGCGCCCGGGTCTTAAAGCCCTAGACTGGCTGATTGCAGCCATTCAGGGCCAGTTTTTCTTTTCCTCTTTCCATCTCTCGCTCATTCTCTCCATCTCCCTCTTTTCCTGCACCCCTTCCCCGCGTATGTGAGTGGGAACAGGCACACAGAGGGCTCTTCAGCGAGGAGTCGTCTCTCACTGGGAGCCACTGACCCCATTATGAGAGCAAACCACTTCTCTCTCTCTCTCTGATTCACGACACCTGCAGTTCTGCACCCCTCCAGCAGAGGTCAGGATTGGCTCTCCATCTGCCTGCTTCTCCTGTTACTCAGGCCACAGCAGACTGGATAGCTCCAGCCAGAAGGGAGGCAGAACATTTTAGACAAAACAGAATATTAGATCTTGATTTCATCATCATCATGTATAGGCACATGTCAGTGGGGGGGACGTAGCCTTGCCCCATCTTTGTGTGTGAATGTGTTTGTGTGTGTCTGTGTGTATGTGTGTGTTAGAGAGGGAAAGAGAGAGGGAGTGTGTGTGCGTGCATGTTTTCCCCCAGGTTTCCAGGATTTTGTTGGTGTGTATTGATTTGCAGAAAGAGGGGATTGAGAGGCAGTGGCTGCTCCCTGAGTCCCTGGGGTCCTGGGTGATACCAGCACTGCAGCGGCCTGATGGAAACAGCACAGGGGGAGGAGAGGAAGGAGCCGCACAAACAATCACCTACACTGCTGCACATTCCACAGGATGGATACACCGTTTCCCACACAACTCAAACTAGAAGAGAACCCACACACACACACACACACACACACACACACACACACACACACACACACACTAGAGCCTGCAATACTGGGTTGGTGTAATGGAAAAGTAGCTCTTGTTAAATGTGTTAATCAGTGTGAACACACACAGACAGTCATACACACTGTGATGCTAGTCTCCGCTCTCTTCATTTGAGAGCGTCGTCAGGGGCTGGGGTATTGATCAAGCCGCAGGCGATCGATGGTGCGAATGGTGTGTGTCTCTGAATCTGATAATGACTCTCAGTGTGACATCAGTCCTATGCAGCTGTAATTGATATATTCTCCAGGATGAGGAGATCGAGGGCTCTGCTCTCACTCTTTAAGCAGGAGGAGACTGGAGACTGAGACCACAAACACACCCTGTCATCGGACAGAGAACACACACACATCACCCCAATACCTCACAAACCCTATTACTTACACCCCTACAAGCTGAAGAACTAGCAAAGAGAGTAGTTGATCCTGAAACCTCCTCCTCCCATCAGACTGCACAACATCAATGGCTAACAACTCCACAATACAAATATCTAAATAGCAAACATTACTTTTCAACTCCCTCACTGCCAAGACAAAGACATCAAGTCGACAAGATAACCACTGTACTAACAAAGGCAGAAGATCACTGACAGTGTTATTCCTTTGTATTGTACCATCAAACTAAACGGATAGAGCATGC
Organism: Brachymystax lenok tsinlingensis; assembly: GCA_030435695.1. Lineage (NCBI taxonomy): Eukaryota > Metazoa > Chordata > Actinopteri > Salmoniformes > Salmonidae > Brachymystax > Brachymystax lenok. Next base: position 24,442,434 of record CM059793.1, on the reverse strand, counting down.
TTGCATGTCACAGTGTAGCAGGGGGACACTTTGTAATGGATGGAACAGCGCCCCTCTGCACAGGGAGGCAGTGCAGTGGGCAGAACAGCCCCTCACTGCTCAGTCAATATCTAGGCTGTCATTGTTTTCCTAAACTGGTTATAAAAGAGAGGCTAAATCCTGCCGAGCTGTGGGCTCATGGGAAATATGGCCCAGTCGCATTACTAATGCAGAGACTGTGAGACTACTGCACACACTGGGGGGAGGAGGGAAATGGGAGAGCAGAGGGGGAGAGAGAGGGGAGGCAGGAGATAAAGATAAAGGAAAATGAAATCTACGTTTCCAACACACGCGCTTTATTAACTGCTTTACAACGCGCAAGGACCTAGACAGGGCTGCCATCATGTCACTTTCAATCAGGCGTCTAAGGCGCCGCCGCAGGGCCCCCTGGCCCCCCCGGCACCTCACGGCTCCAGGCTCTGTGGCGTCCCCTGGGGAGCAGGCAGGGGTGGTGAGACTCAAACATGTCAGTTCACCAGGAATCCTCTAACAAACGGTCCTCTGCTCTACACATCAATGTACTAGAACAACAACTTTCAAACCATTTTTTTTGCTTTTGCAAAATAGCAGCAGCCATAACAGATGTGTCCACGATTTGGGAACACTTGAACAGCTAGGGCGTCAAATCTTGTCTGTGGTGATATAACATACCGACATGATCTACTGTAGTAGCATCGCTAAACAAGTCTAGCATACTCTGATTAGCCTACATGGCCCGATCTCAAACAGCCACAGGAAGAGGAAATACTGCTTTTGGCGCTAGCCTGTCCCTCTCTGCTCTGCTCTGTTTTTAACACAAAATGAAAAATCACCTTTGCCGCCTGGTTCACTTCAGTGTGGTTTATTTTTAGACCGCTGACAGTCTTCCAAGGGCCGGAGACTAACAGATGGGCTGTCTTAAAGCTTCATATGTTCCCAGGTTTTCACCTCCGAGAGACAGGAAACTCACTGGGGAGTGCGCTACAAATACCCCCTGCATTGCCTCTTTCCTCCCCTAACCCCACCACCCCACCAAATAAATGTGCCCGTTCTCCAGCCATGTCCTGTTTCGCCATGCTCCCGCCGGGCCCCACCCTCTCACCCAAGAGGGACTTCCCCTCCCCTGTTGCTAAGCTCAGACTCAGAGACATTAACACATCCAAAAGACTCAAACACACACAAACCCATAGAACTGGCTAGCCATAACACACAACAGCATAGAAACACACTAACCTGGTTAGACTTATTAAACATAACACACACTCTACTGGCTGTAGATATACAGTATTACAGGTCCTGTCCTGATACAGCTGGTGTAACTAATGAATCCCTCCTTGACCTTACAGCTATGGGGTTCAGTCCCTCATCATCCCAATATCACACAATAACACACTTACCAAGACATCCTGTTCCAACTATAGAATGGGACACAAAGTGGGGTAAGTATATCCCGTGGAATATAACATGGGGTTAGCTATATACAATACGATATAAAAATGTGCACTCACATACTACGCACGTGCACACCCAGAGAGAGAACAGAGAGGGGGCCTGTGGCACAGCAGTGAGATCCGTACAGACTCTATGGGGCGTAGAGGAGTTTTGAGTGCCAGATGAGCTCAGGGGCCCCAGACGGACTGTATCATGGGTGACAGAGTACAGAAAGATATGCAGCGCTGCTCTCCCATTCGCTCTTCCGGGCCTGTCCAGCCTGATCACCAGAGCACACTCCCATTCCCTTTCCGTGTCACTGTCATAACACACCCAATCCCCACAGGTCCCCGGGGACCCCGCTTATTTGATTACAATGCACCCTAAACAAAAAAACTAAAAAAGCAGCGAACAAAGCATATAGAGAGCGGTGAGGGGAGGGGTTGGATGTAGGCGGCTGTGCTTTGTGGTGTAACTATATGACCACCCAGAGGGAAGAGAGAGAGAGAGACAGGGAAGAGAGAGAGAGAAAGGGAAGAGAGAGAGAGAGACAGGAGTAGATCGAAAGAGAGACAGGAGTAGAGAGAGAGAGACAGGGAAGAGAGAGAGAGAGAGACAGGGAAGAGAGAGAGAGAGACAGGAGTAGATCGAAAGAGAAAGGGATGGGAATATTTAAGAGGAAGTTTGATGGTGTGACTGTGAGCTTCTCTCCCTAGTAGAGCTGTCAGTGGTGTGTGATTTATAGTGTGTTTGTGTCAGCCTCCAGCTGCTGAATGGAGAACATCAGGGTGTAAAAGACCCTGTCCTGTGTGTTCTCCATGATGGAGAGAGAGACAGAGGAAAAGAGAGAGAATGAGAGAGAGAAAGACCGAGACCGCACAGACAGTATCACCTCCATGTTGTTACCACACCCTCCGTGTGGTGAGTGATGTGATTTATGACGTTGATCTAGTGATCTAGTCCACATCTCTACTGTGGTTGATCAGATTACAGTGCAACCACGTCTCTACACTGTCTAGTGCGAGGAGAACCCACTCAGGAACAATACCCCAGCTCATACGTCACTGTCAAAGCCATGACAGTTCCGGTCCTGTTTTGGCAACGAGTGGAACCATACCACGCAGCGCTGTGCTGTACCGCAACAACACATCTCAGTTGTACATATTACCTCAATGACCTGGACCAACCTGTACCCCCGCACAGTGACTCTGTGCCACTACTACATGTATATAGCCTCGTTATTGTTATTTTATTGTTGCTCCTTTATTTTTTACTTTAGTTTATGTAGTAAATATATTTTAAACTCTTCTCTTAAAACTGCATTGTTGGTTATGGGCTCGTAAGTAAGCATTTCATTGTAAGGTCTACACCTGTTGTATTCAGCGCATGTGACAAATACAATTGGATTTGATTTTGAACTGTCATGTCTGACTAGGGATGATGCTTTGCTCTGTGGAGGCAGACACACTGACAGGGTCCAGGAAGAGAGAACTCTCTCTCTCTCTCTCTGTCTCTCTCTCTCCCTCCATCTCACTCTCCCTCCATCTCACTCTCCCTCCATCTCCTCCTCCCTCTCCAGCTCTCTGTGTTTGATAGTAAACATGTAATGGAATGCAACAGACAGATAAAGGGAAAGGATGGAGAGTGAAGAACAGACTCTATCCCTGTGGATCTTTCCTCCTCCTTGTCCCAGCGTTCCTCTCCCACCTCCACGCTGGCCCCCAATTTCTCCCAGACACCTCATCTCTCTGGGAATCAGGGCAGCCATGGCCTCCCTCCCTCTCTCTTCATTCCTCTTCATCCCACATTGTCACTTAGGAAGGGGGTTTTCATGCGGGGAAGGTTTGTGACAGAATCTCTATGGGGAATGTGTGTGTGGGTATTATACAGGGTGTCACTGCACCTTTCAGAGACTTGTAGGAAATAACGTGCACACACACCATGGTAAGATGACAGGATGTGAATGTCTTGATTTTCTTAGAAGATTATTTACCCCACGTAGAGCGTTTTTCATTTGAATTCACCACACTCAAATTTGGCTGAGTTTCTTTCGCAATGCAGGATGAGAACGAAAACAAAACACAGAAAAACAGGTAAACAACTTAAACAGGTCCTGGGGCTGAGGTAGTGAGGGACGATAGTACGCTCCATCTCCTCAGAAGTTGATACATTTGCTATGCTATACACAAAGACTGAACCAAAATACTGGTTCTCATCTCAAGTGTTGTTTTTGTACAATATGTTTATCGAGCTGTGAAAGACTACACCATTGATACCGTGACCACAGCTTCACACCGCTGCCTGACAACTAGAGCTGTGTAGGCTACCACAGTGGACCATAGTGTTCTGTGGTGCAGCTCAGACAGACCCAGGTATGCCAAGCCAGACAGCTGAATGCATCCTGTATGTGGTGCATGCAGTACCCAGACTGCACCGCTCTGATCTGGCCCATCATTTTGCAGGAGGTTTTGGGAAGGGGCGGGGGGGCTGGGGTGGGGAGGTCTGCAGAGAGATCTCTTGGTCCCCATTCTAATAACATGGAGTGCCACTCTGCACAGCGGGGGCAGCGGGGACACAACCAGAGACTGTCACTGGGACACCTAGATCAAATCCTGCCTCCACACTGTGGCACGCCATAATGAGCAAACTAAGAACTCCACAGTAACCTACACACACACACACAGAAATACATCCATAGTTAAGACACACACTACAATATTCATACACTGTAGTATAGCTACAGCAGAGAACATAGACAAGGACTAACAAAGGAAATACCTTTGCTAATGTGAATGTACATGAGGCTAACACAGACACAGTGCACTACTTGTCCAATCAAACACAGCAGACACAGATCACACGCTGTATGTTAGTGGTGCGCCTCCATGGCTGCGTTTACACAGGCAGCTCAATTTGGATCTTTCTTTCACCAATTGGTCTTTTGACCAATCAGATCAGCTCAGAAAATGATCTGATGTGAAAAGATCTGATATGATTGGTCAAAAGACCAATTAGTGAGAAAAAGATCAGAATTGGACTGCCTGTGTACACGCTGCAGCCCAAGTTCCCTGCTCTCTGTATCTCTGCTCTAAGACCCAAACCCCAACTCCTACAGTACTGGCATAGCAGCATAGCTTTGGATGAGAATGCGCTGCCCTCAAATATTCAACACTTTCTGGATGTAGAGGGAGGGAGGAGGAGGAATCAAAAAACAAACAAGCCAGAGGACAGAGACCCCTCCCCTCCTACCATTCCAAACTGCTGACTGGAGTTAAATATTTACTAGTGCTAAAGGAAATAGTGTACACACATGCGAACAGAGGGGGAGCGTTGGGTGGGGCGCCCCCCCCCCCCTCGAGGGTTAAATTAAATAGTGTAAAGATCAGCCATGCTGTCAGCAAATGACAGCAGACCACGGAGGGGTGAGGGTTGGTGTGGGCTCTGAGGCACCTGGGGGAGACAAACAACAACACACAAAAAACAGCCAAGTCTCTGAAGTTTCCAGTAAAGGAATCCAGATCCGGCAGGCTGGGTCTAACAGAGCTGATCAGGGGCGAAGCATCACTTATTTACCAGCTTACGTCTGCACTATTTATGGGGCATTGGGGAGAGGCACAGATGAGGAGAGAAGAGACGAGAGAAGCTGAGATGGGCTAAAATATGAATGGGGGCTGGTACATATGGGACAAGGAGAGAGAGAAAGAGAGAGAGAGAGAGGGGGCATGAGAGAGAGTTTTGAAAAGTGAGGAGCGTGGAGTAGGTGGCCATGAGGGAGAAGGGATGATGCAGTGACGTGTCCCCCCACAGGCCCAAGGGACAGCTGGAAGATTAACTGAGGGTGGCCCTGCTGGGCCCTCAGAGGGCTGGGGTAGGGAGCCCCGAGCAGTGCACAGCCAAGACAGGTCAGCCAGCCTCCTCCATCCATTCATACCTCATTAACACAAACACCCAAACAACCAGCCCCACCACTAACCTCCACGACCAGCCCAGTTCAGCCCAGTTCATCTCCGCACTCAGACCACTTCATATCCCCAACTGATCCTCCTGGGGCAAAGCACAGGGGTGGGCTGGGGAGCTTGTGGGAGGGAAGGGTGAGGCAATGTCCAAACATTGAACAGGGCCAGTAAAAGTGAAGAAGGATACACACTCAGGCCCATCAGAGGATGCTGCTGTGGCCATGTGAGTGTGGCGTTCATATAGCTTGGTGATGGAGTGAGTGGTCCTACCTAGATGAGCTCAGAGAGGAACACCACTTCTTTTAGACAGCGTGACCCGGTCAGGAGGGAGAGGTGTGGCCATACAGGATGGAATGAATGGAGGAAAAAGGGAGGAGTGTGGAAAGGTGGAGAGACGCGAGATGGGGCCATGCCACACTGTACGATCAGTTGGTGTTTATCTCTCGGTCGCCCGGTATCGGAGTGAGGCAGACAGTGACCGACAGGGTTCAGCGCTCCTCCTGCTGCTAAATGGACTGACTGGCCATATGCCCACCGCCGTCGGCCCTACATCACTGTCACGTCAGGGTGGGGGGGCCGGGGCTAGTGGCGTGGGGTGGGGGGGCTCTGTGGGCTGATCAGGAGATTTAGGTTACAGCCCCAAAATGGAGTCATAGATATTATTTGGCCATTGTGCTCACAGGCAGCTCACTCCTAGGGCTAGCATACCCACCCACTCCTCTACCAACCACCAGAGTGGAGAGGGAGGGAGAACACATGAGGAAACGAGGGAGAGGGGGAGGGAGAACACATGAGGAAACGAGGGAGAGAGGGAGGGAGAACACGTGAGGAAAAGAGGGAGAGAGGGAGGGAGAACACGTGAGGAAGAGAGGGGGAGAGGGAGGGTTTTTGGTAGTAGTAGGCCGATAGCTCAGGATGATGGATCCAGCCAGGGGCAGGGCAGAATAACACTGACCCCAGCTGCCCACTGGACCCACTCTGGAGTGAGTTATACCAAGCTTGGCCCTCCACGATCTGTCTGGACCCTAATGACCGGACCCAGCCAGAACCCTGCCAGGACAGGGTGGGGGGAGAAAGGGAGGGAGGAGTGGACGGATGGAGGAAAGAAAGTACCTGATGGAGGGGAGGGGTGGTTAGATCCGCATGTCTTTGCGTCTGCATGTACATGTACAGTCTGTCAGCGTCTTCAGTGGTTAAAATAGATAGTGTGTATAAGTATATGTAGGTGTGGTCGTACTACAGGTAGGTACACTATATATACAGTGGGGCAAAAAAGTATTTAGTCAGCCACCAATTGTGCAAGTTCTCCAACTTAAAAAGATGAGAGAGGCCTGTAATTTTCATCATAGGTACACTTCAACTATGACAGACAAAATGAGGAAAAGAAATCCAGAAAATCACATTGTAGGATTTTTAATGAATTTATTTGCAAATTATGGTGGAAAATAAGTATTTGGTCACATACAAACAAGCAAGATTTCTGGATCTCACAGACCTGTAACTTCTTCTTTAAGAGGCTCCTCTGTCCTCCACTCGTTACCTGTATTAATGGCACCTGTTTGAACTTGTTATCAGTATAAAAGACACCTGTCCACAACCTCAAACAGTCACACTCCAAACTCCACTATGGCCAAGACCAAAGAGCTGTCAAAGGACACCAGAAACAAAATTGTAGACCTGCACCAGGTTGGGAAGACTGAATCTGCAATAGGTAAGCAGCTTGGGGCTCCACGCAAGATCTCACCCCGTGGGGTCAAAATGATCACAAGAACGGTGAGCAAAAATCCCAGAACCACACGGGGGGACCTAGTGAATGACCTGCAGAGAGCTGGGACCAAAGTAACAAAGCCTACCATCAGTAACACACTACGCCGCCAGGGACTCAAATCCTGCAGTGCCAGACGTGTCCCCCTGCTTAAGCCAGTACATGTTCAGGCCCGTCTGAAGTTTGCTAGAGAGCATTTGGATGATCCAGATGAGGATTGGGAGAATGTCATATGGTCAGATGAAACCAAAATATAACTTTTTGGTAAAAACTCAACTCGTCGTGTTTGGAGGACAAAGAATGCTGAGTTGCATCCAAAGAACACCATACCTACTGTGAAGCATGGGGGTGGAAACATCATGCTTTGGGGCTGTTTTTCTGCAAAGGGACCAGGACGACTGATCCGTGTAAAGGAAAGAATGAATGGGGCCATGTATCGTGAGATTTTGAGTGAAAACCTCCTTCCATCAGCAAGGGCATTGAAGATGAAACGTGGCTGGGTCTTTCAGCATGACAATGATCCCAAACACACCGCCCGGGCAACGAAGGAGTGGCTTCGTAAGAAGCATTTCAAGGTCCTGGAGTGGCCTAGCCAGTCTCCAGAGCTCAACCCCATAGAAAATCTTTGGAGGGAGTTGAAAGTCCGTGTTGCCCAGCGACAGCCCCAAAACATCACTGCTCTAGAGGCGATCTGCATGGAGGAATGGGCCAAAATACCAGCAACAGTGTGTGAAAACCTTGTGAAGACTTACAGAAAACGTTTGACCTCTGTCATTGCCAACAAAGGGTATATAACAAAGTATTGAGATAAACTTTTGTTATTGACCAAATACTTATTTTCCACCATAATTTGCAAATAAATTCATAAAAAATCCTACAATGTGATTTTCTGGATTTCTTTTTCTCATTTCGTCTGTCATAGTTGAAGTGTACCTATGATGAAAATTACAGGCCTCTCTCATCTTTTTAAGTGAGAGAACTTGCACAATTGGTGGCTGACTAAATACTTTTTTTGCCCCACTGTACGTATGTGGACACCCCTTCAAATTAACGGATTCGGCTATTTCAGCCATACCCTTTGCTGACAGGTGTATAAAATCGAGCACACAGCCATGCAATCTCCGTAGAAACACATTGGCAGTAGAATGGCCTAACTGAAGAGCTCCGAGACGTTCAACGTGGCACCATCATAGGATGACACCTTTCCAACAAGTCAGTATGTGAAATTTCTGCCCTGCTAGAACTGCCCCGGTCAACTGTTACTGTGAAGTGGAAACGTCTAGAAGCAACAATGGCTCAGCCACAAAATGGTAGGCCACACAATCTCACAGAATGGGACCACCGAGTCATGAAGCGCCTAGGTTGCAACAATCACTACCGAGTCCCAAACTGCCTCTAGAAGCAATGTCAGCACAATAACTGCTCGTCAGGAGCTTCATGAAATGGGTTTCCAAGGCCGAGCAGTTGCACACAAGCTTAAGATCACCATGCGCAATGCCAAGTGTCAGCTGGAGTGGTGTAAAGCTCGCCACCATTGGACTCTGGAGCAGTGGAAACGTGTTCTCTGGAGTGATGAATCACACTTCACCATCTGGCAGTCTGACGGACGAATCTGGGATTGGCAGATGCCAGGAGAATGCTACCTGTCTGAATGCACAATGCAAAATGTAAAGTTTGGTGGAGGAGGAATAATGGTCTGGGGTAGTTTTCCATGGTTTGGACTAGGCCCCTTAGTTCCAGGTAAGGGAAATCTTAATGCTACAGCATACAGTGACATTCTAGACAATTCTGTGCTTCCAACTGTATAGTTAAATGTGTTCCGTGGTATGATTTATAATTAATAAGGAAATTATCAGCAGAGTAAATGAGTAGCTTCCTTATAGGCAGTAACGGTTAGACTCCAGTCCATTGCTAATCAATCAGCTCTCCTTCTGGGCTCTCTGGTGCACAAACACACACACACACACACTTCCCCTGACACAAGCACACACACTCCTCCTCTCATTCATACATACTCTTACAGGAATCCATTTGATTAGCATAGTGAGAGGCCATCGTTTAGCTGGGCTAGCGCTACCACATACACAACCAAAAGTATGTGGACACCTGCTCGTCGAACATCTCATTTCAAAATCATGGGCATTAATATGGAGTTGGTCCCCCCTTTGCTGCTATAAAGCCTCTACTCTTCTGGGAAGGTTTTCCGCTGGATGCTGGAACATTGCTGCGGGGACTTGCTTCCATTCAGCCACAAGCATTTGTGAGGTTGGGCACTGATGTTGGGCGTTTAGGCCTGGATCGCAGTTGGCGTTCCAATTCAATTCATCCCAAAGGTGTTGGATGGGGTTGAGGTCTGTGCTGGCCAGTCAAGTTCTTCCACACCGATCTCAACAAACCATTTCTGTACGGACCTCGCTTTATGCTTATGGGCATTGTCATGCTGAAACATTAAAGGGCCTTCCCCAAACTGTCATAACAGCCTGTTTAATACTGGAATGGAATCCTGGTAGTGAAGACCATAAACTGAGGTGGAAAAAAATATTGGTTTATCAAACATTCTGCTAAGATACTCAGGAGTCCATTAGAAGCAATTAATATTGAAGTCATATCTTATGATTTTAGATTATATCTGCCAGCAAAAGAGGCTGTATGGTGCTGAGAGATGCCATCACTCTCTGTTGTCTTGAAATGAGTGTTAGTGTACTGACCTGGAGCTCAGTCTGGAAGAAGAACTTCTGTGGACACTGGGAGCAGTCGTAGATCTTGTCCTCCTGACCGTGGACGGCAAAGATGTGCTGTTGCAGCTTATTTGCCTGGACAAAGGCTGGGGGAGGGTAGAAGGAGGAGGATAGGTTAGATGATTGGTCAGACTGGTGATAAGTTATGCTAACCAGAGAACTAGGTTATTGAATACAATTTTGCGAGGGAAAATGGAAAGGTTTCAAGTCTCGCTCTCCCTGATTGCAAATACTGAGGCTAGAGACAAAGTCATACTAGTTCAACTAAAACAACAACTTCAACAGCGTCAATACAAATAAAGAGAAAAGGACACCTCTCACATGAGCATTAGTGGATGAAGTGCCATCAGAGCCACTACGGGGATGAGAGGAGGCTATTCCCTACAAACCTTTTAATATTTATCAATAAATTATCCTCCATTCCTCTGTTTTTTTTCATTTTCGCTCCTGTGTTTTTTTTCTTCTGTTTTGTTTCAGTAAACTTAAGTTTGCTGCGTGTGGAAAGTCTGAATTATTAACCCTGCCCAAAGGAGCAGCACCCCCTAACTTATTCATAACCCGCACAGGAATAGAGTTAAACTTTAAAAGAGTGCTGTGTACCTGTGGGGGAAGGGGGAGACACATCTACTGAGAGGAACAGAGAGAGAGAGAGACAAGGGCGGCTGCTACATGGTCTGAGCTTACAGTAAGTCTTCTGATGCAGACAAACAGAAACCAACAGACAAACAGACATAAACAGGTAGATTCTTAAACAGACAGCGAGGGATTGGGATGTCCAATTACTAGAGAAACAGATAGATAGAGAAACATACTAAAAACAGACAAAAAAATACAGAAAGACAAACAGAAAGACGACAATAGATAAAGGCGCACACAAAATGGCATCTCAGCTGCGGTCAACCATATCTGTATTTCAGTGGAAATAATGATTTCTGATTCTCAGAGGGGAGCCGGAGGTCCAATGTGACTTTCAGCCTGCTGCCTGTAGAGCCCTGGCTGCTTAACTCTGAGGACACGTACAGCGGGCCCCTAAACCATCCGGACGGCCACAGAGGATTAGCTGCCCTCAAACTGCTCTTTATTCTCTGACCTCACAGGGACTTTCTGATCTGGGGCACAGCAGACACAGGGGACCACGGCCAAGCCTGAAGGACCTTGAGCTCGGCCTGCTAGTCTCGGCTAGTCTCAGTGTTACGCCTGTCCAGCCCTGAGACTGTGCATGTGCCGTTATCAAGCTGATTGTGGCTGGGCTAGTCTCTGTGCTACGCCTGGCCGGCCCTGGCCCTGTGCTTTACTCTGTGGCTGTGCCTGTGACTGAATAGAGAGGACTGTGTGAGTCTCAGCCACTCAGGGGGGACGTCTCACCAGGTTGCACCATGGGTAAATCAGCTCTAATTAACTTTCCCATCAGCACGGCAGTACTCTTGAAGGACCGGAGTTCTCCGTCTCAGAAGCACAGAGTTGACCGCTGTGGAATGGCTCCGCTCGGTCAACTGCGGCTTGGATATTTGTCATAATATTTTCACTATCTCGCACCCTGATTCCAATGTGTGGAGTGAGTTTTTTTCTATCTTGGCTAATTCTTGGCTAATTCTTTACTATAAGGATTTACAGTTGAAGTCGGAAGTTTACATACACCTTAGCCAAATACATTTAAACTCAGTTTTTCACAAATCCTGACATTTAATCCTAGTAAAAATTCCCAGTCTTAGGTCAGTTAGGATCACCACTTTATTTTAAGAATGTGAAATGTCAGAATAATAGTAGAGAGAATTATATATTTCAGCTTATCACATCATATTTCAGCTTTCATCACATTCCCAGTGGGTCCAAAGTTTACATACACTCAATTAGTATTTGGTAGCATTGCCTATAAATTGTTTAACTTTGGTCAAACGTTTCGAGTAGCCTACCACAAGCTTCTCACAATAAGTTGGGTGAATTTTGGCCCATTCCTCCTGACAGAGCTGGTGTAACTGAGTCGGGTTTGTAGGCCTCCTTGCTCGCACACGTTTTTTCAGTTCTGCCCAATTTTTTTTATATGGGATTGAGGTCAGGGTTTTGTGATGGCCACTCCAATACCTTGACTTTGACCTTAAGCCATTTCGCCACAACTTTGGAAGTATGCTTGGGGTCATTGTCCATTTGGAAGACCCATTTGCGACCAAGCTTCAACTTCCTGACTGATGTCTTGAGATGTTGCTTCAATATATCCACACAATTTTCCTGCCTCATGATGCCATCTATTTTGTGAAGTGCAACAGTCCCTCTCGCAGCAAAGCACCCCCACAACATGATGCTTCCACCCCCATGCTTCACGGTTGGGACGGTGTTCTTCGGCTTGCAAGCCTCCCCCGTTTTCCTCCAAACATAATGATGGTCATTATGGCCAAACAGTTATATTATTGTTTCATCAGACGAGGACATTTCTCAAAAAAGTACGATCTTTGTCCCCATGTGCAGTAGCAAACCTTAGGCTGGCTTTTTTTATGGTGGTTTTGGAGCAGTGGCTTCCTTGCTGTGCGGCCTTTCAGGTTATGTTGATGAACATGTCTGGTTCATCCTTGGGAGTCATTTCCAAACGCCTGAAGGTACCACGTTCATCTATACAAACAATAGTACGCAAGTTTAAACACCATGGGACCACGCAGCCGTCATACCGCTGAGGATGGATACGCGTTCTGTCTCCTAGAGTTGAACGTACTTTGGTGCGAAAAGTGCAAATCAATCACAGAACAACAGCAAAGGACCTAGTGAAGATGCTGGAGGAAACAGGTACAAAAGTATCTATATCCACATTAAAACGAGTCGACATAACCTGAAAGGCCGCTCAGCAAGGAAGAAGCCACTGGAATGTTAACTTAGTGTATGTAAACTTCTGACCCACTGGAATTGTGATACGGTGAATTATAAGTGAAATAATCTGTCTGTAAACAATTGTTGGAAAAATGTATTGTGTCATGCACAAAAATGTCCTCACCGACTTGCCAAAACTATAGTTTGTTAACAAGAAATTTGTGGAGTGATTGAAAAACGTGTTTTAATGACTCCAACCTAGGTGTATGTAAACTTCTGACTTCAACTGTAACTACATGTCTTTCCTGAGATACTCCATGTTAGGTCTTCCCTCCAACCCAACCCACCTTCCTCTGAACTGATCATTAATACAGTTCAATTAAGTAGTGGAGGACGAGGACTATATTTACCACAGGAGGGGGTAGAGGGTGGAAGGTATGGAGAGATGGAGGAGTAGAGAAGGAGAGGGTGGAAAGGTGAAGAACGCAACAGGGTCCGTGTATTAGCATCTCTGCTATTCTATGGATGAGATGTTATTCTATGTATGTGAAAGGACAGCAATGTGTTGGGGCCTGCGGCTCGAGTGGAACATGTGTTCAAATTGTCTCTATGTTTGTGTATGTTAATGTCGGTCAGACACTGAAGCACCTTGACTGCCCTCCACCTGCCCCCCACCCCCACCTGTGAAGCAGACGGGACACTTGAAGGTGCCGCCCATGCCCTCGAAGCTGTGCTCGATCAGGTGACACAGGAGCTTGGCCGGAGAGTCAAACATCTGGTTACACAGCTTGCACTCGTGATTGATGCCTTCCTCTGCAAAAGAAGAACACACCATACAACAAGGAGGGTCAGAGAGTGAAGGCGGGAGAAACACATTATACACATACATTATTATCAAACACACACACATACACACAATTAAAAGCGTCAGCTCATGTACAGGTAAGTGTGTGTACTAAAGTATAGCGGTTCAATTCCATCATTGCCTCTCTCCCATATGCCAGTTCATTCTGCAAGCAAATAGCAAAGCTCCAACACATGCCTTGGCCACAGTGTCCCTGACACAGAGCCCAGAGAGGGAGACATGGCCAGTCTGAATCCTACTGAGAAAGGGATGTCCGTCCCTCTTTCCCTCCATCCGCTCATATCTCTCTCTCTCTCTCTCTCTCTCTCTCTCTCTCTCTCTCTCGTCCAGATCTGGCCTGTGTGACCAGCCCGCTCCCCCTCCCCTTCTCCCAGTGCCTCTTCTCTCCCGGCCGGTAATTGCCTGCCACCCCCTGCCACCCCTCCCCTGCTCGCCGCTCTATTTTAAGCCTGCATGAATGACATCAGCGGCCCCCTCCGCCGTGGGACAGATGAAAGGTGGGCGTTGGGTCCTGGCTGGGCGCCTCCGCTCCTGTCTTATCGGCTGAGCGCCACACAGGACCGAGCCGCGCCCGTCCCCGTGCCATCAGATTACCTCCACTGCGCCCCAATCACGGCCTCTCGCCAAGCCCCGAACCGTGGAAGACACCGCTGCCGGTCCCTGTCCCCCCTCAAGGCAACCTCCCCGTCTACCCCGCTGTCCCACCGCAGACAGCGTCCCCCATGCCCTGAGGTGTCCCGCTGCTCAGCAACAGTGGCACGCAGAGTTAATAAAGTCTTCAATCAAACATCCCTAACACCCCCCTGACCTCCCCACCTCACCCCACCAACACCCCCCCCCTACCAAAACCACATCCACTGACTCCAATCTCCTCTCCGTCTCAAAGGCCTGCACAAGGGTGCCTTAATCCCTGTCTGAATGGCTAGGGGAAAGAGGGGGGTGTGGGGCTGGGTGCGGACGGGGCTTAGGGGGATTGGCAAGGGTACTCCTTTGGTCTGCCCCTCCCCGCTGCTGCTTCCTCAAAGACATCACGTTTGGGTGGGATGCCTTTCTGTCCCAAACCACACTGAGATGGTGGTTGATTACCATTTAAAATATTAAATTGTGGCAAGATTGAAGCAGCAGGTGAATCTTCCCATGAACTCAGAGACACAGAGAGAGAGAGAGAGAGAGGATAAACCCTACAGCGATAACCACAACACGACCAACAGCACCAACTGACCCATAGAATACTGATCTACAAACATCAACTAACAATAGATACTAACATACTGCATACGGATCCAAAAGTGAAAAATAAGGTGAAATGAGGGTTATGTATGAGTTAAGCATTGGGAGAATTCTGGCAGAGAGAGAGAGAGAGAGAGAGAGAGAGAGAGAGAGAGAGAGAGAGAGAGAGAGAGAGAGAGAGAGAGAGAGAGAGTGAGCTCAGTACAGAGAGCAGGGGGATAATTGGGCTGATCGCCGGGCCAAGGGCGCAGAGCGAGGGGGCCCAGAGCGTTTGTATGTGTGGGTCCTATGAAAGTGATGTATTTTCTATGACAAATACAGTTGTTTTGATCAGTGAGTGGGGAGTGCACTCTGTCTCTCCTCCCTTTCAGCGCAGAGGGAGGGCTGGTGGGCCGAGCTCTATCAGACACAAAGCGTTCTGGGTCGGGCGGGCTGTGTGTGGGGGGACCATGGCGAGATGACAGGACCCTGGAACGTCCAGCCGGTCAGCTTTGTGTGTGAGAGAGACAGGACCCTGGAACGTCCAGCCGGTCAGCTTTGTGTGTGTTTGATCCGTGAGGCAGCCACACAGCCGCACAGCTCCTACCCCGGGAGGTCCGCGCTGGGGCAGGTTTGGAGGTTTGGTGAAGTTGAGTCCTGGGAGTTTCACTAAACTAGCACACAAAGCCAAACTGTACACAACTTGTACAGAGTTTATAGCATACTAATTACACTATGACATATTAAGAGTACATAGTGTCCTGCTATACAAATCACTGATGAATAAACATAATGAATAAACATAATCCCTATTAGTGTGTCACCTGTTCTCTTTTTTCACTACATGACCATTACAACTACAACGATGGATTGATTAATCACAGGTAAGAGGTTGCAGACCTGGCCTGTTAGATGAGTGTATGGATGTTTTATACTAGCAGCCCATAGAAGAGTCATTAGTATGGCAGCAGAGAAAGGTTAAATAGCTACAACACATCTCATCCATTAAATGCCTCACTTCAGCTATCTGCACCACAGATCAGACACGGAGAACAGGAAAAAAAGAGAAGGACAAACAGACTGATCTGTTAAGAGGCTTGATCGGTATGCAGAGTGAAGAGATGGAGAGAGAGCGAGAGAGGGAGACAGTGAGAGAAAGAGAATATTTAACTGATTGAGAGGGGAAAACCTTCGACACCTCCTAAGGTATGCACAATCTTAATTGAGAAACAGCATGACGCCGTCAAACATACGCAGAATTACTGATGAGGGCTTGCCAGGACACTAATGGGAAAAAGAGAGAGGGAGAGAGAGAAAGCAAGGAGGAGAGAGACAGTGTGAGAGAAAGCAAGGAGGAGAGAGACAGTGTGAGAGAAAGCAAGGAGGAGAGAGACAGTGTGAGAGAAAGCAAGGAGGAGAGAGACAGAGTGAGAGAAAGCAAAGAGGGGAGAGTGAGAGAAAGCAAGGAGGAGAGCGACAGTGTGAGAGAAAGCAAGGAGGAGAGAGACAGTGTGAGAGAAAGCAAGGAGGAGAGACAGTGTGAGAGAAAGCAAGGAGGAGAGACAGTGTGAGAGAAAGCAAGGAGGAGAGAGACAGTGTGAGAGAAAGCAAGGAGGAGAGACAGTGTGAGAGAAAGTAAGGAGAAGAGAGACAGTGTGAGAGAAAGTAAGGAGGAGAGAGACAGTGTGAGAGAAAGCAAGGAGAAGAGAGACAGTGTGAGAGAAAGCAAGGAGGAGAGAGACAGTGTGAGAGAAAGCAAGGAGAAGAGAGACAGTGTGAGAGAAAGCAAGGAAGAGAGAGACACTGTGAGAGAAAGCAAGGAGGAGAGAGACACTGTGAGAGAAAGCAGGGGGACGAGAGAGTGATGTGGGACAAAAAAATCGATACAATTACAAAACTGGATATTATTTCTGATGATATATCGTATCGCTTTGACAATATTATTTTTGCACTAGTTGGCTGTAGCTGCACCAAAACTCCATTTTTTTCCTTCATAGGTTGTTCTCCATCATCTTTTTAAATAGGGAGCCAACATGTTTTCAGCACTTATTTCCATGACTGATCAAAACTTGTTTTCTCACGGCTCTCTCTTGTCCCTCTGCAGCAGATATATGGTAAGCAATATGTTTGGAACATTGAATCTTGAGAATCGCAATACATATCATATTGGCATCTAAGTATCATGCTAATATTGTATTGTGAGGTCCATGGCAATTCCCAGCCCTAGAAGAAAGAGAGGGACGCACTGAAAGACGGCAGGTAAAGGATTACATTCTAAGGTGGATGAAGAGATGGAGGGCCTTGCAGTGATGGAGAGGAAAGATGTGAAGTGAAGGAAATAAAAAACTATTTATGTATTATTCCTATACTGTTATTCCACCGACTGAACAGGAGTCTTATCCTGTACAAACACTGCTGCGGTACGGTGGGGCGGCTGCCTCTGTTGCTGCTTAGCCAATGTGCTTCCAGCTAATTGACCAGGGGGAGCCAGGTGGAGCCCTCGCTCGCAGCCCTCCCCAGGGACAGCCCTGTCTACACAGGCGCACCCTTCCTCCCACTCCAGCTCCCCTTCCCCACAACCCCCTGCAGCGTGCACTGGCACATAAATGAGCTCCTTGGTTGTGAGCTGGGCTTCCCCAGGGCCCCGGCCCCCTCCCCTCGCCCTGCGGCCTAAAGCCTGGCCTGGCGATTGATAGCAGGGATGGCGAGAGAGATACAAGGGGAGAGCAGAGTGAGGGGGGGTAGGAGGACTGTGTGGTTGAGGGGGCAAAAGGGGGTGGAGGTGCTGGGCTTCTCTAGGGGGCTAGCTCAAGGTGTGTTGCCATGGAAACACACAGAGCGAGGAGGGAGAAATTGAGGCATGCTTAGCTTGACCCATGGTAGTGGGGGCGGCAATGTGGGCCAGAGTATACACACACACACCCACCCTGCTGCAGAGCTGGCGGCGTCCCAAGAGCTCTCCACCTTTACTCTCCCTTTCAGACACACACACCCATATACACACAGCAGCACACACACACACACACACACAAATACACAAACAAACACGTAAACACACACAGCTGCAAAGCTGAGATGAACCCTGGAGCTCCTAAAACCCACACATACACAGACTTTTACTCGCCTTCACTCAATCTCTCTCTGACACAAACGTCTTGCTTACACACAAACTCTCTCTGTATGCCACTTCTCTGTCATAGCTATTCACTACTCTTCAACCACCAATTTACTGACTCTGCCTGGGACCATCCCTCTCTCCATCCTTCTCTCCCTTCAACTCCCTCTTTCTTTCCTCTCCTTCTCCCGCTCTCCTGGCCACGGCCCTGGTTCACACGTTTCCTATTATCTGCAGTAAATATTTCCGGAACGCGCTCTCCGTCGGCCAAGCGTGATGGAGTCTCCGGCTCCAGATATTTTTGGCAGACGTGGACGGCATATGGAGTTGACCAGCCTGGAATCTCCTATCAGATTACATAACAGTAGGATCCTGGATCTCTCCACCCCGTAGAAACCGACCTTCATGCAAACACACAAACAAACTGTCCTTCCAAAGCACACTAGCCACTCGTCGCTCCACTCCTCACTCTATTTCCTTCCCTTCTCCCCAACTCCCTCCATCGCAGAAATTTAAAAACACACATCTACTCTTTCCTGACATACAGCTGAAGTCAGAAGTTTACATACACTGAGGTTGGAGTCATTAAAACTCGTTTTTCAATCACTCCACAAATTTCTTGTTAACAAACTATAGTTTTGGCAAGTCGGTGAGGACATGTACTTTGTGCATGACACAATACATTTTTCCAACAATTGTTTACAGACAGATTATTTCACTTATAATTCACTGTATCACAATTCCAGTGGGTCAGAGGTTTACATACACTAAGTTAACATTCCAGAAAATTATGTCATGGCTTTAGAAGCTTCTGATAAGCTAATTGACATCATTTGAGTCAATTGGAGGTGTACCTGTGGATGTATTTCAAGGCTTACCTTCAAACTCAGTGCTTCTTTGCTTGACATCATGGGAAAATCAAAAGAAATCAGCCAAGACTTCAGAAAAAAAATTGTAGACCTCCACAAGTCTGGTTCATCCTTGGGAGTAATTTCCAAACGCCTGAAGGTACCACGTTCATCTGTACAAACAATAGTACGCAAGTTTAAACACCATGGGACCACGCAGCCGTCATACCGCTCAGGATGGATACGCGTTCTGTCTCCTAGAGTTGAACGTACTTTGGTGCGAAAAGTGCAAATCAATCACAGAACAACAGCAAAGGACCTTGTGAAGATGCTG